>JAODJU010000002.1:19918194-19940558 GCA_026776725.1 Gnathonemus echidnorhynchus | reverse complement strand
AATAATATTTTGTAAATAAATATATTTTTTCCCAGAATTATTCAAACTCAAAATCTCCCACAATTATATATTGACCCGCTTACGAAGGTCTTTCCATCCACACTGAAAGGAGCGGCAATGTGCATGACGTAGCTATTAGCGTACATTAGGTACGCGCACATAGACACAGTGACCGGCAGGGGAGTAGTTAGAGATGAATGGATAGGGGTGAGTCACATTTATTTGGGGAAATAAATTGAGCTGCCATATGGATATTGTATATAAAATTATTTTGGAAAACTTCTAACCTGCGTAACGAGGACATGAGACAGTGAAGTCTAAAGAAAGTGGTGGAGCCTTTATTTGCCGCTAAGCTAAACTGCTTTCCACCTCCAGAATCCCTTAGATCCTTAGGATGCAGGAGCATAACAGAGCACACATGCACACAGTAAAGGCAGTAATGACCTCAATTTGCCCGACTGTGTGGTTTTAGAATCAGCATCTGCAGATTATGGCGAGAACATGCAGTAACGCATTACATTAACTACACCTTCATAATGCCTTTATAATGCAGCCATAGAACAGGGGAGTAGTTAGAGATGAATGGATAGGGGGGCTGAGTCACATTTTAGGGAGGCTAAAGCCCCCATATAATAGGTCTGATGACACCCCTGGTGACCAGTAAATTAGTTTCTTTTTGCACAAATATGCAGCAGTCACACTGTGTAACATGCTACTCAGCTGCATACATATGGGAGGTGTTTTCTGCAAAAAATAAAATGAAAATGATAAAAAGAAAATACAATCGCCACTTTGCCATTTAGTTTCCAAAGTCTGTGCGCAAAAATTTAAATTAAAATGAAATAGCACTGTCACACCCGGCTCCGTGCGATCCTCGTGTGTGCCACGCCCCCCTCATTACCTCGTGTTAATCCCTGATTGTCCACACCTGTTTCCTGTTTCTTTTGCCTTGTCCTGTGTATATGAGTCCGCATCTCCCTCAGGTTCCCAGATTTGTCATTGTAATGTTACTCGTTGTTGGTGCCTGTCTGCCCTCTTACCCATTAAAACCCCGTTTCACCGATCATCCGGCTCTGTTCGCCTGCTTTTATGCTCGCTCACCCGCCGGATCGTGACAAGCACCATTTGCATTTTAATTTTCCACTCATGTATGAGTCAGATGTGAAAAATTAAAAAATAAAATTAAAAACCCTTTTTGTCTTTTCATTTTCCAATTTGACTTTTAATTTTCAAGTTCACTACATGCAAATATATGTTAATCGGAGCGGGCGGTGGGCGGAGCTACGGATCACAGCTGCGCTTTTTCCGTGCGTTTGCCGATTCCGTTGTCTGTGTTTCTTGGCCATGGTGTCGCCCAAACTAATGGCAAAGTCACACGCCGCTTAAATAAGAAGATAAACAAATCGGAAGTCGCAGATAAGTAGCTAACTTAAGCCATGGCAGTGTGGACGAAAAGCAAAGACGGAGACTAATGTCTCTGTCTTTAAATGAAAGTATAGCAGTGTGGATGCAGTCACTTAATAGATCAGTGTCACTTAACAGATCAGTCCCTGTCCCCCATCCCCAGTTCTGAAAACACAGTGATGCCAAAGCCTAGGGAGCCAGACGAGCTTCGGATGATACTGCTTTGAATGAGGCAGAACCATATTTTAAACTTCAGCCTTTCAGTGATGTCATCATACCCAGCATGCACTGAGTGACTCTGAGATGTGACTGTTGCTGGATGGCCAACCTGATTTCAACCTCATGCTGTGGATGGTGCCCAGCAGCACTGCTTGCTCTCCCTGATGCTCTACACCGGACCTGCAAGCTGTAAAGCTCAGCTCAAATCCTCTGCCTGCACTACATTCCATTCTCCGGCCTCCCTCCCCTGGCTACTGAAGGCTACCATTTATTCCCATGATAACCTAGCCTCTTAAATTATTTAAATTATTGTTTGCCTAAGTAATATCTCGTGCACACAAAATAAAAAAAATATATTTTTTGGGACTTTGCAGGCTCCGTAGTATCGGTTGTATTCACAAGTAAACATGCAGACAACACCAGGATCCAGAGCTTAGATGACTTACTGTTTGTTTTTTGATAATTTAGCCAAATGCCTGTGGGACTTAAGGGATGTACTAGGCAGGATATGTGATGTGATGTGGTTGCGTGATGTGATGTGGTTGCGTGATGTGATCTCCAATGCATGTTGCCAGACATTGCTACTGCTGAATGGTGGATGTGACTTTACAATGGCGGCGATTGTGGTTTGCGTGACCCATAGTTGCATTGCACAAATACGGCGCACATACAAAGGTCTGTAACCGGTTTGGCCAGTTCACTCAGTGTGAGGAATTGTCCCCATGTGCAGTTGATGACTGGTCTATGAGCAGCCCGTTTTCCCCTGGATGCCTGAGTTTCCAATCCGCTGGCCGTGACTGCGGCTCTGGGTCTGTCTTTCCCTGCATCCCCTGGACAAACCTTCCCGCTTTTTAACCCTGACTCATCTTACTGCATCACAATTCTTGCTCTTGATCGCTCTGTGCTTGAATCCCTCATCCTTGAGGTTCTCATATGCACTTACATTCTCCTCTGGATGTTCTTGCACAATCAGTTCTCTCCAGCTGAGTCTGGTGCTTCTAAAACATCCTCACATACAGTACAGGACGCCCACATCACTGTCCTCATAACTTGCCTCTGTCGGTCGTATCTAAGATAATCAGAACAGCTCATACTTCTCCACCAGACATCTTGGCATTCACTAACCTCTGAGATCCTTCTAAAGCAAGGTCCTTTGCACAGTCTGGGTCCTCAGTGAATAATGAGATCAGTACCACTGTCTTGATGATTCAGGTGCTGTTTTTACACGGGCTAATAACTTCACTTTTCACACTTTGGAATTTCTGTTCTAAAACTACAGCTCCTGATGACTCTATGTATGGTAAGAGAGCCATCCATCCTATCAAGGGTGCAAGTCACAAACCCCTTGCCCCCCTGAACACACACGGTACTCCCACAATATTGATAGGGACATGACCCCTCCATCCATACTCAAATCTACACCCTTGCATTCATCCATCCATGCAACCATCCACATTCTAACCAGTTATCCTGGATAGGGCTGCAGGGATAAGACAGCCAATGAGATGAATAACATATTAAATGTATAGTGTCTGCCTGCACATAGACGATGTTCCATGGGAAACCCCATTGCTTCAGACTTCCTGCTTCAAGTCCCACTCATTTCCCATGGAGCAGATTCCGATGTCCTGCAGCAGGAATGATGATGACCCCCCTGGGAATGAGCTCACACAAAGGGAGAGACACATTCACAAGTTCAAAGGTCACCCTTTCCTGTGTTATAGCTCCAGGCATAAAATGACACGAGCTATTCTCTTGGCTTCTTTCTTTTGGGAAATAAATTGAGCTGCCATAAGGATATTGTACATAATATTATTTCTGAAAACGTCTAGCCTGCGTAATGAGGACATGAAGTCTAAAGAAACTGGAGGAGCCCTTATTTTCTGCTCTGCTCCGGAATCCCTTAGATTTCTAGACACAAGACTGGGGAACAGGATGCAGGACCATAACAGAGCACACATGCACACACTAAAGGCAGTAATGACCTCAATTTGCCCGACTGTGTGGTTTTAGAATCAACATCTGCAGACTATGGCGAGAACGTGCAGTAACGCTTTACATTAACTACACCTTCATAATGCCTTTATAATGCAGCCGTAAAACAGGGGAGTAGTTAGAGATGAATGGATAGGGGGGCTGAGTCACATTTTAGGGAGGCTATAGCCCCCATATAAATTAGAACATTCATAAGCCGTAGAACATTCATAGGCAGCATGTTAGTATGCTTAAACATCCTAACATACCTTAACAGCATTAATATACATTTGTAACAAATGCTATATGATTATAATGATTAATTACAGCAGTCATGTCTTGCTCATTGAAAGTATTATAAATGTAATGATTTATGACATTTTAAGATGTACTTACATGCTGCTTATGAATGTTCTATGAATGCATTATAGATGCATTATGAAGCTGCAGTCAATGTGATGTGTCAACCAACATGCAAACTCTACACACACACACAAAATTCAAACCCCAAACACTGGAGGAGGAAGGCAACACAGGTTCCTGGTGAGATCCTCTACTGTTTCATCTACCACATTAAACATGAGTAATTCATGTTTGGAGACTCAATTTGCCATTAGGAGTTGGAAGTTGCCTGAGATGGGTTACACAAAGAAGAAGGCAAAGGCTTTGCTGAGAAGGGGCTGGAAGTGGAATGTAACACACATGAGTCAGAATTACAGGTGGGAGTGTTTTGCTTTTAGGGGGGAGGCTGCTGACAGCAGGCTCCCGGGCTTTAGCGGAGCTGACGCCGGGTGACACGGAGGACAACATGCCTTCCTTCCTGCCCCCACAAGAGTGAGTTTTTCTAAGATTCATATACCGCCCGCCCCTCCCCACAAAGATCATGGCCGGTACCCAAGGCCTCTCCCCAGGGAGCCTCCCGATTGGCTCCTGGAAGGATGCCAGCAGTTACTGCTGATGTATGACAGAGATGCTGGATGTGAATGAGATTTATCACTTTTCATTACCCGATTTATCAAACATGCTGGGAAGAAATTTTGTGGTGTGGGCAGCAGCGGTGATGGATTCCACATCCAGGCTACTGAGCCTTTCTCTCCTGGGGGGGCATTAATGAGGGAGCAGTCATTTGGCTAAGCATGCAGGACTTTCTATTTTCAGATTAAATGATCCTTCAAAACGCATATTCCACAGGGAGTCCGATCTACATTTGTTTGTTTACTTGTTCGTTTGTTTGGGAGCTGCTTTTTTGTCTGGTATCACATTTCACTGCATCTAAGTACAATAAACATCACATAGAACAGGAGCAGCAGCATCTTTTTATGTGATGCGCTTAAACACAGCAGTGCCACACACCAAGGCAGTAAAATAGCGTGCTGATCTAACTAAAACTATACTGTACTGAAGATTATATGGCAATTAATGCTCTTAATAGATAATGGTCATTTAAAAAATGTCAGGCACTTTCAAGCAACATATGTATTTTCTTTGTTTAAATTTGGAAAAAAATAGACTTGCTTAAGAACCTTCAGATATAGAACTTTCAGAAATACGAACGAAGAGGACTGCAAGTCTAAATTACATTAGTTAGGCTCCCATTTCCTGTCCGCAACATCAAAGTTTGTTCTGCGCGCCAATTCCACTGATTACGAATGTTGGCCACTACTCCTGCTGCGATCGGTAAGACGTGATCTCGAGATCAAAGTTTCCTTCGTTTTCATTGCAAAATATTCTGTGCATCCATTTTCCATTTTTGTTTTATGTATCATTAGTAGTGTGTTTTAGGACAAGAAAACATGTATTGACTTTATATCATACTCGTCCAAGCTTCCCGTGTGCCACGCCCCCTCATTTACCTCGTGTGGAATCCCTGTGTTACCAGCTGTTTCAAATCATGTTGATTGTTGCTGTGTATTTAAGTCGGCATTAGAGTATGTTTCCCCAGTCCCATCATTAACATCTTGACATCGTTTTCATGTTCCTGAGTGTGTGATTTTGCCGGCTCCTGTGCTGCTTCCCAGCACCAAATGTGTGACAGAATGATCAGACTCAGGGAAACCTACTCTCACACGGATTTAAATACACAAGTTAACACAACTAGAAAACAGCTGATGACACGGGGATTTCACACGGGGTAGCAAGGGGGGGCGTGGCACACAGGAGGGTCGGCACGAGCAAGCATTGCCCCATACTTACTTATGCATGTAGATTTGAGTACCCTTAAAATGATGTTGAATAACAACTTACGAACATTTCAAGTTACGAACAGGCGTTCGGAACATATCTCGTTCGTAAGTAGAGGAGCGTCTGTATATGGAGAGTAAAATAAAAATGATCTAAAGTTCTGGAAATGTTTACCAAGGTGGGCTTTGTTTGTGTGGTGGAATATTATATGACATGTTTGCAGCTATCATAAAGAAACAGGGAAAAAAGCAAAACATTGTGGTGCAAAAATTGTGTTCTATATCCGTTCAGTGAACTTTCAGGATCTTTCATTTCTGTGTTTCTTTTCTTACGGGGCAGGTGCAAGTGTGACGGGTGTGTCTGGCTGAAGCTTTGAAGGCTCCCCCCGCTTTGGAACAAGAAGACAACGCGATAAAAAATTAAAATATCATGAAAAACTTATTCGTAACCTTTTGATCTTTTACCATCTTTCTTATAAAAGAGAAAAGTTATAAAATCCAACTCCATCCCAGGAATGTGAACGTTTTGATAAATAGTGAGGTCTTATGATTGAGGACGCTGACAAAGTGAAAATTCAGTCTCATTTCTCAGGAAGTGCCCAAAATATTATGTCTCGTAAAACATTTTACACTTATTCAATTTTACGTTTCACCCCCAGGTTGAACGTAATATCATTGCTTTCAGACTTTTCTTTCTAAATAATTACAAGCTAATGACTCAGGCTTCACATCTGTTAGGTTTTGGTTTTAATTCATAGTTATTCTTTTGCTTTTTTTGACCGCCGAATGACTCGAATGAGTTGTTTATGGTAGTCTGATGGATGTTTTGCAGGAAGGAGGAGAGTGACCGCTGACAAAGTCAGCATCAGAACTACTCTGCAGCAGCGTGTCCGAAAGAGGCCGGCCAGTACCTCAGGTATCATGAAGCCGGCAGCGGATGGACTCATTTTTTCCAGCGCCTTGCTTATCACCACCAAAAAGAGTGCGGTCTGTGTAAACAATCAGGGTTATTTGACAGGTCCTGGCAATTCCGGAGGGGGTTATTCATGAGGGCCGAGGGCTTAGACGAGGAGGCCGAGGCTACGAGCGTAGCGTGGCTTCACCTTGTCGCTAGTCGAGTGCCACCGGCGCTGTGACGTCAGGGATGACACACCAGTGCCGAGGTTCTCTCTGTCTTATGCATATAAATCATTTTTGGCCAGTGCTGGGGGCGGAGCCGCCTTGCAGTGGTGTGTATCAGTTTAGGGTGTACACCAGTGACTGGGGTCATCATCAACACACACATTTCCCAACATTGGCCCAGCTCTGGAAGACTATACCTGAGAATTGGAATATAACAGGCTTTCGGGATTTAAGAGCAGCTTCTGGATTTTAATGCTCTGCTGTAGGACCCTATATAGACAATCTATGCCCTTTCCTCCACTGGCAGCCGCCAGCTAACCAGATGTAAGCATTCTATAGCCTTTTGTCTGCACTGCTTTTATTTCCCAGTATGGACCCATGGGTTTGCACTGTTAGTGTGTATGTTCTGTTATAAACACAAACTATCTGAACCATGGGGATCCTCCCAGGAAGGGAATCCTTGGAGACAGAAGGAGAGAGGGAATGGAAACGCAGCTGTTCCCAGTGTCAAAGTGTTACATATAGACTAAAAAAAAAAGTTTCATGTGCAGAGTTAAGAAAATTCAGCCTCGATGAATTTTAATAAAGTGTGAAATGAGAACTGCAGGGTTCCATGATGGCTCAGCGGGCGGGATTACTGTCACAGCTCTGTGTGTGTGTGTGTGTGTGTGTGTGTGGGTCATGTATATATTACACTGTGACAAAGACCTGTTATTTTGACGTTGTGGGGGCCACCTGCAATAAAAAAAAAACTCATAATAGCCAGGACTCTTGTATTTAGTTTGGTTCCTTATAGTTAATTTTAGGGCTGGGTAGGGGTTACGGTAGTCATGGTTGGAATTAGGTTTTTTCCCATAGAAATACATGGATGGTCCCCACAAAGATGTGAATACAAACTGCATGGGATAAACTCTAGGTTCACCCCACAAGGAGCAGCTCAAAGATGAATGGATGGATGTATTAGAAGACCTGTATGAGCTAAAGGCTCGTGTTTCAGTGAAGGTTTCTTCCACATCGCCATTTTTACTTACATGAACATCAAGCTCCAACATGCATAAAACAGTAACTTTAAAGCTGAGAGCATAATTTACTCTTTTCCTCTAGGGCCGTGGAGCATTTCAGAAATGCTCTCACACAAGGAACGGCCCGGAATAAATTATTCATCCCCATGCTGGCACCTGGACAGCCTCTGCCAGGGATATTTCCATTAATGATAAATCCCAATAATGATGAAAAGGGTTTTTCTGCTCCTGACATGTGACAGGAATAATGCGCCCAGCAGACAATGGCACGGAGCTGGGAATCTGAGTGTGCGTGCAGGCGGCAGGTACATTCAGGCAATCCGGGGACATCCTGCAGGTAGAGCAGTGCTTCAGCCTCTGATGAGCTTCAGGGCGCGACAAGCGGACACATTTGTTAATGTAATCCTGACGTATTTGTTGGTTCGCTAGAGTAACCTTCTCACCTGCTAATGGTCGCTGATGGAGAATAATCCTCTGGGCTATGTGGTGATCCTGACGTGTTTATGCGGCACGGGGGAAGGATGATGTGCGGATGAAGTGCATGCAATCCACTTTGGGTGTGTAACAAACACCTGAGCCGTAGCAGCATGACTGCTGCTAGTAAAATCTCATGCACTGATTCTCACGGAGATCTGCAAGTTCTGGAGTTGAAGGGAGTGGAGGGAAGGAAGAGAGGAGATTTAAATCCATTGGGTGAGTGTTAGATCTTAGCTCTGGTGAAAAGGGAATTTCAATTGAAATACAATCAGTGTAGTCAACGCAGCTGACAAGCTGGTGTGAATTATTGATTCACTTCCAAGCAGTTCATTGCAAGTCTACTATAAAGTCTTGATCGATATGTACCAGTAGAGTGGACCTAATACAATCACATAGGGGGCTTTTAAAAGTGGAGTTAATAAAATCACATCTGATGGACTAAAGGTTGAGCGAATTTTGTCATTGCTGGTAGGTGGAGAGAATGTTATTGCTATTGGTATTTTCCTTGTAATGCAATTAGATAATTTTTGCATACAAGGTAAAGGAAAGCAAGGCCGTTGTCACGTTCGGAGCAGGAAAGCAGCCAAAGGGAATCGTGGAGTTGTGTAAACACGGGATTTATTAAGAGATCACACACTCAGGAACACACAGTGACGTCAAGACGTTAATGACCAGACTGGGGAAACATACTGTGATGCAGACTTAAATACACAGGACTAATTAGATATAACAAGAAGCAGCTGATAACAGGGGGATTCAACACGAGGTAGATGAGGGGGCGTGGCACACAAGAGGATCAGCATGATCGGGGCATGACAGCTTTTCAGATATGATAAGGTATTTAAATTTTCGATGTTTGCTTTCAAGAGAAAAAAAATGCAGCAATTAATTATGTAATAATTTATTAGTAATATGAGATGATATCTGTAAATGCAAATGTATGTTACTGTCAGTAGTATTAAAGATGTACTGTTTGAGACCTCATCGCATACTGTATGTCAACATATGTTTGCATGTGCACGTCTGTATGTATGTATTAACTTGTTAGAAATTGTCCATTTCTAAAACATTCAGCGTATTATCAATACTGGTGCTCTCTAAGATGCCCCCACCCACAGCCGCCCATAAGGGGGAGTCCCTGCAGAGCCAGTGTGTCTGTGCCTGTCTGTCGCTGAGGGGCAGACCAACGCAGGCTGGAGCTGCATGAGGAACGCTGCTGAGGTGGGACCTGTATGTGGGAGGCTGGGCTGGTTAATGACAGGCCTTAGCGGCAGAGCTAATATTATTGGAATCCTCTTTCATTTGGCTTCCTACCAGAGCCTCTCATCTCTCAATGAAATAATAAAACCAAAAATCACGTGGGCCCAGATTAAGAGATGAGTAGATCTCATACTAAAAAATCTGCAAATGTTCCATTATTGGAATGTATAATATTTATGAGAAATAGCCCCTTAGCCCACATTCGTATAAAGCACAGATCCCAGTAAAACTTTCCAGCTTATGTTTGAGTATTCTTAGCAAACCAGTAAAGTCTGGAAATGACATACGTAATGGCAGTGCATACTCAGTGTTCTGGCTGGCAAATAGTTCCACAGAACCAGGCTTCCATCTAGACTGCTCAGTTGTGGGGGGGTGGGGGGCAATTAGAAATTTTCTTTTGGGGGGGGCGCAATTAGAAATTTTGGGTGGGCAGCATTTCACACAATGGACTATACTGCTGCTTAAAGAGAAAAAGCATTAAAAGAAAATTACCAAACCATAAACAAGCAGACTTTGCAAACTAAGGTGGAAAGTGTCACATTTCTGCCTGAACTGCAGCCCACATGATGAAGACACTGGTCCCACCACTTGGTTATTCAAGCTTAGAGCCGCTGTAACTGATTTGCTGCACTCTCAGCAAAAATGGTAAAAATTTGTACCTTTGCTTGTCACTGGGGCTGTATCCGTGTAATTGGTACAGAAATAGATTCTGTGGAACATCCCAGAGGTACAAACAGCATTGATGTACCATAAAATGGTACAGAAATGTTCCTCAGAGTTCCAGAGTACCTACAGCTAAGGGTAGAATTGGTAGTCCCTCGAGGGTACAGGCCCACAATCAAAGGTACAAATTTTTACCCTTTTTTCCTGAGAGTGTGGTACGGGCTTTGATTTGGGAACCAAAAATTGTTGCATGTTGTTTATGGTTCTGTATGACTAATTTAAGAGAATTATAGCATGTAATCTATCTAACCAGGCAACTTTTTTTATACTGAACGCTGACAGGGCTGGCAACTCACATGTATCTGACGTGAAACTCATGCTTTTAGGTTCTCACGCAAGAAGTCTTATCGTAAATCTATATTATTCCATTATAAACCTAAAATTAGCTACATCAAAAGCTTTGGGGTAGTTTGCAAACCCTACAGAATGTTATATATTAAGGAAAAAAATACTATTACATACATGTAAATACTTGTGCATGTGTTTGCAGACAAATTTAAAATCTCACTCCACCTGACCAAAGTTGGCAGCGCTACCTGATACCAGTGTTAGCAAACTGTCATACAGTAGTGCACCTGTATCCAAAGGGGATATGTACCAAGACCTACCGTGGAGATCCGAAACCGTGGATAGTGGCGAACATTATAAATTACATGTACTCACACACCTATGATAAAATTTTATTTATAAATTACACTGAGACTGTGGTTACCAAATCAGCGGATGCGGGGATTCCACTGTAATGTTCTAGTGAGCTTCAATTCCATCTAATATTAGCTAGCTAACTATCTAAGACAACTTAACTAAGTCACTACTAGCAAAGATCCTCATTCAAAATAACATTACATCAATCTACAGCAACAAAAGATACATTTTAACAAAAAGGAGCTAATAAGGTAATATTCCTCCTCCACTTTCACAGGTGACTACAAATACTTTGCAGGAGAATATCTGATGGGACAAATGCAATAAACATGACTGGTAGATTCTGATGGTGCAGGCTAAAGTTGCCTATTGGGTGGGCAGAGCATGAATTGGGGAGGGGGGCGTTGCCCTGTTCTGCAAACTTCTAGATCTGGCCATGCACGGAACGCAGAGATCCGAGGAAGGAACTCAAACTAAGAAATGCATAGCAGTGAGACCTGGACCACAGCTCCCAGAAAGATGGACACAAACGTGTCAGGACTGATCCTTGTCTTGCCCCGTTTTGTATGTCATTTCCCCATTTGGCCAACAGGTGTCACTGGCCATCCTGTTTATTCTATTCCCAGAGTGTTCCTCAGCTTCCTGGGCCACAGTGTGGCTAAATGGGCTAAGTGGGTGGCTCTGACCCAAAGACCTGCTACGTTGCCGGTTTGAGGTTGGCAAGAGGCCAGTCTCACCTTTTTGGATGTTTTTGTTTGTGCCCTTAGATTCTGTTTTCCCTTGAACTTTGTCCTTGAGTTCATGCATTTCAATTTCAGTTTTTCTTTATACCTTTTCTGTGTCTAGTTTAGTTATTATATTCTATTTTACTTATGTTTTACTTATGTTACCAGTATCTCCTAGTGTTTGAACCCTATTGTGTTGTTAAATACCCTCACCTGTGTCTTGTTACTCTAGTCTTCAGTGCTTGGTTAATTTGGTTATGGCCCACACTGGTCCCTTGTGTAGCCCTCATCTCATGTGTAATTAAGTCTCATTCCTCAGTTGGCCATCCTGTTTGTTTCTCTGTTTGCTCCCTGCTTGGTTCTTTTATTCCTTACTTGCCTCTATTTCCCCAACTCTGCTTGGTGTTGCTTTTCCCTCATGTTTATTCTTGTTGTCTACCTGTCTGTGTTTACAACCCTTGTGGTTCTTTTTGTTTTTTGAGTTCTGCTTCAAGTCCCGTGTTTTTTGTAACCCGCTAGGTGGATCGTCACCACCTGCCATAACCTGCCATAACAGAAATGGATAGATAGATAGATAGATAGATAGATAGATAGATAGATAGATAGATAGATAGATAGATAAAGTGGACAGTGTCACTGACTGTTCATTCCTCTATAAGATGTGATTTGGTGTGTTTGACCTAATAAAGGACCAGATTATTTGACTTGTACTAAACATTGGTTTGATAAACGCTATGAAAATCTTTGAATGCCCTTCACAGGCACGATGTACATAATGCAATGTGTCTGTGCATAGCTATGGGAATTTAAATATATTAAATATGTGATTAAAATCCATTTAAAAACAAATACAGAACAAAGCAGATGGGAAAGTAAAAGGTGCAACACACTGTTATTAGTCATTGCAAATATTTAATATGCAAATATTACTATGTCTTATTATGGATACTGTTGTAAGCCAAGGGTAGGAAAAATAAAAAAGATTAATGTTTAGCAAAGAGATAAGCAATAAATATACCAGCTCAGAGTGTTTGGCTGCTCAGCTGGAACGTTCTAATTTCTCCTGAGGTGAGACCTTCCATAAAACAATCTGTCCTGTGCAGGCCCATGCGGTCGGAGAGCACTGAGGAGAGCGCTGAGGAGATCGCTGAGGAGAGCGCTGAGGCTGTCAGGCTGGGTGTGGTGGGAGGGTGTGAATACTGGTGGCAGGGAGTGAACATGGGCGTGGTACCAGGGAGTGAACATGGGCGTGGTACCAGGGAGTGAACATGGGCATAGTGGGAAGACATGTCTGGGTCTGCTGAGATGCTCTGTAGCATCAACCGACTGATGGAGACTGATGGAGACTGCTGGCAAGACATGGGTCACATTGTGCAGAGAATAGGAAAGCTTTGAATTGAATTGAATTCATGAATTTGCCCCTCCCACCCGTAGGGGGCACCGGAAGTCACTGGGCACATGTGAGAGCTGGCGTTGGTAGATGGGAAGCAGGTCGAGTCTGTCTTCCTCTAGATGTTAATTCGCCACACGGTGTCAGAGGGCTGTAATTATCCCGGAGACGCTGCTCTCGTTGTAGCGTCCTCTTCATTACACGCTTGTCACTGCCGCCGGAGTGACGCACCACATCACTCACTGAAGAGAGGGTCGTCTTTATTAAGGTGGATCTGCAGGCCTTGCCGCGCCTTCTGCCCCTTCTAATCACTGCCCAGTCTTGCGAAGCGTGTGCAAGGGAAACGCTGATGGCAAGACTGTGCACAGCGGCACCTCCCACCGTCTGACAGATCTGCAGAGCAGCCGAGTGCTGATTTAGTGAGATTGCAAATAGCTTCTGCTTTTCCCCCTTTCCTGCTGCCAGTAGCAATTAAACAAATTAATAAGCAATTGAGCAACTCTGTATTTTTATATAGGTGTCAGCAGTCAGGTGTCGTTAAAGGTTTTGGGCCCCATGAAAACATAACACTGAGCCCCCAAGCCAGACCAATCCAACCCTGTGCAATTTTCTTAATCACGCATCCCCACCCCAATCAAAGCTTTAACTTTATTTTATTAACTTTACCTTTGTAGGCTGGTCACACTGCTGTATGCTTATCACTTCGGGGGGAAGGCAATATCGGGCTTGCTGAAGCGTATGTGCTGACATACCTGGGCAGAACTGACTTTGATAGCGAGCGTGAATTTTGTTAGCTTTAAGCGAAATTTCAAATACAGCAGAAAATTGTATTTCTTTACATTAGGAGCAAATGATAAGTTAACCAGTGCATTTTATGTATAGCTATTTGGTGGACTAGCAAGCTAATTTTACTAGCATTAACATTAGCTACAGAAATAACCGATTAATTTGCATCATATGGAGACGAAGTATGAACAATCACTAAAGTCATGCTCTAATCTTGCCGATCCTCTTGTGTGCCACGTTCCCCCATTAACCCCGTGTGGAATCCCTGTGTTTTCAGCTGTTTCAGTTCTGTTACTGTGATGTCTGTGTCTGTGTGCATTCAGTTAGGCCGGTCATTAATGTCATACGTTTGCAAGTCCTCTGTGTTCCTGATTGTGTTTCCCCAAATAAACTTCGTGTTCACCCAGTTTCCCTGGCTCCTACGCTGAATCCTTGCTCCGGGCCAGCTTGCCAAGACACAGACCCTTTGCTGAGAAAACCTGAGTGAGAAATTTTTGCTTTCTGTTTTCTCTTTCAACTTTATGCAGCCTTAATTATCTTTTCTAATAACCAGATTTTACCTTCGACATTTTATGCGCACATTGGGAGTATTTCGAACGTAGGCTATCCTGCCGATATTGGCTAACCAGTGTGTCATGAGAGCAAAGGCAGGACTGAATCATTCCAGCTAAAACAGAAGGGGAGTATAGAGGATGACTGATTTGCTTATTTTTACCACAATAAAACAAGAAAACATATTAGAATATTTAACAAATATTTATTTTATTTGTACATATTAAACAACGTTTCTGCAAATTGTAATTTTAATGACTGTCGTATTATAGGTTTGTAAATTATGTTTTAAAGTTTTTAGGGCCCCTGTCACTCAAGGGCCATTGGAATTGTCCTAACTTCCCCCTTTTAAGGCGCCCCTAGCTGCAGTCATTGGAAACATGGGATTACAGGAGATACTTTTCAGATAATCTTAAGTACTTTGGAGAGGCACTGAAGAGGACTTATCTACATAAGCGTAGGTGCCTCTGTGGTTTGGTGAGACCTTATTATAGATGTAAATGCTATCTTTTTTCTGATGCTAAAAAGCAGTAGAGTGTGATGGACTGGCATCCTGTCCAGGGTGAGCCCTGCTTAGTTTCTGGGGCTTCCTGGAACAGGCTTCAGGCTGACTGCCACCCAGTACTGGATACGCGGTTACTAAAGATAGATGGATGCTGGAACTTAAATTCAGCTCTCGAAATGGGCCAGTCAAAGCAATTCTCAAGGAAATGTAGTTCCCTGGTTCGTCCAATACATTAATATACACACCGATAACATTGATCTGAACAAGGCCAATATTTTAATATATTGTAATAAAATCATTAAACTACTACATAATTTCCAAAGATGAAAAGTTACATTTTGAATGCAATGAACAATGCGTGAAGAGCTTCTTGAAGTCATTAACAAGTAATTAACAATGTCCCAGCGATCTCATATTTGAGTATCTCCAAGCCCTACAATACCCTTGGCTTCTCCATTCTGTTTTGTTTATGGCTCCACAGTAGACACCCCTTGCTGAAAATTATCTGGTTCCTACTAGAATGGAAGATATTGTGTATAATAACAGTAATGCTTTGAGTATGGGGACACATTGTGCTGACAGGATATTTTTTTTTCTGGTGTTGAGCCAAATACGGATCAAAGCAGACAGTGTCGTCCTACATCTTAAGTAAAAGCTTCCACCTCTTCTGTAGGAATGGAGATTCGGTCACATTTGGGTCACAGCGCCCCTTCCTGCTGGTGGCCTCTCTGATGGACCTATGCTTTCCTCCTGTCCTTGCTGCTGTCTTGGTCAGGAAATTGGCTATAATAGTTGAATGAAACATCCATGCCCGAGCTTCTGCTTGGATCCCGCTGCACTTACATCCCTAGCAACGCCTCCTGTTTTCAGGAAACATCATTTCGCGGATGCGACGAGGCCACCTCACTCATTTGTTTACAAGAAAAGGGTTCACCGCTTCATTCATACCTGGCCCATCTGAATCATAACTGAGTATCTCCCTCCCGAGGACCTGAGAATCACCTGCTTCTAGCACCTAATTAAAAAAAAAAAAACATCGGCACACAGGTCAGGTCGGGTCGGGTCGGGTTTAGGAGCGTGTGCTGATGCAGCAGGTTGCTGCACCCACCACACAGTGGAAAAAATGCCTTCCTCACAAGTAAGCAAGGTATTGAAATGTGCCGAGATGGACATTAACTGTACAGAACCCGGTGCCTGTTGGCTTGTTTGATATAAGCTGTATGTTTGATATAAGCTTTATGTTTGGTGTAAGCGGTATGTTTGATATAAGCCGGAGCGAGTCGAAAGATGTTGTGTATGAACACAGGCTGGTGCTTTAGCTCTTGTGACTAATTTCATGTTTTGGGTGCTATATGTAGAGGGTGGGGGGCACTAGAGTTTAAACAGTTTTGTTAGATAAGAGGCTTTTGACTATGACTGTGACGAGAAAAAAAAAAATTGCCGTTTTCCCATCGACGATGCTTGTGGGATTCATTTTCCACAGGGGTCTCATTTACCTGTCAGCCAGCGAGATTAGATGCCTGACAAGCACTAGTGAACGAGGGGGCGTGTTTGAATAGGATGGCTGAGAAGCGACGGGGGCGAGGGGGGCGTGGTGACGGCGTACAGGTGTGGGTAGAGAGCTGCCATTGGGTTGGGACAGAGGGGGCGTGTCTGAAATGGCAGTGACCCCCAACCTCTCTTCTGGATGGGTGCCCAGTGCCTGTGTCATTTATTTGGCCCAACGTGTCATGTCTGAATGACACTTAGTGTCATTTACAGATGATGCCTTTGGTCCACAAGTCTGAGGCCAAAGGCCAATGTAAGGCAAAGCTGAGCACCTTCAGGGGCAGCATTGCTTGGAAGCAGAGAACAAAGGACCAGATCCATTAGAGTTCTGATAAGCTTGTGGCTCCCCAAAGAGACGATCTACTGTAGCATCACTGATGAAATGTTATATTTTATTCATAGTCAGTTCTTAATATGGAACCCCTAACCATTTTTGCCACTTTACCGCACATTTCTTTCTGCCATATATCCATCCATCATTATATCACTGATCCTTCCATTCATCTGTCTATCCCTGCTTAATCGGGGTCGTTGTATAGTAATATAAATTTGGCTAGCTAGATTGGTGCAGTGACCTACGGTGAAGCATTGTTAAGGAAAAATGAGTAGCAACTGTCAAACAGAACATTACTGCGGCACTAAAAGGAAATTAAGAGCACGTTGCTTGACAAAAAGACATAAATGCATTAGCCCAGACACATTTCCCTGGGGAGACTTTCCAAAGCCAATTTGCAAAAACTGACATTCTCACATGCAGAAGTCAGTTACAGCAGCCCGATGACCGATAGGCGGGTGGGTGTTTGCGTCCTTTCAGTACAGACATTAATAGCTATGCACGGAAACACACTGTATCCACTCTGTACTGCCAACAAAGGAAAGTCAGCCATTTGTCCTCCTAGGGAAATGACCCTGTGTAGGTTAAAGTCATTAGAGAGGGACAATCAGTGAGATCAAGACCCTCTTCTGTGATGCAATCCATCCCCAGTGTGCTCACTGTGCAGTAATTCATGTCTGGGCTCTCAAATTCAGGCAGGAGACAAGCACCTGTCTTCACCCAAGTCAAAAGGCAGACAGACAGATTTTGCTTTTTACTGTGTGTTGAAACCTACTAAATAAGCAGAGGTGAAGTAAAATTACAATCTTATTTACAGAGGCGGATAATTCAAGTCCAGAAAGTAAAAATCAGACAGGGTTGTCAACTTTGGTCAGCTGGCTGGCATCAGATTTTCAATTCAACTCATTTACATGTATGTAACAGATTTATTAACTCATAAATAGTCTGTAGGGTTTGCAAACTACTCAAACCCTTTTGATGTAGCTTATTTTAGGTTTGTAACGGAATAATATACAGCTTGGGAAAAAATTAAGAGACCACTCTATATTTTTAAACGAATCTGCATTTTTAAATCCTGGTTTAATCCTGGTTCTGCTGGCTACGCTGAGCAGCAGGATGCTTTTAGGTTCAAAATTTCTAAGACAGTGGGACACAAGAACAATGTGAAGCAGGAGACACTGGGAACGACCAGAAACCAGCCAGGTAAAGGGTGGAAGCGACATTCTAATGCCAGAGACGACCCTTAACTTATCCGACAGTTTCTCATGAATCGGAGGATGACATCAAGTGACCTTCAAAAGGAACGGGAAACAAGTGCAGGTGTGAGGTGCACTGCTAGGATAGTTTGTATCAGGCTCCTATTAGATTTGCTGTAAAATTTCTTGCATGAGCGTTAGAGTCTGAAAGTGTGTCACCCCAGATGCCTGAGACTTGGCAAGCCTGAATCATATCAACATTTTGTTTCAACCAACCAGTTCTGCCTGTGACCCATTAATCTCACCTGTCTTTGTCTGGATTTTTACTTGCTGGACCTGCATTATCCACCTCTGTAAATAAGACTGTAATGTTTGAAGAAAAGATGAAATGGTCAAAATCCAATCATCTCCCAACCTCTTATCTAGTATAGAATCACACAGAGCCTGGAGCCCAAGCGCATGAGAGCGGACATCCTGAATCAGATGCCAGTCCATCTCAGGGCATGCATACAATTATACGCTAGCTGTCTGGTTTTGGCTTGTAGCTAATTACCCACACAACAGGGGGAAAACGTATGGACTCCACACACTCACAGCGAATAGCCAACCCGTGATGCTAAACGCTAACCACTGAGCCATCAGAATCAATGACGCTAGTTAAAAAAATAGACAAGAATTCTCATGTTCAGGCGCCCAACCTATAATACATAAGGATGGTCTACTGGAACTGAGAAATCACATTCTTCAATACAAATAATGTGGGTGATTTTCTTCAGTTTTGCCCATCACATCACTCATGCAATTTTGTCAGTGCCTGATTCCCATTTATCTTGCGAGATGAGAGAATGTTTTGCTCGGTGGGGCCTTCTTGTCTATTGACGTTGTCACGTTCCTTGCGCGCGAATGTACCACAGGTTCACAAAAACTAGGTGCTGGAAGAATCGCGACTTTTTAACAAACAACCTTTAAGACACCAGTTAGCGAGCTTGCTTTTACATTCCACTGCTCATGCGCAGACTTCGATCAATCATACATTTCCATATGTCATATCACCATCATATCTTCCTTTTCTTAAAAGAAAGTTTCCAAGTTTTGTATATAAGACCTTTGTTCTTAAAATGAACACAAGTAGGCCTTCTAAGCAGTTTATACACTAATGTGTTTCATACATTTTCACAGGTCATATCACCACAGACATTCGGCCTGTACTCTGCCTCTGCCCTCTGGCTGCCATACTGTAACGCCTTCAAGGATAACAAGCTTCACACAAGCACAGGTGCTAACGCTAAACCTGCTGCTAACAGATTAGCGAGCGCACAAAGGCTAGGATTATCCAGCTCTCAAGGGTCATGGTGTCTGCTATTTTTTGCTCTTAGCTTTAAATAAGCATCTAGCTAAAGAGGGGAATGGCTAGAGATATAATTTCCTGTCTGCTGAAATGGGTTGTTTAAAAAAAGAGAAGCGGAATGATATCAGAAACCAGGAAATCTCCCTGATTTAGTCAAATACGAATAATCCACCATATAGTACCACCTATCTACTATAGCACTATGGTTAGCATAAAACTAGTCACGGGAAACATGCAGTATGTTAAATTTAAAGATTTTTTTTTTTTACCTAAAAATTATTATTATTATTTTTTTTTTTTACATTTTTACCTAACAGTGTGCTCATTTGAGGGAAGAAACATACAAAAAGACCTCACTCCCAACGGCAATGTTTTGACCCCAGACCTTCCACCCACTAATGCGTGTCTGATTTTATGGTAACAGTTTACCTGAGACCCCATTGCAAATTAGTGCTTTAATACAAGTTACTAGATATGGAAGGTCTCAATGCAGAGTGAGCCCCATAGATTATAAAACATGTTAACATTTTAGACCATTAAAATATGGGACTGCAATAATGAACTCATTTTTCCAGTGAAATTTAAAATGTTATAGATGTAACTGAATATTGAATATTAAATTAACCCCTGATACTGTACATATTAAATGTATTTGACTCTTGGTGAAGCAAAGCTTAATATGCCAACTGTTAACTGTTTGTGGCTCTCAGTAGTTGTAGGAGCCTGAATATACTTGACAGATAATTCATTAAGTTATATATCCTCCTGAGACCCCACCCATTCATTTATGTCCATTGTAGTGGACATTTTGTTTTTGCATCTATCTTTTCACTGATGTAAGGAAACATATTTATTCCTGTTGTACACAAAAAAGGACATGCTGTGAAATTAAAAATAAAAATAAATTTGTAAAAATCTAAATTGTAAGATGTCTTATTTCCTCCAAAGACAAATTGAAGGACACTTTTTTCCTTAGGTCTCATGAGGATAATGATTTAAGTTCTTAAAATGTAATAATTCATTTGTTGGTAATGGAAAGTATTTTGTACTTATTATTTGCAGCATTTTATGTCAGCTGATAAAGTTTAATTTTTTGTGCCTTTAACAGTGTCAGGTGTTTTGAGAGAAGAGCTCATGAATAATGCATTTAGATGCAGTTTGGGGCGGGGGGGGGGGTGAAGCTGCATGGTATTTTCACCTCCATCTCTTACACTTTATTTTGAAGTAGCTCAAAAACTGTTTGACACACGGAAAACTTAGCACATATTGGCAGATCGTTTTTGTACAGGCTTATAATTTAAGTAAATAGTTTTAGCGAGTGGCCTTGAGGATTTCCTTTGGTAAATCGGATGGGAGCGAGTCAAGTGCTAACCTAAGGTTTTATTCGAGATTAGAACCTACAATAGTATTAAAAATCGGCAACTTTAACGAACGGATGAAACTGTATGCCATTGTGAAAAATGGGAATAATAAGAGCTAAAAACTAATTCATATATCAAGGCTAAGCTTTAACTAATTTAAATTACCATATATAAGCCACTGTGCCATTGACTTCAGATATCACATTTCTGGCCCACAAACCAGGTGGAACTTATTTCTAAGTCTGGATGTTCCAGGAAGGAGTGAAAACTGACAACCAGGAAGTACTGCCAATACTGGGTTAGTGAACCCCAGTGGCTAATGAGCTCCAGGGGCTATATAGGCTGAATCCCAAAACCCTTATTTCCACCTCTCTCCCTCGCCACCTTTCCTTTGTCCTGAAAGTATTTCCAAATTCCAGATGTTGAAGTGCTGTCCCAGTACCTGAACAAGTAATTGAGGGCCGATTGTCTCTCAATCACCTTTTTGCCAGAGGTGTGTGGAAGTCTAGTCAAGAGTAGCCTGTGTGGAAGAGAAATTCACCTTTGGTGACAGCCACGCATGAGGTGGCACAAAAGCTTCTACATCAGTGATCACTTTCTTACATACAACCACAGCATGGTAAGTCTTTGACGACGCAAGTGTGTCCCAATACCGCTTTTTGCTCAAGCTACCTTCCTTGCTCATTCACTTTATACAGTGAATCAAGGCAGAGAGCAAGGGGGCTCTCAAAATGGGATGTAGCCATAGACAACCAGATGCTGATGCTTGGTCTTGTTTTGATTTTGCTTCATGCTTAATTGTGTGCTTAAGGGGCTTGGCTTGGCTATTAGATGAGTCACAACTCTGTCAGGCCCTTGAGCACCACCCTTAGCCCCCCAAAATGCTCCTGACATCCTGGATATAAGGCTTGGCCGTACGCTTGGACCCCAAGCTTTGCTCTTAGTTGTATTTATATATATATAAATGTGTGTGTGTGTGTGTGTCTCAAAGGAGAGCCAGATGATATATGGGAACCAAAGCATTCCAGTGTACCCGCACTTATACTTGTGTAAATGGCAAATAAAGCATCATTTCATTTTCATTCAAAGGTAAGGACAGGAACGCCAGATGTGGCTGAAGTCCCCACAAAAACCAATGGGCCCTGCTAAGAGACACACCCGGGATTGCCGGGTGACCTGAGGGGTCCGCACACACTCTACTAATGATTCTCTCTGACATTTCTGCTGTCTTAGAAACCAGTCAGTGGGGTGATTGACCACTGAGTCTAAGACACTTTACCCTGACAAACCCTCTTGTTTGAGGATGTCTGAGAATTTACTACTTCCAGTTTCCAGCAAGGTCACATGGACCTTTCCGAATCCTGTATTCAAAGTGGCGGCACAGGTGTAATCGGTAGATCTGCCCCTGATTTACACTTTCCTGAAGCTGCTTTGCCACTGATGAGTTACCATGTAGCTACCAAGGTCAACATGACAAATTGACCACATCAGTTTGCATGTCGGTATTTACTGAGAAGGAGCTGCCTCTCCAATGTCAGCATTCTTCCCCTCAGTGAGTTGGGGGTGGGGTTGGGGAGGGGGGGGGTTCAGCCC
>JAODJU010000002.1:19891453-19910516 GCA_026776725.1 Gnathonemus echidnorhynchus | reverse complement strand
GGTAAACACGGGGAATCCACACGGGGTTGATGAGGGGGCGTGGCACACGAGAGGAGCGGACGATCGGGGCATGACAGATAGACATATAGTAGTATTTGCTTGAATGTAAAGTGTGATTCAGTGGGCTCTGTATGTGGAGTCTGCATGTTCCCCCGTGTTTGTGTTGGTTTCTTCCGGGTACACTGGTTTGATCTTAATGTGCAACAGCAATAGTAATAATCCCCATACTGCGTGTTTGTACATGGGAATGCGTACCTCGTGATGGACTGCTGTTCTTTGCAGGGTTCTCCCCTATAGGCCCAGAGAGATATGGAGGAATGGTTCCCCAGCACAGGGTTACTGGGTACAGAGGCATGGAAGATTGATTTATAAATTAATTCCGATTATTTATTCAGATTTATCTAGATGCTGGATGAAATATATCTCCATGAAGGTTTAGGGAGCAACATTACCAGACATATTATATTGCTATTGCCTTTTTGTGTTGTACCAGAGCATGTAACAGTATGGGTGAGATTATGAGAATAAATAACATATAAGAAAAAGAATAACTAATATTATTTATATTATTAGAATAGCACTAAAGTGAGCTGTATATTTCCTGATCAAAACTACTGATCGACTTATAGGTACTAGCCATTGTACCTAGTAGGATCAACTACCTAATAATCTACAGTATCAAAAGACAAGTGACGAATTACTGGAACACAGCAGGCAGGTTAATGACCAGTCAGTAATACATATTCTGCAAGCTAATACTCTGTGTTAAGCTTTATGTAATGATGACTTTTACTACTGAATTTTATTATTAACTGACATTTATGATGTAGGATTTCAGTATGGCTGTGGCACTGACCAGGATGCACATTTTTTGGCTTGCTTGCTCTGTCATTCTGTATTAGTGTGGTGAATATTTGTGTTTTACAGATATACTGTCATTTTGATTTTCAGCAGGCTAGATAAGAAGAAGGGACAGTGAAAGGACATGCAGAAAACATGGGTAGCTATTGTTTTTCATATCTCCCTTGTGAAATCATCACATGACAGCCATCATCCAATGACAATGAAGTGATACATCTTTTCCTAATAGGTACCAAAGGACTATCTTCCGTACCTCTTACGCCAGGGAATTTTCAGCTCACGCCCCATGAAATTAATGTCACAGATATTGAAATAACAGAAGTCAGAAGTCAGTGGTCTTTCAAAGAAATCTCACATCTATCAGAGATCATTTGCATCAATGGTGGTGTGCCTCTTGATCCACCTTACACGCGCATCAACGTCTCCACAAACCACCATTTTGGACTGGTTTCCATACAGACAACCTGCACAGAGGTGTCTTGGCGTCACAGGTACATGAATCGCATCCGTTATTAAAAGTGAAGATGAGTCACGCGATTGTTTGCACAGTGGTAATTATCTTCATTTCGAACAATGAGGTAGAGCTGGGGCATTGCTGGACAGAAAACACAGCTGTGCATGGAAACAACGCTCTGTCAATCACAGTGACACTGCGACAGTTCCCTTCACAAGGCTGCATTGTGGGCGTTCATGCGCCAGTGGACCAATAACCATGCTGGCATGCTTGGTGATCCCAAATCTCATAAATTCTGGCAACGAAAGGGACACATTAATCGCAAACGCAAAGCCAGAGACCTCTCTAGGCTGTACAGTCTTCCCTGTACCTCCAAACTGCAGTTTCCCAGATGTTGTTTAGTTTATATACAGGAACCGCAAGCGACTTCTAAGCTAACCTGCTCTTATCATTAGACTCCTTTACATTCAGCCATTACAAGGAAGACTGAGTGATGAAAAGCTGATGAACTCTCCTCTTACCGAGCAACATCAGCCTCGCAGCGTAACTCAGAGCACTCAATTTCCTGGCAAACAGCGTGCCGCTGAATCCACTTTCTTCTCATAATGTGTCTCATTACGTTCCAGTGGCATCTCCTGTGCTCAGAGCGGGGAGCACTTGTAGAATTAGATTTTAAATCCTTGCTCTCCTTTTTGTGATTACTCTCATCATGCTGTACTTTTTTTTTTTCTCTAAACAATCTATTCTCCTCATTAGTTTCCCAGTTCCACAGAAGGCAGAGAAATTTCATACATTTTTCGAGAAAATCCTCCACAGCAGAATATGAATATTCAAAGGACAGCAAATTTTACTGTGTAGGGTTGACATCTCTTGCATGTCACAAACTGTACGTAAGAAAAAATGAACAAACTATTCAGTAACCTGATTTTTCTATAGTTTTCCTTTTTTAATTCACAGTTTGTTTTAAAGCAGCAGATTAAAATGAGACAAATTACCCATTCTTAACTATATTTAAAAAGATGACACTACACTTTGGTAGGCATTTTTAAGTTTAAGCGTTTTTAAAAAAAAGTTAAAAGTACAGGCTCCTGTAATAGCTATGTATATTTTTTCTGGCTGATTGCTATACAGCCATACTACTCAGGCTGTGTCCACTCTCGTCTGATCTCAGAATCTAGGCAGAGTTTGTCCATAGCTCGAGCATAAGGCTGTTCATTAGTGCACCTGGGACCAGAGCACCTTAGGCCACAATTCGATGATCGATTTTGTAATGGAAAAGGCGGACAATTGTGTCCCTTGGGGTGTCCTGTGTGGGAGTATGGGGTACGGGGCCCGTTGCTGTGGGTAAACGAAGGCTGCATTCACACTGCCATCTGTAAGTCAGACTTGTTCCCGGTGGGTGTTGGACTCCACCAGGGCTGCCCCTTGTCACTGATTCTGTTCATAATTTTTATGGCCAGAATTTCTAGGGGTAGCCAAGGGGCGGAGGGGGTCCAGTTTGGGGGCCTCAGGATTGCATCTTTGCTTTTTGCAGGTGATGTGGTCCTGTTGGCTTTGTTAGGCTGTGACCTGCAGCATGCACTGGGGCAGTTTGCAACTGAGCGTGAAGTGATCGAGATGAGGATCAGCACCTCCAAGTCTGAGGCTGTGGTTCTCGACCGGAAAATGGTTACCGCCTCAAGTGGAGGAGTTTAAGTATCGCAGGGGAGATCGAAAGGTGGATCGGTGCATCATCTGCAGTAATGCAGATTCTGTCCCATTCTATTGTGGTAAAGACAGAGCTCAGTTGGAAGGCAAAGCTATTGATTTACCGGTTGATCTACATTCCTGCCCCCAATATGGTCACAAGGTGGTTTTGGTAGTAACTGAAAGAGTGAGATTGTGAGTGAAAGCGGGAGAAGTTTCCTTTGCTGGGAGTCTGGGCTCAGCCTTAGAGATAGGGTGAGGAGCTCGGACTTCAGGGAGGCACTCAGAGTCGAGCCGCTGCTCCTCCGCATCGAATGGAGCCAGTTGAGGTGGTTCGGACATCTATCTAGGTTGCCTCCTGAATGCCCCCCTGGGGAGGTTTTTCAGGCATGTCCAGCCAGGAGGAGACCTCAGGGCAGACCCAGGACACGCTGGAGAGATTACGTTTCTCGGCTGGCCTGGGAACGCCTCGGTATTCCCCTGGTGGAGCTGGAGGAGGTGGCTGCTGAGAGGGAGGTCTGGGCATCCCAGCTTAGACTGCTGCCCCCATGACCTGACCCCAGAAAAGCAACAGAAAATAGATGGATGGATGGACACTATACCTTTGGTAGTAGATACTTCTCTATGAGTAGCACGTCTGAGTCAAAATTAAATCCATTCATCCATTTTCAATAAGCATCTCTCCAGCTTGGGCTGCACTGATCAGGAGCCAGTTCCAGAATAGCATAAGGACCAAGGCAAATAGGAGATAGACTGAAATGTGTTTCATAATCTTCTGATTCAAAGCACTGAGATTACTGGTCCTTCAGTTACCAAATCAGACATCATAGTGACTCAGCGATTAATGCTACCAATTCGGCAATTATTTTCAATTAGGTGAACAATGGTGAATCCACTTGTGTAGCTACAATATAGATCTTCATAAAGCTGCATTTTTATGCTTAAGCACTGGGCTTGAATTTCCCACTTAGATACAGCTCAAGCATATGCTTGGAGGGGATCTTGGGAAATGTGACAAGTCTTCAAAATAAACATTGCTCATTCCTAGTTGTGATGACTCTGTCATACACAGTGGGCTAACTGGTCGGCCAGGGCTTTGAAATCCTCCTTAGTTGGTATCCATTTATTTTAATGCATTTTATTTGTTTATGTGTCGTGCTACAAAAAGGATTCAAACTAATTCCCACTAAACGTGGTGTTGTGCCTTCCAGCTGCAGAGTCTGGAAAAACAATCCCTGTTCCCCCCTCGTTTTATTTATGATTTCCTTCCGACCTTGTGCTTGCTGGGTCTCTACAGCCGTCTCTGAAAGCCAAGCTGCAGGTAATTTGCAGGCCCATTTTAAAAAGACCACCTTTTTAGCAATCAGGTATAGAAAATGTGTCATTTTCCAAAAAATGTGTATAAATGAGTCAGAAAGAAATGCATTTCCCTCAGCAGGTAACCTAGCAATGGTGACCACGTAGGCATCGTGTACAAACCAAGTCGTCTTCACTGAAACCTTCTCTCCGTGAGGAGGTTTATTTACCGGCAGGAATCGGAAAGGCGCCCTAAGGATGTTGCCGTCAGCCTTGTCACTTGGCTTTCTCTTCTGATGTGTACATGCGCACATGCTTGCGTGTCACCCAGCATGTAGGACAACCTGTGACAGGATCATTGTCCAAATATGGGCTGTGTGTATATGTGTGTATTGAATTGGCCTTTTCATTCATTCACCTGGGGGTGGCAGTGATTAGCAGTGTTGCCTCGCAACTCTGGGACAAGGGTTTGAGTCTCATACTACATATTGCCTGTAGGTGTACATGTGTGAGTGATTAGTGTACCAGTGTGCCCTATGAGGGGTTGGTCCCTCATTCTGGGTGGTCCCTGCCTTGCACCCATACCTTCTGAGAGAGGTTCCAACCCCCTCACGACCCTGAAGAAGACAAGCAGTTACAAAAGATGGATGGACAGATGGATCCATTTGGATTGGTTACATTTAGATGTTTTCCTGGAAAAAGTCTGAGGAGTTGTTTTTAATTTCTGTCTGTTTTATATTCAAGTGAACAATTTGAAACAAACATGACTGCAATGGAATATAAAATTATTCCACATGGGGAGAAGTGAGACACAGCATTACCTCACTGTTCCGCTCCACTGATTTTATCAATTACCAATTCGCCGATTTAAATTCTCATAATTATCCTGTCTCGCAAAATCTAGGAAATCATTTTAAATTTCACAGATTTGTTCTTGCAAAGAACAAATAATTTTATATGAAACTACATCAAACAAAATATAGTGCTTTTCCATAAAAGGAAAAGTTTCAATATCACCCTCAGAATATGATTCATATTTTAATTAATGGATCTTTTATCACAACCACAATATCTTACAAATAAATCAGACACGTGTAGGAACAAAGGCAATTTTCTTTTTTGTTACATGACTTCATCTGCTGTATGAATAGAATAAAAACATGAAATAAAATTTTTTATTAATCTAACTGCAAATGTCAAAACAGCGGAATATAAAATACTGTTAGGTTGTCTAACATTTATTGGAATAATTCTTTATTTTAATATATTCATCCTAAATAAAACATGTCTTTAGCAGTAGTCTTTCTTTTTATGAATAAGAAATACATGAATATTAGCAGTACTGCCTATTACCTTCCAGTTTTATATAAAAAATAAGTTCTACATTTAGCAAAGAGCAAGTTGAAGGAAGCATAAGAAAGAACTTCTCCACAGGGACAATAAAGGATCGATTAATATTATTATTATTAAATAAAGTATATTGGTAGCACAGTGCAGGGTAGTACATTAGTCGATACCATAGCCTCCCACCTCCAAGACTGTGGCTTTCATTCCTACTTCCAGCTGTGTGTGTGTGTGTGTGTGTGTGGATTTGGTTTATATTACATTGTGGGGACCATTTTTCAGGTCTGCACAAAGATCTGTGAATGCAATCAAAAAACTAAAAATGCCAAAAGTCTTGTATTTTTGTTTGGTTACTTATGGCTTAGGGCTGTTGTTGGGCTTAAGGTCATCATATTGGGATTAGAGTTTTTCCACATAAATGGAGGGACAGTCCACACAAAGATATGAATACAAACCTGCGTGTGTGTGTGTGTGTGCACGCATACTCCTGGTGTTTGCACAGGTACTCTTTGGGTACTCCTCTCTCCTTTTGCAGTCCAGAAACATGCAGTTAGTTGAAGTGGCTACTCATAGTGTGTGAGTAAAGGTAATGGTGCCCGCTCACTTCACGATGCCCTGTGAAATAAATTGAAACTGATTACAGTAACTGGCATCCACCATTCTGTAGTCCACATTTCATAGAGTACACACTTTGCTTTTGATTTCTAACTTATTTTGTTTAAATGTTTTGGTCAAAACTGTTGGGTCCCCCGTGAAGCTAAAATTAACAATTTGAATTGTAATGATGTTGCAAGGACATTATTTACTTTAATCAATATCACAGGTGTCTTCAGTCTTGCAGTCACTTGTCCATTTCAATAGAGAAAAGTATTCAGCTGTTTTGTATCATTGTCTGCATCAGAGACAGAGTGGTTCCAGTGCGGTTCCAGCTCGCTGCGGTTTTCCACTGCAGAAGGGTCGGCTCGGTAACGGTGTTGTCAGGTTTGGACAGTGACCGTGACGTAAAACCGAAGAGACGGATATACATTGTCCAAAAGATGTACATCATGATTTACTATGTGCACATCTTTTTATTTCGTTTTTTACTGTGTGCTAATTTCCAGTAACATGCATGCGAAAATCGTTGGGTTATGTTAGCATCAAATGCTAGTGGAATTAGCATTAGTTTGTGTAAATTTGCATTACGAATCCATTCCATTCTGCTGTTCTATAGTACTTCTTAAAGTAGGAGGTTGGAAGTTTCCATGTTCTGAGTTATCGGGAATGCATTAATACATCGCGATGTGCTGAACTACCACTAATAATATATAGAATGTGCTGTTTTTTCTTCAGATAATCCCTGCTTATTGATTCAGATCACTGCGATCTCCGTGCTTTCAACCAATCAGTTGGCGGTGATGCAACCAGCTTGGTTTGGTCATGCTTGCTGCAAGTAAACAGAGCCCTTTCAGTGCAGGTAGGGCTCGGGTACGGCTTTGCCTACTTTGCAATGGAAAACCGTCAGTCCGCGGTGAAGGTCAGGTATGGTTCAGTTCCTGGTGGCAGTGGAAAAGCACCATAAGTTTTTTGTGCCCCCTCAAGTAAAGTGTTACCATGATACCTCACCCCTATTGTGAGATATGGAGGAGGCTCAGTGATGGTTTGGGATTGCTGTGCTGCCTCTGGCACTGGGCGCCTTCAATCTTTGCAGAAGTCAGTGAAATCAGATTATCAAGCCATTTTGAAGGTACTGCTCAATGTTAAAAAGATCTGTCTCAATCACAGGTCATGGGTCCTCCAGCAGGATAATGACCCAAAATTCCATATATCTCTGAGCACCCAAAAATGGTTGAGAAGAAAACATGAGACTGTTCTGAGGCAGCCTGATCTGAATTAAACTGAACATCAATGGAAGGAGCTGAAACTTGCGGCTGGGAGAAGGAATTCATCAAACCTATGAGAACTTGGGCAATTTGTTCAAGAAGAGTGGACCAGATTGCCAGTTGAGGAGTGTAAAAGTCTCATTCAGAGCTACAGAAAGTACCTCATTGCAGTTATTTCCGTCTCTGTGTGCTCTGTAATAGTCTGGTATTCCCTTCCTTGTGCCCTGTATTTCTTGGGCGAGGTTCCAGGCTCTCCCTGACTGTATTGGTTAAGCACTTGTGGATTATGGATGTTAAATATATGAAAATGGTATGTTATTGGTCCTCCAGCCATTTCATAACCAATGACGTATCAGCCTGTTCTTCCTGCAGCTTCTGATTTTGTATTCACTTATAGTCTATTAGGTAAGGGTGAGCAATCTTGTCCAGAAAGTGCTGTTGTGTGTGCAGGTTTTCACTGCAACTAATTAGATTAATTGCACTGAACAAAAATATAAACGCAACACTCTTGTTTTTGCTCCCATTTTTCATGAGCTGAACTCAAACATCTGAAAATTTTTCTACATACACAAAATACCCATTTCTCTCAAATATTGTTCACAAATCTGTCTAAATCTGTGTTAGTGAGCACTTCTCCTTTGCCAAGACAATCCATCCCACCTCACAGGTGTGGCATATCAAGGTGCACGTGCTGATTGGACAGCATCAATATTGCACAGCAAAAACAAGAGTGTTGCGTTTATATTTTTGTTCAGTGTAGATTACTATATTACTGATTAGAGGACTGATTCGCTGATGAGTCCTCACACTTGGGTTTGAACTGCTGACCTAAAGGTTATCCCAAAAACCTGCATACAGACTGGCCCTTTGCGGATGAGACTGACCACCTCTAATATAAGGGAAGTGTAATAAGTCCAGGAGTTGGGAGCCCCACAGAAATGTGTGGTTTGGTGGCAAACACCTCCACTGATAGCAGCATGTTGTTTATCTGTAGAAGAAAACCAGAGAGAAACATGAACAGAACATGAAGACCGATGAAACACAGACTCAGGGGTGGGAACTAAACCCACTGTCGACCGATTCAACCATCTCAGCTGGAAAACTACTAGTTGTGTTGTGCTGCTTGGCATTTTTTGATCAAGAGGTGACTCTGCAGTGATTTTACTTGACATTCACTGACACGTGTGAGTGAATATGCTTCTACTTGCATGTGTACGTGTACCTTGATGCTTCACACCTGAGGTGTGTGTCTCAGCTCCAGGCCACGACAAACCCTCCTGGCCTGAAAAGGCATGAATAAATTGGCAGCAACAAACCACCCATGCATCACTGTGAAGGTCAGATCAATATGCTTCCAGCTCAGAAGCACTGTGCATCCTGGGAAGGTTTCAACACACCACTGTGTTTGTATAAATTTAGTTATTTTATGACTGCATATTTGTGAGTTATTTAAACAGATCTATATATTTAAAAGTACATATAGCATGTGAAGGACAGAAATGCTTTTGTTCAATCTTGGAAAAAGATACGCATTGCACATGGTTCCTGTGAAATAGCTACTAATCACAGGAAGCCAGGAAGTTGGTGCAGCCGTAAGCAGTTCTGCCCTGAAATTATGGCAGTCAAATTAAATGGTCTTAATAACTCCATCCATCCAACAATCCATCTTCTAAACGCATATCTCGAGCAGGGCTGTAGAGGGGCCTGGAGCCTATCCCAGGCTGCATAAGGAACGAGGCTGGGGTACACCGAGGATAAGATGCCAGTATGCTAGTGAAAAAGTCTTCCCAGCTTTCTAGATTAAAGGGGCAGTTCACCCCAAAACTGAAAAAAGATATGTTTAGAGAGACTATCTATCTATCTATCTATCTATCTATCTATCTATCTATCTATCTATCTATCTATCTATCTATCTATCTATCTTTGTTGTTCTGCTGGGAGTTGCCTAGTTTTGGAGATATCGGCTGTAGAAATGTGGGGCTTCTCTCGAATATAATGAGACTGAATGACATTCTTTCTGTGGCGATTAAAGTGCCAGAAAAATACATTTGAAAAATTCAACAACAATGTCTCTTTCCTGAAATCATGACCCGGTTATTGTAGATAATCTACAGACTTTGTAGTGAGCAGTTTAATGTACAAACTATTTTCTTCTATCAAATTCCACACACCAATAATATCACTGTGCAGAAAATGCAAGCACGAGCACCCGAGTGACAGAGACCACCCCAGTGACAGAGACCACCCAAATGTTCAGATAGAAGTCGCTGATAATAACCTACCCTGTTTGTGTCTAGCCCAGGAAATGGTATCGAAACCCTGTGTGCTGTCAGTGAAATCGTGTTGCACAAATGCTACGACTTTATAAAGGAATTCTTCTGAACATTCTTCAAAACCGACTTAGAATGCATTGAAGTTGACTTTATGCACAATACCAAAAAGCATATTTCATTCAGGGTGTACCACAGCGCTTGTACCCTTTGCTGCCTAGGGTTAGGGTCAGGGTACAGGCCTCTCTGCTGTATGAAATGTGGACTGCAGAATGGTGGATGCCATTTATTTCACAAAACATCGTGAAGTGACCGGGCACCAGTACCTTTACTCACACACTATGAGTAGCCACTTCAACTAACTGCATGTTTCTGGACTGCAAAAGGAGAGAGGAGTACCCAAAGAGTACCTGTGCAAACACCAGGAGTATGCGTGCACACACACACACACACAGTACCAGTACAAGTGGTCAGATGGTGGATGGATGGATTTTGCATGGTTTGCTTTTTTGAGTAAGAAATGTAAATAGTTTTTATATTTAGGGTAACACTTTACTATTAGTTCATGATTTGTTCCTGAGTGGTAAATGAATTAATATGTAATTTTTGCCCCTCAAGTGAAGTCTTACCATTATTAATTAATTAGTTAACTGTTAACTAATTTAGTGCCTAAACTAAATTACCTGAACTGTCGTGACTGATTAAGGATGAACAAGAATGGGATCCATACGTAACTAACACTTAGATACTGGTTAATTAATGTCCCCTCAAGTAAAGTGTGACCATATTCAGTAAGGATTTTTTATTTATTTATATTTAGATGTTTTTATAGAGACTCATAACTGTAACTGTTCTTGATACCTATGCTGAGTGGGAATGAGAGCCGAGGAATGGAATGCGGATGAGTTTTCCTGAAATTTCCTACTGCCACGGCAATTGATATCCTTCCTGATGCCACCACATGCCTGAATTAATGAAGCACAGTTTGCCCTGACTGAACTGATTACCCTGCTGTAGATGTGCTGGGCCAGCTGGGAAGAAGACTGTTCCCAGCCCATAAATAGTACATTTCATTGTTGGCTGGATTTGGACCTTCTGCCTGACAAGCTGTCAGGTGTCATTGTATGAAACAGTTTATGGGGTTACATTCCAGAAGGACGCAAGTCGTAGTGGACGTTCTGGCTGATATACCAGGGTGAGGCAAATTCAGATTTCCGTTCAGCTCAGCTGCATTTCCAGTTGAATAAGAACAGGTTCTTTTTTCTCTCAGAGGAAGAGTGACCAACACCTCATGCCTGATCCTGTACCCCAACATGGCAGTAATCACACTCCGACACCTATATTGTTTCTCTGTAAATTTCCCCTTGAGCTGATGCTGAAAATCCCCACTAATTTTGATCAACTCAACTGTAACCCCACACTCAAATAAAGAACCTATTCTTCCCTCATCGCCATGGTTCTGGCCACAGGTCCACCCAGAGCAAATACTACACACATACAGAAAACTGATTGCACTCAGATTTCTACATCAGCAGTGGATGACATTCAGCTATAGAACCATTCTAGGATGGAGATTGTGTTGCCACGGTGACTGAGGACTTGAATGGTTCAACAGAACTGTTAAATGAGAAAATCAAGAATATAATCGATACGTGGAAATATATAGCAAATACATAGCTGGGGTATATATATAGCTAATTCAGTGGTTTCCAACCTTTTTTGGCCTGTGACCCCATTTTGACATCACAAATTTTAGACATTTTTTTTTCTAGAATTAGTTTTTGATCATGTTTGTTATACCGTGTTGCAAATACAGAATAGCCAGATTAGTGCACAAAGTCACATTTTATTTTCCCTGATCACATGTACAGTTAGGCGAGCTTCTCTTTACCAGGCTGAAGGTGATCATTTTATTTGAACTCATTTATATTTACCGTATTAGGAATAGGCCGATCTACATTTTCAATTCCGATCCGATTACGATACACAACTGCTGATACCGATACAGATTGCAGTACAAGAGCACTTTTTACTTTGTTATACTTTATATATTAATTTTTTAAGGTAGTAAATACAGATGGAAAAAAAAATGTATGACAAAAAATATTTAATTAGGCTACTACAAACATACATAATGTACTGTTCCATCTCAGTTTGTACGTCTTGTTTTAAGCGTTTTTGAGGCATTTGCAGTTCAATATGAATATCTTCAAAACAAGTATTCACAAGTGGCGAATGCTTAAAATTTTAACACAATTTTTCTCCCATTGGCGTCAGCTCAGTTACACTTTGTTGCGATGGCAGCCCCTCTTGTATCACAAGCTGCAGCGAGTTCGCCACAGTCCAGGTTAGCGACTCCCAAATCATCCATTCCTTTTTATTGTCTCGCAATTGCATGCGCTTTGTTAAGTGGGATTGTCCATTAAACGCTATTCCCACCTCTCAAAACGTTATTTTACAAAGATTGCAAATCGCTGTGCTACTGGTTTCTGTTAAAAGCGTAAAATACTCCCAGATCGTCACGTCTTATCTTACGCTCCCCGTACTGCGAAGGGTATGTGCATGATGTCACAGCAGGCGGAAGTCACTGTAGTACTGTACTCACACCCACTGAGTAGCAAAAAAAGACTGAGGGGCAGCGTTAGCGTTCGATTTGAATGCCGCAAAAAACATGTAAAATGGGAAAGAGCTGTTGTGCGATTGATTGTACAAATAGATTTAACACGAAATAGGAGCTATCTTTTGAGAGATTGCCAAAAACTTAATAAGTAAGTAAAGGACGTGGATCGGTCACGCATGGCCAATACCCGATCCGTCAAATAGCTCTGGATCGGCGCCGATACCAATCCGAATATCGGATCGGTGCATCTCTAATATTTATTGATATTTATGAACGTGAAAGAATACAGTTGTTTAAGATCGTATGTGGTGTTTTAATCATAATTTTAAAAAGAATAATAATTAGTTGAAAAAATATTTTTTATCAGTAATTTTTTTATCGATTACTAGACATTTCAGGGGACCCCATTTCAATTCCAGGTGACCCCACGTGGGGTCGCGACCCCAAGGTTGAAAACACTGGTCTAATTCAAGGCAGAATGGGCAGGGGTAATGATCTGAGTGGCTTTGACAAGGGTCAAATCATGCCCAGGCGACTGGGTCAGAGCATAACACAAACGGTAACATGTGCAGGGTGTTTATGGGCAACCATGGTGAGTTCCTACTGGGAGTGAGCTGAGGAGGAAAAAGCAGGAATCACCGACCGGGTGTTGGACGGCCATATCTCGTCAGTGTGTGATACAAACCGAGCATAAAGGCTACTGCCGCACAAAAAGGCTGATCACTTTGATGATGATCATGGGAGTAAATTGTCACGACACGCAGTGCATTGAGGCCTGTTGCATATGGGGCGTATGGGGCTATGTAGCCGCAGGCCAGTCACAGTGCCCATGCTGACCACTGTCCACTGTCAAGATTGCCTACAATGGGCAAGCATTGAAACTGGACCATGGAGCAATGGAAGAAGGTCGCCTGGTCTGATCCTCTTTTCTGTTGCATAATATGGACAAGCAAGTATGCATCAATTAGCACACATTACTCATGCGATCATCATCAGAATTATTAAATATGTATATAAGCAAGATGAGACATAAATAATGATGCAATTCCCGTAGAATATTGGGTTTCCACCCGTGGCGTAAAGCATGTGGTTCCATCCAGTGAGCCATAAGGCTTTCACCTGTGTCCAGGCCACTGGGATGGTGGAGATGCAGAATACTGACTGAATAAAGTAACAACAATAACTGACTGACTAGGGTAATTCCCACCTGACCATCGACACACAGGACACAAATTGCAGCAGTCATGTGCTGTGGTATGATACCATGTTTTTGGACTCCTAAAGGAGTCATGTGACTTCGGTCACGGGATCACAGTCCTGTGCTCATCCTCGCTTTTTGAAACGCAATTTTGACATCAATTCCACAACAGATAACTAGCATAAACATAATAAAATTTCACGTAGAGTCACCTGATTATAAGAGAACTTTGGTGAACGTGATCGCATGTCACATGAGTTAAGTATGGTCAAGTGCTTTAGCTGGGAATTCCCTTTCCAGAGAGTATATTGACCTGAACATCGCCTGGGGAAATTACCATTTATGGCTCATTTGTTAGCTTGTCAGTGTGGGGTGTATAATATAGAGGTACATGGGCTTTCAATGTCTATTAAAGCAAGAGTTCAGAAATTCTGGAAATGGGAACATAGAGAAATTGAAGTGAAACTTCCAGATGTGGTTGAGGCATAAATATGATGTAAGTTCACGAAAAATGCAGATCAAAATTCCCAGTGTGCCTCTAAAATTATAAACAGATGCAAGTTAGAATGTAGTTAGGGATTCAGATAATTATTTTAATCAGCGGTTTTTAGCAAGGAGGTACAGTCTGTCAGTTCGAAACACGTCATGAAGTGCTGTAAACCAATCTAGGAACAGGAAAAATATTAAGCTCAGGAATTATATTAGTCAGCAAGAAAAAAGAAACTGCTTGAACATCAGACTAAATTAAAGCTGATAAGGTCTTTAAACATGGCAGTAAATGGAGCAGCTTATCTGAGATGTCATTAGAAGTCTGAAAATACCTTTTCAGAGCTGTCTGCTCAGGGTAATGTGTTTTTTAATTAGCTTCTTTCCTGTTAGGGGGGTCTAACAGGTTTTTGTCACATTGTGGGAATTTATACATGACTCCCCCACCACCCCCCAATAGGTTTGCAATTATATCTTGGTGGGGACTCTCCATTCATTTCTATGGGGAAAACTCTAATCCCAACATAACGACCTTAACACCTACCCAGCCCTAACCTTAACCACAAGTAACCAAACTAAATACGAGACCTGGTGCCCGAAATGTAATAATAACCTAAAACACACACACACAGACATACACACAATACCAGTCAAAAGTTTGGATACACCAGAGTGCCGACAAAGGAGCGTGATCGTGTGGCATCACACGACTTGGCCACCTGACCTAAACTCAGTAGAGATGGTTTTGGAGGAGTTTGGAGGAAAAGCTCAGTGAATGCTCAGTATATGTGGAACCTCCTTCAGGACAGCTGGCATCCCAGGAGGCCAAGTCATGAAACTGGGGTAAAGGAGACAGTAGGGTCAGCCAGTCCCTGGTATAATTGGGGTTAAGGGCCTTGCTCAAGGGCCCAATGGTGGCATCACTCTGCTGACCACGGGGTTTGCATACACAACCCACAGAGCAGCCCCTCCCCACCCAGCAAATACATTTTAACGAATACTTTTCTAGTTAGTGCATAATTCCATGTATGTTATTTTATAGTTTTGATGTGTTTGTAATTATTCTAAAATGTAGAGAAGAGTACAACTAAACCTTTATATGGGTAGCTGTGTCCAAACTTTTGACTGGTACTGTAAGTCTGAGAATGTGGGCCAACATATGAGCAACAGCCTGGGATGTTTTTTTCTTCTTAGTTTTGAATCCTGGCTTAACATATACAGCATTCATCCTTGTGGTTTATTCTTCAGTACGTGAGAGCACACACTAAATAAAAATAAAACAAATGGGCTTTAAATATTCATATTTATTCATGCATATTTTATATGTTCTTTTACATATGCAATGTTTAATGTATACATTTTCTGTATTTATGTTTATAGAATTTCTGTTATATTTAATATATGTGTGTGCGCGCGTGTGTGTCATTTCAATTTAATTAAAGAAAAAAAAGATTTTGAAGAAATGTGCACACCTTCCAGAGCTCAAACATGTTTTTTGTTCATTTTATTTTTAAATTCCTTTTGTGATATAGCGCCTTTTGTACACTGCGGGCAGCAAAAAAAAAATGATAATAATAATTCTGAGTGATTTCTTATGAGCTGTAACTTTTTTACTATTACAGCCAAGGAATCCAGGTCTCTGTTGTGTTAGATGTGTCATGTCTGACGCAGGACTAGTAGGCAGGCATCGAAGTAAACAGAGGGTTTATTTGAACTTAAAAGAACAGGGCATGGAAGAAACTGGAACACTAGGGATCAAAATGGGTGGACTGGGGATTAGGAAGGACACAGGCAACAGTAGCAGGGTACGCCATCAATAGGACTGGGGAACATAGGACTGGGAAGCACTTTTACACAAGACTGACGAGAGAGTGAACGATAGGCAGCTGGAGTGATTAGCATAAGGGCAGGAATGAGAGGTAAGACGAACGAGTGCCAGATGTGGCTTGTTAGGGCCACACGAGGGAGGAAACAGGAGGGGTAGGTAGACGTGGCGAGCAGGACATGACAAGACGCTGCGTTTGTAGTTGATTAATTTTACATGTACGTCCGGAGGGGGATGAGGAGCAGAAGAGGATATAATGGCTTTCAGAAGCCTGTCAGCATTACCTTTTCTGTGTTTAACATCAGCTCAATTGCTAACAATGTAATAAAATTGAAGTTAAATTAAAAATGACTCAGGCGCCAGTTGTCAGACGTAATTAAGGTAATCAGCCTTGTACCCAAAGTGCTATATTTGCAACTGAATTGAACACAATCTGATTACATATGTTCATTGTTAAATGACTCGTTTTAAAAGATAGTTGCATTTTCAATAGCCAGTCCAGTTAATCGTAATCACACCTGTCATGGTCTATAAGTAGAATATGTGACTCAGCAATGTTAAAAGTAAGGGAGTTGTGGGGTCAGGTATTGGTGGTAGACCACAGACCAACATTTTGCCTAAGTTCTGGAACATGGAAATACCTTGTTTTCTAAATTTATGTTTTTAATCAGTGATTCAGTACCAAGCGCTTTTCCTTAGACCCTCAAAGGAACTGGATTTTATGGAATTAATTTCTGTATTTTTTTACTCTTGCTGAACAGATCGTGTTGCTGTTCAATGTGATGTTATAGCACAGAGACTAAAACTCATTAAATGAACGCAAGCATGCAAAACACCTTTGGGATGCCTTGTTCATACTTTTCTGTACCGCAATAACTAAGAAATTTTGTAGAATTTGTCCTGTTCTGATAATGGGTAACATTGAAAGCTATATGGTACAACTATGACAAACTTAAACAGCTGGATACTGGAAGTCGTTTTTCATCTTTTCTCTTTCTTTTATCCCGCCGGTGTTTCGTCTCAGACAGCTAGCTTCTCCTCTCTTCCTGATAGCCGGAGCCCTCAGAGGTGGGGAATGTTCAGGCTACTGTTTCATTGCTCAGAACCATTTCCAAGCGTTCCAGGCACATGACATTGCATTTTGAGAGCCACAAAGAAGGACTCACATGCATCCACACCCCTTTGCAGCACCTAAAGTGTTTGGAAATAAATAATTTTTAATGTTGATGCCAATGCTTTTAATTCTGCAGTCCATGCTGTGTGCGGAAGGGAAAGACTAGCGTGCAAGAGTGGGAGAAAAAGTAGTTTAGCAAATAATTTGCTGTTGCTCAAGCTGAACTGTTTGTTATTTGGAAGCATTTTGGAAGACTGTCCACACTGAGGCCTTGTGATTCTGGGCCGTCCGCGGAGAACCATTGTTTGGCCACTACCATTGCATTCCTCGTGCATCTCGACCCGCTGACCACTCTGTTTGCTAACATCGCAACATCAAAGGATCGCTAGCGTCACGATCTAATGCTCGTGTTTGTGAGACAGCCAGCTCCACACTCACGGCAGTGGAGGATAGGTGTGAAATCTCTGCATTGCTGTCCTCTCTTCCTTCGCCTCCTTTTTTGGTTATGCAATGCGATTGGAGGAAGAGCCAAGAGACGGCTGTGACTCATGTCTATTTTGGTTAATGGCATGAATCTATTTCTCTGTCTTCCATGGCTAATTGGTAGGGCCTGTTTACCAAAACCTTGCTTGCATATGGCCGGTAGACCTTTGTTGGCTTAATTTCAAGTGTAATATGAAGCCTTTGTGCCATATTAGTCCAGTGATGATGCATTTTTAAGCCTTACGCAAACTGATCCAGCTCCCCTTTATGGTCTAGACCAGGGGTGTCGAACTCCAGTCCTGGGGGGGCGGAGCCCTGTGTAGCTTAGTTCTTTCTCTATTCCACCCCGAATGATTCAGCTTAAGAGCTGTGTGGTAATTAGCACAAGGAGGTGAATCAGGTGTGTTAAATGAGGGAAATCCCCAAAGTGTGCAGGTCTCCGGCCCGCCAGGACTGGAGTTTGACACCTGTGCTCTAGAAGATTACCCATAAGCCTGCAGGGTCCAAGACACAGGTCATGGGATGGGAAAATGGGGCCCTGAACTATCCATCCACGAACCTACATTTCCTGCAGCAACTTTTAAGAATTTACCAGGCTGCTGTCCTTCTGCTTCTCAAAGCAGGATTACCACATGCATCTACAGGGTCTTTCACTGGTTATAATCTCAAGAACCATCCTCTATGTATCTCACAGCCGGGGACTGGTCTGGGTCTGCCATCATGGGAGAGCCGGGTGGGAAGTAACAGTCAATGGTCTCATTTCCTTCAGGGCTTTATACTTTTGTTCACAGTCCACCAATGGGGAGCAGGGTGAGAAAGGCAACAGAAAGGCGACATTCCTGAGAAGGTATCCAAATGCATTCCTCAAACAAGCGAGGCCCTGGGCTGTATCTGCCTTCTGACTGTGAGAATGAGGCGAGTGGGAATGACACATGCTAACGAGCTTATTTGTGTTGTACAAGGCCCAGGGAACAGTGGAATCAGGACGCTAATTGCATGCATTAGATTCCTGTTCTGCTACAGCGGAGCATTTGATTAGAAAGGTAATTGAACTGGGAGGGAAGGTATGATATGGGACTTGGGTTTCCTGCTTTCCCGTAATGAGGAACAGTGGTGTACCCTTTGTGCAAAACTATGCAAGAATGCTTTTTGAAGTGTCATTTTTTAACAATGGGAAAGTGCCTCTAAGGAGTAGCCTGCTCGCGTCTACTGACACTATGCCTGGTGACTTCCTGGGCAAATGAACCAGGTGATAATATCATTGATCTTTGGAAGGACAATCTCTGTTATTTACTTACCTTCATTTGTTACATGCATTCACTTTGACTTTGTCTAATATTAGATACAGTATGACACCTAAATGAGACTGAAAGGGATTGAGAGCTTCTTGAAACACAGACCGGCAGCAATACATTGAAATTAAATATGTTATTTTACCACGAATTGCTGGTGTATTCTAGAAAATCCTAGCTGTACGGGAAGAGCGACACTCAGAGCTGCTGAGAGCGGGAGGCAGTTACAGAAATAGAGGGATTAGTGTTCCGAGGACCTTCGTGCTAGCGGG
>JAODJU010000002.1:19807817-19858012 GCA_026776725.1 Gnathonemus echidnorhynchus | reverse complement strand
GTGAGGGGGTGGGTGGGGGTGCGATCGGCCTCTGCGCCGAAGAGACTGGAGGCTGCTCGCAGAATGATAAACACTGGACAATCCATCCTGAAAGATCTGCTCCATAAGGACACCACAGGGTGTGTGGTTATGTGCCGGATTGAAGAGCACAGTGCTGCCATGATGGTAAACCCCCCCCAACGAGATCAGCCCCAACCAACTCTCTACAGATACAGCCTTCAGCTTTGTAGGTGCGCTTGTGCATCTAATGCGCAAAATCATGTGGAACGAGGAACCCGTGACTTGGATGCATGAGCAAGAGTGTCAGAAATAGGGGCAGATTCCCCCTCTCTTCCCAAAAAATGAGCAGGACCAGATATCCGTTTAGGACTGAATGATACTGGGGGAAAAAATCTAATTGCAATATTTTGGGGTTTTCCGATCACTTCAGCAATATGAATCTGTGCGTTACTGAGCCAATTTGCTGCGCATTCAGAGCACAAGGACGAAACATATATCAGACAAAAATCATTTAATCATATGAATCAGTTATTTTTTTAGTGAAATTATCTTTAGCTGTGAATGGTGTGTGAGGGTGCCCTGGGTTGCTCCCTGTCTTACACCCCTAGCCTCTGGGATAGGCTTCAGAACCACCCCCCTCGTCCTCATTGCGATGTTACAATATACATCCCCCCCTTCCACCCCCTCCAACGTTAAACTGCTTCCAGTGCCATTGTGTAAGAGTTATGGGTACAGGAACTCATATAAGGAGCAACATGTGTTAAGACAATCACTGGTGCTCCAGAGAGTGACCCCTACACCCACGATGCATTGCTTCCTTTGGGAGTGATTCCTGACTCGTTCTCAATAAGAGACAAAAACATACAGCTGTGGGAGCTCAGCGAGGAGCATTGCTGCCTCGTACCTCCAGGGTTGTGTATCTTATTCCCAAACCCATCTCTGTGATTGTGGAGTTTGCTCTCCCTGTTTCAGTGGGTGGCCGCCTTCATGCGGGTAGGTGAAATTGTGCCTCTAAATCACTTATAATGAGCGCCATGTGACAGACTTGCCCCCTGCTCCAGGGTTCTTCTCGTGCCCTGTGCTTCTCAGCATGGGTTCTGGGTTCAGCATGACCTAGATCTAGGTAAGAAAAATGGATGGAGGGACAAGTTGAACACACCAAACAGTCCTGGCACTGACCCATCAGCAATTTCGTTGCCCTCTTCCTTTACTAAGACACCTATATTCTGTTTTTTTTTTTGCCATGCTTATGAGAATTTTTTTCTCAAAATCCATGAAACCTCTGTGAACCATGAAATGCACACACCCAGGGGTCGACTAGTACCAATCAGGAGCCTGGGAATTTGCTGCAAAGAAACTGCCAACTGGAATTGGTGGGGCAGAACACTGCTTTGCATATTGCATTCATATAGGCTAAATAATGGCCGTGTTGGGGAAGACAGACCGGCCTATCAGGAACATTCCCGGACTTCCCAAATCCCCTAATTCCTGCCCTGTGGCTCTCAGTGCAGTTTGTCCTGCATAAAGCCTCATATTCCCAGGCATGAACCATCAACAGCAGACAGAAGGACTCCGCTGGCTGTCACACATAAACCCATCTAGATGCAGAAACAAGGCTGAAATAAGACTTATCAGTCCAATTATCCTTTACTGTTGCTCAGGGGTCCGGACTTTGTGCTCCTTGTACTGAGTTACGCATCTCAGTAAGCCGCTGGGTACGACTGGCTTTCAAACAGCAGGCCTGACATAAATTACAGCTTTGTGAAGCTCACAATGTCATGCAGTGGGGAACAGGTCACAGAGGTGCTAACTCAGTTCTATTGTAAGTATTAAGTTAAAATGTCCTTCTATCCCTGTCAGTGAGCATCGAGTCTGTTTCTGCACTGTTCCTCTTTGCAATCTGTCCGTGTCTGGAGTATATGGTCATGTTTTGTGGATCTGTTCCCTATGACGCATTAAATTACTGCAGCGTTCCTAACTGGTGCATCTATGAAGCTTGCCCTGACTCTGAGCCTGTAACTCTGAGCCTGTAACTCTGAGCCTGTAACTCTGAGCCTGTAACTCTCATTGCCTCACATCCTGAGGTACAACTAGTCTGTTCTACAGCTTTAAAAACTTTCATATCAAAGTTTTGATTATCAGACATCTTTTATCACTAACCCAGACTACTAATTGGCACTCAATCTGATATGACTCACTTTGCAGCTGCGTTTGTGAATCTGATTTGATCAGTCAAATCGTCAAAGTTAAAATCTTTTTTCAAGGATTGTCTCTAGAATTTTGTCCACACACGTAACTTCATTGATTATACATAGATTTTATAACCTTGATTATAATTCTATTTTTTTTGACTAATTACTACTACAATTACTATATAAATAGCAAAAATAGTAATAAAAGATATATATGAATTTAAATAACTGTAATGTTTGTGTCCTGCATATTGCAATGAAGAGCTGTGCGCTTGACCTTCTTTGGGAGGGTTCGCCTGCACGTACCTGAGGTGGATGGTCCCCTGAGGTCCGCAGTGAGAGGAAGGGCAGAAAAGTTTTTTTCCTAGTGTAATATCAAGATTCAAGATTCAACAGGTACGCTGGAATGCTTATTCGTACAGCTGCCCTTGGGTTACAAAAAATATAAACAAGAGAAAACAAGTGCAAAACAATGCATACAGTGGAAAACAATACAAGAGAGTACAAAACAATAGAGATAGTGTGAAGAAACCATACAAAAACTGTGCAAAAGAGGATGATATATGGTTGGTGGCTGATAAAGTGCAATGATAGATCATAAAATGCATGTGTCATATCACTGTTAAAGGAAAAGTGGGTCTTCTCATCCAGCTGCACACCCTCCCTTCTGGGGAGCCAAAGACGGAAAATAAGTCTGATGTGATTTATTTGTATCCATAACCCCCACCTAACAACTCAAAAACCTCATTTGCTCCTATTCCCAAGAGGGACTTCAATCCCTGCACATTCTCTACGGAAGCGTGTGTACGAACTTTGTTTGTGGGTTGGTCGGCTGTGTAAATGTGCTTAGTGTCCCCATAATAAACACACAGTAACGTAATCAAACATTTAGTGCAATAGTATAATACAGCAGTAACTTGATTATCCTGGGACTGTTTCTGGAGCCTACAAGATCCAGCATGCTTTAGGCAATTATCCAGTACCGGGTCAGAGGACAGCGCAGGTCAGCGTAACACTCTGGATGGGATTCCAGTCCGGGGCCAAACACGCAACCACTACCAGCAAGTTAGAAATGCCGGTCAACACGTCTTACACCTTTTCAGGCCAATTAAATTAAATTTTAAACTATTTAAGAAAAAAAAAAAAAAAACATGTAGCACTCTTCATGCAAGGATCAGGCAATAAAACAACAACATTAAGCGTCCTGCAGTTTCCTTTTCATATATCCATATATCTTACCTATAAGTAGAACTGGCACTCCCTAATCAGCGTCACTCACTGTTTTGTGCTTGCTTGGGTCAGGCAGATTCACGGCCACCTCCCAGGTCCTGTGCCCTACTGCACCATCAGCTGTTTCCTGTTTCCCCCAACACAGCGGGGTACCATCGTCATGTGCCTCATTATCAGGCTGGTTGCCTCCCTTGGGAGGGGGGGGGGGTCTTCACATCACTGGCACACAGAGGGGGTTTGAATAGCAACCTTTCAATCACAAGCCCACTACCCTAACCTCAGGTCATCACTACCCCATACGGATAGACATATTGACTTAGTTCATATAATAATATACAAAACATTTAGTGACGTCTTTATGATACTTTAACATTTGTAGACGTACACAATTCTTTGGTTTTTACATATTGCACCTTAGCTACAAAACACACACACGTACAGGAGAGAGTGAAGTTTGGGGTTCGAGTGCAGGGCCAACCATTTCTCGGATGCTCCTCAACCAGTTTTCGGGGTTAAGGGCCTTGATAAATGACGCAACAGTGAAATAATTACTGGCTGTTCTCAGGATGCGACCCAGCGACCCTACAGTCACAAGCGTCGTGGAGTCCTATCCCAGAGAGTCTCAAACTGACACACGGGGGTACAGTGAGTACCCCTGTTGGCTCACAGATCCAGGGTCAGGGTTTTCAGTTCCGCATCATATGTCTGTTTGCGTACCCCTGACTTGTGCTCTGTGCTGTTTCTAGCCCTTAACAGAATAAGCAGATGGAAGATGGATAGATGTCTTTAAATAAACTAAATGTGAAAGGCTGCTGGCATGTTTCTGCTACAACCCACAGCTGAGCTCCAGCCCTCTGCCAATATCGAGCTCTGACAAAGAAGAAGCGCACACCCACACCATGACTACCTGAAAGCGTCTGCAGCTACTGCATCCAGGAAACTTTAGGATGGGACTTTCATTCTCACTTGTTACTCGGATAGACCTGTCACGCCAATCTCAGGGAAACTTCTGGTAGATTTCAAACACCCTGTGCTGAGCACATTTATGCCTGCAGGCGGATGTTGGTTTCCTCTGTAGACTGTCAAACAAGCAAAACACAAAAGGAGGATAGTGAATGGCACAATGCCACAAAGAATAACTGATGCTTCTATCATACGACAGGAACAAGGGCTTTACAGTTTTACCATGCAAGGGATTAAACTGAACAGACCAGTCACACACTGCCATTTTAAATACTATATATCAGGGGTCTCCAACTCCGGTCCTGGAGATCTACTATCCAGTAGGTTTTCTGTCCCACTTGGCTTCTGATGAGCCACACCAGCGCCTGGTATTTACCTGCGAACAGGTGTGGCTCATCAGAAGCAGGGTATGATAGAAAACCAACTGGATGGTAGCTCTCCAGGACCGGAGTTGGAGACCCCTGCTATATATGCTGTTCCTGTGATGTTTTTTGCATAACAAAAGATAAACCTACAGGAAGGCACCACGTGTGTCCACTGAATATACTAATGTTCAGGTCCCCTGCGGCACATTTTTTATGAGAAACATTAATTCTATACCCCGATCCATCATAACATTAGAACCACTGACAGGTGAAGTGAATGACATTGACTGTCTCATTACAATGGCACATGTCCAGGGTGTCATTATATACTAAGCAAATGAACTGTCAGTTTATGAAGTTGATGTATTGAATGCTGGAAAGATACATGTAGGCAAGTGTAAGGATCTGAGCAACAACTAGATGACGGGGTCAGAGCATCTCCGACGTGGTTCAAGGAAGGCTGGCTAGTGAACCAGCGACGGGGTCATGGGTGCCCCAGGCTCATTGACGGACGTGAAAAAGTTAATGCTGGCTATGATCGTAAGGTGTCAGAACACACAGTGTTTCGCAGCTTATTGCGTATGAGGCTGCGTAGCAGCAGACAGGTCAGAGTGCCCCTGTTGATGCGAGTGTCAGATCTGGACCATGGAGCAATGGGAGAAGGTGTCCTGGTCTGATGAGTCACGGATTGTGTTACATTATGTGAACAGCCAGGTGTGTGAGTGTTGTTTACCTGGAGGAGATGGAACCAAGATGCACTATGGGAAGAAGCCAAGCTGGCAGAGGCAGTGTGACGCTCTGGGCGATATTCCGCTGGAAAACTTTGGGTTCTGGCATTCATGTGGATGCTTTGATATGTACCATCTACCTAAAAATTTTTGCAGATCAGATACAGCCTTTCGTAGCAGCGATATTCCCTGATGACTGCAGCCCCTTTCAGCAGGATAATGCACTCTGCCACACTGCAACAATTGTTCAGGAATGGTTTGAGGAATAAGAAAAAAAGACATTAAGGTGTTGACTTGGCCTCCAAATTCCCCAGATCTCAATCTGACCGAACATCTGTGCGATGTGCTGGACAAACAAGTCCGATCCATGGAGACCCCACCTCGCAACTTACAGGACTTGAAAAGAATCTGCTGTTAACATCTTGGTGCCAGATACCACAGGACACCTTCAGAGGTGTTGTGGAGTCCATGCTTCGACGGGCCAGAGCTGTTTAGGTAGCACACAGGGACCTACATAATATTAGGCAGGTGGTTGTAATGTTTTGGCTGATCGGTGTGTATCACAGATTTATACCATAAGCCACCAGGGGAAAATCATTTTAAATGTAAATTGTTTCTTAATTGATAATGACTACAAAGCAGCTTGGATATGCCTAGTGCATCATTAACAGCAAATGGAGGGAAATTAATGTCCATAAATATTTAAAATAGCATCTAAAACACCTAGGGTACGTAATAGTCTTCTCTTACGGACCATTTTAGATTTACTGTGGTGCAGCGCCCTCTAATGGACGTTTCTAAAAACTGAAAATTCTGGTTCATTGAGGATTAGATTAGTGTTTCTCAAATCAGTCCTCGGGGACCCCAGGACGGTCCACGTTTTTGTTCCCTCCCAACTCCCAGAGAATTATATTACACAATAGTGTATCTAAATACAGTTGCGGTCAAATGTTTACATACACTTATCACAAACATGCTTGCACTGGCAGTTTTGGGCTTCCAGTGATTTCTACAACTGTTCTTTTTCTGTGGTAGAATGACTATACAACAGACAATTTCATTAAAATAAAATCACAAATTAGACGACTGACCCACCGTGCACGATATCAGGAATAAGTTAGGTAAGGATGAAATACTATTATGACCATAGTATTGACTGACTCAAAAGATAAATAGGCAATAAATGAGTAGCTAAATTAGTCCAGATTTTGCATCTATGCATTTACATTTCCACCCCCCCCCCCTCCCAGTATGGAGTAATAAAGAGTAATAGCATGGGGGATGAAGGATTTTTTGATGCTCAAGTTTAAATTTACTGTGAATTTTCTGAAACCAACAAAGGGTCAATATTGTACATACAGGGTCAAAAATATACACATAGACAACTGTTCAAAATTTTGGGGTCACTTAGAAATTTCCTCATATATCAAATGTGTTTCAATAGGAAATATAGGTAAATAAATAGGAAATTGACAAAGTTACAAATAATCATTTTTGAAATTAAAATTGTGTTCTTCAAACTTTGCTTTCGTTAAAGAGTCCTCCATTTGCAGGAATTACTGCCTTGTAGATCTTGGGCATTCTAGATGTCAGTTTGATGAGGTAATCTGATGAGATTTCACTCTGTGCTTCCTGAAGCATCTTCCACAATTTGGATTGGTTTGATGGCCACCATTCGGTCAAGCTGCTCCCATAACAGCTCAATAGAGCTGAGATCTGGTGACTGTGCCTGCCTCTCCATTATATCCGTCCATCCATTTTCCAACCTGCTTATCCTTCTGGGTCACGGGGGAGTGGTCTGGAGCCTACCCCGGAAGCTACGGGCACGAGGTGGGGAACAACCCAGGATGGGGGGCCAGCCCATCACAGGGCATCTCCATTATACTTCCTGGCAATTTCTTGTATGGAATAGCCTTCATTTTTCAGAACAAGAACAGGCTGGCAAGTTTCATAAGAACGTTCTTTGTCTCTGACCATTTTGAGCTTGTAATTGAACCCACAATCGCTGATGCTCCAGATAATCAACTAGTCCAAAGAAGGCTAGTTTTATTTATTATTGCTTCTTTAAGCAATAAAGTGGTGTAAAGCACTGGGTTTGGCGGATGCCAGGAGAAAGTTACGTACATTGTGCCCGCTGTAACGTTTGGAGAGGGGATAATGGTATGGGGTCATTTTTCAGGTGTTAGGTTCAGTTCAAGTGGAGGGAACTCTTAATGTGTCAGCATACCAAGACATTACGGACAATTCTATGCTTCCAACTGTGTGGGAACAGTTTGGGGAAGGCCCTTTTCTGTTCCAGCATGACTGTACCCCAGTGCACAAAGCAAGGTCCATAAAGACATAGTTGGGAGACTTCGGTGTGGAAGAACTTAACTGGCCTGCACAGATCCCAACCCCATGAAACATCTTTGGGATTAATAAAAAATGGTGGCTGTAAGCCAGCCCTTCACGTACAACATCACTGCCTGACCTCATAAATGCTCTTTTGGATGAATTGGCGAAAATCCCTACAGACACACTCCAAAATTTTGTGGAAAGCCTTCTCAGAAGAGTGGCAACTCTTATAGCTGCAAAGGGGAGACAAACTCCATATTGATGTCTATGGATTTAGAATGGGATGTCCTGAGTTACTGTGGGTGTAATGGCCAGGTGCCCCAATACATTTGTCCATATAGTGTATACACTAATATATACTCATATAGACGTACATAAACATGCATACACTTAGAGAAATGTTTAAAAATCTTGAATCTTTTACATTTCTTGAAAGAGTTAATGTTCATCACCGTGTCCTATTTAAACTCTTTAAAATGAAATCGCGCTAGTGATTACTGCATTAGAAACATAAGGATTCCTCCTGAAGACTTTCCTGACATAATATGCTTGTTCAGTCGTAGCGTCCATTGTAACGGAGATTTTAAAAATATCTAATAAATTAGCTAACAAAAAAAAAATCTGACTAATTTCTACACTTGAGAGGAACAAATATCAGTTCGGTAATATTTTTCCTCAGTAGAAAAAAGACAGGTCCGAAGGGAGCAATTGAAAGAGGCGCACAGAGAAATATCCACCCGAGAGCGAATTTTCATTTTTTCAGGCTGGGTCTGGGGGAGCTCATCAATATACATGAGGGAAGCGTTACCTGATTGGCCAATGAATGCCCGACGGAATAAACTGACCAAACTTAATATTAATGAGTTTCCGGAACCACTCTAAAAAAACAGGTAGGGCATGTCAATTCACGTTCCACGGCCAATCAGGTAACTCCTCTAATAAATATGAATAAGTTTTTCCGAACCACCCTATAAAACGGAAATTCGCCACACAGGATAGAAGCGTCTTGTCTTAGCTTGCTGGCGAGCGACAGAATTTATTTTTTATGTATTTATTAGACAGTTATGAATAAGTTTCATACTCCTATCGCTAAACTAGGATGTGCCTCACTTTTATGTTGGGACATTCTTGTGACGTGACTCAATCCTGCTTAAAGACGGCAAAGTAAAGCGACGGAGAATCCATCATAAAATTGAGCGGCTTGTTTTCGTTCCCTGGGAGGAATTACGGTTCTGGGATCACGATGGGGTTCTCTTCGGTTTTGAGTTTCACTTTAACTACTGTCCAGCCGGATGGACGGTGGCGCCTGTCAGCCCCAGAGATTAAGTTGGTCGCGTTGTGAGCGAGGGAGCGGTCGCGTGCTAAAAAAGACATGGAGGACATCATTTCGATCAGCTCCGGGGAAGATTCGGACGTCGAAAGCAAGGACGGTTCGGTAATACAAAATGAACAGTCAATATATTCAGCTGTAAGTGATTAAAATTAGTTTTGTTTTAATAGAACTGGCAGTTCACTGTAATGCCGCACAATTTTTGAGACGCTGTGACACAACCAAATTGCGACGGGCGAACCACGTGACACGCCGCTTCAGATAGCCTGTCGCCACCTGAGTGACATAGCCGGTTAAATTAAGCACCTCCGAGCTTCCGCAAGTAACAGACCCGGTTAAATCGTAGAACAAAGCGATCCACCATGAATATTTACTGACGAAATTGTAAGTTATTTCATTTATGGAAGCTTGGTGGATAGTTGAATAGTTAGCGGACGCTCACGTAGAAATATGTATGTGGAGGGGAATATATCTAATGGAAAAGATGCCACTATCATCGGTATAATATGTAAGACTGTTGTTGCTTGTTGATAAATATTGTAAGAGTAATGCCTTCCGCCTCACCTATATTTTGTCTCATTTATCAGAATTTCGTATAAAACAGCTTGTATTTTACACAAGTGGATGTAAACCGTGCTGTTAATGTAATTCCATTTATTAATTATAGACTAGCGTTTTTGGGGCAGTCGCGAAGGTAGTTAAAGTAGCATTCTGCGATGGACATGCTCTTATAACCCAGGAAATGGCGTGTATTTGAACGACGTGGAAATTCAACCCCAGCTGCTCCTGTAAAACATCCATTTGTTAACTGGACAAATCCAGAATAAAGGCGCCATATAAGTAACGACACTTAGACTAGTGTGATCCTGCTCATCTTTTCCTCCATGCCTTAATGGACAGAAATGTTGCATCTTTACTGTTAAATCGTTCAAAATAGACGATTTTAAAAATTGTGTGCATTGTATACATGGCAAACACGGAAAGGACTAAAGTGTTTTAAGTTAGATGAGAAAATGTGGCCCATTTTGTTTAAATGTGCCATAGAATTCATTTTCAGTATTGTTTTCTGGTGTCTACATAGAAGTCATATGAACTTGGTTTGGTACAAAAATGCCTAGAAGCTGTTTTACAGGCCCATTTACCGCCCTGTTATTGTAACCGTTTTCCCTTTTTGGTGGGCTCATTAATATGTTGATGAACCCTTCTCTGATTGGCTGGTTTACAGTGAAGCACTGCCATAGCTCACACAGAACAAGCCTGCCTACAGTCGTGTGCCACATAATGACAATCAATGATGCATGGCATGTATGACCGGTGTCCCATAAGATTATAATGAAGCTGAAAAATTGCTGTAGACTAGTGATGTCGTAGCACAACTGTCATTCACGTGTTTATGGTGATGCTGATGTAAATATACCCACCGCTTCCAGTCTTGTAAAAGTGTAGCACAAACAATTATACACAGTACATAATATTTGATAATGATAAACAACTACATTACTGGTTTGAGTATTTACTGTACTACACTTTTTATTGTCGTTTTAGAGTGTACTAGAGTTTAATGTAGCCGTAAGCTTAGGCTGTACATAAACATAAAAGGAGAACTTGATGCAGTTTATTAAAGTTTTTTTGCTAAATAGTCTGACCATGCATTTTTCCTTATTATCCTCATAATTTTAATAATGAGTCTTAGGTGTTTAGCATTCTTGTGTGACCTATAGCATGAACTGCTGTAGTGCCGGGGTGTTGAATTCTGGATTTCTTTCTGTGGTTTGAATTCTGTTACCTTTCCATTTGCCCCAGCTACTGATTGACCTCACAGACTCCAGATGGGCATCTTCACAGAAGCGATGCAGAAACCAGTGTTGGAAACCCCCCACGTGCTTCGTCCCGGACCTGCGTGATTGCAAGCCGCTTAGGTTCATGATGGATCCCTGTCCAGCGCAAGCGGCTTTGGAAGGAAAAGAAAAGACTCCTAAATACCTGATGAGCCTGACCGAGGGCTCTGGTCTGAACTATCCTTGTCGGGCTCCAACTGTAGCACTCACCGCAGAGAACCTGTCAACACCGGACCACTTCGGCAAGATCACGGGATTGTGTCACAACTTTCCCAGTGAAGCACGGGATGACGGGAAAACTAGAAATCAGATCAGTGATGTCTCGTGGAAGTGTCTGGAGAAGTCGCCTTATTATCCAGCATCTCCAAGCACCATCAGCCAGTGGAGTTCTAGAAGCCCCTCTCCCGTTAGCCTCTCAGAAGCAGAAATTGCCGCTAGGCCTTTAACCTCTGGAGGGCACTCTGCTCGCTTTCCCACTGATCTCTCAGCCCCCCTCTCACCATCCCGTTGGCACTCGAGTGGCCGCATACAGGACACGTATACAGAGACCATGGTGGAAGCCAATGATAGTCAGGTCCCTCAAATGCATGAACTGAAGCAGGAAGACTCATTGGAAAGTGGCTTTCCGGACTACACGAGTGTCCCCTCCCCCGTTGGCTCCTACAGCCCATATTACTGCCCTAGCGTGATTGACCCGGTCGAATTCTCTGACATTTCCAGCCTGCATGATGAGCAGCCAGATGAAGTCCACTCACCATCTCCAGGTTCAAATCATCCTTATGCAGAAGGTTTGAGCCACACGCAATTGCCGCTAAGCGGTACTTATGAAATTGGGGCTTCAGGGGACGGCCAACTGAGCAGCCTGGGCCCATCACTGGAGCCTTGCCCTGTGTCCCCAGGAACGCCCCCCCCCAAGAGCAGCCAGGCCATTGGTTGTTTATCCCCAGCCTTGGCTGATGCGCCAGATGACTTCGGACACACCTCCACTGATGTCATGGCTCGTGGCTCCTCTGATTGGTTAGCTGATGGTGTAGAGCTCCCTGTAGAAAGCTCATTCAGCTCACTGAGTCTCCCCAGAACTCCTAGCTTTTTCCCAGATCCGGGTGAGGACTGGTCACCCCATTGCATTGACAGCTGCACACCCAGCTGCATGCAGGATGAGTGCAAGGAGGAAATGGAAGCAAAGACTGAGTGTGTACCAGGTATAGACTGTCATTATGTGTCCCCAGCCCGTCTCAAGAGGCTGCGAAACCCATTGTGGAGGACATTCCAGATCCAGGTAAGGGGAATTTCTGACCTCATCTGACCCTGAAACCCTCTGGCACTCTGGACCTGTTCATCTTGCTTCCTGCTGTTACTATAGGCCGATGACCTTCAGCTGTCTGCCCTGTTTAAGGCTCACAAAGATGACAAAGGTGACGAGAAGAAGGGGGAGGAAGAAGGGTGCGGGGAAGCACTGTGTCGGCGGAGCCTGAGTCTAGTGAACACCACCATCGAGGAAAACTTCCCCGAGGGGACTCTCCAGCTGCTTGCGGACTTCCTGCACCCCCGTGTTTGGCCCCCTCCACAAATAACAAAACACCTTTTGCGGGGAATACTGCTCAACTGCCAGTGTCCCATTGCTCTCGTCTCTGAGGCCTACACCCTTCTCATGAGGACACAAAAGTGAGTGGCCACCAGCAGGCAACACCCATAAACCCTACATCTGACCATGCACCATATTTTCTTTGAAGTATGATTTTAACTGAGCCTTTAAGTGACTTGTTTACATACGCACCAAGATGAGTATTAAACCATGTGATTTTCACTGTTTGGAAAATGCCCTCATGTTTCACGTTTATCACCAGCGTCCATGAAAATAGTGAACATATGCTGAAAGATCTGGGGAATGGCTTCTCTGTTGCCTAGTTACTTGCGGCACAGAGAACTTGAATTCATTTTCAGGCCATAATATGGAGTTGTGTATTTCCAACTAAGTAAAGTCATCACAGAGTAGTGGATTTGGAGCCGGGGTGAACCAGATTAAGACTCACCAAATTCCTTTGCTGTCTAGGTACCACCCAGCTGATTGCTCATCTGTGCCTTGGGACTGGGAGCTGCTCTGCTCTGTCATGAATGAGCAGGTGAGAGGGCGACACTAATATCAGCTGGTAGAAAGTGTGTTAAAGGTTAACAGCAAGTTAAATGGCAGCACGTAAAAGTAAACATGGAAAACGGATATTGTTTCAAGGAGAGAGGAAAAAAGAACAGACCCAGATAAATGTTCCCTCGCAATTGATTGATTTGGTCAGAGATATAGCCGATCAGAATGTCTAGGAGGTGGGTCCAAGCAACTAGAGGAAGCGGGACCACTTTCTCTATAATCTGATTGGCTATCTCTCTGGACCAATCATTTTTCATTCTGCCTTTAACATTTTTGTGTAAGCAAAACTTGCATGATCTCTCAATTGCCACTCTCTCCCATTCTCAGTTACAGATTTCTTATAGAGAATATTCCAGACAAAACCAATAATCATAGAGCGAGTGAAGGATCAGAAATGCCTCCAAAATTGAGTTATTGGTGGTTTTCAGTGAACACTTACGTGTTTTGTGAGAGATCAGCGACTGTGTGTTTGTTACAGAAGCCTGGTTGGTACATGTCAGAGAGAGCATCCAAGGATCCGTCCAAAAGGCACCAAAGTTCCGTCGTGCGCATGCTTTTGCAGTACGTTCTGCAGACACTGGAGGACGACTTCCACCTCCAGTTGTCCCAGCACAGCCTGTTCTCCTCCATTGCCAGTGCGATGCTTTCCTGCGACAGGAGGTTCTCCTGCGTCAGGTGAGTTTGGGTGCAATCTTACCATGCAAAATATGTATTTTTTTGTCCAAAGCAACATACCAAGTTTGGGATCAGAAAGCAGTGTTGGCAAACATCTAGCACCCCAGGAGCAGTTAAAGGGGCAGTCCACCTCAGAACTGGAAAAAATATATGTTGTAGGAGGGACTTCTATCTGTCCGTCTGCTTAGTTTATCAGCTATACCAGAAATCATTACCTGGTTGCTCATGATAATCCACAGACCGAACTCCGCACACCAATCGTATCACTATGCAGATGATATCACCAGGGATGCTCGTGATATCGCAGTGATACGATTGCACTAAAACCTTTCTAAAACATAACTTTTTTCAGTTCTAAGGTGAACTGCACCTTTAAGGGTTAAGGCCTTTGCCCAAGGTGATATTTTTCTTATGACTGCAGGATTCGACTGCAGCCTTCCAGACATAGGCACAGATCTGTAACGGAATGTACTGTATGTGTGTGTGGCTGGCACGTTCTTAAAGAGCCAGTTTGGATTCGGGAGATGCAAAAATTGTATGGTCTGTCTTTGTTCTACAGGGATGTGATTGGTTGGCTGGTCTACGGGGTGAAGAATTCTACAGGTAACCCACAGAGAAAGGCCAGTGACACTGAGGAGGAGATGCTGAAGGAACAGGACGAAAACCTCAAGTATGAATCCTCACAGCTTTCCTCTGCTTTTCTTCTAAGCGGCCTCATCATATAAGCAGTTTGCTCTTACCTTCCTCTCTGTCATATTTGAACTAGATTAACTGCATTACATCTAAAATAAGTTTGTCGTATGTTTACTAGTCCTGCAAAAAATAAATAGCTAGTCTGCTGCTGTTTTCAGCCGAACAGTAGGAAGTGTACACGGAGAGGTTGAGTGACTGCAGTTGCAAGGCCCTTTTTGAGGCTTGTACTAGCTGCCAGGTTAGCAGTGCATATCCGTAACCGGCACACCACCTACACCCCATAGTTAACTCCCATCCAAACGCCCAGCTCTCCTCTCCCAGACCCGCCCCCTCTCCCTCACCGTGTTTGCCACCTCTCTGCAGGGTAGTGTTCCTCCTGCAGAGGATGCTGAATTTGGCCTTGGAGGTGGACCGCTCCCCCACTTGCAGCTCCAACAAGATCTCCCAGGAGCTCTTCCAGACACTGATAAGCATCGTACCTCTCCGGCAACACAGGTAAGCAGGAGGGGAGGAAGGGTCAGCAGTCTGGTGACAAACTGACTGCTTTTTGGATGGGATCCCTCAGCAAGCGGCATCGGTCTTCCATACGCATTCCAGAAAAAGAGCCTTGCTATTCCCATTTCCCTTTATCCTGCCTTCCATCGCTTCTTTATCCCCTCTTCTATAACTGCTTATCCTATACAGGTTTACGGAGAGTCTTCAGCCCGTCCCACAGAGCACAGGGGACACCCTAGACGGGATACCAGTCCAACACAGGGCACACATTCACACTTACTATGGACAATTTAGATACAGCAATCCACTTAAAGTGTGTGTCCTTAGACCACTGGGGGGAGAACAAGGTACCCGGAGGAAACCCACCCAGATAGAACATGCAAACTCCACACACACTCCAGGAAATGTCCTCCAGCATCAGTGGGTATTGCATATTCCTTGCAATATGCAGGACACAAACATTACATTTTCCCTCAGCTGTTTATTTTCATAATATTTTTCTAGACCCATTATTTATAGTAATTGTAGTATTAGGAAATTAATTAGTCAAAAATAGAATCATAATCAACCTTAAACCATAAAACGTATGTATAATCAAGGAAATTACACAGGGTAGACAAAATTCTAGAGACAATCCTTGGAAAAAAAAAAACATTGAAGTAACTAAATCAGAGTCACAATGACAGTGGATTTCTCTAGAAATATATCCACTGATGCTAGAGGACAACACAGCCCACCAAGCCACTCTGTCCAATGCTGAATCTCATTTAAAGATGATGCTTCAGAGAGCTGTCCCTCGTGCTCCTGTCCTCTCAGGTTGCTCCTGCTGGAGACCCTGGACAGCAGCCTGCTGAGGTGTAAGGTGCTGGAACTGCTGCTGCAGAACTCCTGTCTGCTCAAGAGCACCACACCTATGTCTCTAAAGCTCCTGCTGCACTTCTTCCAGAACGCCATGCCAACCACTGACCCCACGGCAAGTGCCCCGCGCCGGTGAATCCTTTCCCCCAGGGGTCTTTGCTTTCTGGTATCCCGAGGTACGGTCTAGAGGTTCGGGTCGCTTGCAGCTCACATTTCCCGCTTTTTTTTTTCTCCATCTTCCAGGACGGGGCTATGAAATGCTCGAGCTGGAACGAGCTTGTCCAGCTGCTGTGGATGCTGTTGCTTAGCTACGAGGAGGTGAAGGAGGGTAAGGATGGGTAACAAGGGAGATCTCGGAAAGAGCTTTCATTAGGAAGACGCGAACATGAAAAGATACAAGCACACAGGCTCAGTTATAGCAAAAATGTTGCCTGTCAATTTCTGTGAAATTCAAAGGTCACATGATGGTGTGTCTCGCTGGCCGTCGTAGGTCAGATGTGCTTGATGTTGGATGACCAGTCAGTGTCCACATTACTGCCTCTGTTTTTGGTTTGGTGCCATGACAAATCTGCCGTCTCCAATGTCAATTCACCATCATGTCTCTGCCGCAGGTCACCTACGAGTGTCCATAACTGAGCGAGCGAGATACACCCGACCCCCGATCCAGACTGTGAACGATCAGATCACACGGGCTGCGGTGCAGGAGGCGGCCAAGGGTTTCCGCTTTCAGCTGTCAGCTGACCTGGGCACCAACGTTCCCCCACAGCTAGAAAATCTATTTTCCTCTCTGTTGGGTTACCTGCTGGACGCATGTCAGTAAAGATATATTTACCTGAAAAAGTAGCATAAAGAAATCATTTTATTGCAGGGAGAACTGTGGCTTTCCTATAGCAGATTACTAAATTTTATTTTATTTTTTCCCCAAGTAAAATTATCAATGCTGCCTGTATGTTGTTAACATAACGAACTTTCTGCAGTTTTTACGAGTTTTTCTGCTGCATTGTTGCTTTGTAGGTGGATGGGGAAAAAAACAGATGGTGAAGCAAATGGGGGCAGAGGCATGGTATAGAGCAGGGGTGTCAAACTGCAGTCCTGGGGGGCCAGAGCCCTGCTCATTTTTAGTTTTCCCCTCATTTAACACACCTGATTCAACTCCTTGTGCTAATTACCACACAGCTCTTGAGTTGAATCATTTGTGGTGGAACAGGGAAAGAACAAAGCTACACAGGGCTCCGGCCCCCCCAGGACTGCAGTTTGACACCCCTGGTGTAGAGAGAGAGAATTAGTTTTTAATGTCTTTATTAAGACAATGAATAATTTATGTCTTTGTTTTTCTAACTAATTTATTCAAAGAATCAGCCCCTTACACCTTTCATACACCTGTCAGCTTACAGTGGGACACTTTTCTGATGGGTAATATGCCGCACAGCATGATGGGAAGGGGCGGTGTTCATGCTTGCCCAATCCCATTGCCCCATGCACTATAATTGTTTATATTATAATTGTTTTTATTTCGCCTTCCATGACTCATTTTCAGAGAAATGAAAGTGAAAATAGTGATAGTGTCAGTGCCCCATTGTTCATATTCATTGAGTAATTCCTCTAGGGAGAGAGATGAGTAAATTGTATCAATTGTGAATGTGACATTTCAAAAGCCTCGATTTGAGGTTGATTTCTCTAAATTAAAATGTAAAAATACCTTTGTAAATACCTGTTCATGTTTTTTGTTTCATTTTACCCTCTATTTTTTACATCTGCAGTTTGTTTTCCTAAGTGCAAATACTCACTTTCGGTTAAATAAAAGACCTTGCTGATTTTATAAATCGTTAGGCGTAGGCGTTGTCTGTAAATGGTTTTTGTGGATTTCCTTCCTCCCCACAGCACTGGTTGTGTGGCTGTGTAAACACCTCCAAATTAGCCACCCCCCTGCTTAGGATGCACTCTACCCCTTACTGCACTGTGGAAAGGGACATAAATACCTCACAGCTGAAGCGTTTTAGCTAAAGAATAAACAACAGGTTGTATTCCCATGGAGGTGTTACATTTGTTTTAGACATCCTATACTCTTACACTAATAGGAAGCGTGTAGTTTGTATTAATATATGCTATTAGTAGTTTAATATTTAAAGTTTAAAAAAGAAAATCTAGGAGCATTCTCCCATTCTTGTTAAATTAAGGAGTTATGCTTCCAGTCACGTTGTTTATACTCCACCTCCAGCCCAGAATTTTCTCTTCAGTTGGGTGAGATTCCTCAGATCTTCAGATGAGTTACTCTGCATAGCCATTAGGGGTAGATGGCAAATCATTTCTCCGACAGGGAATCTTCTGGTCCACACTAAAATTGGACATTAAGTGTCAGAAACAGGAACCATCGACAGAGATAGGTAAGAAGACACTCGGAGGACCAGTGTTGCCTAGGCTAACATTTCAAACCACTGATTCCCAGGTGTGGACAACCATTTTTCAGAGCAATGAACATAGTCCAAGTACTCAGCAGTTTCAAGAATGGCCAACACTTAAATGGTCTTGTATGGGCAGTACAATGGCTTAGCACTTAGTATTGGAGATGTGTGACTCAGCAGGCTAAGCCTGTGTGTCTTATCAGAAGGTTATTAGTTCAAGGCTGACTTCAGGTGATTAGTCACATAGTATGTGTGTCTCATTCAGAGCAAGATGAGGCAGGCAAAATAGGTTTTCCCCACAAGGATCAATACAATATCATTCATTCATAGTGTAGTCACTAGCTCTATGTATGTGAAGTTTGCATGTTTGTCCCCCAGACCAAAAACACACCATCAGAGGAATTACTATGATTGTATGTGCATGATCTGTGATGAACTGGTAAGCAACCCAAAGACTCACTATGTCCCCCTGTACTTGATAAACAGGCATGGCAGAGTGATGAATAAAGAAATTGTATTGTGCATTTAAGAAATATTACAGTAATAAAGTTACCAAAGGATTAGCTTCCTTTCACTACATAATACTGATTCATTCTCTTGTCAAATTGACTTTGATAACTATTAGACTCCTGTCTTTGTGTTTACATTGTGTAGGTTTGCAAGGTTTATATTATATAATATATAATGTTCATGTGTCACAAGGAATGTTGAGAGGGAGGAGTTTGAGCTAAAAGAGATTACAGCTATGTCAGTTATATGTGGAAGAGGAGACAGAGAGCTAAACTCCACTATAGCTTGATATTCTTGCAAATTTTAACTGGTTCTTGAGGAGAATACCACTCTGGGGAAGCCCTATATTCCCGTCGTCTCCCCCAAACAATCCTTCCATGACAGGTCTCCTTCCTCCTAATGGATCCCATGACCGCTGGGTGTGTGTCTCTTCATTCCATTAAGACACGGATACATTCAGCATTGGTTTGATTTTTTTCCAGAGTAAAGTTGCTCCTGCTCTCTTTTAAAAGTGGAGTGTTGAAGTAACCATGCTTTGCTTTTAGGTGAGACTAAAGTGGGCATCAAGAACTGAAACTTGGCAACACTGAAACTTCATATTCTTCAATATTCATTGAGCAAATATGATTCTGTCTCTGATGTTGGCACTGAAATAACTACAACCTCATATATTGTATGTAAGACCCCATGCTAGTCTGAATCACATCACATGACATTAGGGTGCCACCTAAAGACCATTGACTGTGTGCTGCCCATCCATCTGGTATACAGGAGAAAACATTTTTTAAGTTCCTGTATCTAAGGGGTTATGTGTGGCTCTGCAGCTTCCTGGGCCATGTTTGGAAGGTTCAAATCCCATGGAGTGATTTTAATGTTGGGCCCTTGGGTAAGGCCCTTAATCCCAGTCTCTATAGCAACTGGCTTTCTCAGTTATACATCACTTTGGATAGAAGTGTCCGATAAAAAAAAAAAAAAAGTAAAATTTTCATCATTTTATTTGTGTAGTTGATTCTTACAGATATTTGAATGGTATGTGCGTGATCCCTATATAGCCACACACCCATGCCCACAAGGTGACACTCATGGGTGTCATGGGTGACTTCAAAATGACCACTGGCACTGAATGGGCTGCCTATGGGGATTGTGTCGGTCTCCATGGGTCTGTAGACCGTGGTGAAAGTGGCTCCATGTTCCTTGACTTTGCCAAAGGTCAGGGACTGTGGGTCGCTGGATCCTGGTTCCAACACCCTGAGCCGCATCGTTGGACTTGGTACGCCAATACTGGTGGTGCAGTGAAGGAGATTGATCTCATGCTCATGGGCAGACGCTGGAGGTCTACAGAAGTGCCCAGTTTGTGAATTCTGACCACAGACTTGTTGTTGCTACTCTAAAGATTCAGCTTAGATCCAGTAGGCTACCACCTACTAGGAGAATGAGGCTAGACTTGGCCAGATTCCAAGATCAAGCTGATTCTGATGGGTTTGCATGCAGTTTCTGTGAGGAACTTGCAGACTTGGGTGCAACTACTGACTCTAATGTGATGTGAGAGACCTTCCGTGATAAGACCCTGAAGGTTGCCGAGGGATCGGTTTTTTCTGCCAATGTTGCTAGACCAGAAGGAGGTGTTTCATCTTGCAGGGCACCCTAAATATTATCGAGAGTGAGTCACAGCGCACGGCTTGGTGGCAACTTGGTGGCTAAACCGGGAACTTAGGAGGATGGCTGTGAGGGCAGATATGGAGGTGTTTGTTAGACAAATCTGTGAGCAGGTGACACACCATCTGTGGTCCAATGACCCACGTCCTGCTTACAGAGGAATCGAAGCATTCGACGCACATCTGAATCTGTTCTTCAGAGACTTGCGATCAGGCGGGTGATGGAACCTTATGGATGACACTGCAGTTGTGACCCATGGGCCGGCTACTTTGAGCATCCTCTGGCTATGACCTTGGACATCTCTGGGTCCACAATTCTCAAGGCTGATCTTTCAATCAGCTGTGAACCACCCAATCTCACTGAGATTGCATGGATGGTGAATCAGCTGGGGGTAGGGAAGGCCACAGGGATCTGTGGTATCCTGGGGTGAACTTCTCTAGGCTAGTGGTAAGGCTGTCTTCCTGGCATTGTGTATTATACTGGTACTGTGAGTGCTGTGCAGAGTGGAGGGAGAACTTCCCTGTTCTGCCCAGTTGATTCCAGGGTTTGCCAGGGGTGTGTTCTTGTGTTCTTGTTCAATGCTTGTATGGACTGGGTGTTGGGCAGGGTCATGGGGTCCAGCAATTGTGGAGCATCTGTTGGTGAAAAATTCACTGATCTTGACTGTCAATGATGCTGTGATCTTCTCAAAGTCAATGGAGGCTCTGATTGGGGCTCTCGAGAAACTGAGCGAGGAGTCTGAGTATTTGGGATTGCGAATGTCCTAGATAAAGACCAAGATCCAGGCCTTTAATGACTTCTTAAGCACAGTCATCAGTAGTGTGTCTGTTTACAGGGAGGATGTCGACCTTGTCGAGAGATTTACTTACCTTGGCAGTGACATTTATGTATCTGGTGACTCTTCCTATGATGTCAGCAGACGGATTGGGAGAGCATGGGGGGTCATGAGGTCGCTGGAAAGGGGTGTGTGGCATTCCTGATATCTTTACAAGAGGACTAGGTCCAAGTCTTTAGAGCCCTGCTGCTCCCTGTCTTGCTGTACAGCTGTGAGACATGGACGCTATCCAGCAAGCTGAGATGAAGACTGAACTCCTTCAGTACTGTGTCTTTGGAGAATACTTGGGTACCACTGGTTTGACTTAGTGTCGAATGATCGGTTGCCAGAGGAGTCCCGAATGAGGCACATTACCCGCATTGTGAGGGAGCGTCAGTTACGGCGCTATGGCAATGTGGCATGTTTCCCTGATGGTGACCCAGTTTGCAGGATCCTCGTTGCTGAGGACCTGACGGGCTGGACCAGGCCAAGGGGATGTCCATGTAACACCTCGCTGTAACAGATGGATGACCATTTGTGGAGGATGGGACTGGACCGTGTGTCTGCCTGGGGGGTCGCCAGCCGGGATCCCAAGGAATTTTTCCATGTGGTTGGTGTGGCAACACGTTGCATCAATGCATGCACCCCAACCTGACCTGACCTGTTTATTGTTTATAATCACCTATTGTTTAAAATTACTTGTTCTGTATTTTGTATGTATGTCTTTATTCCAATCTACCTCGCCCATTTCACCATTGCTTTCTATATACAACAAATAACATGTCATATACCCCCTGTCAGTTTTGTATATACCTGTACATTTCTATATTTGGACATACCTATATATTTCCATATATTACAGACCGTATATACCTTTCTGGTTTCTGTACATGCTCTACACTTCTGCATTTTACTGTAAAATATTACGGTATTTTCTGTAAATAATGCTATTCTGGTACTTCTAGTGAGATGTTAACTGCATTTCATTGCCATTGTACTTGTACTCTATATGACAATAAAGTTCAATCTGAATCAGAAAAACTGTTTTACTGCTCTTCTTGAATTTTCTCAGCACAAAATCATTGTGCGCACACATTTGTATTAATATTTTTGTGGGGACCATCCATTCATTTCTATGGGAAAAACCCTAATCCCAACAATGACAACCTTAACCATAAGTAACTAAACAAAATACAAGACTTTTGACTTGTTTAGTTTTTTGATTGCAGTGACTTTTTAAAAAAAAAAAAAAAATTGTGTTTCTCCTTGTGGAGACCGAGAAAATGGTCCAAATAACAAGATTTCTATGGAAATATATACCCCCCCCCCACCACCCCCCACACACACACTTGATATTATTGAATAAAACTATATGTAAGGGCTACGCAGGAGGGTGTAATATTTTATGCCGACCGATTAGTCCCTTAATTGACTGGAATACGCCTAACTGCCGCTAGACCGCGACATTCTACCCAAACAATCGCGGCGTGCGCGCTCTCGAACCGCCCGGCCCCGCGTCCCTAGCCAATGGCATCGAGCGCTGTTATCGTGTAGCCGAGAGCGCGCCTTGGCCACAGCCGCCATGATGCGCGCTCACCGTCCGTGAGACAAAGGGAAGCGGGCGCCGCTCGTCCACTCGCCTCTGCGGATTCTGGAATGCGTTTGCAGGTGAGGAGACGCCTTGGACCGAACGGGATGCGGGCGCGGACACGCCAGGAAAGGGGGCGCGCACGTTTACGGGTTCCTGCCTTTGTGTTGTTTTCCGTATGTGAAGGAGACGGAGTTAGTGGCTTGGTCTAGCTGTTTAACAGCGCAGGTTAGCTGTTCCGCGGAAATTGCATTGTCCTGACGAGGGATACCTGGTTCCTGACGAGATTTGTAACTGACTCTGGGAGGAAAAGAAAGCCCCGAAAAAGAAGGAGTCCTGCCGACGACTGACGAAATGCCTAACGGAGTCCTTCGCGTGGCCGAGCCTCGCGCATCGGTCTGATAACCGTTGAGATGGACTGCTGCCGATCTGGGAAAAACAAACAAGTCTGTCTGTCCGGGAACTCGGCTTCTTCGCCAACTCAGTGGTAAACTACTCCTCGGCACCATCTCCGTAGACATAGAGCCATGGCCGGAGTGAATGGTACAACGCTTTAGCGGGGTAACGCTGCGTCGTTGTCGCTGTTGACCGGGGTGGGGGACGCTTCGTCCTGGCGGGTTGAGCCCCCTCGGCGGCTCGCTTTACGTTGTGCAGACTCAAGGAGCGCTTTTCTTACCTGGGAGACATGTCTTCCGCTAGGTGTTTTAGTTTTGGGATAAACGACACAATTGGGCGCCGGAGTCTGTACGTACGTTTGTGCTGTTGACAGACACCTAAGCGCGTTTGTTTGTTTGTTTTGATGCGCGCCCCCGTGTCTCCGCCGCCTCTCTTTAGAGGCCTGGCTCTCGCCGAGGATGTTTCGCCGTCCCGTTATCGTGCCCGAGGAAAAGGGGGCATGGGGAGCCGTGGTGACTGACAGGCGGGTGCTCCAATGATACCGAACCACTCTACTGCACGCACTTGTTTCCCGGGTAGGACTGTGTTAGGCGCGGATGCCGGAGCCCCGATTGCAGCGTAACCTCGCTATATGAACGGGTTGTGTATATCGGATGAATCGGTAAGGTGAGTGCCGTAATGAACACGGGTTACGGGTTTGCCTTCGTTGGCTGAAGGCTTGGCCTAGCACGACCCGACCTGCTGAGTGTTTACATAACGAGCTTACTCTGCGTACCATCCAAATCGGGACCGAGGTTGTCACTCAGAAGAGACCCGACCTCAGATTTACCCCACAATCAGCTGCTCTTGGGTCGGGAAAGGGGGTTTCATTTCCAGGCGCCTGTCATATAGAGATGCTGCAAAAACTGAATGTTTTTGTCTATTTGGTTCATAGTAAGAGAAGGGGTGCTGATTACCCCTGATGTTTTTTGCATAGGAGATGCAGAATGTTCGTCGTAACTGCCATATACATTTGTGTTGTGGTTACAGCAATCAAAATGCTCTTGTATACTCAGTGTATGGCTTTAATTGCTGATGGTTACTGGGGCTGTGGCGCCAACTAAATAAAATAATGAATTATAATAACCAGAATTTTACCGTCCTTTCAGGGGCTAAATGCTTTTCCTCTGGTGAACCTGTCCCTCATTTTGTTCTTTCCAAGTCTCAGAGTACCCACATCACAGGGCAGAGGCTGGTTGTGTGGTCTAGGGACTGGCCTCTGTCCGGAGAGCACATATGTCCCAGGTGGATTGGAGGTCACCAGCTGGGTAGTGGAGAGCCCTGTCAGAAAACCCAGGGGGGGGTGCGTTGCGAAAGGCCTGTGTATTCCTGCCAAGAAGCGGTGGTGGGTAAAGGCTGTGATGATCTCTTCTACCCATGAACACCTGGTGCTGGTTAAACTGCTGCTCTCTGTGACACTGGCACGACTGTCAACATTGTCCCTTATCAATTTTTTTTAGTTTTTTTTTTTTTTATATAGTAACATGGTAAATCGTTTCAGTGTAATGCATATATGCTTTTATTTAGCTCAAGTCTCCCTTGCAGAAGCTGCTGATCACTTTGCTAGAAGTGCATTTATATTAGTCTTATTAATGTACACACTTTTGAACTCTGAAATCAAAAGCTGAGAGACCCTCATTTTGCCTACTCTACATTTATGGGCCAGCCTTGCATGGACCATCTGTCCTGTCTGTGCCTGGTGCTTCCTACAGGGTTCATTTATGCCTCTGTTTATTCTTCTGAATTTGTTTTTTTTTTTTTGTCATGGCTTTTTTTTTGTGTGGATTTACGAAGTGCTCACTGAGGAGTGCGAGTTAAATATTAACGAGTTAGTTAATTAAGCTTTTACTTGGCAGTGCATGTAAAGGTCTTGTGGCATGTACCATAAATGGAAGTAGTAATCTGTAATTTATTTACCTCAGAAAAAAGCTTCATGCAGTGGGAGTTTATGGTGAATAGAATATAATTGTAAATGTGTTATTGTTCCTTAACCCAGTGCACATAATCCTAATTGTCGAAGTGTTCAGCTTTGATACCACTGCTCCATTAGGAAGTGCTGCTATTGCAGCTGGAAATATCTCGTCATCTGCTTTAATTTTATAGAATGGCGCGGATGCATGCAGTCGATAGCAGAGCCGAATGCTGAAATCTGAAGCGGCTGTTGTAATGTGGAGAACAGTTTTTCAGTCAGGGCTTTCAAAGTTGTAATGACCTGGAGCTCATTATAATGGAAAAACATCCTTCTATTGAGACACCACAAATCTCTATTTAGGTAACTTCTTTGAGGTATTTTTCTCAGCTAAAATGGACATGGACTGTTCCTTGAGGCCCGCTTTAAAACAGCATTGTTGTTGCAACCTATACTTTAAAAGAGGCTCCCTGCTGACCTTCCCGTTTGGAGTTTTCCCATGAATGCTTGGTGATAAACGATGCAGAACAGTTTAAAAAAAAAAAATGGTAAAACTGGGAATTGAATCAATCTTGCATCTGGCAGTCTGACCCATGTCGTGTGTAAAATAATTAAATTCTCATTTTATTACTAGTGACAGTACGTGCTGTCCAGGGCTAATTCCTACCATAGATATCAGGAAGAACAAGTTGAAGAATAATGAATTTTAGTCTTCACTCTATAAAAACATTATAATTGCATTCTTGAGTGTAGGTATATTTGTTAATGATATTTATGCTATGGGACTCTTAAAAACACAAGTAAAGGTGGGCGAGAGTGCTTGTACAGTTCCTCCTTCATGTTGGGAAGGACCTTAAGGGCCGGTTTCCCGAACAAGGTTTAAGACTAGTCTTGGACTAAATTGCTGTTTCAATGGAGATTCACCATTGTAACTCAAAGCTAGTCTAGGCTTAGGCTTAATCTTTGACTGGGAAACTGGCCATAAGTGTTTAGGTCGCACATGTCCAAGCAATTAATAAACTTAGCTTCTGCCCAGCTTTAATTTTATCTATTTCCTTTAAATGTTCGTGTTGATTGCTAATCAGGATGCATCCTTCTATTCTTTAGATCTTGAACAATGGGTGGTGATGAACACCCGTGCTCTAAGGAATTTTAAGAGCACTCAAAAAACTTCAGAGGGTGTTTCATGGATAGGTGCCAGGGCAGGCAGAGCCTCTGCTGTTTTGTGTGAAATGGGACAGTGGAAAGTGTGTCTGACAGGGTGGTTAGGTCATCTTCATCGGTTATTTTTGCATGTTTTTTGGCGTGATGCACATTTGCACAGTAACTTATCTCCTGGAAAATGGGTGCACATGGTCTTACCTGTGTTTGTGTACATTTTGCAGCTTGTACAACTAAAATCTGCCTGTCTCAGCACAGAAGGCATAAATATATAGGTTTCACTGGAGTATAAATGGCATCCTGGCTGTTCTCATGCTTAGCTAGTGTAGACTCTGAAAGCATGTTTCAGTTTGGGCATTACTGTTCCATCCTAGGCAGTCTAATCTCTTTCCAAATGTCTCCATCCTTCCCACCTAGCTAGATGTGCTCACGGTGTCCTGCTGCAAGTCCTCAGGCTACACGCTGTCCGCAGCTTACCACAGTTGTATTAATTTTGGAGAGTGAGCCGCCTCATCTGGTGGTTCCAGTGCCGATCTGGTGCTGACTATAACAACTCCTAAACCCTGGGGAACTCCAGCTCCCAAACGCTGGAGCTGACTGCTCTATAGACAAACCCCCAGCGTGTGCTGTACCTGAGATGTTTGCTGCTTCCTTGCTATTCTGCTCCATGAGGAAGCTGGTTGGACAGAATTACTGTTTGGGTTGGTTGTTTACATCTGTGGTCTCAAACTCCAGTCCTGGAGGGCCAGAGCCCTGTGTAGCTTAGTTCGTTCCCCCTTCTACCACAATTTCCACAAATGATTTAGCTCGAGAGCTGTGTGGCAATTAGCACAAGGAGTTGAATCAGGTGTGTTAAATGAAGGTGAACCAAAAACTGTGTAGGGCTCCGGCCCTCCAGGACTGGAGTTGAGACCCCTGGTTTACATGATCATCATTTAAATGTGGGTTTTCTTTTCTGCCTTAAACTGTATGCAGCTACTCCTACTGCCTGAAAAATGGACTCTGTGGCACTTAGTCCTCTTCCTCCCACCGTCTTTACATAACTGGCTAATGTTACTCTTCACGTTTTGCTAATACCCCTATTTTTGGATTTTTACCTAATAACACCGCATGCGCTTAAATTTGCTCCAAGGTAATGGAGGGAACAGTCCGTGTACAATTCATCAAAGGTCAAGCAGACAGACTGGAAAATTACTGGAGCTTGTGGAGGAGAGAGAGCGGATTGAGGGAAATGCAAATATGGCATGCTTTTTTAAAAAAAAATGTTTTTGTTTTTTAGGTGATGTTCCTCCATGTGATCACAGGCAAAGGCTGCTTCATGCCCTGGTGAAGTGTGGTTCAGCGGTGTGCATGCATGTTTGTGTGTGATGTTGGGGAAGTGAAATCTGACTGGTGGCATTTCCCACTGATGCTCCTGTCCAAACCGACTGCACAGCTTACTGTTAAAGTTTTGGATATTTTTGCCAGAGCTGGTCTGTTTTCAGATGTTCTTGGGAAATAAAGCTATAGGACATCACTGGGACTAAAAAACGATGACCAGTTTGGCCTCAGCATGTCTGACTGTCACTGTTAGCAACTGGCTCACAACAGCAACCCTCCAGTTATAAATATAAAGGTTTGGAAAAGTTAGCAGGAAAATGTTTCATAACATTTTTTTAGGAAAGGTATAATATAGTTCTTGTGTAGAGCTAGCTTCTAGTAGACCCTGGTAAAATTTTATCATTGCAGTATTCGTATGTCATTAATGGAATTGGAAAATTAGGTACAGAGAAATTACATGTGAAAGTAAGTGTGTGTGTGTGTGTGTGTACGTGCAGGCAAGCGAGCGTATGTGCATGTGCAGTTGAATTTTGGAAGGGTTTGTTATGAAAAATTCTTGTATTTTTATCTCTTGTGCGTGTTGGCCCTTTTGGTCTGAACACTTGTAACATAAGCATTACATCAACATTTTGCTCTTGGATTCTCTCTGTTTTAGAATCAATTTCCTGTACATTATATCTGAATAGCAGCACACATTTTAAGAGGTTAATGCACCACACATTCTCAGCAAGGAAACTTCAGTACGGCTTCAAGGACAGAAGAGTGGATATTCTGTTAAAAAAAATAAAAATATCCAAACCAGGTTCCCCCCCCCCCCCCCGGGGTGGCATTTAATGTCTTCCTAATGAGTGCTTTAAAATCAGAATGACAGCGTACTAAGGACTTGCAGAAACTGCCAATTGGGACTCCGTACACCTCCTTGGGCTCTGTAGAAAACCAGCATCTGCATGTTCCTTTAGATGGCTCTGTTTAATTGCTTTACTGTTGCAATGGACCTTCTGCTGGAACCTGCCCAACCTTGTCTCATGCTCATCTGTTTCACAGCTTTTTAAAGCAACTATGTGTATGTGTTCTGGTTGTTGCTGTTGTATAATTCATCCTTGTACCCATTCACCTCTATTCAGTCTCACCCCCCACCCCTCCAAATTGGAGTACCAGCAGCGGGGTGTGTTCACCCCTCACCATACTCACAATCACGCCTCTCTCTCAGCAGTATGGCTGCTTTTCTATTTCAGTATGCTGCTCAGTTCTGTCATACCACTGCTTTGTATGTTTGTCTTGGTGTTTGTTTTGTAAGGGGTGTGGGTTTGGATAAACAGATAGACAATCAACAAATATATACACGTATGTGGGAAAGTTCCAGTGCAAAGCGAATATCGTACAGGTCTAAGTAATGGGGAAATGGTCAAAATATATAATATACACTGCAAACAACAAAAGTAAACGATGACCATTACACAGAAGTAAAAGAAAAGTCCAAAGGATGGGTGATTGAGTAGATTACACCCATGATGATTGAGGCCGTAATGGTACACACATTCATCATGTATCTTTCGGTACATCATATTCTGTTACATGCTGAAATTAATGAATTTGTCATGGGTGGAACTTGAATTTGCAAGTAGATGTTCAATGTGTAAAACATTATGCTAAATGTAGTTGTGACTTTGTTACTTTTAATGCTCATTACAGTCAGTGATAATTTGCTGTTTGTGAACGTTTTGGTTTCCCAATAAATCACACTGACACTGGAGAGAGAGTAGTAGTTAAGCTCAAGACTATCTGTCGGCTCCGTTCTACCAAACTTCTGTATGTTATTGGAAATGCATTCAGCATGCTAACCCATTTGAGATGACGACTTTCGAGTGTGTGTACGACCAGAGCAAGACGCAAGAGCCACAGCTCTCCTTGTGGCATTTAACGTGCTTTTGCCAGAACATTTATTCTAGGTTTAAAAAAAAATATTTTGGTTATTATGGACGTTTATTGCTATAGATATGTGACCATACTTGGTAGTAGAGAACATGGGATTTAGTTCATTATAATTATTATGATATAATTTTGAATTTAAAATTTATTTTACATATTTTTTCAATGTGCAAATGTTATTTGGATACTTTGACATATCCATTGCCTTTGATATACAGCTGTTAATTGTGTTTGTAGTTTTAGTTATTAAATATAATTTATTATTAAGAAGAAAATGGAATTATAAATTCTGTTTATCCTGCTGTACTGAAATTGCACCGCCGAATCATGAACCCAAAACCGAGGTTAGTACCAAATCGCGAACACCCCTAATAATGATGGATGAAGCAGGTGTACCAGACAGTCTGTAGTGGGTGATGGAAATGGTATAAAAAGCACAGTAATTGTAATGATACAGTATGGTTTGGAGAGCAAAGCTGGTACAGGCAGTGAATTGCAGTGGCTCTGACCTGTAACAAACTTTCCTTCAGTTATTTCTTCCTCCTTTCACACTTACCTGATATCAACTCCTTCCTTCTAAATTTTAGGAGTGCCAAGCGTAACCTTTGGTATGGTGGAAATGTAACGAAGATTATGGGCACCACCTGCCTTTTTTGAGGACACAAAACTAGAGGTCGACCAATATATCGGCAGGACGATTATATCGGCCCGATATTTTGAATTTTTTTGCATGTTTCGCATCGGCCAATATCCGAGTGTAGTTCGCCGATTTACAGACAGGCACGTCTGCGGGCAGCCCAGTGTTATTGTTGCTGTGGAACACGTGACACATGCTGCCTTATGCAGGACCCCAGCCAGAAGTTTTGGAATAGTCCTGGGAGAAAACGGTAAGGCTTAAATTCTGACCTTTCAAAGACCTATTTGTTTAACTAGTTTGCTATGAAAGCAACTTTAAAAGAAAACGCGAGTGCTTTATAAAGAGTACACGAATTATGCTGTCGGGAACTAGGGTAATGATGATGAGCCTTCAACCAACTGTCTCTTACAGGTAACGTTAAGGATCATTGATTCTGACAGAGTTTGGAATTCTGATGCTGCTATTTTTATTGTTTACAAGTTGTATTGTGTTTTTGTTATTTAAGTTTATAATTTACACAAGTCAGTATTCAATAAATGCTAAGTTGAGAAATTTTGTGTATCGTTTGTTATCATTAGTGTGATATTTTACCATACAAATAGAGGGGAAAACGTCCAATTATCGGCCCAAAAAATTGGCAGCATATATATCGGCCATCGGCTGACCCTGACTCCTAAATATCGGCATCGGCTATTGAAAAACCCATGTCGGTCGACCTCTACACAAGACTACTAGTTTCAGGTGGCACCTCCCTTAGTGAACCTAGTTGTAACGTTTATGTGTGGTGATAGAATTTGCTCCCCACTTTTAGCTGGATCTCAAAGGGACGGACCATAATATGGTCTTAAGTTCACCGTATTTATTGTCTCTTTTCTTTCCTACCTTTACCAGTAGATCAGGTTCTGTAATTGTGGGGAACACAAATGGTGATACTCCCATTAAACTGGTAAATAAATGTGTATTCTGTATCTGACTTGTTCATTGTCATAAATACTTCTTTTTGCCTGGTTCATTGCTTAAATCACTTCATATTTGTATTCTCAGTCCCCAAACTCCTGTCAAAGATGCTGTTGACCTCCTGTAATCAAACAGTCCTCTGTGCCCTGGGGTCATTCCAACCTGCTCAGATTCAGACCATGTTTGCTAAACCTGCTGTGTTCCAGTTGTTTAAGCTGAGTGTGCAGTGTTTGTACCAATTCAGACATTGCAAATGCGGTTGAGCTGCCTTGGTTTAGTCTTTGCTATTAAGTTGTCTTCTGTTTTAACAGCATTAAAAGCACATGCCTGCCGGTTGGTTTCTTCTTCCCACTCTTCAATATGTGTCTCACCTGGTGGTGCTGAATAACAGGCATCTGTGAGGAGACCCTAATCTGGGTAACTTCTGAACACATTCATGGCAGATGCCAAAGACCCTGTTTTTTTTTTTTTTTTTGAATAGTGCTTTCTGGTGCATGACACCCAAAGACAGTGCCTCTCTAGGCTTTGTTTCTAATTAGCTGCTTAGACGCTAGGAACTGAATTTAAGCATCACTGTTTCTCTCTCTCTCTCACACATACACACGCGCACACACACAGTGATGTGGTTGAGGGCTGCCTGGTGATGCTGTTATGAGCTCCTGACACAGTGACAGCTGCACACTGAGCATTCTTCTTTCGCTGGATGTGGATTGATGGTTTTGAGTGTTTGGTGGCAGCACTGCTGGGAATGAAATGCACAGATGTGGCCGCTTATTATGTCTGACTGTTGAACTGTGAGCTGTCTCACAGGCTTGTGTAGACAATATTAGGGAATACACTGTCATTTGTAGCAACTGCTTATCATACTTGCATGTAGATTTGTAGATTTAATCTCTTGAATGTCAATTATTCAAGAATATTTGATGCCTTTATATCCCTCTAACTAAGGGTCACAGCATGTTCGAAGTGTCTTAGATTGACTGTCTTTGTACTTTTTAGCACCTGATTTTATTTGGCACAGAAAAGTGACATCAGGCTGGCCTCATGCCTCAAACACGCAGGCCTGCATTCTCATGGGAATCCAGGAGAGCTGAGCAGCTTTTAAGACTGCACGCTTTGAGATGAGTCAAACACGGCTTCCTTGTCAGAGTAGACCAGGTGCTCATTTCAGCGTTCCTCACATGCTTGAATCTGGACATGAGCTAAGTGAGACTGAGAACAGCGTGATATTTATCCCTCGCCATCCCCACTCATCTGTGACTTTCAGATGCCAAGTGTGGGTCAATGGGGTTTGGGGTAGGGCGACGTGGATGGTGGGTTTACTATGCTCCATAAATTGCAGCTTAATAATTTATTCTACGGTGGTCCTGATGGTTCTTAAATGGCTTCATCTTGGTGGTGATTCTTTTTTTTTTCTTCCCAATTTATGTTTCATCTCCCTCCTCCCTGCACACCCAAACTGTAAACATAGCACAGAAAATCAAGTTAAGCAGCGTGGTGATTTAATTTTGTGCCCTCATTCATGCCAGCTGGCAGCCATGCAGTTGGGCCCGTCTATGCATATGGTGCGATCTTGCGTGTCCCATTGCTAGCATGGTTTCTAGGGCTGAATCACAATGCAGTATGTAAAGGTGAGGTTAACGTACTGTTGTCAAGCTGGTTGTGATACCAGTGTTAATATTTCCCACAGTTGACTATTCATTTTTTCTGTCCAAGGGACAGCTGCTTCTTGGTGAAGCCTACTCAGTTTATTGGATCTGAGTAATTTTAGCGCTGTGTTTTTGTTCAGGAATATATATTTTTTTTCCCCCCACACAGCTTGTTTTTGCTAATGTGCGTATTCAGAGATTTTATTTATTTATTTATTTTAAAGCTTTTCTTGCTGTCTCCCTATTAAAGCCATACTTGGTCTTTTAAGTTTGAGGTGATGGACTTGAAGCTTTCCAATACCCAGCCATAGCACCCTGAAAGACCACAGCTCTGAGACTGATTATTTTTGTTCCCTCCTGAGCATGAAGCTCGGGCTGTTTCCCTGGCAGATTACATGAGCACCTTTGTGAAGTTCTTCTCATTTGCATGTGTGTTTCTTTGTCTCTTAGTAATTCCTGTTATGTGATCCGACAGACGTTCAGAGTAAGCCCTCCATTAAGTGTGTGTGTGTGTGTGTGTGTGTGTGTGGATGGGCGGGCAATTTGTTTCTCCAGTTTCCTTGCATTATCTGCGGGATTGTATTGCAGACGGACGGTCAATAGTAGCCGTGCAAATTGGAGAAGGACGTGGCCTGGTTTGGCTGCCGTGCTGAGATTTGTCTGGGAAGGCATCTGCTTTGTCCAAGGAGCAGAGTAGGGGGAGATGGATTCTGTGCATCTCTCCGAGCATGACGTGTGGTTTGGTATCCCGCCATGCAGCACGGGAGTAACATGAAACGGACGCCCACTGGTTCGATGTGCATGCACAGGCCGTATCCCCTCTGCCTTGCGGAGGCATGACTTCCCAATTTCTGCAGCTCTTTGACAACTGTTATAATTAAAAAGTGCATTTTAATCCCCTTTGTAAAGGCTTTTTAAGACTTAATGTGATATTCTAATTATCATTCAGTATCTTATATTAAAAACAGTCCGAATTTAGTACATGGACAGGGGGGATCCTAGTTTGCTTGTCCAATAAATAAATTATGTTTTCTTGCCTTTCACTATAGGAGCACCATGTGTAATGAAGTTACTAATTAAATAGCCCACTTCTGGTAGCTCTGGTGCATTGACCCTCCATGGTTTTGGGGTTTGAATCCCAGCTCTGTGTGTTTGACTGAGTTTGTATGTTCTCCTTGTCACATTTCCTATGGGTACTTCAGCTTCCTCCCAGAATCATTGCAGTTATTGTTCGTTGCCTATAGTATATGGTTATGTGTTTTTATGCATGAATTTGCTGTGTAATGGACTGGCATCCCACCCAGGTTACACCTGTCATATCTTGTGCTGCCTAGAGTATAACTTTGTCTTCCAAAACCTTAATGAGGCAAATGTTCGTGGATAGGTAGTCCACATCTGTTTTACAAGTTCTATTACAGATTGTGTGTGTGTGTGTGTGTGTGTGTGTGGGGGTGTGTGTGTGGGGGGGTGTGTGTGTGGGAGTGGTTATGTACTTATACATGTCCCCCCTTATCTTTATCTTTTACAGAATAACAGGAATGCCCAAAGAGAAATATGACCCGCCAGACCCGAGGCGGATGTACACAATAATGTCAAGTGAGGAGGCGGCCAATGGGAAGAAATCTTACTGGGCGGAACTTGAGATCAGCGGTGAGGGCGGAGCTTCTGTTTTTGTCCATGCAGTATACTAAGGTCTCACATGCTAGACATGGTTTCATACACACATTCTCCTTGAAGTTGTGCACCAATAAAGGCAATTGTGGTACTGAGTTCCACCTGTATATAACAGAATTTGTAGCAAATTTATAAGAACCGTAACTTTTGTTATTTGAGAAAAGTTTGGGCAGGTGGTGTAAATATTTGTCATAAGTAGTATTACTCATGCATGTCACCCTAGGTAGTATTTGACACCTTTGTACTCTGCCACAGGCAACAGCTGCTCTGTGCTGGTGCGTGTGGCAGTGATGAGTTCCTGTCTGGCTACCCTGCAGGTAAAGTGAAGAGTCTCAGCTCAGCGCTATGGAGCCTGACTCACCTCACCGCCCTGTACCTTAGCGACAACTCCCTGTCGCGCATCCCCCCCGACATTGCCAAACTGCACAACCTGGTGTATCTGGACCTGTCATCCAACAAGATCAGGAGCCTGCCGGCGGAGCTTGGCAACATGGTTTCTCTCAGGTAGGGAGTCCGGGGTCCCTCTCAGGTCCTTCCTTGGACCAACCAAATCTGTTCTGTGTTTTAATGGCATGTCAGCTCACCATTCCCAAAACAGCATGGCTTTGGTCTGTATGTGACAGATCCTAGGTCCCCCCCCCCCCCCCCTTTTCATTACAGTTAAAGGTATTCTTCCTTGACATCTTATCCAGTCTGTCACCACCACTCCTAATTGAAAACAGTCACCTCTGTTTATTCTCTGTTCTCTAACATTATGACAGCTGTCAGACGTCTTACAATAGCACTGGAAAAAAAACTCTGTCTTTTAGTTTCTTTTTATACTCTTGTGTACTGGCCTTGCATTTCAGATGGCTTTTTTTGTAGGGGGAGGACATGTAAATTGACAGATAAGTGTAGATAATTGGAATTCCTTGGCTAAGTGAAATTGTTCGGAAAGCCAGCCCCTTGTCACCCTACTGTTTGATAGCCGATCGTAGCAGTCCCATCACCAAGGATTTTCTAACTTTGATGTCCATTGGATTGGATTGGCTCTCGCAATTCTGTTTTAGTGGGGTCCTACTCTCTGTAGAACCATAATCTCTTCCCCCTCCCTTGCTCCTCAGGGAACTGCTTTTAAATAACAACCAGTTGCGGGTTCTGCCTTTCGAGCTGGGAAAACTGTTTCAGTTACAAACACTGGGGTTGAAAGGTGAGTACGCGTTCTGTTCTGGAGGCAGTCGCCATGGCAACCGGCTGGAGCATCCTGCTGGCCAGCAGTGACCCTTACAGCACTCTTCCTACAGGGAACCCACTCACACAAGAAATCTTGAACCTGTATCAGGAACCTGATGGGACTCGACGGCTGCTCAGCTACCTTCTGGACAATCTCGCTGGCACCGTCAAACGCAGTGAGTCCCTGATTCGCATCCATCAATGACCTGCTGACCCACTGGGGTCTGCAGGAGTCTGAACGTAAAGTAGGATTTCATTATGTTCTATGTGGTTTGGCTTATATCACTGCATAGTTACCCTCTCTGTATTTATTAATCATATGGATCAAAGATCAGACAAGATGTGCTGCCCTCAAATTGTTTATAAGCTGGTTTTTATACCCTTTTCAGGAGTGTGTGTGATACTGTAGGTAAAGCTTTTTGGAACCCTTACCCTGTATCCCGCTCCCAGTCCCCACAGAGCAGCCTCCATCCAGGTCCTGGATTGCCCTTCAAGAGCCGGACAGGACACGACCTTCAGGTCTGAACCCTTTCCTTCTCTCACTGGTCCTCTGCATATGCTGCCTGTGTTAATGGGGATTAGGAATTTCGGTCCATATCCTGAAGATCAAGAGTTTTAATGGTGTAATGGATCATAGTTGATCCATGTGTGATGCATGATTTGTATGGATCCGAACCCCCTCCCTGGGTTCGGCATGCATGTGAATCACAGATTAATTGCAAAGTTTTACCACGGTATTGTGAAATACCGTTTTACTGCCACTGTTACTTTTTAAAGTAGTAATTCCCTAAATCACTGCTATGGAAGGACATGCATTTGGACAAAAGTGTCTACTAGATACACTAGTACTGTGGGGCTGTACCAGCATTCTTTGGCCAACATTAAGGTACTCTGACACAATGATGCCCATTGTTTCCTGAAAGTGCGTTAACTGCACAGCATTCTGGACAGTTAACCTGCTTTGTTTATGACTTGCCCCCTCTTCAAACCCACAGCCCTGTTTTCCGTCATGTGTTACAACGTGTTGTGTGACAAGTATGCCACACGACAACTCTATGGCTACTGCCCATCCTGGGCGCTCAACTGGGAGTATCGGAAGAAGTCCATCATGCAGGAGATTCTGAGCTGCAGTGCAGATATCATTAGCTTGCAGGTGAGCCTGGGGGTGGTGGGGGGAGCTTACATCAAGCTAGTGACCAGTTTTAACCCAATGGGGAGCTATGGGAGGCAGGCAAAACCTGCCATTGGACAACAGTGCCCATTAACACCCTTTGCTGGGAGTTCTTCCATCACCTGTGTTGTGTGCTCATCAACAGCTGAGCCAGATGGTTTCTCAGTATCTCTGATATGTTACTTGGGATAAATGAGGGCTGTAGGAAGGCAGTTTCCCCCCACTCTTCTGTAATGGGATCTTTGACCTTCTCCCTGTGGGCCTATTTCTGATCAGGGCTCTGACAGACCATGGACTGCTGGTGGTTTATGTAATCAACTTAGTAATTTGCTAAAAGTATTGGGACACCTGTCTTTACACACACATGAACTTTAATGACATCCCATTCTTAATACATAGACTTTAATATGGAGTTGGCCCACCCTTTGCAGCTATAACAGTTTCAACTCTTCTGGAAGGGCTGTCCACAAGGTTTAGGAGTGTGTTTATGGGAATTTTTGACCATTCTTTCAGGAGAGCATGTGTGAGGTCAGGCACTGACGTTGGATGAGAAGACCTGGCTCATAGTCTCTGCTCTAATTCATCCCAGAGGTGTTCTATAGGGTTGAGGTCAGGGCTTTGTGCAGGCCAGTCAAGTTCCTCCACACCAGCCTTGCTCATTCATGTCTTTATGGACCTTGCTTTGGGCATTGGTGCTCAGTCATGTTGGAACAGGAAGGGGCCCCCCAAACTGTTCCCACAAAGTTATGAGCATGAATTTGTCCAAAATGGTTTAGAATTCTGCAGCATTAAGAGTTCCTTTCACTATAACTAAGGGGCCAAGCGCAACCCCTGAAAATCAACCCCACACCATAATCCCCCCTCCACCAAACTTTACACTTGGCACAATGCAGTCAGGCAAGTACCGTTCTGGCAACCGCCAAACCCAGATTCATCCATCGGGTTGCCAGACAGAGAAGCATGATTCGTCACTGCAGAGAACATGTCTCCACTGCTCTAGCGTCAGTCCAGTGGTGGTGTGCTTTACACTACTGCACTGCACTTGGTGATGTAAGGCTTGGATGCAGCTGCTTGGCCATGGAAACCCATTCCATGAAATTCTCTACGCACTGTTCTTCAGCTAATCTGAAGGTCACATGAAGTTTGGAGGTCTGTAGCTATTGATTCTGCAGAAGCTAACGACTCTGCACACTGTGTGCCTCAGCATGCGTTATCCCTGCTCTGTGATCTTACATGGCCGACCGCTTCGTGGCTGAGTTGTTGTTGTTCCCAATTGCTTCCACTTTGTTATAATACCACTATCAGTTGACTGTGGAATATTTAGTAGTGAAATTTCACAAGTGGACTTATTGTACAGGTGGCATCCTATCACGGTACCACACTGGAATTCACTGAGCTCCTGAGAGCGACCCATTCTTTCACAAATGTTTGTAGAAGCAATCTGCATGCTTAGGTGCTTCATTTTATACACCCGTGGCTATGGAAGTGACTGGAACACCAGAATTTGGATGGGTGTCCCAATACTTTTGGAAATATAGTGTATCTTTGTTGGTGCTCTTTTGAACTTGATTACATCAACAAGTGATCATTATATAACATAAGGACATGATTTATTCACCTGTTTTGATGTACAGGAAGTGGAAACAGAGCAGTACTACAACTACTTCCTGGTTGAGCTAAAGGAACAGGGTTACGATGGGTTCTTCAGTCCCAAGTCACGAGCCAGAACCATGTCAGAATCAGACCGGAAGCATGTCGATGGTTGTGCAGTATTCTTCAAGGCGGACAAGTGAGTTTTCTTTTCTGGGGTCGTATTTGTCTGGAGACTTCTTGACTAGGGATGTTGATTGACTAGAGGTGGAATATTTATTTCAGGCTATATCATGTCTTTAATACCAAACCAGTGAGTTCTTATCTTGGATAAGCTGGTGTTTCTCAGACGTACCTCACCCCTGTGCCCCTCAGGTTCAGCCTCGTCCAGAAGCACACGGTGGAGTTCAACCAGTTGGCCATGGCCAACTCTGAGGGCTCAGAAGCCATGCTGAACCGGGTCATGACGAAGGACAACATTGGTGTGGCCGTGCTCTTAGAGCTGCGCAAGGAGATGATGGAGATGTCCTGTGAGTCCAACCCCAAGCTGCCGAATAAGCCTTTTCAGTATTGGTCGACATCTTTTATTTTTTATTTTATTAGAAGCATTATAAATTTAAGTGACTTGGTACTGATATTGGTGCAGACTTTCCAGAGGAGTGTTGATCCTTCTCATTCCTTCCAGCTGGAAAGTCTTTTCATGGAATGGAGAAGCAGCTCCTCTTGGTGGCCAACGCCCACATGCACTGGGACCCGGAGTACTCAGACGTCAAGCTGGTCCAGACCATGATGTTCATGTCTGAGGTGAAGAACATTGTGGACAAGGCCACTCGCACCCTCAAGCTGTCCTCGACATCCGGGGAGGCCAATGCCATTCCGCTCGTGCTGTGTGCTGACCTCAACTCGCTGCCAGACTCGGGTAAGTAGTGGAGCTCATGGAGATGTGAGGAGAAAGGCAGTTCTTCAAAGGGAGCTCCCCACATTGGCACCAGGCTTGCGTCTTTTGACCCTTGGGACTTGTAACAGCTGGTGTGGCCTAGATAGTCCTGTGTGGAGTACATCTGCCCTTTCACAATATCACTCTCTTGTGGGGTCCTAATAGTGGTGGTAGATTGGTGTGCTCCTTAGTATCAGTTTTTAGTATCAAATTCCTTAGCTTGAAAAATAGCCATCCTAGTAGTGTTTACTTTAGCCCACCATACTCCTTTGAGGGGCCCTCACCCACTTGACCTCTACCCGGCACAGGTGTGGTGGAGTATCTGAGCACAGGTGGGGTGGACTGCACCCACAAAGACTTCAAGGAGCTGCGCTACAGTGACAGCCTGACCAACTTCAACAGCAATGGCAAGAATGGCACATCCAGCACTAGGATAACACACGGCTTCAAGCTGAAGAGCGCCTACGAGAACGGCCTGATGCCTTACACCAACTACACCTTCGACTTCAAGGTGAGTCAGCCAATAGTAATGGGCGATACCCTTTATCGTAAATTTTGAGTACACCTGTAACAGGCAAAGTAGTATCAAGGGTCTGCTTAGCAACTTGATGTTTGGTTTCCTTGCAGGGCGTGATTGATTACATCTTCTATTCGAAGCCCCACCTCAACGTCTTGGGCATCCTGGGGCCTCTCGATCCCCACTGGCTCATTGAAAACAATATTATCGGTTGCCCGCACCCCCATATTCCTTCTGATCACTTCTCCCTGTATGCACAACTGGAGCTGGTCCTGCCCTACCCACCGCCCATCAATGGAATTCACCTGCCAGGTCGCAGGTAGTCCCGCGAGCCTCTGGGGACACTCCACCTCCCTCACGCTCCTCAAAACTGAAACGAAGAAGAGAACACAATCTTTAAAATTGAAGTCATACAATAAGAGGTGTGAGGTATGGCCAGCAGGGATTTGTTTTTTTGTATGTATCATTTTTGTGTTTTCCTTTAATTGTTTGTATTCATTTTAATTGAAGAATCTAAAGTCAATCAAGTCTCTTGCTATACACACCCCGCATTCATGTTCCTTTCGTTATACATTGATGGACCACACAGTGAGTTTGTCCTATTTCTTTAAATGCTGTTCATTTCACTTTTTTAAAAACACCCCCAGTCCAGGTCCGTTAAGCTTTGACAGTCCAGCTTACACCGTTTGCCGGGGTTCACAGATGGAGGGAGCGTTTTATTTACCAGAAGTGTAAATGTGTCTGTGTGCCCGTCCCCCCCGCATGCCCCTTTTGCTCATGTGATGACTTGTCAGTGTAGGAGGGCACAAGCCACATCTTTGCCTTTGTGCTTTTGGTGCTGAAACCAGCTCTTCTGCTGCTGTCACCTCCAGCTCCCCTCTCTGGGGGCCTGGGTCTTTAGGTATTCACTTGATTCAGCTGTAACTCGTGCTGGCCCATGCATGGTTGAGTGACCACCCCCCCATACTTTGAAATGGAGGGAGGACTGTGGTGTAGAGTGTGATATGAGATGGTGGCTTTTTGGGGGGGAGCACACGGATGAGGCAGGGTCCTTTCTGGGCGTGTATTGCCGCAAAAGCACCCGTGCTGGGTCAAAGGGGGTGGAGCTCAAAGCAACATCACTCCAGGCACCCCGAGCCCTGACATCACGGGCATCCAGCAGCACTGCCCTCCAGGGTGGGCAAGGATCCACTGCTGGTCATCCTTCTGATTTTGGTTTGGCAGGTTCTCACATGGGCACCAGCGTGTGTGTATTCTCACACACACACACACACACACACACACACACACACACAAAGATCAGTAGCATTATCTTGGAGGCCGTAAGTGAGCCCCTCAGCTCCATCCCAAATGGGCCATGAAGTCCACATTTCACTCCAGGGGATTTTTCACATGGACGTTTGTATGAAATATTACATTTGGATTTAGCCTTTACATGATTGTATAAAACCTGGTTTATGGCAATTTTGTACTTATAATAAATTAGGACCAGATTTGGGGAAAAATGATTGTATTGTAAATTAAGGCTAAGTTTTTATCCATTTATTGTGAATGAGAGGAATTTGATTAAGCAGCTTGCGCAAAAGATGAAAAGGGTAGCTGTGGAAGGTTTGTCTGGCGCTGTGTTTGCACTCTAGGGTCTGTGTCCTCTATCATTTTTAAGCCCCCCCCCCATATCATCAAAATTTTTGTTTTTGAAAACTTGTTAGACCTCGGAGTTCTAGTGCACCCGAACGCTGATGTGCACACAATGGTCTGACCATGTCCTGTCCCCCAGCCCATTTTTGGGGGAGCAGGCTGCACATCCTTTATGTCCACCTGAATATTGATGTGTATATGACGGTCTGACCACATCCCGTCCCCTGACCCGTTTCAGGGAGCAGGCTGCACATCCCTTATGCCCACCTGAATATTGATGTGCATACATCGATCCGCCCGCATCCCATACCCTGACCCATTTTGGGGAGCAGGCTGCACATCCCTTTAGTCCACCTAAATATCGCATATGACAGTGCATATGACAGTCTGACCACATCCTGTCCCCTGATCCATTTCGGGGAGTGGGCTGCATATCCCTTTTTCCACTGCTTCACCATCTCGCCTTTTTGATTATAGTGTACACCCCCTTATTGTAGTGTCTCTGGGTCCAGAAGAACAAGCACCATCCTCAATCGTCGACCATGCTGATCTCCCTCGGTGGGACCATGGTCTATCTGTCTGCCCCCAGCCCTAGGTGAGGTGTCAGTATGTGGGCAGTTTTGGGGTGGGTGTTGATAGGGCATCTCCCGCAGTGTGGAGCCTAAGGTGTAGAGCTGGTGCTTTGTTTGGGCTGGGGGGGAGAAGGGCACCTTCCACTTCCTGCACCGCCAGCAAACACCTGCACAGCTTCTCTTTTCACTTTTTTTCCTGAAGATCTTCTGTGATCCTTTTTGTTATTGCCACCCCAGCCATGCCCTTTTCATGTTTCCATTGGGTGTTTAATACTCTTAATGATAATTAGGTAATGATTCCCCCCTCCAGGTTCTTGCACCGATCAGAACAGCTCAGAGAGCTGAAAAGGTAGTTGCTTTTTGAAGCCAAATAAGTCGGCTCAGATTTAGTTTGGATCCACATACTGTTCTCATCTGTACAAAGTTCCCCCCGCCTCTTTATGTTTGTGCCATTTGATGTGTAATACCATGAAGCCAACGTGGTGATCGGAATCTAGTTCTTCAGACCATTCAGAGCCGTGCTGGGGATTAGACGGACACCATGTCTGAATGTGCAGCCCTGGCCGCCTCCTATGTGCCAGACCTCCGTAGCCCTGTGTTGTTTCATCCACATCTCCAGGGTCCCGGGTGACTCCCAGGTTGGCCCAACAAAATGAGACATACTCATTGTTCAGCGTACAGTTCACATCACATGGAGGAACTGGGTCAGTGTTTGTGTTTTTAAACAAAGGTAACCGATTTGCAAGCACTTAAGACAAATCTATTATGCAGCTAGCCTGTAAGAAATGTGATCGCCTTTTTAAGAAACTTTTTTTTCTTCATGTAAAAATTCATATTTTAATTGCTTTTTACAAATGGAGAAGGGATTAAAACAAGGGAAAGTTTAAATATGCCATCCTTGTCTATGATCTGCTCATTCCTGCACTCCCCCCCCCTCCTTTTCCCCCTTTTTTGGTTTGTTTGGAAAAGAAAATGTTCAATTTATAATAACCTTGAATTGCTGGTAGTGTTGTATTAGATTGAGATAGCTTTTGTAAAGTGTGAATAAAAGGTGTACTCTTTCCTTTTTAAAAAAAAAAAATGGTTGTTATTGCAGATATGAATTTAGTGTTATGATTGGATGTTTTTTTGTCCTTTTTACCCATTTTTTAAATCATACTATTAAACCAAATATTTTTTTAATATATGTATATGGAAACGTTAGCAAGTTAAAATGGATATATATGGTTGCTAACTGAGATTCAAGACACTTTAAAAAAAAAAAAAAAAGGCTGTCATTGAAAGTGCAGCTTCAGAGAGAATACATGGGAAAGGATGGTCATTGTCGCCAAATTTGAATCTCTAAGCTGTATCTTGAGCTGAAAGTCACATCAGGCCAGCGGATTGGCAGGAAGCTCTGCCTCTTTGGCAAGCAGCACGCAGCAGATAGAGTGACATGGGTGATGTCGCCTTGCTGATTTGCCCTCTCTGTGTCGTGAGTCTCGGTGATGAGCTTTGGCCCCGCCCCTAACCCACTGTAGTTCAGGATGGGTGAGAGGCAGTCCTCTCCCCTGACTGGTCACTCATTTGTCTCAAGGATTGCAGCAGTATCCCCTCTAGGAATAGCAAGGTGACCAATGGGTTTGTAGTTTTGCTTTTTTTTTTTTCTACTTTTTTTTTTTTTTTTTTAAGTCAGTTGACTGTGTCAATGTTTGTTGTTGACCTGCAATATTAGAACAGACCCCACCCCCTCAAAGTAGACTGAAATCCTCCCCATTCACACACACACAGGAGACTCAGATACTTGGCAATAATTGTACCCGATCATTAAATTATTTTAATGCTCTTACAGCAACTTTCTGGTGGACATCTTTCCAGCATTATGTTATGGTTCGTTTAGGGCAGTGTTTCCCTGCCTGATCCTCAGGGACCCCCAGACAGTCCACGTTTTTGCTCCCTCTCAGCCTCCTATCAGACAGTCCATGTTTTTGCTCCCTCTCAGCCTCCTATCAGACAGGCCACGTTTTTGCTCCCTCTCAGCCTCCTATCAGACAGGCCACGTTTTTGCTCTCTCTCAGCCTCCTATTAGACAGTCCACGTTTTTGCTCCCTCTCAGCCTCTTATCAGACAGGCCACGTTTTTGCTCCCTCTCAGCCTCCTATCAGACAGGCCACGTTTTTGCTCCCTCTCAGCCTCCTATCAGACAGTCCACGTTTTTGCTCCCTCTCAGCCTCCTATCAGACAGTCCACGTTTTTGCTCCCTCCCTTTCTGCGTTTCCTCCCGGGAGCTTGGATGGAACAAAAAGGTGGATTTCTGGGGGTCCCACAAGGGCCAGGTTGGAAAACACTGATTTAGTAGGAAGTGCTTTTCTGCTTTGCTGTTTGACTCCTCCCTCCAGCCTTCTCTGTTCGTTCCATAGTGATAGTTATTTGATAAGGACTGTCTATCTGTAGCTGGCAAAGTACATGCATTTTTTCATATATATATATATATATATATATATATATATATATATATATACACATACACAAAAATAGAAATATGTGTGTCTCTATGTAAATGCACTGGACCAACTCTTGTTTACCATTCATGGAATACCAGCAAAACACTTGCACAAAGTTTTAAAAAGAATGTTAATAAAAAAACGGCAGCTGTTTTTAAATCATTATTAGGAATTGTAAAGAGGCAGAATGGTAAACAAGGCATTTCTGTTGAACCCTTAGCAGTCCTCTTGATTACCTTTGAACTAGTTTTATGTTGATGACAGGTCGCCTTGTGTCCTTTACACCTATGTATTTTCCTACTTATGGTTGACAATAAATTCTATATCTGTTCGTTTGTGTGCTGCCTTTCCTTTTCCAGCTTTGGGTTTGATGTGTGCCTGAATGAAGGGCCGCCTGTAGTGTGGGAATAGCTTAATGTCACTCTTTTTATTGATTTGGCTAAAACCTATAAAATATTAATATTCCTTTTAAGTATTTAATGCAAATTGTTTGTCTTTAGCAGTGATTGCTCGTGTTTTAAAATTTTTATTAGCCTAAGGATCGGACCCCTTTGTAAATCTGTAGAGGAAAACTTTGTGAGCCATTATTAACTGAAACAATTACATGGTGCTGAATTTTATTCCAGATTTTTCTTCTCGTTGCTTTCACCAAGGATCGGTAACGGCTGCCTTTATTGGCTCACACGATGTTTGTGCCGTATCAAGAATTCCGGCCCATTTTGGGTTCAGCCACTAGATGGCGTCAAGTGACCGTACAGAGACACGGTGAGCCGCAAAGCAGCCTTACGAAGCACTGCCCATGCAGTGTACAGCCACCACTTCTGAAAAAGCTTCTTTAATATAAGCGACGACAAAAACTTCCCAAATTTATTAATAATACAATTATTTCGCAGGATAATTTACCACAGAAGCACAAAATGTAAAGGCAGTGTGATATGTTGTCCACAATGCCACTGGTATGATGGTCCTGCTTGGGTCAGAGACAGAGTGGTAAATCGTGTGAAGATGCGTGCTGTCATTCTAAGGCTGGAACTGTAAAATGAGTGCAGGTGTCTTCCGATACACGTCATAGGGTTCCATGGCCGGTTCTAATCTGGTGGGAGCAGGTTCTGCAATTCTGCCTAAATCCTGTGGTCTGTTCTCATCTCGGTACTGATTTTGATTCTCACCATTGTGCAATTGCTGCCCCAGAAATATTTTTTCCTGTTAACAGCGAAAATGTAGCATTGTTGCATTCTGGGAAAGAACATGGACACATGGAGCAGAATGACCGCGTCGTTCTTAGGTGACCTGACTATGAACTGTGAAGGCCAATGGCAGGCCTCGACAGACAGACCACCAAAGGGGGTTTAATGTACTTGGAGACGTCTGAAGAATCCCAGGAGAATCCTCTCAAATTATGTTCATGCAGAATAGAAATCTGTGCTCAATTTATGGGTTAATGCTGGGAACAATTGCACAATATCTCTTATTGTGCGAAAACATCACTTTTTAGTCCGTGAAGATGAACTGCCGTGATGCACAGTGGGAGTTCAGTGCGGTTTAACTCTGGTGAGGTTAATCAGCTTGCGATCTGGTACTTTTTCCACTGCGGTTTTTTTTTGTTTGGGGGGGCGGGTGGGGGGGTTTATGGGATTTTTCTCTCTCCCTCCCCGACATTCTAACACGCACAGCCCCTGCCGGCTCGTCCTCGCTGTTGACGTGGCAGTGAGCAGCTGGGTGCTCATAAAATGATAGCAGATGTATGGCTCCTGCTCTCTCTCTCTCTCTCTCTCTCTCTCATATTCCCTCCCTTCCTCCCAGACCTGACCCCTCTTGCCCTTCTGATCTCCTCGAGAACAACAGCGCCTGGTTGTCCCTCCCCCTCCCCATCACCATGTCAACCTCAGGTTTGAGGAGCGGTCGGTGGGAGTTGGGTCAGCTGACTATAATACATTTGTGACGTTTCGTTCGGCATGTCTGTACCTACTTTAGAGTGAAGGTACGCTTCCTACCCCTCCAGTCACACCCTTCACTTGACCGAGACTGGGGCAACACGTTCCTGCTCCATGTGAAGAGCCGCTTCTCCCTATGGCAACGAAGTCACCCTCACAGGCTTTATGTGTGCACCTCTCCTTACTTAGGCCGAAGTGCCTGGATATTCATTGATGTGAAATTCTGCTTTACTGCCGCTCAGGTAAAGCGCAGCAGAGCCAGTCCTGGGAAGTTAACGGGCTTCCGTGTCTTTAATCCTTGTGTTCCCATCTTCCCTGCCTATAAGCAGGATGATGGTTGATTATGGGGACCTCTGGTGAGAATTCCTGTTCCTATTAGCCAAACTGTTACCCAAGTGAGATTTTTGTTTATTAGTAGGGTGGGGCGTTCCTTCCTCTTCAAGGAAGCTTGCGTTTTGCTGGTGATGCTGCTCTTGGCCCTAGGTGCCTTTGGACTTTGGAGAATTCGGTGTGGAAGGCTTTGGGAAGGTATCATCTGCTCGCTCGTCGTCACCTTGGCCAAGGTTGTGGCCCTGGGATTGAGTATAAACAAAATTCAGCAGCTCCTCATCAGAATGTATATGTGTACACAAGTTCTGTATTTAAATATACATATATTTTTGTTAAAGAACACATATTGGATTTTAGAGAGACAACAATAACGAATCCCATCTTTCTTTGGGCTTCCGAAGGCACAGACAAAAGGTCCTTGTGCCTCTGACTTCATTGCAGATTTTTGTGATCTGAGTGTATTGTCTTTGAGTAGAGAGACAGAACAGCCAGCATGTCTGCATCAGCATAGCCATTAGATAAGGCCGTATCTGTCTTGACCTCGTTTGAATGTCTCCGATTTTCTCAGCCTCTTGGTTTCAGCACTCAGCTTCCTCTACAAGACGTTCACCCCAACTCAGGATAATGACCCAAAGTCATCGTAAAGAATTCTCACACTTAGTTTATTTATTAGAGCTTATGAAGTAAGAAGAACTCTGATACCCAGAAATGCTATCAATTTGATGTAATGCTGGTGTGTTATTTTATCGCTTTTTGGTGGGTGAGGAGGGGGGGGGGGTCTGAAAACATGTTTGTTTATCCGTTTTCCTTTTATGGTTGCTGTGGCACTTCTCTGTAGCATGTCCACAATTATCCACTTGTGCGCTGAAAACCACAGATCGCACTACAGCGTAGACGCGGATGGAAAGGCCCCTGAACCCCTCCGGCAGTCTTGTGTCCGTGCTGCAGTGTGACACCACTGGTCCACAGTCTTCCCACCGCCATCCCTCAGCTTTCGGAATCTGGATCTTTTCTGTCCACAATGTCTTCCTTTACAGGCTTTCATTCTTTAAAGGGGCCCTATTATGCTTTTCTGTTTTTTCCTTTCCTTTAGTGTGTCATTTCGCTTTATGCTTACATGCCAAATGCAGTAACTCTCACCACAGAAACTACTCTTCTCAAATCTGCCTGAAACACCTTGTTGGAATTCCAGGCCTTACTTCTCTGACATGGTGAGGTCACCTCGTAACACAATCCATATTGGCTGCATTCCTGCGAGGATCTGTCTGCAAATTGCAAGACAGAGGCAGAAGTTGTAGGACAAGCTGACCATTCAGACATGCTAACCAATTAGACCCCACTGGGCTCATAGGGGGTGGGGCTTAAAACACTAACAGAATTTTCCAGTTATAAATAGTTAATAGAGACGTACAGTATGAGAAAAAAAAAAAAAATTTGGAACACTGAAGCATGTAAATCTAGTTTGTAGACCCCCAAAATATGCATAAAAATTATTATGCATAAAAATAAATATGTAAAAATAATACAATGAAAATGGTCATAATTAGAGCCCTCTAATGGAGAAATATTCAGAAACATTTACTGTACTAGTTATGTCACAGACCCCCCCCACCAAAACAGCCCAATACTCACTATATGAATCAAATAATGTTTACAAACTTCAGCATGCATATCAAATACATACCATATGTAATGTGTAACTACAGCATCATCAGTTCCTGTAATAACCTGGTGAGTGTGTAATGGTATAGGTCTGAGTGTGTATTGAGGAGGGGGAGGTGAGGCAGGCAATGCTATCACACTGAAATAAAGGCCTCCCATGGGGCTTTGTGTCGCGGCCCAGATGCTAGTGAACCTGGGGTTGGGAAATCGAACCTTAATCAGGTGCATCTCTGGAGTGCCCCACCCACAGCAAAGTGAGTCAAGGAAATAGCCTCACAGCCTCCGGGAAGCGAGTGGCAGCCACACTGCTGCTCTGAGGTCCACCAAATCCCCCAAAGGAGCTGTGAGTTCTTAGCATGTCAGCTTGATGTGTCCCAGTCCTATTTCTGCTTTTTATGAAAGTCTTTCCCCGCATAATCTATCCAATTGGATTTAGCCCGTCTAAGAGCATATTTACATAACAGCCCAATCGATAATGGTGCGAGTTAAATGTCTGTAATATAATATTCCATTGGATTCCCAGCATTAAAAAACACAGCATGTCTGGAGTAAATTATTACAGGTTTAGTGTGATAATTAAACAACTTTGAGGCCTGAGTTTTCACCTGATCTGGCAGAACAGATTCTTTCCATTCTGAACCTGAGATATTTTTCAGGGGTGCGATCATTGGCTTGATTAATACCATAGTTTCTCTCTGCTATAGCCTGTATAACATGATTAGTTGTAGACCTACCATTACAGACTTTCCATCTAGGATGTCCCTTGCCCTGTGGTCTGTACTTCCTGGGGTAGGCTCCAGACTGATCATTACCCTGCACTGGATAAGAGGCCGGATAAATCTATGGATAGAGGAAGCTATCATTGGTCACCGTTGACCCAGAAATGTACTGCTGAAGTCTTTCCAGCTCGGAGGATAGATCCCGGGCCAGTCGTGGTCTCAGAGATCCCGATGTGAAAGAGCCTTTTGGGCATTTATTAAATCACAGTGTTATTAAATGTCTATTTTGGGATGAGCTCACTGCTCATTTAAATCAAGGGAAGAGAGAAGATAGGATTCGATATGATCGTGTTTTGGAAAAACCAAAAGTCGGAAATTGAGTCCCAGACGTAACTGTGTTACGAAAGGCTAGTGTGTTAAGGAGAAAAGCCCTTATTAGTGATTTAACATTGGCTGAAATGTTCAGACTGGGCTGCGCCTCGGTGCTATATAAAGACAGAGGTCTCTGCCGGCAAGCTGAGCTGTTACACCGCGGGAGCTAATGAACATCAGCTTGTCACCGGCACCTGGCCTTCTTTGTCTTTGTTGTCTTTTTTTTAATCATAGGTAATTATTGGCGGCGTGGTGTCTGCCGGGGTGCCAGCACCATGCCATGCCATCGCCCTGGAATCTTGTGGCCACGCTGAGCCCGATGAATATCCGTTGTCAGGGGCGAGGTGGAGGAAAAGCCTTCTCCCCAGGGAAACGGCGGATGTGGATCCAGAATGCGGATAGTGAGAGACTCCGCGGGGGGGTTCTTGTCTGGAAGGGGTGGGGTCGCGAGCCCCTCTCCCTTGCCTTGGCCTCCCGAGCCATGACAGTCACGAGGAAGGACCCGCTTGTTCAGCGCGCTAATTGTCACCCTGAGCAGCCGTAGCCTGCCGGGGGGGGGGGGGGGGGGGGGGG
>JAODJU010000002.1:19779530-19791339 GCA_026776725.1 Gnathonemus echidnorhynchus | reverse complement strand
CCCCCCCCCCCCCCCCCCCCCACCCTGGTGACGCAAACCCCAACTGTAGACTCAAGTTCATTTTAGAAGGTTTTCAAACTCTCATTGAACGGAGCAAGTAAATGCTTTGTCCATTTAACTTTGCCATCGGAAAAAAAGAAAAAAAACCTGCTTTGTTGCCCATGGATGTTTAAACTCGTCCTACTGAGCAGAAATTCACTGCATATATATTTTTATAATGATCCCATATCTTACTCCATGGATACTATCTATTAACAATGGCATTGACATATTTAGTGGGGCCAGCAATAACGTGTTGTGCTTGGCCCAGCTGTTGAGTGGGTTGTCTCTGGGAGTCTTTCAATGGGGAGACTGGAATATCACACACATAGATGTAGTGCTGCATGCTGCTGAGATGCACACGCCTGAGCGAAACAGCAGGTCTTCTGAAAGAGCACCTGCCATATTGCCTACTTTTTCGTAATGGTGTTTTGTTGGTGGCGACACAAGCGTGAGTGGAGATCCTGTCTTCTGGCCACTGGTGCGTCCGCCGCCATGGCGACAGAAAGGGCCACTTCCAGTACCTTCCTAGAACATTTACACCCAGATTCTCATATTGGGCTGCTGTGTCAACTCATGCTAACATCTCGCTTTCATATGTGAGTTTTAACGAAGAAGCGGAACGCATCCCGTGCCCAGGAAGCTGAAGACACAGACATCCTCACGGGCAAGGAGCCGCAGAACAGAGTACGGATAATAAAGACGGTAAACATGTCTGCCAGGGCGCCATAACAGCGGTGAATCGGAGGTGAGCAGGCGAGATAGCCGGCCGCCCGCTCACGCATCGATCCACATCCCCCGACTCCACGTCTACCGTTTACCAATTTATGTCTTCCCCTCTCCTGCATGGCATTCAGCGGGAACAAACTGGAGCGCTCGGAGACACAAGACCCCACCGTTGCCGAGCAACCGCACACTGCCTTGATGGAGTGGAGGGAACTTCACAAGGCTTCGTGAAGAGAGAATCAAGGCCGACATTACCACCGGCGGAGGGAACGAAACCCTAACTGTGACAGCCCTGCCTCTGGCTGCCCCCCCATCGAGATGTCTGTGCTGCCCACCAGGCCGGGCTGGGGGTCTAGGGCCCGTGATGGGTGGGGCAGAATAGTGCGGGGTGGGGGGGGGGGGTTGATGGATGGCTTTAAAGAAATTGAGCAAAGTGCCAGTTACTTTGTAACCCAAGAAGTGTCTTGCAAATGACTAGGCAGTACCCCCCCGCACCACCGCCCCCGGCTCTGTTATATTCCCCGCAGCTGCAGCGCAGAGAACATTCTGGCACCGCCCCCTCTGTCTGATATCAGCCCACCCTCCAGTTAACCAAACCCCCCCGCTCCGCTCCCCCTGTTGGACACCGTGAGCGTGAATCGGTCACTTCCCCAGTCACAAAGTCCCCCGGCTCGCGGGAGAGATGTATCACCCTGGTCCTCTGCTCTTTATTTTTTTCCATGTCAGAATATCAATTTCCTGCTGCCAGCCATTTCTCAGGGGTGCCCTGGCGAGCCTCATATCCTAACAGAGCGGCTAAATGAGATTAGGGCGGCGTGTGGGGAGGTGTGCTTCCCCGTGCTTTTGTTTACTGGCGCGAGCGGAACCGCAGCCCGCTAATTCTGAAGAAACCCTAGCTGCTATTAGTGCCAGGGCTGTGATTTCAGATTAGTGGGTGATGCCCCGAACCTCGAGGCGCTCGCTGCACTGTGATGGCACTCCGCTGGCTGCTATGATGGGGACTTTGTGCGAAACGAGTCAGGCAGCTGGGAAAATGATGCAGACCCCATCTGTCCCTAAGAGCCATGAGGGTCGGATGTTGTCGCAGACCTAATCAGCTGGGACAGCCGGAGGGCCTCTATTTGTGGGCCTTGTGGAAAAGCTGGAGGAGAAGGCAGCGGCCCTCTGCAGCAATGGTGTACTGCAGCCGTCTGCCAGACACCTTGATATTAATGTGAAGCGCATTCAGCCCCTGTAGGACCCTCAGGGGTGGCCATGGCATTGCCTGCAGGGTGCATAAGAAATGTTCTTAGTGGTGCCGACTTGGTCAAATGAGATGTAGTGTGACTTTGCCAAGCAGAAGATCTCTTTCCAGCTCTTTGCTTTCCTTTTGTCGTCTCGACGTGGCTCCGTTGTCTTGGGATGTCATTAAATTTGTATATACAGTAGCAATGAGCAGTCGGGAGATTTGACAAGCTTCTGTATCTGATGGAAGCGTCTCTGTCCTTCATTAAATCTTAAAGCGAGAAACTGAGGTTGTCCAAAGGAAAGGAGAGAGGCACTCCTTAATGTTCAGCGAGGGCTGTGCCATGACAGGATGCTCAGTGACTCTTCCAAGCCAATTTGTGTACTGGTTAATAGATTGAGCCTACAATGTGAAAATGCCCCCCCCCCAGGTCTTCCCTCTGGGGGGGGCCGAGGCGGTCATCCTTTAGTGCTGCATAATGCCGTTTGACACAATCGTTTCCATGTCTTGCCCTTTAAAGCCATTGACTGGGGGCTGTATGTAGTAAAAGGCATTTGGAATAAGCACCCGTGCTGGTTACCTAGATGGACTGGCAGTGAATGACTGGGGTGGGGGGGGGGGGGGGGGGGGGGGGGGGGGGGGGGGGGGGGGGGGGGGGGGGGCGACACACCCATGATCCATCATAGTGCCCCCGCCCCCCCCCCAGAAGATGTCACCCTAGGCAGCCACCTTTGTTGCCTGATGGGTTGACCAGTACTGACCTGTTGTGTAGGACCTCATCAGGATCGCTTCCATTATCCAAGAGAAGTGAGAGGTAGTAGAAGGGATGTGGGGGCGGGAGAAGAGATTGTAGAGTAGGAAGTAATGGGTTCTTCATAAATCTGTTGTGGAGTTTTAGAAGGGTTTGCTGACGTCCCATTCTATAAGGCATTATCCCAATCTACTCATCATCCAGCTGTTTAAGTGGGTATGTTACTGTCCGTTTGGATGAAGGCGTCATGTCGGCATCCTGAGACAGATGACCTGGGATGGTAATGAGACAGATGTAGCCCCCTACTGGGCGCCGGCGTAAATATCCGGGCTCGTTGGCGGAGTGTAGCTCGGCTGGGCCGGGCTGGCCGGGCCTCTCCTGGCGTCCATGCCGGCTGCAAACTCCCACAAGTTCCCAGAGCTTGCGGTTCCTGCTCTGGCACCTCTAATTACACATCTAATTACGATTGTTCCAGCCACAAGGGAAAAAAAAAATGCCACGCTGTTGTTTCATATGGAAGCCGTACGGAGGAATGGAGTTTTGGGTAAACTGTGCAGCCAGTGCAGAATTGAGGAAGCGACACCGGCTTTAAATGTCGCACCTTTATTAGGCTTGTTTCAACAATAAAAGCAGCATCGTTTCTGAACGTTGTGATCAGGTAACATGGAGGTCACCGTCCCCGTCCTTTAAGGCGTGCCGGATCTGGCTGCCTCTGCAGTTTGGGAAGTTTCTAGAGAGTCATACTGGGTTGTTTGCGACGGATTCATTGCCTGGCTTTTGTGGGCTTGAAAATTCAACTTGAGTTTTGATCCCGGTCTGTTTGGGGAGGCTGATTTATGGAGGACGCGTTTATCCTGTTTGTTCGTCTCTTGCATGTTTTTCCTGCCTTGTTTATCCTGCCGTTTATTTATTTATTTTTTTAATGATCGTCGCATTTACTTACAGCTGTGATGTGAACACCTCCACTCCCTTGCATCTGATTCAGCTGCTTCTCAGATATAACTCAAAGGAGAGAAGCATTGCAAAGGAATTGATTTCATGACAGCCAAATATTAATGTGGGGGGGTGGTGCTGTCTGCCATTGTAGCCCCAAAGCATCAAGGGTGCCCCCCGCTTCCTGGGACAGGACCCGGCCTCGCTGTGACGTTCCACATCAGCGGTCACAGGAAACACTGCGTTGTCTTTCAGAAGTGCAGTTCAGTCTCAGTACATGGATTAGCGTTAATCTGGCGTCTTCTGACACTAAAGATTGAATAGATTAAAAGCGTAGCTTGCCGTGTGGGGGGGGGGGCGAGGGTTAATGAGGAGTGTTGGTACACGTCGCCGTCCAGTACACGCCGTCAGGTCGGTAATGAAGACTTTTTCGCTGGACTGTGTAATTGGTCTGGAGAGAAGGCACAGTACGAGGTCCCTCTCTCCACGCCAGCTTACATAACTGCCCTGCGGCTAATCCTCGCAAGGTATAACCTCTCTCCGGCGACACCTGTCTCCCACGGCAACTCGTGGGTGTCTCTCGCTGCTGTGTAAGGGAGCTTATTGCTGTGAGGGGGGGTTGGGGGCCATGGGGGGTCCTTGATTGGCACTGGATGGAGTTAGGTGATTTATGTTGACACCCCAGAACCTGTCGTCGCTCTGCTCTCCTGCCGTCCTTGTTTAACAGCTATTAAGCTGTAATTGAAATGGGTTCCATATCCACCAATTTCTCCCTATTATCTCCTGGCTGACTGGCATCTCGGGATGACTCAGTCGGCAGTGATTCACTGACTCGGGCAAATAATTGTCAGCGCTGATCACAATCAGTGTGGTCACAATTTATTTCGCTTTCTGCGTCCTCAAAGAAAGCCAGCAGCTCTCTGAGTTACTACCGACAGAGGGTGACAGATCATATTTGTTTCTTGTTTTTTGTTCCCCGTTACAAAAAAATTAATCAGTTATATATGTATTCACTGCAAGTCAGGGAAATCGCAAACAGGATTTCAGATCAGATTTAGTCATAGCGTGTGAGCATATCCTGGAGTCTTTTGGGGGGGGGGAGGTGCCCGTGTCTTTGCACGCATGCCGTTTGGAGGCCGCTGGCTTGCATGACATGCTGTTTACCCCCTTCCCATCCGCGAGGCTAATGGTGGCACTGACGGGCAGGATAGGAGGCATACACAGAATCTCTGGATACATGAGAACAGGGGATTATTAGATGGAGTCGAGAATCCTTCTTGTGAAGCACATCGATTTCATAACTGGCCCCAGACATCTCTGAAAATGCCTTTTTTTTAAAGATTCGTGCTGCTGTCTGATAATTTGGTAATATTTACCCTCCAGTGCTGCGGTAATCTGGGTTTAGCTTCTATAGACGGATGGATGAAGGTTACTCTGGAAATGAAGACCTTTTTCGTTTCAGGCCAGGCAAGGATTGGTGAGGGGGGGATTTTGTGGGGCTGTTTTCCTTAAAGGTCCACGCTGATGTTACTAAGGTCCCACAACACCTAAGCCCTCATCCCACTGTGTGGATGTGTGCGGTCAGAACATTAACCACTCAGCACGTAGCCGAAAATAACACCTCCAGTATCCCATCACATCTGCCGGCCCGAATCATGCCGGCTAACCAAAGTCCTCGTTTGGGTATTTTAACTTTTCATGAATGACACTTCAATGTCAGAGTGTCCAGCCGGAAGCTCCTCAGCTCATCCCGTTGTCTGCATTCAGATTCATCCCACCGGCATACCCATAATGCCCCTTTCTCTGTCCTGTGGCTCTCTGGCTTTTTCAAAGTAGGAGTCAATCCCTGTTTTAAGTCAGACGAACATCTCACATAATAGGAAGTAATAATTACAGCCCAGGGCAGACTGAGATGTTCATTTTTATTCATAACTATGTGCATTCCCTGATATGTGGTAGGACAGTGTGTATACTTGTACCGAGGGTATTCAGTCAGCATACTCATTCAGTGTTACTAACTCCTAATGCCTGAACCATCTTGGGGACTGGCCATACTCCCTATAACATCTCCGTCTGTGTTAATGTTTCTCTGTCCAGTACTAGATTTACTCTTTTGTCCAGTAGTTTGGATTCTTCCTCACAGTCTCCTGGTGAAAAAAGCAGAGGTGGAGATTTCAGGTCCAGAAAGTACAAGTCCAGACCAAGATTTTGTTTCAACCAACCAGTTGAGTACTCTGTGACTGTGACTCTTTCTACTCAACTGATTGGTTGAAACAAAATCTTGGTCTGGACCTGAAATTTCCACCTCTGGAAATAGGAGCTGTGGATTAACGCTGGAGGATTGTGGGTCATCTGCTCTGATGGCTTGAACATTGAGGTGGAGAAGGACCAGTGGTGTTCCTCCTCAAGGTTATCGAGCGCCAGCCTTCCCTACTCTTGGGAGAAGCGCTTTATCCATGGTTACGTAGCAGATAACTTTTACCAAAATAGCTTGAAAGCCTTGCTGAAGAGAACAGTCATTGTTTTCTTCCTGCGGTCTATAGCTTTTAATCAAAGGGTTAGATTATTAACTGCTCAGTTATGCTATCCAGTGTTCCACACCTTAATTCTTCTTATTGTTTTTTTTTTTTTTTGGTGCTGGATAAAGGTGGGGAAAGTTCAAGGAGTCACTTTGGTCCCCGAAGGACACATAACCCCAGCACAGATGTGCCTTGATCGTCGGGGGTGGGCGTGATGTAGATCCCTCCTGACGTCCCCCTCTCTCCATCTCACATCCTCTGCACACAATCGTCAGGGATGCCTTTCCTTCAGAGTCATTGTCACTCTTGGCACCGGGAAATTTAATAAGATCAGCGTCATCGTGGAAAACCTGACACACGTCCTCCTTCAGATTCCGGTCAGCCTTCCTCCTGTGGTGTGACGTCCTTTAACGTTTCTCCCAGATAGTGCTGGCGACCCGACATAGCCTTCGACGCAAGTCCTGCCTCCATCTTCTCAAAGCTTAGGAAGCCCACATCTTCTCTGTTTTTGCTCAGCGGGCGGGCACTGTATTTACGGTTTGATGCCCGCTGAAGCAGATCGAGCGAGGCCGCTTCCTTTGGCGTATGTCGGCGAGATCGATCCTTCGCCGCGCGGCTTCGCGCCGTTCTGCTCACCGCTTCTGGCTTGCTGCTTCCCGTCGCGCTCCAGCTCTCGTCGTCTCGCCCCGGCCTGCTATTTCGAGGGCTGAAGGGCACGCTTGTCTGATGGCAGCCCCAGACGGTGAAACGCGGTCCCAGTAAAGCTATACTCCATACCCATGCCAGCGACCACATTGCAGTGTTTTCTCTGGGAAAATAACATCATTTTTTTCATTTTTTTTCCAGCGCTAACATCACCCACGGATCACTCTAAAAAGGTGTCATAACCTCGCCTTGTGAAGTTCCCCACCACATCCTCCAGTTAAAAACAGTTACCGCGGATGAAGCTGTTTTTCCATTCCAGCTCTTGCGACGCTCCTCAACTGGCCGTACCTTTGCAGGCACAGTGAGCTCCAGCTGCAGGGGGCTCCCTGCCGGATGAGCAGGCTGCTTGGCTGCCTGACTTGTTGTGTTGGAGCCCATCTGCTCCCCCCGGCCGTCCTTGGCACTGGGCTTCTTGGCTTGGCAGCACAGGGCAGCTAGCAGGCACCATACTGGGGGCAAAACCAGCAGTGATGATTCGGCTAAATTAGCAAAGGAGCTAAAATGCACTCCTCAAACAAATCAGCAATGTGCTTGTGATGGATTGTTAATTACGTTTGCGATCCAGCTTACGGTTTATACTGCATGCCTCAATGTTTTTTTGATTGGAGCAGCGTACTCGAAGAAACTGTCCACTCATGCAGCCACCCTTACACCTTCCATAACCGCTTCTGCAGTCATAGTGAGCCAAGGGCACGAGGAGGGTGGGGGCCTGGGTGGGGGTCTGGGTGGGGTGCCAGGAGCCTGGAACTATCACAGGTGCTGGGTGTGCATTTATACAATACTACTTTCTGCAGCAGTTATTTGCATTTTGGATTATAGGATTTATAAAAATAGCATTATGACATCTTAATGCAGTTTTTAGTTCTCCACCTGCATTTCATTTTTATAGGCATGTGCCGGGTCCGAGCAAGTCTCGAGAAACCCGGGGGCTGCTGTCACCATGGTCACAGTTTCGCTACCCAGCATGCTCTGCTGCTCTGGGACAGCTGAGTAACATTATGGGGTGTACTGGGCTGTTTCCTCCAGGGCTCGTGAAGATGGCATAGCTCTGCGATTCCACAGTGACTCAACCTTTGACATCAGACTGGCATTTTCCAGAACCTTCCGCCTTCACTGCTGGAACTAGGACAAAAGGTAAAATTAAAGTGTGATGATATATCTCAGACCCGTCCAGTTACTGACAAAAGTAATCCAACACAGACAGAGGTGGGAAGTTCAGGTCCAGAAAGTACAAATCCAGACCAAGGTTCTGTTTCAACCAACCAGTTGAGTACTCTGTCACTGTCACTCTTTTTACTCATCTGGCTGGTTGAAACAGAACTTTGGTCTGGATTTGTACTTTCTAACCTGAAGATCACATTGAGTTTTAATACTGCAACTTTACCTTGAGCTTTGTAATTTCGCAACTCATCAGTCAGCACCAACCGGAGATGGAAGTCGATGCTGAGTCCAGGCTTCCTGAGCATAATTCCCGGCCTGGGAAAATTACTCCAACTGGGTCCCATGATCCACAGCCTATCCCACCTGCCCCCCCCCACCGGGCATTGGCCTGCAACAGATTCCCCAGTAGTCCCCCCAAGACGGCAGGCCTGGCTATGATTCCATGGAGGAATAAAATTATACGGAAGGACAGTTTGCCAAACAAGGAAGTATATCTGTGTGACTGCATGCAGCACCACCGTCTAGCTGCTGGGGCGGGGGGGGGGGGGGGGGGTTCCGGCAGATGGAGCCAGCCTCACTCACCTTACGACCTCAGAGAAAACCACATCCAGTCAGCGGCGTTCGTTCCAGGCTGGTGCCAGTGAAGCAGTCCCCACGAAGCAGTCCCCACGAAGCAGTCCCCACAAGCACTGTTTTGTATGCCGAATACCAAGCGTGGCTTCCTGCATGAAGGTGGGAGAGCGGCACTGGGACGGGACCCTATACCAAGCTGGAGGAACGGGCCCCCAGCTCACCTCCAGGGGGCGTGATACATTTGGCTGTGCTGGATGACAGGGCTCTGCTGATACTCCAGTTCGGTCCGTCGAGTCGATGGGACTGGCGCAGAATTCCGGGAAAGGTTACAGGCTGATTATGCAGCTGTTTCATGCCAGTTACTGGTTTATAGCCCTGATCCTGCAAAGTTAGGGGAGTGACAGGTGAACTATGAAAAGGCATGTTTTTTTTGTTGTCATTTATGATTTTTTTCTTCAATTTTTTAATAGTTATTCAAAACCTTCCGTATTTGCTTGTACTTATGCCTAATGGAAATTAATCTTGCAATTGCCTGTTCTTCAGTTAAATAGCTGGGCATGGTTTGGGCCTGTTTAATATCACTGCGGGTGCAATAAAAGCAAAGAGGGACGAAGGAGCAGAATATAACCTTTTCCCTCTGTGCTGCCCCACTATGATACACAGACACTCTCCCACATCCATTATCGTTTTGTGTAGCCCGGATCCCCAGGGTATATTTAGAATGATTCACCTTTAAATTTAACTCGAGACACACAGAAGCCTCTCCACAAATACTGAAGGTGTGCTGTGGAATACATTACGTGGGCTTAGGGATTTGTGCATGCCTGTGTGTGTGTGTGTGTGTGTGTGTGCCTGCCTGTGTGTGTATGTGTGTGTGCTAGATTAGGTTTATATTACATTGTGGGGACCAAATGTTCCCCACAATTTCATAAAAACCTGTTATTCATTTTTCAGGTCCCCACAAAGATCTGTAAATGCAATCAAACTAAAAACAAAATCAAACAACTAAATATTTGGTTTGGTTACCTATGGTTAAGGATAGGGCTGGGTATGGGTTAAGGTCGTCACGAGTTTTCCCCGTAGAAATCAATGGAGAGCAAAGCAAAGATATAATCACAAACCTGTGCTGTGTATGTGTGTGTGTGTGTGTGTGTGTGTGTTTGTGTGTGTATACAGGGTGCTCTTTATAAGGCAGTTATCTGTGGTAATGGGAGTCTATGAGTAGAGGACACCCTAAACTGGCTCTGTGTGTTGCCCTGGGTGTTGGGTGATTTTGGGGTCACTCCTTCACAGGCTTTTCTTGGACAGCCCAGGCTTAAAGTCTCCTGTGGTGCGTCTTTTGGGTGGGGGGGATTGGCTCCATTCCACTCTCCACCATGTTAAGCTCGGTCCAGTCCATGTAGAGTAAAATGACCTTGAATCACATGCCAACTCAGTCCCGCTCAGACCCCGTGTGGCGGCCAAGGCGGGCCTCACCGGCAGAGTCCACACCGGCCTCAGAAGCACCCATACGGAGCCGCAGTCGTGCCTGGCTGTGTGGAACGGAGAACCGTCTCTCGGTTATGCATGGACAGCATGTTACTCACTCAGGTACCGCCGATCTGTGCCGGTCTAAACAAAGTCCCCTTGGCGGTATAAGCAAACAGATTTTGTCCTTGCTCAACACATGTGCAGCATGATCGTGGTGAGCATAGCAGGCAGCCGAGAGAGAATGCCGCTCCCGTTAATTAGCAGTCCGAGCCACAGGCCTCATGCCAAGTGCGTGGGGCCGTCCCACTAATGAGAGAGAACTCATCAGCTCGAATAGATATTCTGCTAGCTTCTGATCAATGCCCCCCCCACGTATTTCAGCTCAGGACAATGCTTTTCCCTCCAGTCCAGGAATCCGGAATCTCTCAGCAACCCGATGGGGAAGTGGCCATGGGGGCAGGGACAGCGGGGGTGTGTTTGTCAAACTGGGAGTGCGGATCCTTACGCGGGCACGCACAAGTGGCACTGTAGGGTTAAAACAATTAAAGCACACTTTGTTTATTTCTTTGTGTCCCTAATGGAGCGCGGCGCTGCCAGCGGCTGTCGCTGGTGTCTGAATCAAATTACTGAGGATTACCTCTCGTTAAGCGGGGCTCGTTAAGCGGGGCTCGTTAAGTGCCAATGAGATCTGTAAAATTCCTACTGGGGTTAGAATACGGTCCCCTGGGTTGCTGTTCCTGTGTGTCCTGTGATATTTCTCTGTGTTTGGCTGTGCCTTAGGAGGGCGTACGGTACGTCGGCTGTGTCCATCTCCAAAAGATCTGCGAAAGTGATTAAGAACCTCCCACTTATGCACAGCTCGTACTTACACACAGACTGCCATGAAGCCAATTGTATTCAAAATGCTGGTTAAATACAATGGTGCATAATAGTGAACAGACGCACTACTTGGGGACTCCCTGTACAAACCAAAGATACGTTACTGGGCATATCAGTCTCATTTGTACCTTTGGTCTCTGAATAAGCAGAATGCGAGACTGGATTGTGTGTCTGAATCAGGATGTCTGAGCACAAGATGGCAGGTGTAGGACTCGCCAACTGGCACCTCCTGGCTGCCGCCTGCTGGCAGACGTGTCGATGTTTAGGGCATATAATGCATCGCGCCCCCTTTGAGAGGCACATGATGGTCTGACAGGCCTCTCTGGGGGGGTCCCAGTAATGGTCACAAGAAACTGCAAACCAATCGAAAATCAGCCAGCTATTATTACTAAACGATCGGACACGCTTCTTAGTGCATGGCAGATAAATATTTCAGAGGGGTGTCCCCCCTGGTATTTTGTGGCTTCCTTGACCTTGCAGGTCCGGAACGCGCTGAAATTGCGAGCTGAAGTTGAAAGCCGGGCTGGGGAGGCCTGGGGCTGCTGCTGGCGGCCGGCGGGTCCCCGAGGCCTACAGGCGGAAGGCCTTCAAACGCCGGCCCATCCTCCACGTTTAAATAACCCATCCTGCAGAAATGATTGAAAAGGCCTTTTTCTCACCGCAGTAAATGATTAATAAAGGGCTTGGATGCCTGACTGAAGGCTGAGTGAAGATTCTGCCCCCCCGGGAAGCTAGGGTGGCCGCCATCACGGGCTGATTTAAAGCTGACTTCAGACACTACAATCAGCAATACAAATAATGCCCCGCCCCGCCCGCCACCGCCCCCAA
>JAODJU010000002.1:19730485-19745631 GCA_026776725.1 Gnathonemus echidnorhynchus | reverse complement strand
GGAGGTGTATGGCAATCGGAGGTGCGCGGTCGCTAGAGGTAAAAGGCAGTCTGAGGTGCACGGCAGTCTGAAGTGTTTTGCGATCAGAGATGCACGGCAGTTGGAGGTGTCTGGCAATCAGAGATGCACGGCAGTTGGAGGTGTCTGGCAATCAGAGATGTACGGCAGTCAGAGGTGTCTGGCAGTCGGAGGTTTTTGGCAATTGGAGATGCACGGCAATCGGAGGTGCGCAGTCGCTAGAGGTAAAAGGCAGTCGGAGTTGCGTGGCAGTCGGAGTTGCGTTGGCAGTCGGAGGTACACGGTCACTAGAGAAGAAAAGCAGTTGGAGGTGTCTGGTAGTCGGAGGTATGCGGTCTCTAGAGATAAAAGGCAGTCAGAGGTGTATGGCTGTCGGAGGTGAACAGCAGTCGGAAGTGTCTGGCAATCAGAGATGCACGGCAGTTGGAGGTGTATGGCAATCGGAGGTGCGCGGTCGCTAGAGGTAAAAGGCAGTCTGAGGTGCACGGCAGTCTGAAGTGTTTTGCGATCAGAGATGCACGGCAGTTGGAGGTGTCTGGCAATCAAAGATGTACGGCAGTCAGAGGTGTCTGGCAGTCAGAGGTTTTTGGCAATTGGAGATGCACGGCAATCGGAGGTGCGCAGTCGCTAGAGGTAAAAGGCAGTCGGAGTTGCGTGGCAGTCGGAGGTACACGGTCACTAGAGAAAAAAAGCAGTTGGAGGTGTCTGGTAGTCGGAGGTACGCGGTCTCTAGAGGTAAAAGGCAGTCAGAGGTGTATGGCTGTCGCAGGTGCGACTCGAAAAATGGGGTGACGCCATAAGCTGCCACCACTGTTATGTTACCTGAGCGGTTTGATGGCTCTGCAGCGCTCTTGTATCCCGTGCCGCGATTGGTCAGCCTGGAGCTGGGAGTGTCTGCCGGGCCGTTTTTTTAGGCCTCTGCGGGGAGGAGGTGTTTTGACAGCTTCGGTGCAAGTACTAAAGTGGCAAACTCTCACATTGTTGTACTCATTCACACCTCCATCTCCAAAAGCTGTTGAGCTTTTGTTTTGTGTATTACAAAAAACACACAGGCAGACACAACAACCTCTTTTACTTTGGTTCGTCTGAACACCCTAATAATCTCAACTAACATCACAAATAATATGCTCAGGATTTGTTAGCATTCAAAAAAAATAAAAAAATGCAGCTCTGTCACTGTCTCCAAGACTGGCAGTCTGGCTGTCAGCGCGCGCCGCCGTTTGAGATGGGACGTGGTGACAGACAGCGCGTTTGTGATCTCCTGGGGGAGTTCTGTATACATATTAAGCAGCGGCAAAGATGCATTCTGCATTAGGGTCTCCGCATCCCTCACTGCTGAGCTCCAAATAGGTATGTGTCCCTCCCCCAGCACCTCGTTTCATTCCGGGTGTGTGACACGACCCTGTGTGGAGATGACAGAGGTTTAGGGCGACCAGTGTCAATAATGACCAGGAAAAAAGTAGCTATCCTAGTCTATTGACAGTACCTTCTTGGTGTCGACCAATGTGGCAGTACTTTGGCAAACCAGGCTGAGATCTTGCGGATTCTGAGGTCGGCCTCTAACGGACTGAGGAGTGTGTGTGTGTGTGTGTGTGTGTATGTGTGTGGTGGGGGGTTGTTGTATTGAGGTCATGTGGCATAAGATGATGGGCTAAGTTGCTGCCCTGGAGATCAGGCCTCTTGGGGGTGGGGGTGGGGGGGGGGGGGATCATCACTGCTGCTCAAAGGGGGCAGGAAGAATGCCACCATGTGTTTTCAGACTCTGGTGGGCTGGACTTTTTTCTTAAGAATCACTGTGGAATGTTTAAAGGCTCAAAATGTTTGTCATAAATGAAATATAGTCTTAGTTGAGCAGTAGACAGTTTTATCCCAAGCAGTAACTTAGGCTGGACATTTTTACTGAATCAAATCAGGGGGTACATACAAGGGTGCAGCAGCAGTGCCAGTCATGGGAACCTGGAGTGCGTAAGATGCCATTTTTTTTGGTTGTAACATGGTACCCTGAATTTCTTTTTTAAATTATTTTTGCTTGATGCATTCCCTGACCTTGTCGGTTGCGTGTCACTGGTTTCTTCCCATTGTGCTCAGTGGTGGGTCACTGGCAGTTGTGGGGGTAATTAAGGTAAAATTCTGTAGCTTTAATGGGGCTGGAGCCTGGTAAATGTTTTCGGGAAGAATTTTGTATCTACGTATGTTCACCTCCTGGGGATGCCTCTCCTGGTGTCTCTGGTCTCCGCCCCCCTCCCCCATCCTTCCTCCTCCTCCCCCAGTCAGCTTTCGCTCTCTTGTCGGCACCAATGACTGATGATGTCTTCGGGCATCCTGTCACTGCTCGGCTCCATCTTCACTCTGGCTGTCAGGATGTGGCATCTTAGGCTGGGTGTGCCCCCCTCCCCCACGCCCCCGCCCTCAGTGCCACCCCAACCCCCCAGGGGAGCAGCAGTCAGTGAAATGTGAGTGGAGGCTGGCTGCCGTCGGTCTTACTCCTCCCTTTCTGCCCAGCTGTGCACGCCGGATGCCATCTTGTCATTGCTGCGGGGTGTCCGTCTTCCTCTCCGCACGAGGACGTCTGCCCTGCCCGCCTCATCCCCAAACTCACAGGGAGAATAACAGGGCGGCGGCAGGGGGTGGGCGAGGTGGTAATCCAGTTAGCCGAGGTAACCATGAATAATCACCCAGCCACTCGCATCCCCCCGACACAGTGATGTATTACGGCAATTCGGACAGAGCCTTCCATCGAGGATGCGCTGATGGGCTCCTACTCTAGGATGTGCGCGATGCACACAGAAGTGATCCTGCGAGCGTCCCCGGGGCCTGGGGAAGCCGCGCGATGCTCGCGGTAATGCAGCGCGGAGACGCCGCCCGCTTCACGCATCCTGTCAGTTTTGCGAAGCCACGACTGACTGGCTCTGCTCCTCCTGTCCGCTAATTGGCGAGGATGGAGAGCTCTTTCAGGGGGGAGACGGTCGCGCTCGCTTGGCCTTGAGTGAGACTTAATGTTTTTTTTTTTTAAATCAGACAATATATTGTGCATGTTCTCCCCCCCCCCCCCCCCCCCACACATTCTGCTATGCCTCATTCTCCTTGCAGGTGCTTTGGTAATGCCTTAATGGTGTAGTTTTTTTCTCCGTTGTCATTAGAGAGACAGCATAGCATTCCTACCGCTCCCCTCAGCCCGGCAAATGCAGCAGGTGAAATCTTCATAGCGCTCCGGTAACCCAGTAATCGTGGAGAGGCTCCATCCCCGACAAGTGGCCCCCGCCCAACTCAAGGGAAGGTGGCCTTGCCCCATGCTGTCATTCCCTCGCATGCTGGGGAAATCGAAGATGTGAGTCGGATTCATCTTAGCAACGGTCTGACCACTCCTTCCAACCAAACCAGTCCCCACCACCCTGACCTGGTGTGGCTGGGTTTGTGTGTCTCCCAGGGGAGCTTGTGGGACACAGCCTGAAGGGGAGGGGCTCTGACTTCACTGGCAGCCTGGTGCGGTATCAGGGGGCTCGACAGCAGCCGTAATGGGAGGCCAGGCAGAAAGAAATCCAGGAAGAGGTCCCACTATTGCCGAGGTCCCGGTGTGCTGGCCGCCTTCCACGAGGGAGCGAGCACTGGGATGCCTGAGGAGCAGCGTCAAAGGGCTGTTAGATCCCAGTCTCCTGTTCCCCCTGCAGACTCTTTCTTTACTGCATTAGCAGAGGTCGACACAGAAAGGATCGTAATCCGTTTACTTCCAGCTGGTGTGACAGGTGCGTGGGACACCCGTGGCATTACGTGGTGCGCAGGCTCGCCGGTAGGCCTTCCCCTGGCATTACGCGGTGCAAAGGCTCACCAGTAGGCCTTCCCGTGGCATTAGACAGTGTGCAGGCTCGCCGGTAGGCCTTCCCGTGGTATTACGCGGTGCGCAGGCTCGCCGGTAGGCCTTCCCGTGGCATTACGCGGTGCGCAGGCTCGCCGGTAGGCCTTCCCGTGGCATTACGCGGTGCGCAGGCTCGCCAGTAGGCCTTCCCGTGGCTCTGAGCCCAGCTGTCTCATCCATACAGTCTCCCCTCGCTCACGGTAGCCACTGCCTCACCCACCGGTGGGACGCCTGGGATCCAGGGGGCGCACTCTGCTATCCCAGCGTGTCAGCCACAAGCCACTTCAATGTGTGATTGTGTGTTTCGCAACCGAAACACAGACCCGTTCATTGCTGGATGATGACTTCTTCAAGACATTGTCTCAATGCCCCAGCATGTGAATATCCCCTTGTTTTGGGGTCTTTAGGGGCAGGGGGGCAGGATATGCATCTTTCTGTTGAAGGTTCCCTTTCATATCTACTGTAGGGTTTGTGGAGGGGTGAAGCCAGGTTAATAATCATTTTGCATGTCAGTGCTATTGGGAAAACAGTCATTATGTTGCGTGCTCTCAGCGGCTCTGCTTTTAGCATCATCTAAACCAGATTGTAATTTATATCCGCTTATGCAGCTGGGTGTTTTACCAGAGAATTTCACAGACCTTGGAGTAGAGTGTCAGAGCGGAACCCCCTGCCTGGAACATGAGTATCACATGCCATCGGTGGGCCGCAGTGCCATGTGTTTGACACACATAGGGGCGTCGAGGGACAGAAATCTGTAAAGACGGCTGGCGTGTCCCAGCATCCAGCTACGGGTTCTGTCGCCCCCGGAAACAGGGGCTCCGGAGCGCCCTCGTCGGTCTGCCAGACTGTCTGCACTCACACATCCGTGTACTCCAGCGAGGTAGAGGTGTAATTGGCGTGTGAGTTAAGGCGTTGGCGAGCCTGGCTGCCGTAGCATCGTCGATCTGCCAGACAAGTCGGGACACCTTCAAGAATGCTTGTTCAAATCGCCTGTGTCCCTCCGCAGGCGCGGTCCCCACACTGCGGGCCCCTCCGGGGGCTCAGCTCCTACCTGGGGTTTGGTCAGTGAGGGGGGCGAGTGGGGAGGGCCGATGGGGGGTGGGAGGATGGCGCAGGGCCAGTCGAGGTGCTGGGAATGACAGTTTTAATGATTAAATTGGTTATAATTCTGAATGCGTCTGTGCAGAGGGTGCGAGTCGGGAATGCAGACTAGGGTCTCGCTGCCACAGCACCTGCTGAAATTCTGCCAGTAGGTCATGGGGTGGATGTGCAGTTTCCAGAAAGTCCCTAGCTAGTCTGCTTCTGGCTGAAACGGGAAAAACAGTGGGGGTGTGGGTGTCAGGAGGTAGCTGCCCCAGCACGCCCATGTGCTTGCAGGGCAGTCCTAGGTGATGCTTGTGCTGGGGAGCCCCCCCCCCCCCACCCCTCCCTCAGGGAATCCCTGCTAGAGTAGGAAAAGGCGACTGGTATGTTGGCCATGATTTATGACCCTGTTTGCTTAGGAGTTTCACGACCTCTATGGGGTACCAGGGATTAGCCTTCACCCCACGCTAACCCGCTAACCTGGTGACTCGCGTCGCAGTCTTGAACAGCAGCGTGATTATCGTCAGGCCTGTGCCTCGGATTTGAGGCGAGTCATTGAAATGGCCGTTTAAGGACGGACAAGCCCCCTTCATGGAATATCAGAGACCGCCTCCCGCAGGCTGAGGCCCTGTTGCTGTGTCTCGCACGAATGTTTGTCCTCAAGAGACACACCCATGCAATTTTCAGTCACTGTCAGTAGGTAGTAGCTTATTTATGAGAAGGTGTTAGGGCGTGTGAAATCCGCAGGGGGCGGTATGTCATTCAGTGCCTGTGAGTATGTGCTGTGATTGTTGGCTGCGCTGCAGTGTCTTACTCAAGGTGTGGCTTCTCCACCTTCAGTGGCACCTTGTCAGTATTCACAGCTCGGCACGGTGCTGGGGCATGGGGGAGGGGGGTGGTTCGGAACAGAAAGAGGCTTACACATCAGATCTGGATGTGAGGTGGGTTGCAGGAGCAGACAGGAGGAGTAGATGACTTCCTCCCCCTCTGCTCCTCTCTCTTCTCCCTGGGCTCCATCCTTGCACCATCTCCTCTTCCTCGCCGGCCTGTCTGTACTGGAGCCAGGCCCAGATCGGCAGCCTGTGTGTTACAAACCGTTTGGAAGTGACATATTGACACCCTCGTCAGGATTTATGGTACAGTAATCAGCCTTGTCTGAGCACAAAGGGAAGCTGGTGAGGAGGCGCAGTGGAGGTGCGGCAGACCCGGCGTGCGTTCCTTTAAAGCCACGCCCACTTCGTAGCTCAGTCACACTCCTCCTGGTCCTGAAAGCCGTCGCCCGGCAACATGTCACTGTGCGTCTGCTATGGTAACAGACCCAAGGTGTGACCAAGGTGTTTAAGGCCGCGGTTTTTATATAACAAGTACTCCTGCCGTTATGGGGAGTTTGACCTGCCATTCACTGTAGTGCTGTGTAGAGACTTTTTGAGGGGCAGGTACTCTTGGGGGGGTAACAATTCGGTCAGGGCCCCCCTCGGGGTACATTTTGCGTGGTCCTTGATGATTGAAAAGAGGCATTGTTGATTGGGAAAGGGGGGGGGGGGTGCTCTGATATTCTCAACCCTGCTGGCATTTTCTGTTGTACTGACAGGGGGCGCTCACAACAGGTATATCCAATCAATAACATGTTCTTTGGTGTTTGGGGAGGTACATTTTTAGGGCAGATGACATGGTTGTAGGTTTGGTTTCAGTATTGGTGGGGGCCAAATAAACCTCAAACCCATGCCCCTCCTTTTGCGGCTTCTCACAAAGCTATTTCACCCAGTCCCACATCTGCTTGTTCACAATGTCTCCAAGCAAAGCAACATGGATGCCCCGAGAAGCATGTCGATTTCCCTCCATGAAGCAGCCAGGAGCAGAAGGATGAGTCCTAGCATCTTCTACAGCGAGCCGGGGGATTGGCTGCAGGTCACATGACACGGTATCCCTGCTCTCCTTGAGTCTGACAGCTACTCCAGTGATGCGGACTCTGGAGTGAAGGCCGTCCCCGGCTGATGCTCGAGAATGACTCCAAGCCGTGGGCCTGGCTAGATACTGGTGCTTAATGCTCTATCTCTACTGCTTCTTTCTTACTGGATGTTTGTCTGATTTGGTCCTGCGATTCTGGACAATCCCCTGCCCCCCCTGCAGGCAGCTATAGAGGCCAGGACTGCAAAAACCTGCGGTTTGCACATTCTGCTGACTGGATTTGGATGGAAGGGGATGGAGCTTCTGCAGGTTCCTGCATGTGGCGCAGGCTGCCCCTCTTCACCCCTTTCTATGCCAGGTTGGGGCAGTGGGGCAGCTCAGTGAGCTGTATTGTCCCCTCAGCAGCCCAGGGTAGCGGGTTCGAGTCCTCACTGGCTCAGCTTCTGGCACGCTGCCTGGCTTTTCCCCGGGGAAGGGGACACGGTTAGAGCGCGTGTGTGAGCACAGGGTGCCCCCGCTGTGCTACAGAGCCTCCCCCCAAGTCGGCCCTGCATTACCGCGGCCCTAATCAGATAAGCGGTTATTGAAAAAGGATGGATGGATGGAAAAAGTGAGTCGCAGTGAATGGAAAAACCACTCATTTTTTATGCTGGTTTACAGCTCTGTGCTCCACCATAACATCACCGTCTTATGAGCCACAGGGATAGGTGAAGCCCTTGGGAACATCTGCAGTCCATTGGAACAACAGGGCCCGGTACCTCTCAAGGCCACGTGTTCTGCAGTAGGCGCATCCTGAGCGTTTGGTGACGTTCCTCATCCTTGCATTCGACTGAACCTGCAGGAGCAAGAGGACGGCCTGCCAGACAGATGTCATGAAGTGAAGCCATGTTTACTATTTATACCGGCACTGTGGAACTGTCACGTACCCCATCTTACTCACCTTTTTGAGTCTGAGCACAAGGTCAGTCATCCATCCAGCGTCCTGGGAGGAGTTTTTAGGGACCTTCTTCAAGGGTGTAGTAGAGATGCGGCTCCTCTGCTGAGCACGGGATTTGAACCGACACCCTTCCGATCGCATGTGTTGAGGCCTAACCTGCCGAGCCCCCACAGCTGTTCTAGGAGCCCCCGCTCACCTGTCTAAGGGATCGACATGTAGCAGATCAACATCTGGAAACTGGTGTCTGCACTCTTTCAGAGTTGATTCGCTTAATGAAGCAATACGGGGCATTACTTTCTGCTTTCGCCAGAAAAGCTCTCATCTCATGGACATTTCAGACAAAGGTGTTCTCTGATATGAGTTATCTGAAACTTGAAAAGTCGCCTTTGGAGATGAGTCTCCTCCTGGATTGGAAGAAAGCGGCGTGCTGTGAAAGGCGGGGCTGACTCCACGCTTTTCCGGGGCCCGGATCTCAGCGTCCGGTCGACGAGAAAGACAGCTGCTGCTGGCACGTTTAATGAAATACAGCGAAACCTGGCCGAGTCTGACCGCTCATATGGTAAGTGAATAATCTGGACATTAACAGTCCGGACCACACTGTGTGACTTTGGCTTCCAAGGACATTGGCATGTTCGCTGCATATATTAAGATATTTAAAAAAAAAAAAAGCTGCTTTCAACCACAATCTTGAGAAGAAGGGGAAACGAATCATTTGCAATGGGGACTATCCTGTAAATGAAGGCTGTGCTTGGATCAGGGAGCCTCAAGGGAGGGGGGGGGGTGGTGGTATTGTATTTGTGGCGGGTGAGCGTGTGCATGGAAGACACCCCAAGCAGAAAATGACACCCGTTCGGTGGGCTATGCCACTGTCCAGACATTTTAGATTTAACTATAAATTAATAATCACAGAAAACCATAGGGCAGGGAAAAGGACAGCAGTGTGTGTGTGTGTGTGTGTGTGTGTGTCTGTGGGGGGGGAGGGGGGGGTGGTAATGAAAGGAGGACGTAAATCCTCAACCTATGATAACAATTTCTATTCAGTTTGTCATATTTCTGAATATTTAAAGATGCATTCTGAGGGGCTTGCCTGAGAGTGGAAGTAGCCCTTTTATTTGGGGTGGGGGCCGTGGGGTAGAGCAGGGAGCTGGGAGGCAGCAAAAACCTGCCCTGTCTGCGGATTGGGAAACACTGGAATGGGGCCTTCGTGTGTGTCTGTAGGGTTTCCGGGCTGCAGGGTGTGAATATGGAATCGCTTCTAGATGTTACCCAGGCAGCCTGCTTGCTTAGTGGCATCCAGACAACAGGCCAGCACAGATCCCTCAGCTCTAAGAACAGTTAGGTGCAGACGTAGCATTACCCTACTGTTGATGTAGCTGTGATTAATGTTACCGTTTACAATTTGCAGTAAATGTACTGTGGAGGTAATGGCCACATGGGTCACTTTGCCAAATGAACACACCTGAATTTACCTTTGGTTAGGATGCAGAAATAAGGGGTCCTGTTGATTCCCCAGAAGCTTCAGTCTGAGCTTTGGTCTCTAACACCTCAAGCTTGACTGCGCTGGTTCGACAAATTAGCATCTTCCCTTCCGTCTGCTGTGACGGTATTTACAAAATAAAATAAACACTCAGGATGCCATCAGATTAGGAGGGCCCCCATTCACACCAGAACCTCGCCACACTTCGAAGAGAAAGCCAAGCTCTTCCAGACGCTCGAGAAAAGTAGCTTTAACGCCGTCCAAGTGGTTGGAAAATGTGTGTTTATCGCTCATCAAGAGATTGTTGGCTGGAAGGAGGGGACACAGCTAATCAGAGACTGATTTCAGCCATGGCATCTCTCAAAGGAGAAGAGCAAAGTTCTAATTAAGTGCCCGACAAGCCTTAGCAAAGATTAACTGGGCAGATGGCAACCCGAAGACATCATGATAGCCATGGGATGGAACAAGGGGAACAGGGAGGGTGAGGGCGCCCTTGGAGTTAAGCAGGAGGTAAAGTTTTCGCACTGCGAGATGGTCCTTTGTAAAAGGTGCCTCTTCTTCCGATCCCTCACAATGTGATTTTCCTCACGGCAAATCATTTGTGAGAAGCCTGTGGCCCCAGTGGAGAAATCCCCAGTAGGGGAATCCGCCATCTTTCTGCTCCAGGAGAACTTTGCACCAATGAAACGGAAGCCTGAAATTTAAGCACAATTTTCGGACTATGTAATTTAAACAGGTAGGCGATTATCCAGGGATTCAGTAAGTGTGCTGAGGCAGAATGGCCAAAGGGAAGGACTTAAGGACTTGCAAAAGGGCACAGTAGTTGGTGCCGGAGGCATCGATATGTGTGTTTTTCAAACGGTCACCCTACTGGGTTTTTGATGCACAAACCTCATGGGTGCGTGGGAAGCGGCCCGCTGGCCAAAAAATGTCCAGCCAGTGGTAGTGCTGTGGTCAGAACCGGCTTGTTGGTCATAGAGGCCGACGGAGGCTGAAACAACAGAATAACAGGCTGCAGTAAAAAGGCAGTGCTGGAAAAACAGATATCAAACCACCCGACTCGTATATTATTATCAACAAGCGGTAGCAGCTGACAGACTTTACAGAGTTTTACTCCTGTCAGCAGAAAAAAGTAGTAAGATTGGCTGCATGAGGTTAAGGAACAGAAGCAGCGAACACTACAGATTGTTCTGTTGAGTCTTGGTTCCCGCTGTTCCTCTAGGATTTGGGGAATGCTCCGCAAGACCGTGGAACCGTCCAGTCAGGTGTCGGCATTGCAGACCCGTGTTGACAGCGTGGGTTGTTTTTTTATGGTGCCCGTTAGGTCCGTGCATTTGAGTGAGGCACCAGGTTGAGTGCCGCGGGATTGTTGGAACTCTGTGAGATACAGCTCTTCTTGGGGTCTGTCTGAAAGGAGGCTGTTATAGCAAGTTAATGCTAAGTGCCTCAAGGCTGTTCTGGAATGGTTCTGGGAGTGTGACAGGGAACTCGGCTCACTGCAGAGGTTTAGCGAGTCACCAGATCTCATCCAATCTGTTGGATAAGATGGAACAAGCTACTTAGAGTAACATATCTACCACCATCTAATTTGTAACAGCTACAGAGTGGGCGTGGGCTCTCTCACAACATGTTTATTCCATGCCTTGACAAATTTAGGCACTTTGGGGAGAAAATAGGGGTCAGCTTTCTTTTAAGTTTTTACCTAATAAAACATTCACTCACTCTTAATGATTGTTCTGCAGTCGTAACATCTGTAGGTAGGCAAAAGGGCTAGCATCACAAGCAATATTATTACGGCTAACAAATTTGATAAAAGCATTTTTTATGAGATAGAGAACACACACAGGCTTTTGATTAAGGTGAGAGACCATAATTGTGACGCTAACGAAGGGAGTCGTCAGGCTTGCAGTGATAGAGCTGCAGGCCATCAGTTGGAACTGGATGCCTTGCAGGGTCGACCAAGTTTTGGGATTTTAGCTACAGGAGCTGTTGAGACTGGGAGCAGATGGGTTCCCCACATTTTGCAGCCAGGGGATTTTTACAGCTTAGTGGAGGCCTGGGTGGCCTTCCATGCCCAGTGCGGGATGGGCTTCGGGGTTGGCACTGGGACTGTGAGTTGGTGGGGGGGCAGAGAGGGTCTGAGGTATGGCATTTCTGGGAGGTAGCAGTGTGAATTTTTATTCTTAGTTGAGTGTGATTAGTAGGAAGGTTGAAAACAGGAGACCTGAAGATATACCTCCCTTCTCTTCCGTCTCTGCCCCTCTCCCTGTGTCTGAGCCCTGGCCCATGTCCAGCGATGACCTGACCCATAAAGAACTAAGACTGAGGGCCCAATCTGGTGATTCGTGTTCCACCATTTCTAGCCACCGGACAACGCTATTTACTTCAGCGCTGGACCGGTAGATTCAGCATCCCGCCGCTTGTGAAAGTCGGTCACGTGGGGGGGCACACCCCCCCCCCATTCCGTCGCTGATAGCATTAGGCAGAAACATTGGGTAATTATAAAGGGGGGGGGTGGGGTGTCGGTGAGAATAAATCGTACTGCCTCTGAGAGCATCTCCTGGAGCCAGAACTTTCACAAGCCACTGCTTTATTAAAAGGGGCTTAAGGAAAGAAGGGCAGGCTTAAATCCCTCCCCCCCCCCCCCCCCTTGCAGGTTTCAATAGGCAGCGTGTGCTAATAGCACCATTGAGGGCCCATTAGGCAATAATGTCCAAAAGAATCTGCTTGTCAGAACACTGTGGCCAAGCCAGGGGTAATAATTTTGAATTTGCCCCTAAGTGGATATATCGTGTTATTATTGTTTATTGATTTTGCTCAGCATGCCTTACCACAGGGTCTAGCGTAGGGATGGTGGGACCTGGCTGTGAGCATAAGGAGCACATTCCAGCCTCACCGTCAGGCTTCTCTGTGAGATGTCCGTCGAGCAGTTAAATATTTAAATGTATCTGTCAGCGCGGCTTGGGGAGTAGGCTTCCAGGAACATCTGCCTCGGACTACTGCAGAGGGGGTGGGGGTCGGGGACTGGGGGTTAACGTGCCCTAACTCATCTCTGAACGAAATTCATCCACTCCTCTCTGGTCCATTCGAAAAGAAAGAGGAAATGTTGCGGCAGATGTCAGATTATGTAACGTTTTATGTGTGTGTGTGTTTTCCGGTGATCGCCGAGCTGTGATTTAGGATTTGATGAGATGATTTGGGGTTTCACCCAGAGATGTTTAGCTGTGTGTGCACAGCGTGCTGAAGGTGTCTGCTGACGATGACATTCAGCTAATGTTATCGAGAAATGTAAGTTAGCCTTCACATACTTTTGCATTATGCTTTTATCATCCGTTGTAAAATACCAAGATCAAATGTTTTAATATTTAGAAACAATGAAAATTCGGTGAGCTGTATTTTGTTAATTTTGTGTCCATGATCTTTAGAAGGTTATTAGAAGCAGATAAAGAAATAACTTCCAGATTTTCGTGTTTCCTGCATTTGTTGCCAGTTTTGAAATCCAGCCTATACCGATAACTTATAGAATATCTAGTGGTCAAAGTCCAGTTTTGCCTCAGTTTTTTGAATTGCGCCTCCTGCAGGTGGGGGGAGGGAGTCTTCACATTGTGTGACAATACCTTTCTCTCTGGCCAGGCAAGTATCGTAAATGGCAGTTCCTGCCTGCCCCCATCATTCCTGTCCAAGTGGAGCGACTAAAACCCAAAAAAGACGCAAACCAAAACAGATCCATCAAGTACGGCCTGTGGCCGTCGGGTGTTTGGCCGGCGTCTCTGCCAGCATTCTTGTGGGGAGCTGTGTTGGTGTAGGAGCAGACGTTAAAGGAGCTACTACACATGACAGAGGAGTCATCAGTCTGGCGCATTTGTTTCTAAAGGCCAGCGAGAAGGAAAATATCTTTCGTTGTTGCGGGAAGCCTCGCAGCGGTGGTTCCAGAGCTGGGGAGCTCAGAGCCAGGCGTGCTTTTAGCAGACAGGCAGACGTGACGCGAGGTTTTGGGACCTTCTTTCTTTTCCTTCAGTTTTTAGGCTGCCCCCCCCTCCTCCCTGGCACTGGCCGGGGACGGCATCGCAAGGGCAAAATAAATACAGGCTTGTGTCAGAACTGTTGGCACTGAGCCATGCAGAGAGTCCCTCTACTTCCTCTGCCTCTTTGGCCCCTTTCTGTTACTTTTTCATTTTGTTTTCTATTTGTTTCCCTCCCCAGCTGGACCGGCACAGCGGAATTGACTCGCAGCATTACTGGGGGGAGGGGCGGTTGGTGCCTTCATCAGAACCGTCAGTTGCGATCGTTTTGACCGATTGATTGGCATCTGGGTGTGAGGGACTCCGTCTTCTGATTTCCTATCTCGCCTGTCGTCAGAACGCTGACAAGCATGGTGGGACAGCGGGGTGGGGGTGGGGGCGGGGGCGGGGAGGGCGCAAATGCGACGGCCAAGCATCGAGTTCCAGACGCTTGGACGTGACATCGGCAGCTCAGGAGCAGGAATGCAGTGAACTAATATGCTCACTCCCCACCCCCCCAAAAAAAAAAAAAAATTGGTGTAAATGTGAAGTCTGTCTTTTCCAGGCACTGCAGGTCTGGCATTACAGGACAGAATTATTCACATCCGTGAAGGCTGGTTAATATTTCAGCAGAGCTAGTGACTCTGCCTCGTCATTGGCCATTAACGTTAACATGGCTTCAGCATTCACTGCCTGCCCCACCACCTCTGCCTTTGGCCTTTCCTGATTCCTCTGCATCCCAGCCAGGATGTACCCCAGGCTTCTGCTTTATGCTGCCTGGGAAAGGCTCCAGGCCCCAGCACAACCCTGACCAGGATGAGCATTTAGAAGATGCATGCATGGATGAAGGGATGGATGGATGCATGGATGAAGGGATGGATGATTCCTTTAAAGCAGTGTTTCTCAATCCAGTCCTCGGGTACCCACAGACAGTCCATGTTTTTGCTCCCTCCCAGCTCCCGGTAGGGAGCAAAAACGTGGACTGTGGGTCCCCGAGGACCAGATTGGGAAACACTGCTTTAAAGGCATGGACTGTGCTACGTAACCTGATCCATGGTCCTGGTGCCGGGTGTTCCGTGAGAGAGCCTCAGGCCTCAGGCTCTGCATGGCCTCAGGCTTCGGTCTTCGCAGTCAGAGGCATCAGTGAGGGGATCCTAAATCGGTCCAGCCCACGGGCTCTGGAAGCTCCTCCAGCAGCAGCAAGGGGCAGAGGAAGAGGTGGCTGTGTGTGGCGGGAAATGGGGTGAAGAAAGAGCCGGCCGCGGTAATTAGGCTCGTTTATGAGTCGCAGTGATTACAGCTCTTTGAAGTGCCTGTTATATAGGCTGGGAAGCCCCCCCAGAAACGCGCCTTCATTTTCATCACTGCGTCTCCCGCTCCAAATTAATACTCAAGCACGGCGTCAGCGTGTAGTTAGATTGACCCCTTTTATACTCGCGCTCTAAGCCCAAAAAAATTGATAGTCGCAGTGTATTTTTACAAATTGTTCATGCGTAACCGTGAATTATTTTAAATGATAAATTGCAGCTGTGTAAATTGTACCCTTCCTTGTCTGCGACCCATTTATGTCGAGTGTCTGGCATTTTGACATAATGGCGGGCTCACTTCATTGGAGCTGCCGCTCTCGCCGCTTTCAGACCCCAGCTCCGCCCCTCGGAGCCGCAGCCTCCTGTGAGCGATGGGACCCGCGTTGCCGTGGGAGTCTCCGGCCCGTCGAAGGGGCCCAGCTCACAATAGTCCAAATCAATTGCAGCTGTATCACAGATCCCTGCCCTGGGAGAAACCTGTGTTGGTGGGTTGGAGGTGGTAAATGCCCGCTTGTGACTGGGGGAGACTCTGCACCCCCCAACCCCCCCCCCCCCCCCCCCC
>JAODJU010000002.1:19654965-19668782 GCA_026776725.1 Gnathonemus echidnorhynchus | reverse complement strand
GTGTGTAATGAATTACCCGCCCGTAAAATTCCAGAACATTAAAATCTGCCCGTTTCAGCAACTATCTGCGGGTACCCAACCCGGTGCAGGACTCTGCCCCTCACTTTAGGCCACATCCCTCCTACAGCATATTAACCCCAGTTTATGCCACATCCCTCCTACAGCATATTAACCCCAGTTTATGCCACATCCCTCCTACAGCATATTAACCCCAGTTTAAGCCACATCCCTCCTCTACCATGTAAACCTCTCCTTTTAAGCCACACCCTCGTCTGTCATATAAACCCTCCTTTTTATCCACATCCTTTCTCTGTCTCCCATAACTTTGTCTTATTTTCTGCATTCACCAAAATTCTTTCATCTTTCACCTCTTCTGTAACGCTACCCCTAGTGGTAGCCAAGTTGATTTGTTTCTTAGTTACCCTTTATATACAGCTAAACATTTACTACAACATAGTACGTACTTTGTACATTCTGTCCAGCCTATAAGCCTTTCTGTTACTGATCCAGTTTGTTATGCAGTAGAGCTGACTGAATTGCTGAAGCTGGTTTGCTGGTGGCCTGCAGCTAATAAATAGCTAACATTCTTTCTAACAGCTCCTACGACTGTCTCCGCGACGACCCCTTTGACCACGACTGGCCATCGCTGCCACGGTTACCGGGGATTCATTACTCTATGAACGAGCAGTGCCGCTTTGATTTTGGTGCCGGCTACATGATGTGCACCGCGGTGAGTCCCCAACACCCCCCCCCCCCCACTACCTGGTGTGGACTTCAGTGCTCTGACCCCTCTTTTTCACTCCACCTCATTCAGTAAACAATATGCATCCACAATCTAGGTATAAACCTTGAGAACACCATTCACCATTTTAAGACACGGTAATGATTATGGACAGACTTGATGTGGTCTAATCCTAAATGGTGTACTGACCTATTTAAATCTATGGACAACGACAGAGTTTCTTCCTTGAAATTGCAAGGTTGTATGACATGTGATATACACAGAATGAAAATTGCATTTTTTAAATTCTCTAGTACTTCAATCTAGACCTTTCTATGGGCAAACATTTGTAGATGTGTAAATTCCTATGTAAGTATGCCTTCGGGGTATGTGTGTGTAACTTTTAGTGAGGGTCTGAGAGGCGCATTATGGAGCCATCCAGCAGGGGGCGATGGAGAATGCGCACTTGGAATTTTAAGTGTCGCATGTATACAATGGCACAAGAGAGAAAAAGCAAGAAACACGTTTGCATCGCAGCATTCGCTTTCTCCCGCCCAAAAAACAGGAACAGAACCCACAGATACTCATGGAGCCAGGCCGTTTCTGTAACTGTCAGGGCATTGATGGGTAAACACAGAGGAGCTGAGCACAGCTGAGCGACAATCACAGCTGAAACCTGAAACAGAAAGCACCTTCTAGATAAACTCTTGTGCCTTGAGCAGAATGCCAGTTGGAATGCTATGCTTTATTCTCTTGTCAAACCATTTTCTTAGCTGCAAAAGGTGGGCCAATCAGGAACACAGGTAAGTGCACACCCTCCGGAACGCTGTGGCCCCTCTTGTCTTTTACTTATCGATATCTATATTATCGTTCTTTCTTTCAATGTTCTCGTCCATTGCGTATTTCGTTTTCCGTTACTCCCATCGTCATTGGCCACACGTTCTGCAGGATTCTAGATAGCACTTCTGCAGCGCCCCCTAGGGCTGCATCCTCGTTCTTGTGTACAAGTTATTATGACTATCTTCCTCTAGCTCATAGTTCATCAGCTGCTATTTTAAAAACAGAATTCCTGTTCAGGCAAGCCAGTAGTGCACACACCTGCATATGTAGGTCAGAGTTGGTGGCATGTAGATGCACTCCCAGGGGCCAAGGTTTTGGGATCCTGCAGTTCTTGTCGGTCAGCTTCCTGAGCTGACATTATGAGCGGCGGTCCCGGTGTGAGTCTTGTGGAACACCTCCAGTCAGTGCACCAGCAGTATTGCTGGTTGAGGGGAGACCTCATCCCAAGAGAGGCGAGTAGGTGGTCCTCTTAGCATGGACCTCCTCCCGGTCCATTGTTTTATAGCCCCTTCACTGTTCATTGTACATCTAACGAGTTGTATCAGTATGGCCATACCAGAGTCCTCTCCATTCCTCATCTGCATGCATTGGCTTCCTGTCTGTAGCTTACTGAAACAGAGCCATGTGGTTGTATGTTCAGATGGGTTAGTCTGTGATATATCATGTACCTGTATTTTTGTCCAGTCCTATAGCACTCTCTGGTGTCGATCTTGGGTACTTCACAGTGGCGGTGCCGTGTTAATATGGGTCTCAGGGTGCATCATAGGTCTGCAAGCCTGAGAACAAGGCTGTCTCTCTTCCCTCCAGTACCGCACCTTTGATCCCTGCAAACAGCTGTGGTGCAGCCACCCTGACAACCCATTCTTCTGTAAGACCAAGAAGGGTCCGCCCATCGATGGCACCATGTGTGCACCCGGGGAGGTAACCCCCCCCCCCCCCCCCACTACTGAGGCTGAAGCTGAAACGTGCAGTGAACCGCATGCTCTCCCAGCCTCAGATACACCATCACTGACCTGTGTGCACAACTGCAATCATCCATGATAACACGCTTCTGCTCTCTGCTAACTAGGGCTGGGCAATAAATCGATAAAGTATTGTATGGTGATTATGATATTGTCATCATTTTGAATATCATGATATAGCCTAAACACCTTGCACAATTAGCAGTTATACTGCACTGTATTTACAGAAATTCCATTAAGGTATAATTTGGTATAATTTATCATTATACCTGTCACATGCTCCGTAATTATTAGTAAAACAATTTGTCATATTTCTGTTTTCTGCATATGAATTTTAGAATATTGTGATAAACACTGATACCTCTGAAAATATTGTATAATATTTAGGGCATATTGTCTAACCGCAGTCAAACTCTTTCCCTGGAACGAACAGCGAGGCAGAGTAAAAAAAAAGTACTATTGATATTTTTCTAGTGTTGTGCCCTACAACAAAAATATATTTATGGATGACTTATTTATTAAAATTAGATTTCACTTTGCAGTCCATTCAGTTTGTCACGTTTTTCATGTACTCAATCTATTTAAGGGCAATTCCAAGGGAATTTTAAGCACATATGGGGCATCGAAGTAATGAAATAATGGCTTGAGTTATATTGTGAGAATTTTCGATATCGTTTGAAAAAATGATTACAATGAAATATTTTGCTATATCGCTCAGCCCCACTACAAACGCTTATAGACATATCTACACTGACACACTCCCAGCAATTACACACTGACTCTAAATCAGTCCTGTTTTCTCCTAAGCCACATAAGATGGTTTCCCCTGCTACATACAACCTAATGGAATGGCATCTCTTCCACCTCTCAGCACTGTTTCAAGGGTCACTGCATATGGCTGACACCAGACGTCCTGAAGCAAGATGGCAACTGGGGCATGTGGAGCAAGTTTGGGTCCTGTTCCCGAACATGTGGAGGAGGTGTGAGGTTCCGGACCCGAGAATGTGACAATCCAATGTGAGTGCTGGGGTTCGGGTGCCTTTTTCCTGGCACTTTATGCCAGTAGTATCCCTGAGTGGGCTTGGAGAGCTGCTCTGGGCTGAAGAGGCTTTTCAAGGGGCAGGAAAAATTTGTCGACCCCAATGGGGGCTCCCCTCAGTAAAATTCACAAAGGAGCACTTAGGACTCAGAAGAGCGGCACTTTCAAGCGCTTGTACAAATGGAGCAGGTGCTCAAGCCCCCTCCCCCCCTTGCCTGTTGCTGGTGGCAATTCATAATTAAACTGGTTTCTTGGGCCATTATAAATGCTGATTTAAATGCCAAATCTGTTTAATACTTATCAACTATTAAATAATTGAGGCAAATATAATGTATGATGATAATTTATGATTAGACACATGGCAGCATATTTTTAAGGTTTAAAATATTCTTTAAGATTCCTTTCCAGTTGAAATCTCAAAAAGCACTGGAGTCCTTGAAATATTAAGACTGGTTGAACCATGACCTGAACTGGAATGGCAGCTAAATGTTAAATATTTAGGCATGCAGCTCTTTCAGGAACCGTCACGCAGAGGGTCCAACGGCAGCTCGAATGTCACATCTCAGGACAGAGCACTCTTTACTTCCCATGACAGGCCATTATGTTCTGCCTGCCTTTACTTCTAGCTGTTAATTTAAAAAGAAAACTCATTTCTAATTAAAGGAGCCAAAGTCTTAAAAGCTGCATGACAGAAGTTGTAAGGTGCCATGAAAGTCAAGCCTTTGAAAGGTAATGAAAGTTACAGTAACGTCGATTTTTTTTTTTTTTAACTACAAATGGCACATATACAGTACGTGTCGCGCTATTTTACGAAAAGGTTTTTGGAGTTCTTACTTTGTCCTGCTTTTCTGTGACACTGATGACAGTTATCTGCTTCCTCTGTGAGAATTTCATTGATGCTCTTGTGTATAAAAGGTGAAGCCGTCGCTGCATTTCTCCCACAATCGGGCCATGTTATTAAGCAGGATTTGTAAATTTGTCAGCAAAGCAAAGTTTACAGGATGCATGATGTACTCTGGAAAAAATGAAGAGACCACTCTATATTTTTGAAAAAACTGCATTTTTAAATCCTGGTTTAATCTTGGGTCTACTGGCAGAAGGCTACTCTGCGCGGCAAGGCTGGAAGTTTCTATGACTGCATTACACAAAAACCAAGTGAAGCAGGAGACGCTGGTGATAATGAAAAACCAGTCAGGGGGAGGGCAGAGGCAACTTTCTGATGTCAGAGATGACCATCAGCTTATCGGGCGGGGCCTCAGAAATCGGAGGATGACCTCAAGTGACCTTCAAAAAGAAGGGGGAACATAACAGGCTCCTAGAAGCAAGTCTGAAGACCCATAAAGCAAGGAAGAAGCCCTTCATTGATGAGAAGCAGGGAAGAGCCAGGCTGGAGTTTGCAAAAAAAATGTCATAAATTAAGAAATGAGTGAAACTGAAAATTTTGCTGTGGTCTCTTAATTTTTCCAGAGCTGTATTCAACTGTAGAGGGGTAGACATTAATCATTAAGAACCTAGGTGATAGCAAATTATTGCTTGAAATTGCTTCGTATCATGAAGACGTATGTGGCAGAATCGGAAAAGGTCAGATAAGGATAACGTTAAAGTTATTTCACAACGTAAATTCTTCCTCATTAATCAAATGCTAGCAGAAAAGCTCTTAGCCAGTAGTAAAGAGATGTTTGACAAAGTTGGCCTCACCAAAGTAAAATGACCAGCAAGGTTCCGGCACTTTGGAAAATGTGCCAGGTCAGATTTTCAACCTCCGTTGAAGGAAACAACAGATACTTCACAGATGGGCACTTGATGGACCTGGAGGATGGAGTGAGGGTTGTGTCAGAAATTATAAACCTCGTCCTCTCAGATTGAAATGCCAGCAAGGACGTGGCGGTGTGGTGCTTTGGGCTGGAATAATCGGGGCCAAGCTGATTAGTCACTGGCAAGTTCCTGTAGCTGTAAATTTGACTGCGGATGCTTGTATTGAATTTCCAAACAACATCTTTGTGCCATGCTACAAATGTAAGGCTCTGGAATTAAGATGGAAAAACGACGGACATGTATGACAATATTCCATCACACGCTGCCAGAAAGCGAGAAGAGTACTTCATGGAATCGGGCTTCAGAAATTGCCGTCTGATGGAGCACCCAGCATCTTGACCCAAACTGAATCCCACTGAGAACCTGTGGAGTATCATCAAGCAACAGATTTATGCCTCAGTTCTCTTCAAAGGACAAGCTGTGAGTTGTTATTTTAAGCATAAGCAACAAGTATGATGCCCACAGTAATTCATAATCTAACTAAGACAGTGGATCAAAGAGTTATCTTGGTCATATCTGGTCATATAAGCTTTTTATTTGTGGCAACTGCCATGTATGAATCATTACATCATAGACGTTGCTCTCATTTCAAAATAAACATTGTTATAATTGTATGTTTTGGTAATAACCACCTTTATTAAACAACTGTTTTCAGTGTTATTGCACAGGTTTGCATAATTAGCGCGGCAGAGTGGGAAAAAGTGCATATTTTGGTAAATTATCAATATTTCTCCAAATATTACATAACATTTGGCATGATTTTCACCACTTATTTACATAGATAATAGATATCGGACAACTCATGTTCTGCATAATACCATGACACAGGGTGTACACAGCCATCAATGGCGATTCCAGGATTTGACCTTTAAAGGGCTGAGCCCTCAATGCGAATGTAGGATATTTGTAAAATAAATATATGTATTTAAAGTGATTAGGCTCAACTGCTTTCTGGGTTGTATAACATATGTGAAATACAACAGATGTAATAAAAAACATGCATATGCCATGCCTTTCATACAGCGAGTGCCATGGTTAGTTAGTTCTCTTTAGCCTCACTGATGTACCGCGCCTCATTCCCTCTGTATACTTAAGAGCAAAGATTCTAGGAAGCTTCTCACGAGCGTCTCTGCGAGATTCAGTTTGAACCAAGCAATTGTAAAGCCAAAGGGGGGATTCAAAGAAGACTTGCCTGCTACGCTTCCACTTGACAGTCATTTCTCACGCAGAAAAGATCACAAGATTTATCGGGTTTCAATGGATTTGGGAAAGAATGACAAAATTTTTAGTGGGGCTGAGAGAAAAGATGGGTGCTAAATAGGGACTAGCACTGCCTGGGGTAACAGTTATTAACCCAGTCATAAAAATATGTGTTTAAGTTTCAAAGGGTGAGCAGGGGCCTGTATCACAAAGCAGGATTTTTTACTTAGCCGGATAGCTTGTCGGATTTAAGGTAGTTTGGGGTGAATATAAGTGAACAAATATTAATTTCATTTAAAAGGGGATACCTTAAATCTGACAAATTATTCAAACAAGCAAGAAATCAGGCCAAACAAGTACAGCTATTATCTATTTAAGTATTTCCTTATTTTTGCCAGTATAAAGCCAGTCTTTGACAATACTGTCAATACCCTCCCCCGATTCTTCTGACCCTCCCATAAACAGCCCAGCAAATGGGGGACGCACCTGCTTCGGTCCAAACTACGAGTTCCAGCTGTGTAACACAGAGGAGTGCCCTAATCCCATGAGCGACTTCAGAGAGGAACAGTGCCGAATGTGGGACCCCAAGTTTGAGTACCAGAACAGCAAGCACCACTGGCTGCCCTTCGAGCACTCAGACCGTAAGTACCCTGAGTGAGCAGAGGCAGAGCTGGGGGAGGTTCTTCACTGGAATTGGTGTTGGAGTGGGATGGGGAAGAGTAGGGCCCACATGTGATGGCCACTACCCTTTTTCTCTAATGTTTGTCCCAGCGGCAGTGGTGGTCAAGAGCTGGTAGCTTAGCTTGCCATGGTGTGTTTCATACTGTGACCATTGGTGCGAGGTTCCAAGCAGAAGAAGTAAAGCATAACAGGAAGAGTGCAAACGAGTCCAAAGGCGGGCTTCTCAACAACTCCGATGAGACCAGCTGGGTAGAGAAGACACCATCCTTCATTCCCATCCTCCATCAGAGCTCAAGTGTCTCCCCTTCTTCCTTACTTTCCCACCACATCTGCTGACTGCCACTCTAATCAACTTAATTAAACTATTAAGGAATTAAGTAGCTTGACAAATCTGATTCCTTGCCCGAGTGTCTTGATACTCATAATGCCAGGTGGTTTAAATATGTGAGGTGATACGTGGCAGAAAGAAATATAATCACCTGAAAGTCCATCTCACCCTTTCCATCACGCTGGAGTTTAACAGCTGAATATCCATAACACCATCTGTACTATTGGAAAATGTCTGTTTTGGTGCACAAACCATCCATCTTTGTGAAAGTTCTCAAATACCAATAGCTACAGCCTTTCAAATAATTCATTTTGAGTCAATGTTCTTGCTGTTATTTAGCAAATAGATTCTCGGAAGTTCACGCTATCGCAGCTGATCAGAACATTTGAGTCTACATATGTCCATAGAGCAGCATGTCTCAATCCTCATTCATGAGCTAGTTTTCCTATCAGCTCACTTTCCTATCACCCAATATGTAGTAGGATCCGTCACAAACATGCAAATACACATAGACATAGAGAGAGATAGGCCTACACAAGAACTGAGAGAGGGGAAACCCAGCCTGTACACAAGAATGGCGGGGGGGGACCAGGCCTGTTACACAAGAACTGAGAGAGAGAGGAAACCCAGCCTGTTATACAAAGACTAATAAACAGGAAACCCAGCCTGTTACGCAAGAACCGGGAAAGAGCGGAAAACTGGCCTGTTACACAAAAACTGAGAGAGAGAGAGAGAGAGAGAGAGAGAGAGAGAGAGAGATGCACCCTGTATCTTGGACCATAAATAAGCAAAGTATGACAGAAATCTGCCCGGACCCACCAAACCACTCCTTCAGCCCAGGAATGCCATCCCAAGTCTTGCACACCTCAAAAAAAAGATGTGCCAAAGTTTCATCTTGCTCACAAAATGGCAGTCCTCCTCCACAGAAGGATCAATATGTGCCACATGTTTGTAGCCACAGCCCACTCTATGGTGGGCTTGTACAGGGTCTTCCAGCAGCCCCAGGGAGAAGCACCCAGCACCAAAATACCCAACCACCTGGAAGCCGCCAACCCCGCCAGAGTCTTCATGTCCAGAACTTTCACGCTAAGTTCATAAGGAATCTCCCTGGAGGCATCTGCAAAGTTCCTCAAATGCTCCAATGCCGCACTCTGAAGAAGAGCAATAGGCCATGATTCTGCAAGGGCAGGAAATGCTCTCAGATCTCCCTCTCCATCCATTGCAGTCCTCCAGAACCCCACAGGCAGTGGTGAAGAAATGTTATCGAGGATTGTTTAAATGAGACAGCTGAACCAGAACCCGTCTCAGTACACAAGACAGAAACAGATTTCTAGGTTCCACCCTATCTCAAATGCCTAAGCTTTGTAATGTCTGCTGCCACTGGGTGTGGCCAAAAAAAAAAACAGATGCTAAAGCTCTGGTCCGAATCAGGAGGTTGTATAACAACGGCTCCTCCTCCAGGCTAATACACACCTGAGAGCCAGGCCTATCAGTCTGCAGCACAGAAGACCACAGAAGCACGGACTGGTAAAACAAGGTGGTCACCGATATGACTATGTCCATTAGGTCCAGCCCCAACAAATGTCTGTCATACCCTAGACCATCCACTCGCCGAAGCAACATGCACACTTTGTTGGCCCATAGCAACTTATCACCATACAGCAACCTCTGAGTTCTTTTCATTCTGAAAGCACCGATACAGCCAGCCAGGTCAACAATTCCCTGACCGCCCTCCCACACAGGTGAAAAAAGCACAGAGGCACGAGTCCAGTGTTTGCCAGACCAGTAGAAATCAACAAGCTTCTTCTGGAGCTCTCTGTGCAGCACAGGCGATGGCTCCAAAGCCATGAACCTATGCCACCGTCTGGATGCCGAAAGGTTATTATCCACCACCACTGTCCCTCTGTAGGACAGCTGAGGCAGGATCTATGACCAACAAGACAACCTGGTGCACAGGTCCTCCAGCAGCCCCACCGAGTTCCTACTGAGGGAGTCTGCTGATCTGAAGTCCACACCAAAGTACTTCACACCTGTCCTAACCCACTGTAATGTAACTTCGGCAGTACCTGACCCTGCCACTGTCCACTACCATAGCACATACACTTACTCCAATTGACACGAGCCAAAGACGCCCCCTCGTACAGCTCTCTAACGCCTGAACATCCCTGTCCCCCCATACAAACACAGATACATGGTCAGCATAAGCAGACAATACAATGTGCCTAAGACCCTGTAGCCCCTGCAGCCAAGCCCTCTGCCGACACAGCAAGGGTTCAATGGCCAAGCAGTACAGTTCCCCAGACAATGAACACCCCTGCCTGATACCCCTCCGCACCCTGATAGGGCAACTCGGCCCCGACCCCACCTTAAGCATCACAGATACATTGGCATACAATAGCCATATCCAAGACAGGAAAGTCAACCCCATGCCAAAAGCCATGCTATTATTTTCTATTCTAACACAGCAAAGCCCCCCAAAAAACCCATAAAGAAACAACTTAGTGTCAAAGTGCCAGTAATATTTTGTCAAGATCTTCAACAAAAGCAAGCCAACCAACACCAAGCGGCAGTCAGAAAAGGTGCATGGAGTTATATGTGCCATCAAAATCTTATTCCACTCAAACTTCGACACATAAATCCTATCCAGCCTAGTGGCGCTGACCCAACCAGTCGAAACTTTCAGCCAGGTATACCATGACGCCCCCCTGTGCTTCTCTCGCCCCACATCCGCCAAGCCCCAATCCCACACCAACCAATGAAGAGCCACCCAGAGGCCATATGAGGCTCCTCCCCAGTCCGACCCAATGTGAAATCAGTGGTGCAGTTCCAGTCGCCCCAACCACAAAAAAACATCACAACCATACCATTGCAGAGCATTACCTAACCTTTGCAAAAATTGCATCCAATCCCATACGTCGACAAATAAATGTTTACAAACAGGAAATCGGTCCCCTCAACTGCAGCCTCAACCGCACTCCACCTCCCACAGCTGTTCACCTATCGTCCCCACCCTTTCAAAACAGAATGGTGACTCCTGCACTTGTATGAGTGCCATGACTCATAAACAGCCCACCCTTCAACCACAACTGTAACTCCACCTCATTGTCCCCATCGCTATGAGTTTCCTGCAGAAACAGCGCATCTAAATGATGCAGCATCGCAAATTCAGCCAGTTTTGCTTGCTTATCCTTATCTCTTCTGCCATTAATGTTTAATGATCCCACAACCAGCTTCTCCATGGAACTGGTAAGGAAAAGAAGAAAGAAAGGAGGACAGAACTGTGCAAGATCAAGAAAAGGCTAATTTGTAAGTAATCTGCATCACAGTCCTGCTACAAATTTTCTCAAGTGAAACCTCATTTGCATAGTCAGCTCCTCAAAACTAGCTACCTTTCGGAAATGTCGTACCGAAGCCAAAAACGTCTGAACATCCAGGAAGAAATCCGTAAGTTGGACTTCCCGTAGCCCTCATCCAAAAACTCATTTCTCCTGCAAGGAATACAGCTGCTGATCATCCCCCCCCCCCTGCGAAGCAAGTTCCAAAACGTCCGAGAGACTGACATCATCTCACACAGCCTTGCAGCCTCATCAGGAATGGCTGAAATAATGCCCCTGGCACTCACAGCACCCCACAATCTGTCATCGACTTCAAGGGGGGGGTCTGACATCGCAGGGAGAATCAGGAGGCCCATCACCCTGCCCCGTATGGACCCTTCCCTCCCAAACTTCTTCACCACCAAACCTCGCTGCCTCAATGAGGCATGTCCTGTGCAGACAAATGATCCTCTTATGGCCAACGACTCGCCGCTAAAACACCGCAAATCGCCCATACTAGCATATAACATGTATGACCTACCCTCACGAAGCACCCTAAAAGAAATGTCCAGCACCAGGTCATTCAAAATCATAATCACCTGCCGCCTAAAAGACACCACATGTCTCAACGCTGGAGTCTTGCAATTCAACGGAACTTCCTTAAAATCCCAGATGACCCTAGTAAAATAGAAAAGCTCCTATGCAATTTCCGCATCAGGAACAAAAGGCAGCACATTCGAAACCGTAACTCTCACAGTTGGCAAGACTAATGGTACAACCGCAATCTAACCACCTGGCACTGTAATTGCACTCACAATCAACCAAGTGCGTATCCTTCAAAAATACCACCGCTGCCAAATTCATATGCAACCCTGACACAATACCATCACATCCTACCTGCTCTCCCATACCTAACAAGATATCCTCCACGGTTACCTCGGAATCAATCTCACACCTGACCCTGTGCTGCAGTGAAAAAAAACTCACGCCCATCAAAATGCGATGCCGTCACAGCGAACCAAAACAAGGAAACACAATTGCGCAGCACATAGGAACTCACCAATCTCTGAAACACAGAAAACACAAAAGTTGGAAAAAACATGGAAGTCTCGCACCAGCCACAGTTGGTTACTGCACATACTGCACCCACTCCCAGCAGTCATTCTGACAGAGAGAGAGAGAGAGAGAGAGAGAGGAAACCTGGCCCATTACACATGAACAGAGAGAGACGGAGAGGAAACCAGCTTGTTACACAGTAACTGAGACAGAGAGTAAACCCAGCCTGTTACACAAGAATAGTGAGAGAGAGAGAGAGGGAGAGAGAGAGAGGCCTCCTCTGTGATCTCAGACTACGCACCATGTAGTGATCAAGGGATGGCTGTGCGCTTCCAGGTGAGAGAGGCAGTGTGATGCTTTCTCTCCCTGTTATACTCCAGGTGGTCTGCAAGACCCTGCCATGCATCCCACTGAGAATGTGTAACCCCCTCCCCCACAAATGCATAGGTAAAAGCTGACACTCCAAGCAGATCGGTTTCATTTTCTTTTCAGTTACCCCCCCAGTCAACCAATAGAATCTGTCCACCAAGCTTGACTCTCTTATCAAACACTATATTGACTCTTAATTTGTTAAATCTGAATGAATGTTCTATTAAGGAGTGAAAAATGAATAACTAATAAAAAAACATTTTGAAGTAAAGTAACTATATTTTAAAGCTGATTGCTGAGCAAACAAGAAGTACTAGCTAGCTGTAAATCTAATCTGAATAGCTATTAGATCAACATTCTGATGCAATGCCACACAAACTGTATGTGTGCTTTCGTCTTTACAGGCACGACTTAACAGCAACCATCGGCTGTGAAAATTATACTGTGGTTTGAAGTGTGCAGCCCATAACATCTCATCATGTGGGCTTCCCTGTTTATATACTCCCCCCTGCACCAGCCAATGACAGCTCACTATTTGGGTTCCCCTGTTTGTATACCCCCCCCCACCAGCCAAGGAACGATGCCATCTGTACTGCCAGTCCAGGGAGACACGGGACGTGGTGAACATGCAGAGGATGGTCCACGATGGGACTCACTGCTCGTACAGGGACCCCTACAGCGTATGCGTGCGCGGAGACTGTGTGGTGAGTAGCATGTCTGCGTTACATCATGGACATTAAATTAGGGGCAGCTGATGGCTTAATGAGCTTAATAACCTGATGTGTGTGTTTTACTGGGGAGCATGATGATATCCATGAGTAGGAGAGAACTGGAGAACAATCTATAGTGGAAAAAGGTTACAATATGGAGGAGAGGGGGATGCAAGTAAGGGCAGTGGTGGCTTAATGGTTAGGGAAGCGCACTCATAATCGAAAGATTGCAGGTTCGAATCCCCGGCCAGCAAAACACCACTGAGGTACCCTGAACAAGATACCGCCCCCAAGCACTGCTCCCCGGGTGCTGAATTAGTTGCCCCCTGCTATGTCACATATGGGTTAAATGCAGAGGACACATTTCGTTGTTGTGCTCTGTGTGCTGTGGTGTGTCAACAATGACAAATAATCGCTACATAAAAACATTGATACAGCAGCTCATTTATACATCCCTGCATCATCCATAACTGCTTGACTGGTACATGGTGACACTGAACCTAGTGCCAGGAAACACAGGGCACAAGGCAGGGGCACACCCTGGGGAGGATGCCAGGCCCCTGCAAGGCACACACCGACACTCAGTGACACTCTGCAGGCACTTCAGAGGCTCCAGTTCAGCTAAATCACACGTCTTGTACTGTAGGAGGAAACTGGAGTTGATGGGGGAAACTCAAATGGCACATGGAGAACTTACACCACAACAGGTCTCCAACTCCGGTCCTGGAGAGCTACTATCCAGTAGGTTTTCTATACTACTTGGCTTCTGATGAGCCACACCT
>JAODJU010000002.1:19589247-19606747 GCA_026776725.1 Gnathonemus echidnorhynchus | reverse complement strand
ACATATTTCTCTATTTTTTTACTTTATGTTGCCTTAATAGCAGTTGCCTTCATATTCTGAGTTGTGTCATACTTTGAGCTGAATACATCTATACGTAGATGATAACCATGTTATTGAATCAACGACTGCATGTAAACTCTTCTTAAATGGCAGCTGAGATTGTTCAACAATAAAAATTTGATAAATAAAACGTTTTAAGTAAATCTGAGCATCATGAAATCATTTTCAATAATGGCAAAATGATCATGTCACACGTATAAACGGTAAGTCATTAAAATGTGGAAAAGGGTGAATTGTTCATCACAGAGCCCAGTACCTGCAATCGTTCCTTCTAGCTTCATGGCTTAATTTTTCAAGGTGAATGGAGATTTTGTTTGCTTCAGGAAAAATATAAAATATAAGTAATTACAATTAAATTTAATTACTGCTCTTTATGTAAACAAAATATTAAAATGTCAGGTTTGACTTGGGTTCTGATTCAGTTTTACCAGTGTTTTCACAGAAAGAAACTAATAATAAAAAACAAAAAACATTTTTCAATGAATGATGATGTGATATTTGTAACCTTAACAATCAACGGGAATTACTAGCTGATAGGAGTTCAATTAATAATATGACTTATCAACTATATATGCCGCTCATATAAAGTCAAACCACATCGCAATTAAAAAACAAAATCTGAAAAATTTGACCCAGAACATGTGTGGAAAAATGCGAAGTGTTATAGCACCCATAGGTGGCAGCATATGGAACTGCAATGTGTTATAGAGGCGGGTATGAAATGCAAAGTCACGTATGGTCGATAGGCCGACATATTCCTTCTTCCTAGTGCCACAGTAGCGGAGCAATATTGATTATAAATTCAATATGATGGCAGATCCTTTGTTCAATAAGACTGATACACACAAACTACACAGAAGGACACAGTGCCTATAAACCCTTTAAAATGTCATACTCCACCTCTATATCTTGTACCACACAATTTGCAAGAAAAACAACCAAGTTTTCAGAAATGAAAAACCAAAAATTATATATATATGTGCATTAATACTTCCTAGAAGCATGCTTTTCTTGAATTATGTCTCTCAGAGTAGATTTTCACCAGTATAGCAAACCTAGATTTGATAATACCCATATTCCCCATGCTGAATCAGGGGATCAGCCACATTTTCAAGGTCAGCCAGATCTCCAAGGTCAGTGGTCAGTGTTCTGGGGATTAAAACTACATCCCTTGATTCTAGGATTTTATAGTGGCATCAGTTTTCAAATGTATTGAGGTCAGGAATCTGCCTTAGCAAGTCCAGCATGTTTGTATTTTGTATTATTTCGTTTGTATTTTTAAATGTGTGAATGTTTCAATGTCTTTTACTTATTATGCAACTATTCTCTTTTATTTATTCCTCAGTGCAGCACTTTGGTCCATAAAGTAGTATACCTTCGTTAGTTAGCTTTGTTAGTTAGCTGTGTTAGCTTTCTGTACGCATCTCTTATGTTAGACGGGTCGGTGCCATAAAATACCCTCAAAACAATAATTTGTCATCCAATTTGTTTCTTACCTCTTGGTTACCTTGTTAAGCTTCCTTATCCATGAAAAGATTGGTTTTAATATTTTTGGTGTGACTTTCTGGACCTTTCATTAAACAGCATACCTCTCATTCTCAATAAAAAAAATAATGGTAAAATAAGCCTCAAATGAATTAAATAAATAAACTGAATTGGTCTTATCTTGCCTTACATATCTGGGCATGCCTTGCCCAGTGATTTTTTTTTTTTCCCATGTATTACTTTTTTAAATAGACTTTCCTGATGCTGTACAAAATTTTATGTGGTGCCTTTATGCATTTTAAACTTACAAACAGGTTGGTGCCGACCCCAGCACAATAGGAAGATTAAAGAGCTTTACAAATAAAGCTGCATTGGATTTAGCTTTAGCTGTGTTATTTGGGTCATTCACATATAAAATTTCAGTTTTGTAACAGAGGGTGGTGATTCTAACTTTATTTGTGATTTAACTTCATTTGCAGTGATCGTACTTCCCTGCCACCCTCACAAAATCCCCAGTGGCTGGTGGTGATTTCCGTCTTGGCACCATCCTGTAGAGCCCAGCTTTGCCTAGAGCGTGTGCTTTAATGCAATGTTTCTGAACCCGGTCAGCGTCATTTTCCTGCTGGGAGCTGGAAGGGAGCAAAAATGTGGACTGCCTGGCTCGGAGCTGGAAGGGAGCAAAAATGTGGACTGCCTGGCAAGGGGTTGGGAGGGAGCAAAAATGTGGACCATCTGGGTGCACCTGAGGACTGGATTGAGGAACACTGTTTTAATGTAAATGGGTTTGTGAATTTCAGAGGCTGGGTATGCACTGTAGGTAGACAACTATAGTATTAGTTTGGTTTCACATATTGAAAGAGATGCATTTTCATAAGACTATAACTAGCATGAACATTTACAGGAAATTCAAGCATGCTGAAAAAAAAACCCTGATAATGTGGGTTCACCTAGTAACACATCTGGGGGGTTTAGCCATCAGGCTCTTCTGTGGTCTCCACCCTTCCTGCAGAATGCCACTCTGCTTTTGACAGTCCTACAATGATTGGCCCTTGAGTAGATGTTGTCAGACTCCTTCACCACTATCAAGCTCACGTTGGTTTTGAGCAAAGAGTTTGTTTAATTCTCATTTTTACCTGTCTTTTCATTTCCAGGGAAACGCGACCCAGTGCCAAAAGTCTGATTCTATTATCGCTGTGCCTTTTATCATCTCGCATCCTGAGCGTCACCGTTTACATAAAGTGACTTTGAATACCTCCATTTGCATTGCTACTACCTCTTACAAAGAATTGCCAAAATATCCCCATTAATAAGATTATCATAACTAACATAATACGTGTCTTTAGTAGTTTGTTGGATAAAAGAAGTTTTAGCATTAATACTTGTTAGAAAAATCATTTTGCATCTTGGTATTCAGGGACAGGCTTACGCAAAGAACAATCCACACCAAGTTGCACTAATTAAGACTTTTCTTTGGGTTTCTTTTGCCTGATGGAGAGAAATTAATTTTGGGAAACCACCACATTTCTATTGAGTGGAGAGAATGGTCACGGTTCCATTTCCTCTTTTACTTTCAGAAATTTCCGCACCAGAAATACGTGACATCATACCCACAGAGTACTACATAAAAGCCCTTCTGCAAACCAAGACAGCAGCACTGTCAGCGCGCCACCTGGGTCACCGCAGTTGTCACCAGCAGCACAGAGAACCTCCACCATGATCTTCAGACTCCTCCTGCTTCTCTCAGTCGTGGCTTGCGTCGCCTTCTCACAAAGTGAGTGCCGCCCTTCTCCGTCGCTCCAACTTTCAGTTCTTCCATCATGTTTTTGTGCGTTTAAAGGTTTTTCTCTGAACTATTACCCTCTCAGTTTAGCTGTGTCTTCCTTGTTGCTCCTCAGACATCGCGGGGGGGCGTGAAACGTGCCTGTGCCAGAGCACTCGGGACAGTCTCAGGGTTAATCGTCGGTACATCGAGAACTTGGAGATTTTTCCCCCGTCAAACTTTTGCGCGAAGCTGGAAATCATGTGAGTATTAACACCTGCATTCTTAATCAGATTTAAATCCCAATTTTGTTTTAGATGGTTTAATCAAGACCTGAATCAGCATCTTGCCTTTAACCGACCTGCTAGTACATTGACTGCTCAGAACATTATTCCTCTTGTGAATGTACTCCAAAGATCTGGATTGGTGAACAGTAGTATAGTTGTCATTTTTGTGCTTGTACTCATTAACTCACTATTGTGTTTCCAGTGTCAACCTGAAGAATGGGAACAAGTACTGCCTGAATCCCGAAGCCCAGAAAATCCGCCAAATGATTAAAAAATTGCAGTCGTAAGTTCATGCAATGATCCCATTTACACTGGGTTTTCACGATAGACAGCAGCACTAACCTACTTCACTCAGAGATTGTGACTCTTTAGGGAATTTGCCTGAGCTCAGAAACACAAAGCACTGCTCATATTTGAATACTGGGTATTGATTATGTACATTGCTCAATAATCAGCTCGCTTTATTTTTTTAGCCAAAGTTGCAGTCATGTTTTGAATATAAAACCAACTAATTTAAAATAGCATTACATAATCTAGATCAGCAGGTGTTGATATCAGCAGGTGTTGGGATGACTTACTCTAAAGCTGGTTTGTTAAGTACAAGAAGTAACTCACTGAAGTCCTTTGCACGAGTCTGACAGCAGAGCTTCCTGTTAATGTATCAGAATGCATGAGTTTCAGGTTTCACCACTGATGCGGTGTGAGACCTAGACTTCCCAGGTCATGTGACCCTGATGGCTCTGAATCTCTCAACCAACACAGGAAGTAGATGCCCTGATATGGAGGGAGGTGACCCCCACCCCCCAGTCGGCATCTGATTGGACACTGAAGCTGGACACCCTCCCCCCACCCCCAGATACAGGGACCACCCAGTCCTACTGATACTCATACAGAATGTATCCATGTGTGTCATTTAGATAATTAATGGTACAAACATTGTTGTCTATTGATGTGTTCGTATTGTTACTAATCATAACCCTGTACTGCATAAGTGGTTGTGGAAGATGGCTGTATTCTCCATAATGCAAAATATATTTCTCTACTGCTGATATTTTCCTAATATATATTTTCTATGTATTGTTATGTATATTTTCTATGTAGTATAGCACTATATGGCAAATTGCATTCAGTTTTTACACTGTATAATATACTCTATTATTATTTAACTGTTTTCAATTAATAAATACAAAAAACAAACATCTGTATAAACTTGGCTTTGTGGAAACTGTCATGGATGATCCTGGCATTACTGAGGACCACAGGGGCTCCATTCAATTGAGACTAAAACCAAAAGAGCTTTTATTTCCATTCACTTTAGCTGATTTATTCCCCAGAGACAATTTTCAGTTTTACCAGCATACAGGACTGGATGTTTCAAATCAGATGTTTTTTCATATACTCTTAATACAATGAGATGCCTAGATGGACACCTCCTGCAGATTGTTAGTTACCGATGGAGTGAAAATGACCAGTAATTTGATATATATCATGCTCATATTTTATACCTATGAGCTACTGAGTAGCGTTACGGCTGGTTGATAGAAACTATCTGCGTTTTGTCAGGGCTGGACTGGAGTTAACAATCGGGCCTGGACTCTGGGGTCCCCCATGACCCCATATGCCAGATGGCCCCAAACACTGTGGACTGAACGTTGCCGCCACCCACAGAGCAGATTTGGCTACAGGCCCTGCACACTTACACACCCCCCGCGGGAAACCCAAACACCAGCCCTGCACCTCTCCTCCTATCTGGCAGCTGAGGTCTTGGGTGTGGCAGGACTCCAGTAAGACCAGTGAACACCACTGCTGGTGCTGTATTCTCGGTCAAGCAGACCACAGTGATGGTGGACTTCAACTGGTCCATGGCAAATGAAGCACTCATGTGACAGCATGGGGGGAATTATTTTCTAACTGATGTATTTTTTACAGGTGTTGCACATTCTCGATTAAAGGCATCCAGATGAACGTCTCCGCGTGCTGTCTTTCCAGTGGGGGCGGAGGAAAACCACCCACGCATCATCTGGTGTCCGCTGTGGAGGTTTCACGATAGGATTGGGAGGGAGGGGGGTCCCACAGACCAGGGTACTGCACAATACACCAACACACTGTCTGTCATCGCGGACTGCAACTGGGATACATGCTGGGAATGACGGTACTGACGGCACAAATAATGCCGTTTCAGCCAAATGGCGAGATCGCCGTCCGTGAAATTGCCTTAATTTCACGTTGTTGTGTTTACATTATTCACAGCTGTCTTTGTTTTACTAACGTTTAACGTTTTTAACTAGAATGGGCCACAGCTGCGTGTTTCTGTACGGGAGGGTATAGTGTTTGTGTCAGATTTGCGTGAGGAAAATAATCCCCATTTACAATTCAGACAAACTGGTATATTGCTTTGATTACCTCCCCTTTGGTGGGTGGGCGAGTGAGTCTCTTCTGTTTTTGCTGAGCTGTTAAGAGAAATTGATGGATATTATTAGACGGGTTTTACTGGTAATCCAGACAACATAAAAGGCACCCTACATTAGCATAAAAGTACACCACTCATTCTTACGGCAGACTACTCACAATATGATCATAAATCTGTTACTAAATCAACTGTACAATAAAATAATTACGACAGAAAACACGGAGAACTGGTTTCATGTGAAAGAAGATTTTTGCAAAGGTATTATGAACAAGCAGCCAACGGTATTATGTACGTAAAATGTCCACGAATAAACGAGTAGAACTTAACCTGTGTTAATCCGGGTTATATTCTAAATATTAATTAAGATGGATAGAATTAAACCACTCCGATGAAATCCACCTGTCGCCGACGGTGAGCGGGAGCCCCCTACCGACATCTTATGGTACTTGGTATGAAAAAACAGAAAAACCTCGATCGGCTGGGGAGTACGGAGCCCATGAAGTTCGGAGTTCCTATATAGGGGAAAATATTGGGAAATATTACTTTAAGCAGTATTCACTCGCAATTCGCGAAAACAATTACGGGGGAACGGAAATCTGTTTAAAATTATATTCTCATCCTTGTCCCTTTAGGAGCACCGTAGCGGAGGACGCTGTCTAAAATTCTCATTTACAGCTACCTCAGTCATTTGTTTTCCACCACGCTTCTAACAAACGGATCAACACTATAAAGGTCAACAGAGCAACTTTTCAATGCATGACACAACTTCGGCAGTGTCACTTTAAAATGAGAAAATAATACAAAATTGTGCCCGTATATCATTCTGACATTGACCTCATTGTGACTTGAATGCATTCGCTGCGTGTCAATCCAGGGCATCCGCAAGTCCCCCTCTAATGAAAACAGCTGATTATCCTGCAGACTATATTAAGATTAATCTTTCCATTTTTAACAGTGCTATTCTTGTACTAAAGTCGTACTGAAGTGACATCTCAGACTTTCTGCCAGCTGTTGTCTGCAGCCCCCCCATATGTGCTTCACATATGTCATGTCAATAACAGTCCCATTTGCAGCGTTCCTTGGCTGGCTGACATTTCAGTTCGCCTCATGACCGAACATTTTTGGGGCGTGGGACGGATAAGCCATTCAAGATCATCTTCGCTTGTAAGTGGCGCCACCCACTGGTACACCTTATTACGTGACTAAATGAAATGTGTAAAGAGACTTGATATCATATAACTTATTCACCATTCAATGAAAAAGAATAGTTCCTAACGTCTTCTGGCATATTATTATTCACGAGTTTTACAATCTTCATAATATGAAACCAAATCCACATCGATTAACAAACTATACAGCGATCCTATTTAGTGAATAATATTTTAGCATGACAACAATAAACAGCAATACGCATGCGCACACAGACGCATTGACTAAAGTAATCCTCTTTTAGCGTTATACCCTCGGTCATTATGTAATCTGACTGATGCGTGGGAAAGCGCACGATTTTTCTGTATGTGCTTTGAGACATCTGTCATTTGAGACACCTGAAGTTTATAATAAAAGGAAAATAATAATCTCTCAACAATCTACCTCAACTGCCCAACTACCCAATTTTTACGTAGTTTAGTTAAACTTTATACAACTGCCGAAAGATGTGCTAGCGCACGCACTAGCTTCCCGAGATATCGCGAGAGTGTGGAGCACCGGCCGCCCGGCGTCTCCTAAGGAAAGTTACAAAGTGACCGCAAAAAATAATGACACATCAGATGTTGTGAGTGCATCCCAAAAATAAATGCATTGCTACTAGCTGATTTAATTTTCAGTAATTCAATAAGGAAACAACACTAGGTGAGCATTGGGTTTTTTCTTAACCGATTGCTTGCTTACTTCTGCAGGCTTAAAGAAATATAGTTAAATGGATTTGATTTATTCTTACTGTGCGATTTCATTATCGTTACACTGAAATAAGTTATTAATGTCAGCAGAAGGCATGAATACTGATCGTTTGGTATTTGGTGTCATTTGCTGTATGCAAAAAGTTAAAAGGGTAATTAGATGTACTAAGACCCTGAGATATGTACATGCTGTTCTGAAATTAAACCAATTTGTGACAGTCTGTTGGATTTATTAGATTATCCAACGGTACGTGCCTTGGAGTTTTAAACGTTGCTATCTACTGTCAGTTTAACTATCATTTGAGCAAGGCACCCTGCAAAACGTGTCAATTCTCCCGGTTTAAATGGGAGCCGAAACTCTGATGTCGTTTAAACGGTAACAGTTTTGTGCTTGAATTACTCATAATAAATATTGTAGTTTGACCATTTTGAATCTTATGACGATTATGCTGGAGTGTAATAGTCAGATCCATTATAAAAAGTTAACGTTTTACATGTCCATTCTAAAATTAAAGTGAATTGCAATTAAGTGCAAGATTGGGGAAACAAGTAGACGAAGTCGATGCATGATTACTGTTAACCCTTTCCCAAATGCAGGGTTATGAACTTAAGGCTTAAATTTAAAGTCAGAAGACAAAATGTTCCGCGTATGTGGCATTATACAACAGCGATGCTGTATTTTGTTAATAACCATAATTAAAATGTTGACTCTCTTATATTTTTTACGAATTTAACGAGTCTCCTGTGATCTATCGCGTGCAGTCCTTTTTAAAAAACTTTTACCAGGCTTAGCCGACAGCCATGTCTGCAGCGTCGTTGTAAAATAACAGCGGAGGAATAGTTTTTCCCAAATACCACGGTAAATATTATTATTATTATTATTATTATAAGAAGAAGAAGAAAAAAAAGAATGGTTCATAGCACTACGTGCTTTGGACCTTTAATAACTAAATATTTCTTTAAAACTCGTGAAATAGAAGTGAAATTTTGGATTAAAGAATCCCTCTTTGACAAAGACGAACTGGAAATATCCATTTAATAAATATGTCGTAAACAACTTCTTACTAACTTGGTTCATTAAAGAATGTCCATATTCAGTGTCAGGCATATTCCAAAAGACGTGTGTTTCAGATACAGTAAATGATTAATTCCGTTTGATACAGATTGCCTAATGCCTATGAGATTGCACTTGTTTGCCTGGGCTGTCATCCAATAAGCTTAGCTTAGGGTATGGTCTGTTCTTTCTGCCTGATTGATCCTTTTTTGAGGCTTTCTTCAGAAACTTTTTGCATGATCGGTAGTTTTGTAAGTCCTTTAGCACTGAGCAGTGAAGTTATGAACCATCATAAGCATTTCATATTACATTTTTTTTATCTTTTCTGAACAAAACTGTTTTTTTTTTCTTTGTTTTCCAGCATTATGGCATCCAGACGGGGGGACGTTCCAGGTAAGCTACATTTGTTTTTTTTTTTGGTGAGGGATGCTAGGTAAATTCAGCAACTGTATTAATACTTTGCAGCTGTGTACCTCTGATGTGCTATTTTTAAATATTCACCTATCACAAAGTAATCCAAGCCTTGTTTCGCAAATATATGGATTGATATAGAGCAGGTTTGCCTCTGTTTCTTTTTTGTTTTGGATTATGCATGCGTTAATCAGAGGTGTGAGCATTTCTCTCTGTCTGCTTCTCCTGATTCATTTTCCCTGCCCAGCCTTGGAGTCGGGTATGTCTGAGGGGCTGCTGGGTGGAGTATCGCTCCCCATCCGAATTGTCCGGCATGCCATCAGCTACGACGAAGCCCTGGATGCACCAATCGGCTCCCCTCCGTCAGACATGATCGTTAACATCCTTTGGGAGAAGCCTGTCATTCCGGAGAGGAGGTTCCGTCATCTGGTGGAGGTTGCATAGATTGCATAGATTAACACGTTCTGTCATTCATGAGTGCCATCAATTATTATTCATATTAATATTATTAATACATAGTAGCAGTAGTAATAGTAGCAGTAGTAGTAATAATTATGTGTTTTTTTTTCTCCATGATTAGGAGCCTGACCCAGATCATTTCCTGAGTCACACTGATACCTTTCATACCAACGCTGTAAAGCCTTCGGTTACCGCGGTGAAGGCCAAAGCGTCGTCTGGCATTATAAGCTCCCTTCTGACCAGTAAGATGATAAAATCTGGTATATGAACTGTAATTTTAACTGGAAATGGGGAATGATATGAAATGTAAATGATTCATATAAAAAAAGAGATAAGGAAGAATTCTTGTTTACTAAGGAATAAAAAAATAAATCAGTGTGACTTGTATAACAATTTGTGGAGCACGGAATTGATTTTGCATTTGTTCTGTAGGTATGTAAACTGGCAAATTCATTAGGAATTCTCTCTTGCTGGCTAAAATTTTAGAAAAGCAAGATAGGAGTTATTTAATATCAGAAGTTAAAGGAAATCCCTGTGTGAACCATCATGCATGACGGGTCTGGTTTTGCCAACCCACAGAGCAGACCCAAGAAAGCATCCAGAGGTTTGAGCAGCACGCTGGACTGACGGACGCTAGCTACACCCCACACAAGGGCCTGATGGCGGATGAGACGCGCTGTCACCGTATGTCTGACGCGTCAAATGTGAGTGCAGGGGGGCTGATAGATAGACCTCTGTCAGTGACTCAGGGACAGGAAGTGAGGTCATTATCAGATAGTGCCGTCACACCAAAGAATACCGTTACTTGTGTCTGGAGTAAAACGAGATTCATGAGAAAGGCCTCGTTTCATAAATATATGCAAGATATTTGAGTCGATTTGTATTCTGCTTTCAGCATTTCCTGACTTGGAAGGTTCTAATATAACTTTATATTGTGCATACACGCAATTACTAATTTTGCACCCACAAACTCAGGTCTGTGCCACTGGCCAATTTTTAAATGCAGTTTTACGTTCACAATTTATATTTGTACCAATTATGATATGATACTATGCTATTGGCCTATTGTGTATTATAATAAATATATAAATACAAATAGATTTAGGTAATTTTCCCATAAATGTGTGTAATACAAATATAATTTAGTGGAACGTGTGGAGTGCAAACTTGTTTTCCGCAGTGAATCGATATAAAATACAAAAACAGGTGTTTAACAGACGCACAACAAGATAAAACAGGTATGTAATAGACGCAGTAGTCTAAAATGCAAGTAAACAAATTATGTAACGTTCAGGTCGGGAAGTACCTTGTGTCCCCTGCCGTCATTGGCTACTTGACACCTCCATAATATGAGACGAGCCCCCTTTATGTGACGAACGAGCCAATCAGGAGGCGCTTTGGGGGTTGGCATTTCACAGGCCATTTTAGTGCCACAGTTCTACGCGAAAATCATGGACAAAAGTAGAATGTTTCTTCGACACGAAAACGAGAGGCGTGCTCGCATAAAAAGGTACTGTAGTGGGTTTTTTTGTCTTAGCTGTTGGGGGGATGTTTTATTGGATTTGTTTCAAGGCTTCGGCTGGAAATCGAACCGCGAACGCGAGAGGCGGTAGCTAGCTAGCTAGCTAGCTGCCTAGCTAGCGTATGAAGGAAAACATGGAATCGAGTTGTTTTTCTTTTCGATATTTTAGCAGTACACAACATGAAGTCGTTTACAAGAAACCTAGAACGATATTCCTTTTGTACAGACATGGTATCTATTATGAATCCGATTGTAGGAACTATGCGTTTCTACTTGTAAGCACTGGACTTTACGTACAATGGACAAGAAGGCATTCTAGGGAGACTGTGTCACCAAAGGCGTTGGAAAGCGTCCAAGAGTTTTTATCGCTTTTATCTACGAATCGCTGCCTTCAGGGTAAAGTGGTTCCATACCCATCGGGCGAGTTCCCAAATATGTAGACGACTGACATGCACAGGGCCGAAACAGCCTTGTTTTGTGGAGATCGGAACCAGTGGCCTGTACTACGAAGCGGGGTTACGGGCTTATCGGGGTAACTTGTCGGATTTAAGGTACCACAGTTTAAATGGACTTTATATTCGCTCACTTACATTCTGCCCAGACTACTTTAAATCCGCCAAGTTATCCCCGATAAGCCAGTAACCCCGCTTCATAGTACAGGTCCCTCAGGCCGGGCCGATCCAGCTGGACGCACTGAACTGCGCGCGCTGTCCACTGATGACGTATGCGCCGGGTGTCCCCCCGGCACCCGCGTGCTGCTGTACCCCAGAGGCTGGGGTTTTCCTGTTCGGCTGGTGCCGTGTTTCAGGGGGATTGTGCCCAGCTGACGGTCAGACCTAATGCACCTCCGCTGCGACATCTCGGCTGATTTAAGGCTTTAGTAAGCAGGCAGCTGAAGCCGATCTGCAGGTGGATCCAGACCTTCAGAACTTTGCCGTGGGCCCTGATGTAAAGTCAGTTGCTGTTTAATGTTCCTATTCGCTACATTGGTTGATTTACAGCTTTGAACACAGAACTTCTGCTGCATTGCGGTGGGTAATATATTAATATATATAAAAAGTTCGTTTCGGTTTGTGTTTTTCTCAGCATTTCTTACATTATCAAAAGATTGACTCATAATTAAGGACAGCCACAGACAGACTACCTGTGGAATAGTTCTGTAATTTCACAGCCTCGAGTCATTTATGCTCTGGAGGGAATCCATTCAAGTTTTATTTTTTTTTGCGGTGGTATGTGAATCTGTGTGTCAGTTGGGTGATGGATTTTTCATGTACGTAAGCTGTGGGGTCAGTCTTTTGTGGCATTCGCGTCCTGATGGCTTTTATTCAGCAGAACGGGATCCTGTATGAGTCTTGCGAATCGGGGATGGGTACTTTGTTTCAGGAGGTGCTGGATGCACCATTTCGTGTATATTGCTTTTGATTTATTTTTCTTTGTAATATTCTAAAACCCTTTGAGCTTTCCCGGTAAGTTTTTTTTTTTGAAGGGGAACACGTAATTAGTGTGTTGAAGATCCTGTGCTGGTTATTGGTTTTGTCTGTCTGCTGACTCGAGTGCTCTTTTGCCGTCACGTTACATAACTGTTTACAGACAGTGTTTTAATAACCCCAACTCCAGCCAGTTTTCCTGTTGGTATTTTGAGAAGACCCCCACAGGGTGAGTTGTCACATTCGCTTTATGTCTCGTTTCTGTAGAAGCTGAAAGTTCCAGGTGGGGACCCCAGGGAGGACAAGCAGGGAACGTCAGCACCATCCACCCCCTCTGTTACCCCCAGCATCACCCCCAGTGTGACACCCCACGCCTCCCCCAGACTGAATCACAGGTACAGACATCAGTGTCATAGAACATGGTTTGCAGTCTACAGGGTCTTCCTTAGCCATAACCTCCACCCGATCATGTGCCCCAGTGCACCTGCCCAAAGTTTCACTCTTAACTCTATATGTTTGTGATGTATGTTACTCACGAGAGTAGGATGGGATATGTGCAAAGAAACATTCCAGGGTATCTGTCCTCATGCTCGTGCAAAGGGCAAATAAAGCATCGTTTCATTTCAGACGTTAACGGCATTCCGTCCTTTGTCTCCTAGGAGCTGGTTCTCCCAAAGCTCTGTGGCGCTTCTTGGTGATTCAGAGTTTAGGAGCTCCATCGACAGTGTCGATATGGGTGGTAACGAGGGAGGAGGAGGTGTGGAGCGCTGGGGCCTCTTTGCAACACGCACCACGGTGCAGAAGTCCTCCACTGATCCAGGTGAGAAGGCTGTTTGTTTTAGTTTTGTTACGCAACGTGTGACGCACATCGGATTGACAGAACTAATACCGATCATTTTTTTCCCCCATGTTTAAGTGGCTTTTCATCTGCCTTATTGCAGGAACCCTGAATCTGCAGGCCTATCAGGGAGAGAGGACCACCATCCCCATCGAGGAGATGAAGAGCCAAGTCACCCGCATGGTTGAGGACTCCATCAGCCTCAGAGCCCCTAAACTGGAGATCCCTACCTTGGATGCAGTGAGACAGGTGCCCCGGCCACACAAACTCAAACCCAGAGATATAAATGCCCTCACTCCTTCTGGCTTCTGAAGTCCCCTTCTTCCTACTTGAATGTGATCTCGTTACAGCTGGTCTGCCTTGTTTTTCGTCCACTGAAAAGTGCGCTGAACTTGGGCCCCACAATCCTCCTGTTATGGTGCCAATTGTTGGGTTGTCCGGGAAATTTACTGAACTGAAGTTTAGTTTATATATATGATTTTCCCCAATTCCACGTTAATAAAGATCAGTGCCGTACAAATGCAATAGCTGGAGCCACTTTTTAATATGTGTGTGTATATATATATATTTTAATGCATATTATGCTGTATCTACCCCCCCCAACCACCTGACCATCTGTTGATTTGAGTGGTTGTGAGATTGATATTGTGAGGAGAAAACAATCTCAGGTCTGTGTAAAAAGTGTAAAGACGATATACTTGTCTGTGCCAACGCATTAAAACATGGAACACTATTGTAACGCATAATTAGCATTTGCCTTTTCTTGTTTTAGCGTTACAGCTGACATTTCATAATGGAGTTTCTTTTGGTTGATATGAGTTTTTTTTGTATTAATTTGTTGCTGGGATTGAAAATGTAGGGTGTGTAATGTTTTATTTGGCTGGCTAACCTGTTAGCTAATGTAAACTGATAGTTACTGGCTTCTACCTGAGTTGTCCTTTTGAGTCCCTTTAAGGGTGAGATGCTTTTACTTACTTTAAATGTTTGTATGATATTTTTCTTCCTTTGTAAAACTGTCAAAAGATATTCCCTTAGTTTAATGTATATGTTCGGAGTTTTGTGGCGCAAGTAGCTTCAAGAGTATATTGCAAGTTGCACAGGCATTAAATGTTAATTTTATATTTTGTATTGGATATGCTCTGGCATCTTTGGATTTAATGCTTTTTTTTCCGGTCAGAATTAACAATCTCACGGTGGATATGAGATTTTTTTTTTTTTTAGTGGAAAATAAAGTCTTTACTTAATTTTGCATTTATACATGTTGTGTTCTAAATGATTGTGGTTGCGTAATTTAAATAGTTGAGTTTCAAACAGGGTTTGCCGCCCCCCGGTCACCAGATTTTTATAACGTTACCTTGTGGAAGATCATTACAGTGTGTATATAACTAGATATTTTAGTTGCAAGTTCCACCTCTTTAGAGCGATTGGTTAAATGGGCGATTTCATGTGTAAGTGATGTGTAACAATGATTTTCATCTCCAGAATGGCTGTTTAACCATTGTGTCACCATGAATGCTGTAATTGCGCATTGTCGTTGTGTAGGTATGAGTATCCACAAAAAGCATGTGTCCATTCGCACCCAATTCTTGTCTTTTCTGATTTTGTAAGTATAAATAATGAGGAGAGAAATACCCGGCAGATTGGAAACGCGAAACGTGAGAAGACAGACAGCAGGTTAGATAGGCCAGATGACTCTGGTTCAGTGGCTCTAAAACTTTGTACCTCACTTACCCTTATTGTTTTCCGATTTGGTAAGTTGCATGACACTTCACTTGATAGTGCACAAATAGTAATAACTCAGTTACTACTGAAGTACAAATCATGAACATAGCAACAAATATAGTCATTATTTGAAAGATGCATCACAATTCATTAATGAACAAACATGAGATCCGTATTTCACTTGGGTTATTCATTACTTGTCCCTTCAATAGTTCACAAAGATTTACAGAATTAACAGACATAATGACAAATACAGTAACTGCTTGAGATAAAAGTTGCATAATGATTAATTAATTATGAATTAACGTGAGATCTGTATGTAACTAAACTTAGTTTGTGGTTAATACATAAGTAATAATATAATACTGTCTTATTTATCCCCCGTCAAGTAAAGTGTTACCACAAGAACCTCTCCGTCTACCCCTATTACGAATGACGTTTAAAGGTATACCTCCGTGTACCACCAGGGGGAGCTCGCGTACCATAGTTTGGATGCCACTGCTCCAGCTTTTAAACGATTTTCTACGATTAGCTGTGTGGTTGAGGGATATAGTATGTAAATGGTAAAAAGAAGTAATGGCCTAAGATCGTCAACAAGAGCAATTGTTTGTTTTAGGGTGGGTATTTCCTGCCTCAGCCGGACTTGTGAAAGCGGGGAAAAAGCTCAAATTGCGTTTTTCGTGCGCTTCGGAATGGTTGGTTTTATAAGAACGATCGATTGAAAAGTGAAACTGGATCATAAAGGAGCTCGTTTTGATTTCCAAAAAGGGTGGCGTGCAATGCGCTTTGTGGTGCGGAGTGTGTTGTGTAAAGAGCAGGGCGTGTTTGGCAGCGCTCCATAGCAGTGACTGCGGAGTCGCTTTAGCATGTTGAAGGATTCAGAAAAGATTTAGGAAAATATTTACAGCACCGCGATAAGTGTTTTCGCTGTTCGCATGTCCATGAATAAAAATTAAGATTTGCGATACTTTGTATTTCATGCAACAAACTTTGTCTTAAAAATATGAGTTTTTTTTTTTTTTTTTTTAACTTGCAATAGGAAGTTAGTTCTACCTAACAATCAGGTTCTGCTCCATTGTCTTTCTTTTAATCCTGTCTGACTTGGCCAGGTGACCCAGATGTTGTAGTCTTGTCTTGGTGTCTGAGTTGCCACATTGTGTGTCGTTCCTCTTCTTCTGAAGGAGACCAAAAACCTCAACTTTTGCTAAACTACGCAATCACCTATGGAAAGGTGCCAGGGCGAATGCAGCCAGAAACAACATATCCCTGCCAGCAGCACCACCCAGGACCCAAACTCTGTTCAGCCCCCCCACGTGGGGATGTCTAACATATGCTGTCCAGGCTTCAGTCCCCCCCCCCACCAGCCATTCTCCATCTTTCTGGGATATGCCTAGTGAGACACGGAGGGTCATTTCCTACGTGTTGCTAAGGCCCCAGGGGGGGCGTCTGTTGTTTATAAAGAAATGGATGTGAGCCCAATCCCCGCCCACTGAGGAGAGTTTTCCCTCTGATTCACTGGAGCTCCACTACACATCATTCACTGGTCAGTGACGTCAGAGGTTTGCCACATAGAAGATCCTAGGAACTTCAGTGAATGGAGAAATATCTTCAGTACCCTGTTGTTTAGTTAGGTGTTTAAAAAAATCTTTTTGGTCCACATATTCATTCTAATTTATAACCCTCCACCCTCAAGCCACTCTGAGGCATTTCACTGTTTAAAAAAGTGGGTTTTTACTGGCAGGATATTACGAAATGGTTGGACAACGTCTGCTGGGTGCAGGTTTCCCTCCATGGGAAAGAGAGCGATGTTGTGTTACACTCATCTGGGCCTCGTGAGGTTCCCGTCTGCCAAGGAACCCGCTTTGCAGTGGGGAATCAGTGTCCCTCTGCGTGTAGAGGCAGATTTCCGTAGAGGCGTCTTCTCCAAACAGCTGGCCTTTTGGCTGAGCTCACTGTCAGGCCCACAGCAGGGGAACAGAGGAGCTGCATCGGGGGGGGGGGTGGACGGACCCCTCCCCAACCTTGAGAGTCTACTTGGAGTTGGAGGTGGACTGGGACTCCAGTCAGAGGTGGGAGGTCTAGGGGAGTCTCGGCTATCAGGGATGGGGGAAGGGATTTTTCTCCCCTCCCCAGCACAGGAAAAACTCCTCTGTTGCAGCCTGGATCCC
>JAODJU010000002.1:19518549-19528800 GCA_026776725.1 Gnathonemus echidnorhynchus | reverse complement strand
ATGTCACCTTAGGCCCCCTATGGTTGATTTTGCAAACACGAGTAAAATCTGGGGCCCCTTTAAAGTGCCGGGCCCCTTGAATCTGCCAGGGTATCCATGCCCCCCCCATCGGCCCTGGGTTCAGTGGATGCTGCTGGAGCTGATCTTGGCGTAACCCCTGGAGGGGGGAGTGCAGACTGGCAAAAACCTCACTGACTTCAAAGAAAATTCCACAGCAGCCTGTAGGGCAAGTAATCCCAAGAGTGACCGTCCAGACCGTAATGAAGTTCTGCCAGCCAGATTTGTTTTCCAGATGGTTCCAGGAGGTGCGTCACTCAGCCTGTCGGTCCTGCTCAGGGCGTCTACCTTTCAGAAACTCTGGATGATACGCTCAGTCTTCCTGGCCTCCTTGGTCAGCTCCCCGAAGGTGTCGAAGAACTGCTCCATTTCCTGCTGGAGCAGGGCGTTGCGGCGGTCGGCATCTGCGCAGGCCCGCTCCGCGTTGCGCATCCTGATCTGCACCACGCTGTACCAGTGCCGCTGCTGCTCCAGGCTGCCGCGCAGGACGGACACCTCGCCCTGCAGGGCCTCGTTACGCAGCTCCAGGCTGAGGAGAGAGGATGCGGTCGGGGGGACAAGCTGACACTCGTGTCAGAGGAACTGGAACAACAGAGGCTGAGTGCTGTACAACATATACAACAGTGCAGAAGGGGATGGATGGATGGATGGATTGATGGATGGATGGATGGATGGATGGATGGATACATTAGAAAATACAGTAAAATGAGCTGCCTTGCCAACCCCTACCGTACAAAGCAAGCAAATTGCTATGGCTAACGGGACTGCTACTTTCAATCTGAAGAAATACTGGACACCACCAGCACCCCCTGCCCCCATTATAAAATTTAGCAATGGTGGGGGTGAAGGCACTGTGACATATGGGACTGATCTCGCCCCAAATTGGTTGAAAATGGAGCATTTTATTTTTCAATACAGGGATATCCTGTTAAATACGGGACAGGCAGCAGTTCAAATGGCTAATGATTTTGAACTCTGAATTATTACACTATGTCAGTGTTGATTTAAGCTGATGTGTGATGTATCTTTTTACACATTGTGCATAGATTTCTGGGGCTAGAATGGAAAATACTCACGCCAATGCTATGGCTGGGAGACCAACCACATGTTAAGGCCACAATTAATACAGGAATAGCTTCATTCCCTCGCTATGGACACTTCAGTAGCATAAGCACGTATTTCAGTGCAGGGTCAGGAAAACAGGGGTACATGCTTAGCAGGGAGATGATGCTGTTGATCATTTGGCCTTATGGCCACATAACCAAACACACAAAATCATCACCACACCTTCAACTTGCTATGAAGATGCTGAGTGTTCATCAGTGCTGATCCCTGACTTCTTGGGGACCAGGGGCTCTGATCAGAGCCCTTTGGAACTACAGTGCCTGGGAAAGCTTCAGGCGAGACAAGGCCTACGGGTCTACCGCTTAGTATTAGAGTGGGTTTTAAAAATGAACCGGCGTGCCAGTTCCCAGAATGCTCTGCAGCACGCAACCCGGGGCTCAAGGCCCCTGAAGCATCCACACTTCACAAAAATTTGCCGTTTCTGTGAGTCTTATGTTTGTTTTAATCTAGATTTTTCTGCTCCATTTGTTGGATTACTGAGGCGAGTGAGACTCTTGTCTTTTACCTAATTCAGCACGGAAAGCGTTTCCACAAATGGAATCAGTCTAGTTATGTGAGACTCAAATTATTAGATGCTTTTGTCTTTTGGCCTGTAATTCATTTTGTTATAGTAACTATCTGTTGTTGGGGTGATTTAAGGAAAAAGAGGGTTCTTTAATGGAGTTAACGGAATCCCAATCCTGCCATTTGGAGTGATCAGTGTTTTATGAAGAGTAGTACAATGTAACAAGAAAGGGATTTAGGGTGAGATCTGTGGTCTTTGCACTATAAAACTCTGAGATGAACTGGAAAGTGGGGCGATCGTTGTAATGTGGGAGTCTGTAACTCTAGAAGCGCGAGCGGGGGCTTGTCATGCAGACGTCATTACCTTCTGATCTGGCTCTCGTATTCCTCCTTCTGCCTGGCCATCTGTTGCTGGAGCCCAGTGACGAGGCTCTGGATGGATCTGCTGGTTGAATGCAGTGCGGGCAGGTGGTCGGAGCCAGCTGGGGGCAGGAAGGTGTCACTGCAGCTGCTGGGGGACCCGTCGCTGATGACCAAGGAGGTCAGGGAACCGGGCCCGGGCTGGTCCGCGTCGGTCCTGGAGGAGGAACGGGCACCGGAGCCCGGGCTGACGCTGAGAGCGGCTCCTTCGAGGACGATCTCGCATGAGGACCAGGAGCTGCTGTCGGCACTGGCTATGCCATCTTCTGGCGCACTGGGGCTGGGCACGCCTCCGTCCGCACACGCTCGATCGGGGCTGGCCAGGTGGATGTTGTCGTAGACAGACAGTGTGCTCTCATGGGCGTCGCTGGCCTGATGAGCCTCCTGCAGGAGGGAATGATAAGGAGGGCCAGTGCGGAGCAGGGGGGTGGCCTTTTCCACCAAGACCTCTCGCTGGGAATGGGGCAGGCGGTCGCTGCTGCACGCAAAGTCGCCAAGGTCCCCCGGAGAGGTGGTCTGCAGAGCTGGGAGGCAGTGCTCCATCTCCGAGGCGTGCTGGGCTGTGGGGGTGTTTCCGGTGGACTGGGGAGATTCCCGGGGCGTGGAGGCGAAGGGCAGCGACAGCTGTGGGGAGGCCTGTTGGCACCCGGGGCCGCCCTGGTCGAGCGTGGTCGGACCGGATCTCTGTACCCACCGAGCCGAATCTGCGGGGGGTTCCGGCGGCAAGAGCGAGCCCGGCCCGTGCCCCGCTTCAGCGTCCTTGAGAAACAGGCCGTCGCACTCCTGTATGAGCTCTGACATCAGCTGCTGCACCAGCGCCGCTCCTGTGGGAGAACATGCAGAACGGCACTCACTCTCCCCGGCTGCGCGGCCTTTCACAGCACAGCGCTGCTCCGTCACATGAGCCGCCTCTCCGCCGCTCGTACGCACGCGCATGCTCTCATTCAGAGAAACGCTCTCCCTCTCCCTCACACACGCACGGGAGGAATGTGCTCGCTCAGGGCTCAGGGGGCCTCAGCTGCCCTGTCTGAAGGTTAGGCGTCCTGGGAAAGTGCCTGAAGTGGCACAGATGGAATTACAGAAGCGTGCTTCTGCTCCGCGGCTGGGGGGCCCGTGGGGGGAGGTCACACGGACATGACCTGTTACCACGGTAAACATTCACAACTAATGCCGTTGTCGTTGTCATGCTCTCCTGCGCTGCAGTGCCTCACCCTGGCTAAATTTGGATTATACATTAATCGTAAAGTTTGTCTTATATAGTTAAGCCTCTGATTATCTGTAGTTGTTTTTGTACGGTGTCTGGAAATAAAGAGTACCAGTTTGTTTCTTTGCTTGGAACATTTTTGTATCAGTGATGGTACATTAATGTTGTTTGTACCCTGGGTATGTCTCTCTCAGTCAGTTTCTGTACCTTAAAGTAGACTAAAAGGTACAATTACATACAGAAAGGGTGGTCAGTCTTATCCACAAAGGGTCAGTGTTTATGCAGGTTTCTGGGATAACCTTTAGGTCAGCTGTTCAACCCCAGGTGTGAGGACTACAGCCAATCAGTCCTTTAATTAGAAATCTAATTAGGGAGTTGCAGTGAAAACCAGCATACACAGCGGCCCTTTCTGGATAAGACTCTTATTTCTTAGGATATCATAAGACTCTTGGGTCTTTTTTGCCCCTTGTTGACTATATTTATACTACAAATGATGTTGACTTGGAATGGTAAATAATAATGCTTACATGTGCCTGTTGGTGGGGGGTTGAATTACTAACAAACGCAAACCTTCGATGATGCTCTCCGGGTCGTCAGCTTTGGGCCGCAGGATGTTCGGCCCAAACACGGTGGCTAGGTTCTGGGTGCTCATTTTGTTTATGTGGGAATGTGACTGCACTTCAAACAGGAACCTGGAATGGTGAGACAGATGGTGCACAGAATGTAGTGACTCAGAAAGCCGTGCTGCGAGAGATGGACCCACAAGTCAGGATTAAGATGTTTAACTGTGTATGAGGTTCCATATTTGCTTAGGGCAGTGTTTCCCAATCCAGTCCTTGGAGACCTGCAGGCAGTTCACGTTTTTGATCCCTCCCAGATAGGGAGCTGGGAGGGAGCAAAAAAGTGGACCATCTGGTAAGGAGTTGGGAGGGAGCAAAAACATGGACCATCTGGCAGGGAGTTGGGAGGGAGCAAAAGAGTGAACCGTCTGATAGAGAGCTGGGAGGGAGCAAAAAAAGTGGACTGTCTGGCAGGGAATTGGGAGGGAGCAAAAATGTGGACTGTCTGGCACGGAGCTGGGAGGGAGCACAAACATGGACCATCTGTGGGTCTCTGAGAACCGGATTTGGAAACACAGGCTTAGAGGAATGGAGATGGCAGCTTGTGTGAGAAATGTGTGGGAGATGTTTGCTCTGCACTAACTCATTCCCAGTGTGAAGTGTTCAGCAACGCAGCACGGGTACTCGCTGTTGTGGAACAAATCTGTCTGCAAATGATTCCTACTATTTCCAGCTCATTTCATGAGCAAATTCATATTATATCATCTGGATCGCTTAAAAGCTAAAGCAGGAACCTTGATAGCGGTGCTGTGAATGGCAGCAGGAGAGCTGGCCACTATGTCGATGTCATGGGCAGGACACCATTGCTGTGTGCCACAGACTCACCGGCAGACGTAGTGCAGCAGGCTGAAGTTAGCGACTGGTAGCTCATGCAGCAGTTTCTTCAGAACTTCCAGAGCCTGAAGGAGATAGATTTGTTATGAGTTTTAAAGTCCCCCCCAGAAGAGCTGTTGGTGATTGACAGTGGGAGTGATCCCAGCCACTGCGGCCTCCTGAGCTCCATTTCTCCTGCCTCCAGTGACATGTACCTGTCTCCTTTCCAAGTGGACTCTCTTTCCGCACTGCAGGAATTCCTGGTAGCGGGAGAAGGGAACCACTGGCTCAGGCAGCTCCCGCAGGTAAAGTTTCAGCAGGGAGGCCACCGTGTGGACGTCCGTGGAACTGCATCGTGCAGGAGCGCACGCGAACACATCTAGTTACTCAAGTGCATGTTGTGCTCATGTGTTTTGACATTCATTTGACACTACGATTCACAAGTGCAGTTATTCAGCAAATGATTGCACACCTGTTTGACCATATCGAATCACCAAAAGCTTCATATTCCTTTAAATTCCGTTGGTTTCGCATATTCTCTTTAAAGAAAAACATTATGAAGAAGCCTGGCCCACCTGTCGAATGTGGGTTTCTCCCCAGCATCGAAGGCCACCTGGAGCTCCTTGACCAGCGTGGCCTGGCCCGGCTGCCGGAAAAGCCCCACTTCCTGCAGGCCGCGCTCACGGATGAATGCCACGCACTGCTCCACCACTAGGGGTGCTGCATGCTCTCCATAGCGCCGCTCGTAGACCACAGTCTCCTCCAGACGCTGCCCAAAGACACCTTAAGGGCAGAGAGGTGCAAGACTTAAGACAAGGCGATGTGTGCGGAGGAAGTCAGGGGAAAAGCTTTGATATAAAACCGAGTCCATATCACATCACACAAGTGATGTGGGAAATGAGGCTTAAGGACTAACAAGCACTGCCATTCCTACTGCAAGCCAGTGCTGGCTAATACAGTAAGTAATGGGCATGTGTAACACCAACCAGTGTTAATTCTGAGTAACTCCATCCAGTGTGGGTTTCAAAATCTCAATTCTCCCAAATTGTTGGGAGTGGAAAGCAAGAAAGAAGGAGAAAAGAGGGAGAGAGGTGGGACAGGAAATTTCTGCTGCTAACAATCCCTATGACTGCTAATGGGTAACAGTGTTCAAAGAAACATTAACCAGGGTGTATACTGTCCGAAGACCCCCTGCAGAGGGGACCTGTGCTTATGCACAGCTAGAGTAGAGCTTGTTATCAGCATGACTTAAAGTGACATTTACCCTAGAAGCTGCATAGCCTAAAGCAGTTTGAATCACCAGCGGGTTTAGTCTTTTCTGTTTGACCTTGACTTCCCTGGAGGACATCACAACATGGGGGGAGCTGGGGGGGGCATGGTTGCTCAATGTGTAGCATGGTTGCCTTGTTCTCTCCATGTTATGCAGGTGATTTCTGGGAGAGCTGTCATTTCTAAAGTGCCCAGTGACAAACTGGCAATCTGTCGTGGGTGTGCCCCAGCCCAGTGCTCCCAGTTATAGGCCCCAGGCTCCCCTGAAACCCTGACCAAGTAGATGAACGGACAGGCATCATATCATTGCTACAACCAACACAGGTGCTCTTCTTGAATCCCTTTACCCCAGGACTGTGACAGTCTTCTTCCACTCTCAGCCTCAAGGTCAGAACCATACTGATAGCTGTCGCGCGTGTCACTGCCCTAAAAGCACAGGGGCTGGGGGCTTCTGGGTACTCACGTCTCTTGAAGCTCAAGACTCTCTTGATCTTGCGGTAGGTGGAGCTGGAGAGGTGACTGCTAGTCCGGCATACGGCCTGCTTTCCCTCAGGCGTGTTTTCCGTGCCTCGCGCCCCCATACCCTCTGTGCTCCGGAGACCTGCCCAGGTGTCTCGTGTGAGAATCCTTCAGAGGGTGTGACCTGCTTGGGACTCTCCTGCTAGGACCTCCACTTGGTCGACTCTGGCATGCTTTCTCCTACTGGCACCAGGCTGCCCCTGCACACACTGTTCTCTTTCCTTTCTCCTTCCTCTGTGTACTCCCACCCGGCCAGGACTAGCTGTTCCTAGCTGCCCACCTCCCTCTCTTCCTCAAGAAAAATAAGATAAGGTTTATTTCTCAGCCTTTTCAATCTGAAAGTCCAGCCAGACTGGATCACACAGCTTCTTAGGTTATTCACAGAAGCTGACGGATACTGTTAAACAAATATTGCAGTCACTCACATTTTAAAAATAGAAATATAGAGTCCTGTTGCTTTCTGAGGGTTAGGAATCTTTCCCAGCATTGAGGAATTACAGGCGTCCAATAGGCTGGGAGAATTTGAGCTGATGAGAAGATGATGCTCAGTAAGGATGATTAATGCTGTTATGTCTGTGTGGAAAAGTTCTTTGAATAAGCAGGAGATCCACAGTTTAGCCGTTTCAAATCATGGTACATCTTAAATGTGAAATCATTCCTTCAGGTGACCTGGGTGCCTCCCAGCATGTACAAACAGCCCGGCTCTCCGTCCTGATTCCTCGGGCCCTTAAACAGATGGATTTCTTGAGTCTCTTCCCGGGCTCCCCTGTGTAAAGGCGTGAAGAATCCCCCTGGCGTCTGCCAGTTGCCCGTACCTCCTCTTCCAGGATGTCCTTCCTCACAGTCGGGCCCGTCCGAGTTTCTGTTGGACCGTGAAGTTTGAGTTCCTCTATCCTGCTGGTGATTCTGTTGAGACGGTTTTAATTTACCTGCCCGCCCCCCCCCCCCCCACTCCGTCTTTGCTGATTGCTCCTGTTCTTCAGGAATGTGTTTTGTTTTCTTTCTCTCTGAAGTGTGTGCACTCTCGCTCTCTCTCTCTCTCTCTTTGGAATTAGGTCTAATCTCCCCTTTCCATTGTTCCTCTGACGAGCATGCAGAGGAGAGCTGAAATTGCAGCAGGCGCTCTCTCCCTTATCAGCCACCTCAAAACCAGGCCCCCCCCACACCGCCCCCAGCTCAGCCTCTTTTCCTTCATCCACGAACTTCTCCGGCTGCTTAGTGGACCACAGTCACCGTGGCGCTGCCTTTTTCTCCCGCTCTGCCCTAATCATTAACGAGCTCTGGCAGCGTGACCGTCGCATTAAATCCACATCGCTGCCCCCCCTAGATGCTCCACATGCTGGCCTCATTGACTTATTTTTCCAGCCCCCCTCCCCTTTCCCTCCCATCCCTGATTTGCCCTTCATATATGCCAGCAGTGGAGGAGTTTGACCTTCGATAAGACGCCCGGCGTTGTGTGGCTGAGCGAGTGCCGTGTTAATGCGCATGCACGTCTGCATGCGACCGGGAGCTTTATCTCTGCGGAAGGTGGGGGCCTGTATGCACCGTTAAGGTGGTGCTGAGAATTCATCTGGGATGCTAATCTGCCGGACAAGCCCCGGAGCGACTCACCCACCACTTGTAGTCAGGTTACTGCAGAGGTGAGGGACAAAGCTCCCCCTCCACCCAGCCTTTTAGAGCTTTTCTGGGACTTGTAACAAAATGCACTCATGTTAGAAGACTGGTTATCTATGTCCTGCAACTGTGTGAAGCAGGCAAGCTTAGCAACTTGATTTGGAGATTAAACTTGCTCCTTACCCACTGTGGGTGTGTTTGCATGACAGGAGAGGCGGGTGTGATTGTCACCACAGAGATAGAAACCGACTTCAGAGGTGACATATTTTTGGCGATGTTCCTCCACCAAACACCAGGGGTCAGCACTAAAGGTGCACATACAAGTATAAAGGGCTTCCACACGTTACATAAACCTCTGAACAAGGGGGAGTGTGGCGGGTAAGGTAAACATGAAAGCGGACTCCATAACGTCCTGAGCTCAAACCCGAGGGGTTGGGGAGGGGGACAATGCCCCACTGTTTCACAGAGCTGCAAGCCCTGTCCCCGATCTACCTGGAGAAGGAGTTTCATCCAGCTTACAAGGCACACTTATGTTCCCCATCCCCAGTGTTAACAGCTGCTGAGTCTGAAGGCATCCTTTCCTGCAGTTACGGAGGTCGTCCCCTCTCTACTGGGCCTACCTGTAAATGGCATCCATACCCCCTTGTTTAGGGTCTTCAGCCACATCTCCGTTGCACCATGCTGGTTGGACAGAAAGAGGTACGATCCAGGGTTACATGGTGTATCCCTGTTCCCAGCTGCCGGGGAAAGAACGGAAGAGGAACTGGATTAAATTAGATAGATAGACAGACAGACAGAGTGGGAAGAAAAAATATGTGAACTTTTGAAATTTCATGGTTTTCTGCATTAATTTGTCATAAAATGTGAAAAGGTATTTACAAGTATAATGTAGGTACAATAATAACATGAATATTCTGATCTTTCATGTCTTTATTGAGAACAACTATAAAGTTACTAAGTGAACCTTTGAGTTAATGACCTCAAATTGGACTCAGGTGTCATCAAACCTTGAGTCCTGTTAAGAAAATGGGTTTGGAGGTGTGGACTAGAGCTGCTTTGACTGATAAAAAACACTCAAACCTTTTTCGTTTGCTCCACGCAAGAAGATTTTTGTGTTATTATTATACCTTTGACTTAGATGAAGATCAGATGCACACATGAATGCAGAAAACCATGAAATTCCAAAAGGTTCACATACTTTTTCTTGCCACTGTAGATAGAAGCTCCCCCCAGAACAGTGTTCGCTGTGTTCTGTGGCTGTGATTCAGATGAGGCGTTTGACAGGACCGGACCTGGGGGGCTTTGATCGCATCTGCAGGCTGGAGGCTCCGCGATGTGAGTCCTACCACTCGGTCAAGTTCAGCTGTACGTTTTGTTACTAAAAGGCTGATCCCACTTCCCTGCTGGCATCCGTGTGCCACAGATGCTCTGGGAAGCCACCATCTCCTCCTTGACGGGAAGGACTCCCCGTGTTTGTTGTCCTGTTGCACACGGATCAGTAACATAGCAACTGTGCTATGATGTCATGTTCCCTGAGAGGCTGAGGGCGGCGTTTTTAATGCCGCTTAGCTGCATATCTCAGTATAGACGTGTCATATCTGGCCTGCTCCCACAATGCACTGCTGGTGTCTACGGGCATAATGTTTTGGTGTGATTCAGATTTCAGTTTTTATGAATGCTCTCATTATTTAATTTCACATTTCAGTTTCTTTTCAGTTTTATGTGACTTATACTGAAGTTTAATCTTTTTCAGCCTATTTCTGTTTCAGTATTAGTTTACCTTCTAAGGTTTAGAGCTTGCAGTTGTAGTACCACGTTGTGGGTCTATGTAGCCAGCTGATTGGCCAGCAGTCCTGTCTGTCACCCTGCCAGACATATTCAATAACCTAAAACTGTGTGCATCTACTGATCCAGATCCATTCATTTCTGCAGGCTACCGCCTTTTGCTGCTAGAGGAACGGGCACGGTGTTCGCCAGGTCCCTGACCTCTCCTCTCTGACGCATGCGTCCGCTTGCCTGAGCAAGCCTGCAACGCCTCAGTGACAGCCTGTCTAAGCCAGTCGGTGCTGAGCACAAACGCCCCCCCCCCCCCCCCCCCCCCCCCCC
>JAODJU010000002.1:19479894-19493157 GCA_026776725.1 Gnathonemus echidnorhynchus | reverse complement strand
TGTGTATATATATATATATATATATATATATATATATATATATATATATATATGACAACTTGCTTATCAAATAAAAAGTTGTTGGAAACATGACACTCCAACTTATTCAGAAACACAAAAAATGAGGCCAGCTCCCCCCCCCACCAAAAAAACCGCCTGGTTTTTGTTTATCCAGGACTGCGCTGCTGGCCTGATGCTTGCAGCTTGAGATAATGATGAGTCTTTGCCTGTCGGCCGCGGCGAGCGAACAGCAGCCAGCGGAGCTTTGACAGCTGCTCTCATTTGCAAGTGACAAACCCTCAAGAAGAAAGTCGCAGGAACGCGGCGTTTAGAGACGCAGAGGGGTGTCGCTCACTCACTGCGTTACCGCTGGGGAGTCGGACCTGGAAAAACGCAGAGCGCCGATTTTATTTTTACAAATTCATCTGGTTTAAAACAAAAGCTAAAAGTGAAACGTCACTTAAAACCAGCTTTTTGTGGGAAGGAGATAACAAAGGGGATTAGAACCGCACATCAGAACATTAAATGTGATGAGTCTTACGGAGTATGGATGGAAATGAAACACAGCAGCTTGTTTGGAAAATATTGAGCCGTCTGAACTTCATCATTTGCCCTCTTACTTTGTGGGCGCACGTTTTAAAAAGTTTAATAATGTGTTTTAAAGCAGCACTCTCACACTTCAGTAAATCTCTCTTATTAGGCTGAATTCCCTATTGCAACTCACAAAACTGTGGGCTATGATGCATGGAAATTAAACTATATATATGTGTGTGTGTGTGTGTGTGTTTGCGTGTATCCCACACACATTACGGGGAAATTAGCAAATGCTGTTGTCCAAAGCGACATACAAGGCAGGCAGATAATGATTAAACACACGCATGCACACACACAGACGCACAGACACACGCATGCACACACACACACACACACACACATTGCCGGTATTCAAAAGAAATGCTGTTGCCTTTGATAAATTTCACATGTGATCTCTACAGTCGTTTATTAAGTGGCGCGGCGGAATGAAGAGGGCGGATGGAGCGAGGCGATCCGAGGAACAAACCGCAGTAGCCCCCGCATTCCTAAAGGCCGTGTCACCATGACAACGGCACGCCGAGTAACATCAGCCCGTCAGTGGCGGATGAGCGTGTCCGAAAAGGCCGACGCCGTACCCCCCACCCTGTGGAGATCCCGTTTGAGGGTCCCGGTGGCATGAAAAAGCAGCTACCAAACCTGTGTGGGCTGGGTCTTCAGGGCACCTGGGGTCACATAAGACACTAGAGGAGAGAATCAGATTAGGGGAGAAGGAAACACCCCCAGGTGATTACAGACTGTAATCTAAAGGCTGGTAGAGTCGCAAGATCCAGTGACATCCAGGCAGTCTGCGCCAAATGCAATGCTACCATCTGGTAAATTTTAATAAAAGCAAACAGCAGCCATTAAGATTTGGGGAGGTCACACTGTGGCCCCACATCCAGGGCTGGGGGTTCGATTCCTGCCCCCTATGGGTGACGAAATATTTATTTTGTAACAAACTTCTACTTTGGTCGAATTTCTTACTCTGTTGGTTCTAGTTGGTTCTAAGAGGAGTATAAAGGAGAGATGATGCGGAAAGAAGAGGGAAGAGTTTTATGGGGCAGGTTAGGGGGGGGGCATTGTAGTGAGAGGCAGGCCTGATGTGCTTGTGCCTGTGGACAAGATGATCATAGACCCCCCCCACATCCCCACACATATTTTCTGATGGTACACAGGCTACAACACGCACAGACAGCCATGTTCCATCTGCACCAGGTGAAGAGCTCTCGCTAAAGCATCCATCATTTAAACAAAATACAGGCTGAGTTAATGGGGAAGCCCCACCCTGAAAATTCAGTGCTATACAGACTTAATGCTTTGAATTTGTCTGTTGGTAAATTTATAACAGACTCGTTATTTAATTATCTCCACGTCAGATTCACGTGGGAAATGTCTGGCCAGTCCAGCGCACCTCTGCTCTCATTTTCTCTTTGTCGTTTTCTTATTTTCTGAGTACCTGACTTTTTCTGGAAGGGGAGGGCCCAGCTAAATGTTACTTTGACATCACAACGGCATGACAGACCAAACCATTTTCTATATTACAGCGAGGGAAAATAAAATAGTTTTCAACCCCTATGTCAAGGAAAATTGGAATATAAAAAATAAGCTTGTATCTGATTCACACATACATAAAATTTTTACAAACATGTATTTTGGACAAATTATTTGGGCAGATTATTGAAAGGTTAGAGGGCCGTTTTGGGCCCCCCTTGACCCAGGGCCCGGGGACAACTAAGCTGGGTCCCCCCCCCCCCCGTTGAAGGCCCTGGTGCTGAAGCTGCTCTCTCCACCCAGAATGCCATCTCAGATCACAGGGCAAAGTGATTTCTTTTTGTGGCAGCTATGCTTGGGCGTGACCCTGAAGAGCCTTAATAAAACTGCCATGAGCCCCCCAGCCCAGAGCAGGCACCCTCACCCATGGGGGGGACAGTGGCTATACAGTGTGTGCTGTTAAGCTCTTTCTGAAGGGGCTTGTTTGTTGTTGTTTTGTTGTGTTCATTAATGCAACTTTGGCAACTGAAGTTCAAACATATCGTTTTAGGTAGTTAGCAGTTAGCATTTGGCTCTTTAATCCCCTTCATTTACTGTTACTGATACCTGAAATCCAGGCCATAGAATGTGTGTGTGTGTGTGTGTGCGCGCACGCATGTGCGTGCGTGTTATGGGGTCGCCTCCAGGCTCCAGGCTAATGGTGAATGGATGGATGGATAGATATTCGGCATTAGATCATTAATGTATATCGCTCCTGAGAAATGAAACAGACACAGAGGAATGACTTTATTTCCTTCCTGCCTCTGAGTTATATCCGGAGTGACCTTTAAATTAATGATTCATTCACACCTGAGTCTCTAATCCTCATTTAACTTTAATTACACAGCAAATAACTGGGCAGGGAGAAGAGCCAACATGGTTATAAGCCAGAGCAAAGACCCTGATTACTGGAACCGTTGTTTGCGAAGTATCTTCGCGAGTGTTTATCCAATCAGAGAAGCTGACTACAGCGATTTCTGAGTGTTTATCCAATCAGAGAAGCTGACTACGGCGATTTCTGGGTGTTTATCCAATCAGAGAAGCTGACTATGGTGATTTCTAGCCAGTCACAGGTAGTGGCTTGAACATGCATGTTGGCCTTCTGACAGTAGTGCACTTCCAGGAAATTGTGCCTTCATGCGTGAGATTACAGGCCCCACGTTTCCCTAACGTTTCAGTCCTGACTTTCTCAAAGATCCCTTAGATGCCATAGACATCTGTGCAGCCTGCATCGGCAAACTTTAGCAACATGACTTCTAGTATAAGACCAATTTCTGTGTCGTTCTGCTTAGTGCAGGTAACCATGGCGTTTACCGAAGTAGCAATGCTTGTGCTCTCTTCAGGCGGCCCGCAAATTTACATATAACCTCCAGTCCCTGCTCTTGTTTTTGCATATTCAGATCGTGACGCCGTACACAGTCCATTATGCAAAGCAGAATTATTGAAATCACACGGTGAACATGTGGAGCAAGTGGGCAGCCTGCTGATTTCCAGCTTCCATGTTGCACTTGTGGTCAGCTTCTGTGTCGTCCGCGGGGACAGCGTGCACCTTTCTGCGAGGCCGCTTTCAGCGAATCTACAGCTTCCCATTCGAAGCTTATCTGAAGCCTCGCGTGGGTGAAATATCTGTGTTCCCGCAGGGAGGTATGTGGTGGCTCGACAATGATCTGTGATGTTGAAAGGGCAGCAGCATCACAAGGGCAAAGTTAAGGTCACGCTGATAGGAGCTGGGCTTCAGGGTCTATTAATGCCACTCTGATAGACGTGTGTGTGTGTGTGTGTTCATGTATAAAAATCTGTGACTGCAATCAAAAAATGAAAAATGTCAAAAGTCTCGTATTTAGTTTGGTTGAGGCTGGGTTGGGGTTAAGGTTGTCATTGTTGTATTTAAAGTTACATTCATAAAAATAAATGGAAATTCCCACAAAGATATGGATACCATACCTCTGTTTTGTTTGTGTGTGTGTGTGTGTGCGTTTGTGTGTGTCTGTAATAGTCTGAATCAACATGGACTGTAGCCACCCCCCCTCCTTGCATATTTTATCAACATTGGCTTTATGGTGCTGATAAACACATACAGTAAGGATTTATGCCCTGACCCGGTACAGGAGGATTCAGCCACTGGTCATCCAGTGAAAATGCCCCCCCCCCCCCATTCTGATTATAAAGCTTTCATGAATATATCCTGGTAATGGTTTTCTCGCATTAATGGTTTGAGTGTGTGAGCGTGAGAGGGGGAGGGGGGATTCCGGTGGGTTAAAACGCATCACACTCTGAAAGCTACCCACTGATACACTCCCATAATCCAGAATATGGTTTTTCTCCTCACCTTAAGGAAACGTATAGAAAGATTCTTTCAATCAGCATGCTTTCAAGCTTCATAATATCAGGACAATCAAGACGGGAATGTAACCAAAGACTGTACCATCTGCTTTATGATTCCAGGATTCCTTCGTTGATTAACTGACAAATTCCGGCCGCACTGTTTTATTTTGCTAAATGTTAATCAGAGACCAGACACACAATCAGGGCTCCGTCACAACGGCGGGGCGTAAAGGAGGAGAAAATCACTGAAATCTGGACCGGAGCCGCTCTCCTGCTCACAGTACAGCGTTACCAGTCACTTATCAGCAGACGCGCACAGCCGCCAGACCACAAACGCATCGCGCTCATTACAGCCGTAATGGACGGAGTCAAAGGGGTATTATGCACCTATTATGTCATTACTAATGTTTCTTTAGCTCTTTGTAGCTACATGCTCGCTGCAGCTTCTCCTGTAATTAGCATTCGCATTGTGTTATTTTTGATCATTAATTCTGTTGCACTCTTTCTCCCCTGATATATGTAATATTTTGTACCATAATGTGCTTTGCTATATGCAGGCGTGGAAGATGAATGGAAAGAAGGATAAAGGACTTTTACGGATGGATAAGAGTGTAAACTTTCGAAGCTGCTGTGGTCTAAGGCTGAACTCGAAGTTCGTAGGCTCAGGGGGGGGCGAATAGAAGAGACCGGACTCATTTATCCATATCCGTTGCAACTTTTAATAACGCAACTTGTGGAACACGAGCTTGCAACCCGCTCCTGAGCTGCCTGCATTTGCCACGTATTCCCAGCTAAAACCCTCTGTTAACAACTGTCAACTCAATCATGTTTCTGCCCTCACCTGTGAGGCCCTCTCCACATTAATTCGACCACAATATAAAATACATTACAATAACAAACATTACAATTCCTGTGCCTACAGAAGGATCAGGAATGCACCAGCGCAACCATGCTCAATGAAGGAGAGGAGGAATTCTGTAACGCTTTCGACAGCCTTAGCCCGCTCTGTCGCTGGTCGTCCGTCTTCGGACAGGCGTGTGAAGGGGACGACCCGGCGCCGGTCCAGCCAATCGAGCGAGAAAATCGGATTACTGCGTGGTTCTGTAAGGGGCCGCTGGCCGGGGCACTCATCCGGGACCGTGTGGGAATGACATGAAGAGATAGCGAGGTTAATTGGGAACATTAGAGGAATTATGGAGCAGGGCTCTGGCATTGCCCCTTTTCTGAAGAGGCTTTCCAGTGTGGACCAGTTTAAACTGGTATTGGAAAGCAGATGTACTGAATCCTCACTCTGCCAGAAAGCTTCCAGTGATCACTGTTCAGGGTGGCAGTAAACCCTCTAAGTCGTCCGTTTTCCCCGCATGTAACTCCGCCCTCGCTGACACGTCTATCTCGCGAGTTTTCCAATTAAGCAAATTGCATTTTTTCGTGTTATCAGGCCCCAGGGCAGCAGGCTGGACGCAGAGCGCCGGGAAATGAGATTACGCGCGCGATATGAGTGATGTCATCCCCCGCAGCGGCTGGGTGAAAGCGGGTGAAAGCGGAGGCGAGGAAGTCGCTTCCGGGGAACCTTCTGCCGACACGGGATGACGCATCGCGGGGGAGGATGTCAGTCAGAGACGTGTGCCGCAGCCTGCAGGAGGCACAAACACCGGCCATGACGTAAAGGGGACGCTGCTAGAAGAATTGAATCATGCAAAGATTATTCGCTTCTCATTGGTGTATGGAAAGTGCGGCGTTATGATAGCAGGGGCCCCGGGCCCCGGGCAGCCATGCGGTGACCATCCGGTGACACGTTATGTTTGTTTTGGGAGATCATCTTTCTTTGTTTGGGTCAAAGCCAGAGAAGCGGAGAAGCCAACTTGGAGAGTTGAAAACACATAGTTTGATCTATAAATAATGAATGTTGACCATCGCCCTCCTTTTCTGACCTCACTCTATCTGTTCTCACAGCGACCTGGTGAAGAATATGAGCTTTTAAGTGGGTGTTTTCTGCCTGCAGTCCCAGGCGGCCTTTGGCTATATCATCCACAGCCAAAGTGCTTAACCCAAATCCCTGCTGCATTTTATCTACCTGTAAAAATAACAAGTCATTTTCCATAAGAGCTCAGCAGCTAAAAAGAACTCTTCACTTTAATACCCCTATACTCAGATGGCTATATTTTAAATTCTGCCTTAACTTGCATCGGGAAACATGGTGAGTTTTTTTCTGCATAACCATTTAATTGCTTTATAGACAGCTCCTTATCTGTAATCTGCTGCGTTTGATCTCAACGCTCAGTATTCCGAAAGCAAACAGGCAGGCTGCTGTTTCCAGGTCAGATTTTGGTTTTTCAGAGCAGAGAGGCAGTGTGGGTTGGACGTTCAAAGCATGGGTGACCATCCCTGAACCATTTGCCCTGCCCCAGACAGGAACTGAAGAACTGTCACTATATGAGTGTGTGTGTGGGGGGGGGGGATTTAAGGTGCTCCCCCTGTTTCCAGGGAGATGTGAGCATGAAAAAGCATCTTTAGTCAAAAGTAGAAAATGTTACACAAATATCTGACAAAGGAGAGCTACTTTCCATCTGTCTTTCTCTGCTACTGCGTAGGACTGGTTCTGCTTAACTAAAAAGGCTAACAATCTTTGTTTCTGGAATAACAAAAACACACAGGCAGTGCACGGGGCAGCCGTGAAAAGAATCACGGCACGCAGGACCTGGGTAACGCCGCAGCAGCGAGAAATCCGAGGTATCGGCGTTGCAATGATTAGGCTCAGGTTTTGTGCCCCATTGACAGACAGTACTGACGGCGTGACGCACGTTTCCAAAACGGCAGGCGGTTCTCAGCGGAGCCTAAATTAGACGCCGGCCACACCTAGGCCCAGCGAGGGGAGCGGGTCGCCTCTCCGGTGATCAGAGAGTTTGCATGACGGCTGGCGGGCGGCAGCTCCGTCCTGGACGTGGCAGAGGTGCATCTCTGCGTGTTTCTGACGGCCGCCTGCCGCATCTGTGACCCGTGTGCAGAGCGTGAGCCACTTCGGGGGTGGCAGCGCAGCTCAGAGAAAAGAACTGAAAATGATGTTCTTGACAAAGAATCGGGGGCTGTCAGATTAACAACATAGTTATGCTCTAGTGGTATGAGTTTCTCTGTTTTAATACCTTAATACTTTTATACTCAGATTATGGATAAATGTAAGTGGACCGTGTGTGTGTGTGGGTGTGTGTGCTTCCTGAACCTCCTGTGGGTGTATCTATCCAGTTCATTAGCTCACAGCGATTGAAAAAGCCCCTGATATCCGATAACATGAGGCTGAGGGAGATTGTGAGTCTCCGGCTTTTACTGCTTCCGCCGCAGTCGGTCACCACCGCGTGTGCAGCGGCTGCCCGTCAGCTGGTCCCGAGGCCTGGTGGGGTCGTCTGATGCCGGGGGCCCCGGCACGATCAGGCACAGCTGTCAAGCATTTGGTGACAGGATCGCCCACGCCACACCTGCTCACACACATGTGACACCGTAACACGTGGACATGCAATGCCCCGGCAGCCCACGGCAAGCTGACCGGAAACGCTGCTGTTCTGCCCTCCCACTCCGGAATCATCCGTCAGGATTCTGCCGCTGTCCTTGGACCTCTGACCAATACCTCAGCTGGTCAGGCCCCAGAAGAGTGCTGATTTTTGGTCCCCCTGGTAGTTTAGTTCTGGGGTCTTTATCTCAGGACCCAAAAGAAAGGTGCCCACAAAAGTGCCTGAATAGACCAGCCAACTGTGGGGACCTCTGTCTGCTTGATTGTCTCAGGGCAGTCGGCTATTTCCCAGCGTGCTATACCACAAAATGGAGAGAAGGTTACTACTGGGTGTTAATGCTCCAACTTGTGTGAAGACATCTGGGTCAGCAGGGGATTGAGGGGCACATTGAAAATTCCTGCTCATCTCATTCCAGGCGGTGACTTGAGCAATGTTAAATCACCACACTGAGGATATGAAGATGGCCGTGCGTTTAATGACAAGGTCAACAGAGGTATTAATTGAAAGGATTATGGGTAAATGTGATGCCTGAAGACTCTCCCCCCCAGACTGATCCAGGGTGAATTGCTGCTCAAATTGACCGAGCAGACGGACTCGCTGGCTCTGTGGGGTAATTTGCAAGCGGGAGGTAGGCGCATGCAGCGCAGCTGCACACACACACACACACACACACAGGAAGCTGACAGACAAGCAGTGGCTGCGGAGACCATTAACCGACGACCCCCCGAAAGATTTATCCTAATGCGCTGCGAACCGCCCACCTGCGCAGGTCGCCAGCGCAGGCAGCTGACAGTGGGACGTGTCATTGTCCCCCCCACATCATGCCTTAAGCCTTAAAAGCCAGAACATTGATTTAATGCAAAAAGCAATGTCCACTGATGGAGATGACTTTTACCAATGGCAAAGGGGCAGTAATTTTTTTTTTAATGGTTTTGTATTTCTAATTGAAATCTCAATATGTGCGCGTGAAAGAAGCCAGCTGGCTTGCAGGCAGAGCGTCCTCCTCGAAAAGAAGCCTGTGTAGGTCGTGAATATTTCTTTCCGGAAGGTTCCGTGTCAGGGGTGCGTTTTAACTTCTGATAGCTGCAAGGCGGCTCAGCTTTGGCGGCAGCGTCTGCACGGTGGCTTTTTCACCTCCAGAACATCGCTCCGCGCCTGCCCGTCTCCGGGGGCTCATCCGCTTGGGAAATCTCGGGCCGTAACGCTGATGAAGGTCCGGGCCTCTCGCTCGCGTCTCCTGATCCCCTAGGGAGCCGTTTGTCACCTGTCGGCTCACGGCTGCCAGCCAGCCCCCCACCGCGGCTTCTGCCGTGGGCCTCCCGTATTGTTATACTTTGTGTTTTCGAGAGTGCTTGCGGGAGGGGGGGCCTGCCCATGCCTGTGGGGGGAGTCAGATGACCAGGGTTTTTCTGTTGATTAGCACCACCTGTCCCTCATTCCCAAAAGTATCATAAATCTTTGTGTTTCTTTTGTCTCCAACCCAAATGTCCCTGACTATGGGTTAGACACCAGTACCCCTGTTTGTGTGTGATATTCCTTTGGTCCCTCATGTCCCCGTCTGAATTTGAGCTGTATGAAACTGTTCCTGTGAACAGCTCAATCTTTAGGACTGCAAGTGTAGGAGACGCGGGATCGAGAGAATGGGACGGGGGCATTCGACTCGGGACAGGATGGGGTTGCGCTACCCCGCAGAGAGCTGTTTACTCCCTAAAAAACTGGAAACTGGGAAAGAAGCAGATCAGTTCTTTCTCCAGTGGCCTGCCCCCCTCCATTACAATATCCACACCCTTTGGTGAGGTGACAATGGTCCCCCTGCCCTGCCCTGGACCTCCTGACTGTGAAACCAGCTCAGATTCACTGCTCAACCCTCATTCCACAAGGTTTGATTGATCTGACCAATGAGATTTACATAAATGGTCTCTTACATACGCTTTTAAATACCAGCCTTTGGGCAAAAGAAATTAAATAAATTGCCATTGATACAGTAGCTTTTCAGCGCCATCTGATATAAAACTACATCTTCCCATGTTGAATCAGAGGCTCATGCAGACAGTGCAATGTTACCATCTGGGTGTAAAATGTAGCCCTGAGATCTCATCTCCCCTCCCAATGAACTCCTCTAGGGCATGCCCCCCGGCGTCCAGGCTGCAAGGCCTCCCGTTCATCTTCCAGCAGCCAGGCCACTAATAACCAGCTTGGGACCACCAGGACACCGAGGGGTCCGTTCTCCCCCTGCTCATTTCCGCAGAAAGCACTCCTCAGTATAATTAGCTTCCCTGGGCCGGCCGTGTCGTTAATTCTGCAAGGTGCAATTAGCTCAGATGAAGAACAGAGACCGGATTCGCCCGGCACTCTGTCGTTCGCTTTATTGATCGCTGCTCTCCTGAAATAACCAGAATATTTATTACACCATTGGGGAACCGATTTGTCTTGATTTTTTTCCCTCCTTTTTTAGGTTTTACTGAGAATTAATCAACGTGCGTCGTTCATGAAGATTAAAGGTTTTGTTATCTGTGAGACAAAATAACCGAGTTGATGTCACAGTTTATTCTTATGGCAAATGAGCGGAAAGTTTGGCCGAGCTTGAGACGTGAAGGGCAGGATGGATGAGGCTTTGTTCCTCGTGACGTTCCTGCTCCACCTGGACGTGAGGCTGCAGTAGATCAGGTCGCTGTGCTCAGCTGGTTGCCCCCCCCCTCCTCCTGAGGACCACCACCATGACATCTCAGCTTTCATCCTTTCCGACCAGTGACCGCCGCATCACCCCCTTCCCTGGCGTGCCAGTACGCTGCTCACCGGTCCAGCTGTCTTGGGATAGATAGAACCAAAAGGTAAATGGCAGGGCAAGAAAGAGAGAGAGAAATCAGGGGGGTAGAGGAAGTCTAAAATGGAGGGGAGGATGCCAGGATTTGCGGGATTATCGACGGCCTGTGCCAAGGCGTATTGTTCTGCCGATGCTGGCCTTCCGTTTGCCTTTGGCGTATTTGCACTATGCTTTTCATTGGCTGAGAAGCACTCAGACACATCACAGGAGGTTCGAGAAGCAGCTCAAGGAGGATCCAGCAACCACGTCATCCACATACACTACAACAGCTTCTTGGGGACTCCTCTCTCTCTGTCTGACTGTCTGTCTGTCTCTCTCTCTCTCTCTCTCTCTCTCTCTCTCTCACTACCCCCCCCAAAAAAAAAACCAGTGAATACTGCACAACAGAGTTCCTGGTTCTGCTGTGAGGATCAGGGCTTTTCCTGTCAATTCCTGAGCTTCATGTCGCCTAACAGAGACGGATGTCGTAAAGCCGTCACCATAATGAATTGAATTCACTGGCGATCAACAAAAAAACGGGGCACATAAATCAAATATTTTTGCAGCCCCCTCCCCCCCCGGACTGCCCCCCCCCCATCATCAGCAGCCGAGACGTCCCGGGCTTGATGCCAGACGCGCAGGCTTGCAGAGTGTGCACAATTTGTCAATTACCGAGCTCCTCTGGGGTTCCGGGAAGGGGGGAGCAGCGGCCGCAATTTGTGTGGCGTTCCACGTTCCGCGTTCTGCGCGGCAACACAGGGGTGGCGAGGAGTGACAGGGGAGGGCAGGAGGAAATTGCTTTTGCTGAGTCTACAAAGGACCGAAGCACTCTCCTGGAATAGTTACAGGACCTGGTTAGGTGCTGACATTTTGCAGTGAAGTTCTGCTCTCTCTCTCTCTCTCTCTTGCTCTCTCTCTGTCCTTCTCTCACTCTCTCTCTTTCTCTCTCTTTTTCAAACGCCACCTCATGCCTCCTGCCAGGAAGTAGGGGAGGAGGTGTGAGGGGGACAGGCCCCTACAGAAGTGTGATATCATGTATATGCATGTGTGCCTATCATGCTGTTGCTGCATGGCCACCTATGAAAGAATAGGATAGAGAAGGATGAGTTTTTACAGGCCGCTGCCCCTCCTGTGGCCCGTTGACGGGAAGTCTGGCCCGGAATGGCGGGAAGCATCAGTGTGGTGCACAAATGGGGAATAGTGAGTAGCTTCTCGGGGAGTAAAGTGATACTTCAGATAAATGTGATTCATTCCTTTTTTGGCAGAAATTTTTATCCAGAGCAACTGAAATCGCATCATAATTGTACAAAAAAAATTTTTTTAAATCCCCTGTATTTTTTTAACTAAAGTTACATTCATGTTGTGAATCAGATCGATCTGCCCAGTTTTAATCTACTCGAAATAATCCTAAAATACTTAAAATAATCAAAAGAAGTATAAAGTTCCCGGTTTGCACGATCTCTCAGTGTATGAGCAGTGCACAAAAACATTTTCTATTTCAAATATGCTTTTGGTAAGTGGCAGTTGACCACTTGTTTATGATAAAGGCTCGGATTTTGTTAAATGCTCTCCCTGAGGTTCTTGGCGTTCCTCGGGGCCGTCCGGCTGTCTCCTGCACTCAGTGAATCACCCCTGTCCCTGCATATGTACCCTACAGTGCGCTGGCACCCCATCCAGGGCCATATCCAGCCAGATTCCCTTGGCTGCTTGTGATTGGCTCCAAGGATCCCATGTCCCACTACTGGAACTGTGATTGGAGGCTTGATGGATGAATTCTACACACATATATTTGTCTTCCAAATATGTTACATTGTATCATTCCACTTGATCTTTCAGCAGGTTGTATTTCTATCTTTAGCTTAGTCAAGTCAAGTGGGCTTTACTGTCATACCATCCATGCACTGGCAGTGACAGTAATAACATGTAATAACAGCCCAACCAGGGCCACAGTGCGAAATGCAAACAGATAGTGGCAATGGGAGGATTTTCACAGTGCTGCAGATACAGGACAGTGGGAAACAGGTCACACTCTGGGGGACAGATGCTGACACCCAGCACTCATATCCCCCCCGGAGGGGGACAATGGAGGCAGCCAGACGCATGGATCTGGGCGCCGATGCAGCCTTTGCCAAGTTCCGTGACGATTACCCAGCAGTCATTGCGTTTCTGTCCTTCTCAGCCCAGGCAATTCGAGCATTTGAATGCAGTGAAATGATGCAGTGAAATGATGCAGTGAAATGATGCTGTGAAATGCCAACGAGCAGCCGCATGCTAACAGCTGTATGTCACTGTCACCTCACGCAGGCTGCCCCCCCCCCCCCCCCCCCTCACTGAATGGGCTGTTAGTGGGATTCTAGTCCAAAATGAGTGCGGGCTTCTTCTGTCTTCCATCCAAACACACTTCTGTTCTCACTCCTCCATGGGCTGATGCGACGGAACCGGAATTCTTCTCAATGGTGAGGAATGCGCAGGTAGGGTTCCTCTGCATGCAAGCAATGCAACACCAGCCCAATGCGCTTCAAGATGCCC
>JAODJU010000002.1:19418161-19442069 GCA_026776725.1 Gnathonemus echidnorhynchus | reverse complement strand
GGCGCACTGAGCATCATCCATGATCCTACATACAGATGGCGCACTGAGCATCATCCATGATCCTACATACAGATGGCGCACTGAGCATCATCCATGATCCTACATACAGATGGCTCACTGAACAGCATCCATGATCCTACATACAGATGCCACACTGAACATCATCCATGATCCTACATACAGATGGCGCACTGAGCATCATCCATGATCCTACATACAGATGGCGCATTGAACAACAGACATGAGGCTGGCAAAGAAAATGTAAATAATGTATGTTTACCTGTATGCAGCATAAATAGCTTCAAATGTAATTTTTTGCTGCAATTCACTGCTGTGATTATGAATATTCATCAACAAATGGTGTTTAAGTCTCTTCTCACCTATTCTAAAGAGTGTTACATTTTAACATTCACTCCTAGGCTGCATATTGATCGCAATGCTCCTACCTCTGCTACTTGTCTGATTACATTCTGTTTCCTGGGTACAGAGTAGCATTTGGGAAATTTAAACTGGTGAGCTGATAAGAAAAAGTTCTTGTAGAAGAAGAATTATTGAAGCATACAGGCCTATAATACTAAACCATATCAGCCATTTTCTCTTTAAGTGAAACGATGTCTGTCATTTTGATATTCTTTAAAAAAATAAAATCCCAGTATATTAATGCAAGGAATGATATTTAAGGATAAAATACCTAAAATTGCATCGACTGAACAGTATATAATAGTCTGGTGCCTTTTCAGAAGATGAAATTAATAAAATTTCTGCAAAGCAGGATAAAAAAAAAAACCTTAAGATGAGACCTTCCGCCATATTTCTCTTTTGTACTCATTCCGCCAGGCTCACTCTCTCCGTTTAACAGTCACTTTATTAGGTAGACACCTTCGTCTTTTGAATCACAGCATCAGTCTGAGATGAGCCAAAGAGAGGATAGATATCTCACAGCATCTTATCCGCAGTCCCCAGAGTGGGACCGCGTCCCCATAAACCCCTTTAAATAAACACCCCCATCTCACACACTGTCACCCTTCCTTTTAAATCTGTCTAATCCAAGAATGCTATCAAAATGTAAGCAGTTCCTTTTATCCTTCGACGTCTCTCTGTGTATTGTAAGTCATTTCATGTACGAGTTTACAAAAAAAAAAAAAGTTCTGCGTAATTGGGTTTATTCTGTTAATCAGTGTTGCATGTGCTGTTTTTTTCCCCCCTATTGAAGAGGTCACAGATGTATTTTCCATTTTAAAATGGAAAATTCAAGCAATTCAAATTTCTCATATGGTTCATTTTCCTTCGCTCTTGTTGTCTGATCTTCTGCGCAGGAAGTGGTGAGGCTGAGATTAATTCTGTAATGCTTTTAGGGGAGACACAATTACAGAACAGCGTGGTGCCGCGGAGTCTGTGGCAGGTGTAACTGCAAGCTTTCCGTTACAGGGAATCAGTACTTCTGGGTGAGGGGCGAACGAGCACAGACTATATACTCCAAGTCGTATCAATATTGCACGTTGCAACTTCTGGACGCTCATATTCCCGGTACATGGGGGAAGAAGCATCTCCGTCAATGTTATGTTACATACGGCGTCGAGCCGACGTGGGCTTTCCGTCATGCGTAATCAACATCCACTGAAACGCTTTTGCATACCAATATATGGAGCGATAAAACGGTGAGACATCTGACCAATCGTATTAGAATTTAAATGTATAATATGCTGTACACAAGATATGTAATTAAACTACATAACACAATATCAACAGCCATATATCGGTAAGAGGAGTCACTTTGTATTGCAGTCTGCTACCTCTAAACTGATTTTTTTCATTTATATATTAATCGAACTTGAAATATTATTATATTTTAATATTATATTAAAACCATTTCAGTGGCACATGGTATCTGGCTACTAGCTAGTATACGGTCTGTTTCAGTAGACCTACTGAAATATTTGAAATTCTGTAAAGAACTGTAATGTCACGCAATGAAACTAAGAAGTACTTGTTCGATTTTTTTTTTTCGTTCTTTTGCGTCCCCTAATCAAATGGCGCCCTAGGCGATCGCCCTTGTCACCTATATGGCGGCCCGGCCATGTTTGGAACTGGAGGAGCTTCCGATAAAGGGGAAGCGCAAGTGTTTTGGTGTGGAGACAAGACGCCCAAAATTAATCAGAGACACGCCAAGATAACGCCCCACGAACACTGACGTATTATACATTAGACAATCGTCCCCACAGCTCCTTCGGGAATAGAAAAATAAAAATATGCTCGGTTAAACACGGTAAAGCGCGTTCAGAAGAAACAGCTCCCCCTATCGGCTCGCAGTCGCTACTGAGAACTGCGCGGCCCCCTGCCCCCACTGTTTGTGCGAAATCGGGCCTTCAGGTGGGAACGGGGATGGTCAGACCAAATGTGGGAGAAAGAAAGTTTACAGCAGAAGATTTGCGTCTCATCCGTGAGTAAGGTGACGATCCTTTGGGGATCAATGCCACTACACACCGGCACGTACTCCCGGGGCGGCTGCAGATGCGTAACAATCGGCATTTGTTATTATTTTAAAACTTCATTTTTATTGCAATAATTGTTATATAATCGTTATATAGTAATTGTTATTATTATTATTATTATTATTGTTGTTGTTGTTGGTGGTGTTGTTTAGATACCCCGATATAATAAATACGCACCGAAAGAAAAAGAGACAGAGTGGAGGGGAAAATAATGAAGTCCCTAGTCGTGTAGTGTTAGGGCTGCTGGTGAGGGAGTGGGTGTGGGGATTGGGAGGAAGCGCTGCACCTGCCTCGGCTCAGTCGCGCAAAGCGCACGGAGGGGGACAGAGGGGGACAGAGAGCTCCGCGCCTTCAGCCACGCTCCGCCTGTGCCCTGCTCTCTATGATCGGACTTCAATAGCGTTTCTCCTCCGCGTCGGTTCTCTTGCGCTGTGGACGTTAGCGTGACTATGGGATTTGCCACCGCAGTGTCTCGGATGTGCCCGATCGCCCGCCCGTCCATCTCGACGTTCAAGCTGGCGCGTCTTTGCTCGTCGGGCTCCGTGTGAACGCATCCAGACCAACTGACTGCTTCCAGTACGCAGATTAGGCGGCGATCTAATACTGCTGTTCCCCTCATAGGATCTGGACTGCCGGTGAGCCCGGGATCAGTCAACCTGGATGGTTTGTTTTCGGATAAACACCTTACACGTCCACTGCGAAGAGGGAATCCGGGCGTGCGGTGCGGGCTTCGCCTCCGTAAGGACGTTGGTGTAGACCTGCTGCATTCACTTGGATGTCACCGATCTACACGTTTACCGCAGCTTATTCTTTTCACTTAGGACCTGCCGTGCCTTAATACGTTTTGCTCAAGCGAACCATCTTTGGATTTATATGATAAAGTGATTTTCGTTTCTTTATTGTCTGGACTCCGGCGCTTCAGGATTATTCACCACAAACGAATAGAAAGGAAACCACCAGGAAGCGAGAAGGGAACTATGTGTGTCTAGAATTGGTAAGTGGGGAGTTACTCTACCGTGTCCTACGTCCATATCGTAAAAATGCAGTAAACGACCTAGAAATGGCAATTCGAAAGCTGCAGTATAACCAACTCCCAGATAAAATAAATGTAACTAAATCTTAGGTAGATTAAGATTTACCGGATAGTTCAAGATAAATTAATATGATCTCCGATGTTGTACATTACTGTGCACGCGTGTTCGTATACGTGCATCTGTTTATGCCTGCGTGTGTCGTGTGTGTATGTATATGTGTGTGTGTGTATATATATATATATATATATATATATATATATATATATATGAATGATTGCATGCATGTATATGTCTGGCAACGGTGTTTTGAAGCAGCAGAAGTTTCCCTAACCCAGTCTGAATTGCTCACTCGCAGCGATCAGCGTCTGTGTCTGAGGAGCCGCTACGCGCTTGGGAAGGACGGGGTGTGTTTGCGGGATTCGGCATCGCCTCGCGCTTTCGCCGTTTCCAATCCTGCCTGTTGTGCCGCTGCGTTTTTCTCTGATCTACTCGGCGTCTATATTATAATGCTCGGATATTTTAATTGCGTCGGATCCGCAGCACCAGCGTGTGGTGCCTTTTCACACGTATGGACGCGTTTTTTGATGCTTGCTTACGTTTTAATGTGATCGTAGAACCGTATCTATGGTTGTCCCCACGTCACTTGAATTATTAACGATTAATCCACCTTATTTGCTTTGGCTTGTAATATATTCTGCGGTGAGTCAGATACACGCAATGACAGGTCGGAGCAAGTGGGCGGGCCGGTTCCTTTTTAGGGGAGGGGGTTTCGGTGAAGGTGCTTAAAAAACCTCCTGTTTTTAGGGGACATGAACCCCCGATTTAATATGCTGATGATGAGCCGTTAGACTAGAATGACACGCGCAACTGCGCCGGGAGTCAGCGTCAGTTTGGCTGGAGCCGCCGATCGTTCCTCCCCCGTAAATAAAATGTAACTATTAATCGAGTAGAAACTTATTATATCGGCCGCAAGCTTTAGTCAAGGACGCATTAAACGTATTGCTGCGTACCGAGGCCGTAGCCAAAGTATTACATGTTTGCAGGATGTGTGTATTTTTTATGCAAATGACATGGTAAAATGTGTGAAGACTGTCCCACCTTTGGTCTTTCAAAACTGTGTTCGTGCCTTGTGCTGGAATTTCCTAAACTCCTACGGTCTGTTTAATCTTTACTCGTCCGTATTTTAGTGAAAGGCACAAGGCGCCTTCAGGATACTGTTTTAGCTATTTAATTCCCTGCTTAGACAGACCCAACCCTGAACTAACAAAAAAAGACCGACAACTTTCCTTGTGAGTAATACGAGCGATCGCTTCTGGCCCTGGGGAGGGGGCGAGGTTGACATAAGGGCGGCTGGACAGGCGGAGGGTGGGGAGGGGGTAAGCGTGCACCAGATTGGCAACTGATGGCTGTAACTGTTGATACCAGTTGCAGAACAGCCTAACACAGTGTGTGTGTGTGTGTGTGTGTGTGTGTGTGTGTGTGTAAATATGTGTAATTACATTTCTTTGTGTAATTGAGATGGAATTGATGAACATATGATCATTGGGTTTACTACTAGAGGATGAAAGGCTATTTGACACAGTAAAGCATTGTTGCTTTGATGAATTGGCAGCATGAAATATCCTACAATCCTTATCCAGTACAGGGGGACAGGCGGCAGGGGGGCCCAGGCAGGGGGGCGGCCAGACGCCATTTCATCATAAACCTGTGCGACACTGGAGAATGTACAGACCTCAGACATGCAGAGCAGGGTGTGGGATTCGAACCCCCAGCCCTGGGGCTATTCAGTTATGAGTTTTCTCATAGATGCTACTGCTTTTGCACCCCTTACTTGCATCAGGGCCCTCTGGCTCCGGGGGGGGGGGGTTATGTGTCACCTCCATGGCACCATTGAGATTAAATACCAGGGGCTTTCCTATAATAAGAGGCTCCCTGTCAGGGCTCGGTCACTTCAGCACCCTCTCTCATGAGCCTCAGGGCTTCCTGGGAAGGGATCCCAGAAAGGCGACGGGAATTCCTGCATGGCTCTGCCTCGCCGAAGTCCTGGGGGGGATAAGAGTATCCCCAGGAGCGAACTGTACGCTGAAATATTGAGTTACAGCTTCGGAAACAATTAGGACATTGCTGCGGGAAGCGGGGAAAACAGCCACTGGCTGCTGGGCTTCGGGGTGTTCATTCCTAAGGGGGAAACCAAGACAAAGAGGCAGTTATTGGAGTTAGAAATGTGTACTCAGCATCTGTACCCATGTCCAGAAGGTTGTGGGTTCAAATCCCCCCGTTTGGCAGAGCGATGGCATCAGTATTGGGCCCGATGCCCCAAATGCTCCATAGGCACTCCAGGCTAGCCGATCTGCTCTCTGGCCCCGGACTGTCCTCGCTTGGACGTCACAGCAAAGCTTCTGCCAAATAAAGTGAATGGAAAATTAGCCCGCGGAAGCTCGTAAATTAAGCCTTGTGTTGTTGTAAAGGAAAAAGAAAAAGAAAAAATTAATTCCCGAAGAGCAGAAAAGCCCCCGTGAATCATGCCCCCATTGATCCCACTGACAGACTCATTGTCCGCCCCCACCCCCCACCCATCCCTTCACAGCCCTGCCGGAGTTTCCCGCACACAGGTGGTCTCACCGTGGGCGTTGTTGTGACCCAGTGAGCCTCAGCTTGGTGTCGGGGAACTCTAATGGCTCCCCGTTAGCACTGGGGCACTGCAGCCAGCTGGAGTGACCTGTGAAAAACTCCCACTGACCACATGTTACTTCCGTTAAATAAACATGCTTTTGATTTGTCCATTTATAAACTGCCCAATCGTGTTTCTTTTTATTACTTGGTGTTTCCTCCCGCCTTTTTTCTCATACTTCCTGGTGATGGGCTCCACATAACCATGGTTATTAATGAATCGATCGTTATCGTAAATAGCAAAATTTTGTAATGACAGAATCTGGCCAAAAGTGTGGCTATTTTGTGATTGATGATTGACTGATTGATCTGTTTCCATGGCAAGTGGAAACGCCGAAGAAATCCCATCGTCCTTTTAAGCAGTAGGATTCCGAGGCACTGGACTTTCCTGATAACATGCCTTGGGATTTTTCGGAATTTCTGTCTCGTCACAACAAAGTTCCTTAACAGTGGCATCACTCGGATAATTCTCCGTGCTAGAGGGCAGTTTAATTAAATGCAGCTGTGTCTCATTGTGAAACCTGTTCAGACTTGGTGACATATGATGCGTGTGCAGTTTTAACACCTTGTGTATCTTCAGAGTGTGTAAACGCTCACTGGCCTGGAATTCACCTCACAGACGGGCTGATCTTGAGAGGCTGCTGTTGTTGTGGGAATGGTCTCCACTTTGTTTAGCTAAAGGGGAAGGACTATTTTTTTTCTCCCCGAAATGCGACACTGGAACAATGTTCTTCTGTGTTGCCGGCACGCGTGAGTGAATGAGTACAACTACAGACCAAAACAAAAGACTGTCGCTGGTCACAGATGCACAGTCCGTGTAGCGCATTTGTTTACTGGGTGCGTTCTGATCCGGTTAATCTGGTCTTGCCGCCTGTGCCTAACATCCACTCTGCCTGCTTTTTATGGCATTGACACATTCTGCAGAGCACTGGGTGGGTCACTGGTTCAGTGAACTGGGGAGTTTTGGGCAACGGTGATGAAGAACTGTATCCTGTTAGGGCAACTACAAGTCAAGAAGTTGTTGTACCATTGAGCAGAAACATCACCTAAAATATTTGTCTTCATTTTGTTTGGTTGATAATTTTTGATTTTCTTATAATTTTAAATTTATACATTTATCAAATAAAATGTAGATCATAATTCTTAATTATTGGTGTGAAATAAGCATTGAAGTCATTGTAACCATGTGGTAACCATGGTTACGTCCCGTCAGGGCTGTCGAGGTGATGGGTCTGCAGGGAATCTGTAGGGGGCGCCACTCTCTTCTGGAGGGTAATGTCCCTGCAATCCTGGACTGCCATTGTTCGTCTTTATGGCCCTGATCAAAGGGACCTCCAGGCCTGTCCCTTGAGGGAGACGGGTCAGAGGTTGTGCTCCCCGGGTCGGGGAGTGGGGGGGGGGGTCGTCCTTCTTGTGTTTGGGGCAGAGGGGAACCATCTGTTTGATCAGCACTGGGGTGGCAAGCAGCTTATCAGTTAAGACACGAGGCATCCATATTCTCCCTGACATACGTCAGTCACAGCGGACAACTGGTCCGCAAGCCCCGCCCATCTACTACCTGTGAGGAGAATGACAGAGGGGTTTGCTCGAGTCTCCAACCCCGGCCCACTCATTCGGGGTCGAGCCCTTTATCTGCCATCTGGTCTCATGTCCCGGGGGGGAGAGGAGCTGTCTGCATTCCTTACTCTATCCCAAGTAAGACCCCGGCACTGTGGGCGTATAGCAGAATGCCTGCGGACGAAGCTGGTGCAGTTACTGCCATGCGGAGTGGAGAACACACCAGTGGGACAGGCAGATCAGTGCGGGCCATTGTTCCTGAGGTCACCCAGGGAGCAGGGAGTTTGAGGAGCGTAAGGGGGCGGGGGTGGGGCGCTCTGAAAGCAGGCAGACATTCCAGCTGTCAAGAGGTGGAATCCAGGGACAAGCAGCCGCAATTCACGATTTCACTGTGTATTGATATGAGATACATGGCAGAATCTCTCTGCAGGATCCTCTTTACAGCTCCCCTTCTCCTGACCCCCCACAGCCCTTAATTGCAGTCACAACTCTGTGGGAGATCAGCGGGGGGGGGCATTAAAAAAAATCTTAATTTTAACGAGGATTTCAGTGGATTCTCTGCTCATAAACGATACAGTGTTTTCAGATAAACACTAAAGTCTTAACAGCACTGGTTCCATGGTTTTAATCACATGGATATGTGGTTATGTAATCCGGCAAGTGGAGGCTGCCATGATGAGCCATGGGGGGGGGGGATGGGGGTGGCCAGCCACAGGCACCAGCATGAGGCTGTCAGGAATTCACCCACCAGGCTGAATTAATTAATCCCCCACATAGATCGGGGTACAGCGCAAAGTCAACCCACTCACATACGCATACCGGCCGTACCAAGCGGGAGAGGTGGACTCCGTTCACATGAGCTTGGTACAGTCCATCAAGGCTGCCCCCCGGTCCCTCATTGGGCACTCGGGCATCATGTGATCAGTTTTTTTGTCTCCTGCCTGCCTGTCTGCTTAGCTTGCCAGTTGCCATGGGCGATTCACAGGCAAAACGCTACATTTTATTTAACGCTTACAGTTATAAAGCTTTCATTTGTCTTGAATTCTGGCAACACATGACGCACACAGGCATGGGCTCTAGATTTCAGGCCCCGTCGTGACCATCTCACGCCTCTGTCCCAAGCCAAACGTGAAGATCAGTCAAAGTAATTCCGCACGAGTTCCCTGTGAGAGTGCGATGGACGTGCTTGGCTTTCTGAGGCGTGCCGCTCTCTAAGACGTGCTCTGACAGTATTGCACACCAGTTATTTGCCCTGTGGGTAACGATAAAGAGGAGTTTAAGGACAGGGGGTGCTCTACCCCAGTTCATGCTCAGGAATCAAAATGATTCTCATGTCGTTGTCGGCCTCGTGGTCCATGTTCGTCCTGAAAGTGGACTTGGGCTGAAATAATGCCCCTGCTGATAATGGGCTGAAATAATGCCCCCCATCTCGTTACACCTCTCGTGGGGGGTGGATGGCCAGTGAAAACACACCCCATGGTGAAGCGGGACTAGCAGGAGTTGCTAAGCTCCTGTCGGTAGGGTGCATGTATAGGGGGGTGGGGGCTCGTAACCAGGGCGACGCCGTAGAAGCAGTGACGGCTTCTGTACAAGTGGCCTACCACAGCGGCGGGGGAAGCAAGCAGAGAGTGGGAAGAGAGTGGTGTGACTCGCGAGGCCCCCGCCCATGTTTGGGCTTTCTGGCTGCCATGCTTCGTGTCGCTGCATTGTGCGAGATCGCAAAGACATTTCATTGCATTTCCTCTGAGAAATATAAATGTTTTTTTTTAATGCAACAATTTTCAGCAGGACAGCAGGACCTTTAGCTGTCCTGTTATTTGACATGAAAATATTCAGTTTGATGGTGTAAATATAACATTTCCTTAAACTGGTGTGAGCTCTGAGCGAAGGGCTGCTGAAGATGATCGGTTAATGGCAACGAGCTGTCTTGCAGAATAGTACCCCAGCGAGCTGTCCTGCAGAATAGTGCTCTAGCGAGCTGTCCTGCAGAATAGTGCTCCAGCGAGCTGTCCTGCAGAATAGTGCCCCAGCGAGTTGTCCTGTGGAATAGTGCTCCAGGGAGCTGTCTTGCACAATAGTGCCCCAGCAAGCTGTCTTGCAGAATAGTGCCCCAGCTGGCTGTCCTGCAGAATAGTGCTATGTCGAGCTGTCCTGCGGAATAGTGCTCCAGGGAGCTGTTTTGCACAATAGTGCCCCAGCAAGCTGTCCTGAAGAATAGTGCTCCAGTGAGCTGTCTTGCAGAATAGTGCCCCAGCGAGCTGTCTTGCAGAATAGTGCCCCAGCGAGCTGTCCTGCAGAATAGTGCTCCAGCGAGCTGTCCTGCAGAATAGTGCCCCAGCAGGCTGTCCTGCGGAATAGTGTTCCAGCGAGCTGTCTTGCACAATAGTGCCCCAGCAAGCTGTCTTGCAGAATAGTGCCCCAGCAGGCTGTCCTGCAGAATAGTGCTCCAGCAAGCTGTACTGCAGAATAGTGCCCCAGCGAGCTGTCCTACAGAATAGTGCCCCGGCTCCACTAGTCATTGCGTGGGACCAAGGACCACCCACCCCCAGCCCCCACATCTCGGAAATCACAGCAACTGTGACTCAGCTGCTCTTCCAGCAAGCTAGGATGGGTATGTGATGTCAGAAAACGGGTCGCACCACTTTGTGATCCCCCCACCCTGCCGCAGGTCCCTGTGTAACAGAGCAGCAGAGGAATGTCTCAGCATTGTCCCCTCTGTCATGGCGCACTGATTTACGCAGCTCCGACAGCCATAACTCACAGCCTTGGATGTCAGAGACGTCCCGTGATTCACGGCGGGCATTGAGCAGGGGGAGGGGGGGCCGCCATGAAATCAGCCGCGGATCGGAATGGGAGCGAGTTATCTGCACTGAGGAAGGAGCATTTTGCAGACCTTAGCCGAGCTACAAGACATGACTGCGCAGTCTGAAATGCGAGAGAGAGCTGCGCAGTCCCTGTCTGAAATGCGAGAGAGAGCTGCGCAGTCCCAGTCTGAAATGCGAGAGAGAGCTGCGCAGTCCCAGTCTGAAATGCGAGAGAGAGCTGCGCAGTCCCTCCTGCGTTTGCATGAGCTGCCATATGGAGCCTCGTAAATATCAGTCACATTTCAGCAGGAGCAGCCGGATGTATGCATAGGCTGTCCTGGGCTGAGATGAAGGGGCCTCCTGTTTGTTTCAGCAGCATTTTCTGCTGTAGGTAGGGGCCCCCACCCCCCTAAATTCGCCAGTGGATGGGAGCATTTCAGGAACTCCGGATCATTGCCAGCAAGTTGCATTAAATGCCACCCCAGCCACTCACTACCGCAGCGACCCCACCCCCACGGCGTCACTGTTCTGAGGCTTGGAGTCGCCGGAGCCCCCGATTTCTGTGGAGGGGCCAGTCATGTCCTCTCCCCAGCCTCCACAGGAGAACGACTTACGGGTGAAATATGAGCAGGAGGACAAAGACAGGCTGAGGAATGACAGAAATGTGAGACACATGTCATGTCCGGGGCTCTGTGGGACCCCCTCCGGCCCAGTGGGTCACCATAAGCAGAAAGATGAGTGTGATCCTCCCTTCCTGTGCATCGTGAATTGAAGCCTCCTCATAATCCCCTGAAAACAAGGTGTTTCCCTTTATTCCCAGCTATCCGCTCTGGCATCTTCTCTGTGTGCAGTTTGCCCCGTTCTCTTTCAATCTCGAATGTTTCTCTCCATCTGGTGTCTGTGTCCACTGCCGGATCCCACACTGCCACGCAGGTCTGTCTGTGTCCACTGCCCGATCCCACACTGCCACGCAGGTCTGTCTGTGTCCACTGCCCGATCCCACACTGCCACGCAGGTCTGTCTGTGTCCACTGCCCGATCCCACACTGCCACGCTGGTCTGTCTGACAGCATCCCCATATACTTTGAACGCCGGTGGTCAAAATACCCGCCATGAAATCACACAGGAAAGGGGAATTTTCACAATAAAGCCACACTTGTAGGTGTGAAATGCTAGCACCCATTCCCCCCCCCCTACCGGGACTTTCCCAACCTGCTAATGTCCTCTTTTTTTCATATTTCCCATAACCACCCCACCCCCTCTTGGCCGGTATTATTTTATTCTGTCTGTGGACTGTGATTGGCCCTATATACGATTGGCATCTGAGCGTTTCCCCCACCTACTGGGACAGCCCCCAGGCACCAGCACCCCCTCCAGGACAGCAGGGGCAGCTCAGTCCTAGATGCCACCAAACAGTAGGCCTCTCACCCTCTCAGCTTTCCTCCCCGTACCACATTCTCGGTTCATGCAGGCACTGGCGAATGTTTACTGTGGATGTGGTTTCCTCGGTGTTTCACAAGGCCCCGCTGTCGTCACGCTCGTTTGGCACTTCTGCAGGGCGGGCGTGTTGGCGCAGCGGCGCCTCAGACGTGAGCTGGCGGCTATGACAAGCGTACGAAGCATTTACCTGGTGGCCATTCAGTGCTCTGACGTGGGAGCCATCCAATGCTTTGATGTTGACTGTCATACATAGCTTTCAAGGTAAATAATCAATTGACGCCTATGGCTATTTTTAGACACAGGTCAATTCTCCAATTTTCCTCTATCCTTTAGCCCCAAGATTCGGTATCAGCAAACCAGGCGTCTCTTTCATCCTTTCAGTGAAAAGTTTGTCAGTGAAATTGCCTGAACACTTTTACCCCAAAAAAATCTTATCAAGGTTTCACAAGTGAAAAATAGGCTTTAGTCTGTTTTAAAGATCAAAGCCACACTTTTCAGTCACTACATCGGAATCTCAGACCAGAATGTGAGCTATGCCCGTAGGACGGCATTGTGTCATCGGGTGCCTTTGTTTTGTTGCATGCCGATGTGTTCTTATCCTGCGTCTGTGTCTGTGTCTTCCGTTTTGATTCCAGTCTTTGGTCCAGTGAAAAAACAAAGCTCAATAAAATAATAATGCTAAAAAAAAAAGTGGAAGTGAAGATGATGAGGAAAGCAGAGACCCAAACGCTGGCCTTCGCACACTTTTGCTCGCTTGGGGAGTCAGGGAGGACTGTTTCCTCGCTGCAGGCTCTCCATAGCCTGCTGGGAACAGAGGGACAGCAGTAACAGCAGGGACACACGGAGCAGACTGTATAATCTCCATTTTGACAGTCTGAGTCGTTTTCTTGTCCGCGGCGATGCCACAGCTGTTTGGGGGATGGGGGGGTGGGGTCTGTCCTCCCAGCCAGCGCCTCGATCCCAACTACGAAGCATAAAGAACGGGTCAAATCACGAGGACACGGAACACAGCCCTCCATCTCGGAGGAGTGGGGAGTCCTGGGGTGTCCCAGGATTGACCTTGTTTACGGGAAAACCTTGCCATCCTCGTCTAACAGATTTGCCCATCAGGGACCAGCACAGGCTCCGGTTTCCCGTCTGCAGGCCAGGAATCGTGGAACAAACGCTGGGTTCCTAGAAGGACCCGGCCACAATGACCCCCTGGAGAGAGTGGCACAAGATTGGTGCCTCCCTGTGGCGGCTTTTCTCCCACACGTGTCACTTCCTGCTGCGGTTTCCCCAACACATACACGCCTTGACAACGAGTCACTGTTAGAGCAGAACTTCCTCATTTTGCCGGTCATGTGACCATGCCACAGGCTGTTATGGCAACAGTACATGTTTTATCTCCCATCTACTGACAGCAGCGTAGCTGCAGAGGCTGACACACTAACCGCTAACTGTCCAAAAACAGCCGCTCATGAGGGACTGCTGGATTAACTTAGAAACCTCTTACTTAACGCGAGGAAGTAATTTGTTTGCTGCTTTGTTTTTGGCAACAGGCCATCCCTAGGCTGTGTTGAAAGGGGAAATCCTGACACATTATTACACGATGTCACTATTCCCGGCTTCTGGCTCAGACACGGGCGTGTGGCATTTCCCAACTGAACCTGTTTTTTTTGGTGGGGAATTTCAATTGCACGTGTCCTTTCAAATCAGTTACCATGGATACATATCTGGACTCTCCAGACCAGTCAAATGTCTTCTGACACTTTTATCTTAGAAACTTTGTTTGTGTGTGTGTGTGTGTGTGTGTGTGTGTGCGTGTGTGTTTGTGAGTGTGTGTGTGGCAGGTGTATGTGTCGGTTAGGCCATAGAGAAGCCGGTATTCACTGATTTAACAGTCCAAAGTCCCCGTTTCAGTCTTATCTGCAGTCTGTCACAATGTGTCGAGACAATACAGTGCTCCGGGTTAGACTGAGGGCTTGCAGCCTCTGGGTGGAGTGACTCTTGCCTTTGCAATGGATCCATCTATCTTCATGTTGCAGAACAGGTCCAGCCATGGGAATTGCCTGGAACTGTTTCTGAGAAATGGGCAGTTTCACGTTAGCTGCCAGCAGGGGGAGTATGTTGCAGATAGCCGTGTCCGCTGAGACCTGAGTGACACTGCTGTGCAGTGAGCAAACTGTCCCAGTGCATGCAGTGAGGACTGGGGCTAATTACTAAGGATGATCCGAGCATGGGCTGGGGTATGGGTTTAGAAGGTCGTTGCTGGATTCTGTGTCTTACACAAAACGCATGGCTTTTGAGAGCCGTCAACGGCGGAATCCTAAGCCAACGGATCATGCAGTGCTTAGCCAAGGATTTGACCTCATTACTTGTTGGTAACAGTGTCAAAATACAGTGGAGAAGTTAATGTATTTCCCTCCTCCTGCTCACCAAGGTTATACTGGTCTGTTGGTTGCCCATGTGGGTGTACTGTGCTCAGACAGCCTGATGTATCCCCCCAGGCAGGAATGCCCCAGACTCTGTGCTCCAGCAGTATGTTCACTCCTAGTGGATTCAGCCCTCACCTGGTCCCCGGCGAGGAGCCCCCCCAAGACGGCCCTGGACCAGGCCCCGGAATCCCAGAGGGGCCACAGCTCTCCTCCGCCTCCCTGGACACCCTAATCCAACACCTGGTGCCCACTGCTGACTATTACCCAGAGGTGTGTCACTCGGGCAAAGACCCGAAGGGGGGGGGGGTGGGGTCAGGACAGACACAGAGGGAGGGTCACGTGACTGAAGCTGTCACAGCATAAATGGCTCCCTGGTGCCATTATTGGCTGACTGTCTCCCTTTTACTCCTTCCCTCTCACAGAAGGCGTACGTGTTTACCTTCCTCCTGAGCTCACGTCTCTTCATCCCTCCCCACGACCTGCTGTCGCGTGTCTGTCAGCTCTGCATCAAACAGCAGCAACTGGATCAGATTCCTCTGGACATGGTTGGTACAGCCAGTCTGCGGCTGTTGATGTGTGTGTGTGTGTGTGTGTGTGTGTGTGTGTGTGTGTGTGTGTGTTACTGATGAGTGTCACTCTGGTGTTCCAGGTCAAGGTACGCAAGTTCGGACCCAAGATTCTGCAGCTCCTGACAGAGTGGACAGAGACCTTCCCCTCCGACTTTAAGGAAGAGGAGATGGTGGCTCACCTGAAAGACATCATCCACAGGATAGCACCGTGTGATGAGGTTAGGCCCCGCCCATTCTGGTGAAATGGAGACAGATTCTTTCTTAATTGTCATTTTTGCCACAGCCAGGCCATGGTCTACCACCTCAAAACATCTAAGAGCATGGAGTAGAATGAAGCGGAGGTGGCAGGTCTGGCTTAAGGCATTACGTGTATAAGGGCAGAGGCATTGGGGAGCCATCAGGATTTTATTAGACGATGAGTAAGGAGATGGAACAGGAAGTTGGGGACGTAGGTGGAGTAAGCGGAGGATGCAAACGGCGAGGAGGATGAGGAGCCGCTGAGGCGGAAAGCAGACGCTGAAGGATCTGTTGGTATTTGTGGCTGGGGATGTGCTGGAGCGAGACGCCCTCGGGAATTTACGGCAGGATCTGGGCGATTTGTGGAGAATCCTTCTGCTTCACCGAAGGGGATCAATCGATTCGGGCAGGAAGACCTGGCCTGGCTCGGAGCAGTAGATATGGCAGACTGTTTGATAACGATGTACAGCTGTTGGGGTTCTGCATGATGGCATCCCAAATGTGCAGTTGTGTTTGGCTCAGGACCAACATGTTTTGTGTTCAGATCTCACTCCTAGCTGTGTGTGTGTGCGGAGTTTGTATGGTTTTCCTTTGTTGTGTTGGTGTTGGATGGATTTGTATCTCTAAAATACCCTTGGTATATAACTCTGTGCCTGTGACTCTGACCAGATAGGAGGATGGAAGATGGATGGATTTTCTGTCTGTGTTTTTGCACTGTGAAGTACAGCTACACCTCCCACATCCTTTGCCTCTTGTCCTGCGTTTTCATGGATGAGTTACAAGTAGACTGGAGAAGCAGACAAGAGATGCTGGGTATGATCTGCTGTCATTTATTGATGTCGACCATGTGTGTCACTTTCAGGCCTACTGGAAGACCATGAACCAGATCCTTCAAAACGTGAACCAGAAGCTGGCGACCATGAGCCAAGGGGACGAGAGCATCGTCAAAGTCAACGCCTCCGTCTCCGATAAGCTGGTGGCCTTCAAGACCAAGCCCCCGCCCATCCAGAAGGACATCCTCAGCTTCTGCAACGACCCCTATGCCCTGGCCCAGCAGCTCACACACGTGGAACTGGTGAGGAGGGGGGGAGGGCGCGTAGGGGAGGGGACGCAAAAACAGGGGTGGGAGGGATCAAGACCGGTGACTCAGAACAGAGGGCAGCAAAAGCGAGAGAGGCGGAGGAGTGGAGCCACGGGTGGGAAGATGAAAAGGTCGAGAGAGACTGGGGGTCAGTGGAGGACTCCTCAGGACTCAGCCAAATATGGAATTTCAGGGTTGTAAGTTCCTAAGAGAAAAATACTTTCTGCCAGTAAGGTGGACCATCAGTACTGTGGTCTGTCTCATTAGCTGTGCTGCAAAGTGTAATCAGCATGGTGAATCCTGCTGCCGCCCGTGCCCAGGAGGGGGGGGCTGACAGACGGGGGGGGGCTCAGTAATGGTGCCCCCTCCTCGCTCTCTGCAGCCGGGGAAGGAGGAGCGGGCCCAACTGAGCATGCTCAATACTCCCCACAGGCTCCGCTGCGGGGGCCCCGGCTAACAGATGGGATGTACTCCCATCTGAATACATGTGGCCTGACAGTTTGACGCAGCTGCAGAGAGAAATTGTGCCCTGCAATGCATGCTGGGGTAGATACCAACCAGCAGATGCCCTCTGTTTGCTAATGGGAGCTGGTTTTGGTTCTGCATCTGTGCCTTATTTACAATATGGCATTTGTGTCTGTTAGTGTCTGCATTTTGATGTTATTTGTGGGATAATATGTGCCTGTGTGTGTGCGTGAGTGAGTATCCCAGCGTACTGAGCGCATGCGATGCAGCCAGGAGGGAGGGTGATAAGCGGTGGTACTTGTGTTGGTATAGGACGGTCTGTTACGTGTCTTGACGTTACTATGGTGCTGTCCAGAGTCTCCTTTCCCCATCTCCCACCTTTCAGTTCCACTAAGGCCCGGGTCTTGTGTTTTCCCAGGAGCGCCTGAGTCACATTGGACCGGAGGAGTTTGTCCAGCTGGACACCTCTCAGGTAGAACCCAGTCACCCAATCAAAACAGAGCCAGGAAATTCAAAAACTGGCCTATCATTCATCTACAGGAAACGCTGGACGCAAATCCATTACCGATCATACAGATACAGACCTGTGCACAGTCACACAGAGATACAGACGTGTGCACAGTCACACAGAGATACAGACAGGTGCACAATCACACAGAGATACAGACAGGTGCACAGTCACACAGAGATACAGACAGGTGCACAATCACACAGAGATACAGACAGGTGCACAATCACACAGTCTCACACACACACATACAAACCTGTGCACAATCACACACAGATACAGACACGTGCACAATCACACACAGATACAGACACGTACACAATTACACACAGATACAGACACATGCACAATCACACACAGATACAGACACGTGCACAATCACACACAGATACAGACACGTGCACAATCACACAGTCTCACACACACAGATACAGACCTGTGCACAATCACACACAGATACAGACCTGTGCACAGTCACACACACCGATACAAACCTGTGCACAATCACACACAGAGACATTTACACAACCATACACAGCAGGTGATTTAGATACGTCACCTAAATGAACCATCCAGTCGCCATCCGATACAGCGATACGTTCCTGCCATCAAAGACACGTACTTGACACGTGTGTATGTGTGTACCGTTCGCAGCCCTGCTTCACTGAACAGAAGAAGAAGACCAGTAACCTGGAAGCCTATGTGAAATGGTTCAACAGACTCTGCTACCTGGTCGCCACGGAGATCTGCATGGTGGGTGGGCGCCAGCTGAACAGGAAATAGCTTAAAAAAATATTATTTGCATGAATTTGGCTTCTAAGTTGAAGATGCCATTAAGTCACAAGAGGCTTTACGAAAACAGCCCGAGGCAGACAAATGTCTGTCACCTGTAATCGCTTGGCTGACGCACCCAGGGGCATTTCTCAATCCTCTCACGATGTTGACACTATGTTGGCATTATGACAATGCGGCATCACGATGCGTGCCGAAAAATCTGCATTCGGTGTGAATCCTGGGACTGAAACATAATTAAATTTCCACACTTGAGGCGTTACGCCCTTATCAAGGCGAATTAAGTGAGAATTAACAACAAGCCTGGTCATTGTCTTTAATGAGCTACCTTTGGTGTCCATTCTAATTGATGCTTACCTCTTTTTGACTCGATGGCATGTTAATATGTTGAATGGTCCTTTGGCGCCCTCTAGTGAAAGCTTACCCTTTTCTCCCCACAAATTCCACACACACAAGTTTCCCCTGACCGCACTGTTCAAACGTAATATGTAAATGTATCTGTTTGTGAAACAGCCACATAGTTCAGCCAAGCCAACATTTGTAGTCGCCCTGTCTGGTCATTTATTACAGAAATCGGGGTGTATGATCTCTGTTACTCCGCTGAGTAAGAGAGCTCGCGTTACATTTGCCTCCAGGTCCATCGAAAGATGGGATCAAGTAATGCCACAGCTCCTACTTCCATTGATCTCAGGTTTCCAGCCATCTTCACCTGAGTCATTTCTGCGTGGAGGACTTTTTTATGTGAATTTAAGAATAAGTTTAGTGCAGCTTTGCACACAGTTCACGTCAAGCTGGATCTCAGCCTCTCGCTTCTCACCCTCAGCCGGCGAAGAAGAAGCAGCGAGCGCTGGTGATCGAGTTCTTCATCGACGTGGCCCGAGAGTGTTTCAACATCGGCAACTTCAACTCCCTCATGGCCATCATCTGTGAGTCCCTCGCCATCTCCCTGTCCAGCCCGTACACACAAGTCCTGACGTTTGCGCTCACAGGTGAAGGCCAGCCGGTCTGGATATGCGTCTGCTCGTCTGTTTTTGTGATACTGAAAGTGTGCACCGAAAGTTATTCGATTTGATTTGTTGCTTGTTTAATTACCAATCCTCTAGTCACTTTGGATGTTGGGCCCCTGGAGACAGTCAGAAACTCCAATCCTAGATCACCCTTCCACTTTCCATAGCTACCTATGGAACCTGGAGACCCATAGAAAACCTGCACCCATACAGGGAGAACATGCACACTCCACAAACACAGAGCTAGGGACTGGAATCAAACCCAGAGCTCTATCCCAGAGCTCTATCTAAAGCCTGACTCTGAAAGACCCAGAAAACGGTAATACCCCTAATACGGTGTCCATACCCAAATGAGCCAGTGCCTCCTGGGTAACCCCTAGTTGCGTAATCTATGGCTGAGCAGGAAACCCTCTGGTAGCTGTTCCCCTGAACCGGAATCTCGCTCTGTCCTCTCTGCAGCCGGCATGAACATGAGCCCCGTATCTCGGCTGAAGAAGACCTGGGGAAAGGTCAAGACTGCCAAGTTCTTCATCCTGGAGGTAGGGCATCACCATCAATATCGCTGCGCGTTAATTACGCCACTCATTAAGAGCGTGTGAGGAAGGGTCTGCCATCGGCATTGACATGATGTATGGAAAACAGTTAAAGAGTAACAGGGCTGGAAGCGAGACGTACCTTCAGAACTTCAGCCGACAGAATGACACCCGCCAGGCATGCAGACACCTTTCGGAAGGGGTCTACACCCTTAGGACATGTTGACCCAAGTATAGATGACTATGGGTGACCAGGCTTCTCTTGTACGCAGCACCAAATGGACCCGACCGGAAACTTCTACAACTACAGAACGGCTTTGAAGGGTGCGGCGCACCGGTCACAGACAGCTCACAGCAACAGGGAGAAGGTAGGCGGCGGCATGCCACCTGCCCCGGCCAATCACGTGTGACCATCCTGAGCCAGGAAGACACCATGAGTAATTTTCAAGATATGCCTGGCATAGCAATGCGTCATCCTCATTTCCTCCCCTCTGCCTTCCAGATAGTCATCCCATTCTTCAGCCTGCTCATCAAAGACATCTACTTCCTCAATGAAGGGTGTGCCAACCGCCTTCCCAACGGGCATGTCAACTTCGAGGTGAGGTAGCTGTTCCCTGCTCTTTCGGTTCATGGGGCTGCACCTGTCTGTGCGTAATTATCAATCGAGCACTTCTGACGTGCCGCCTTTGTCCTCAGAAATTCGTGGAGCTGGCGAGGCAGGTGGGGGAATTCATGACCTGGAAGCAGGTGGAGTGCCCGTTTGAGCAGGACCGGCACATACTTCACTACCTTCACACCGCGCCCATCTTCAATGAGGATGGTGAGTGTTCACTCTGGGAAATGCCAGATCAACACGAAACCAGTAGAAGCTGGCGTAGGGCCTGACCATGAGAAATAAGAACACAGGCCGCATCTTATTCCCTGTGGGCGTCCATCAGCTCAGCATCTCCCATCCTCTACCTGCAGGGCTGTACCTGGCATCCTACGAGAGCGAGAGCCCAGAAAACCAGGTAGAGAAAGACAGGTGGAAATCTCTCAGGTGAGGTGATGAAGAATCGCAAGAGTTTCATCATTTTATATGCATTTTCTCACTTTTAAGAGTCCCTGAATGCCAGACGGTATCGTTAATGTCCAACTCTCAAACTTCTTGTCGTCTACAGTAGACACAGAAGACTAGTTGCTCGTTACTAAGGAAAATACAGACCCTTTGGGTCACTAGCAACCGAGAAGGAGTTTATAATAATCTTTTCTCAGTGATACATGGGTGTGCTACACTTTAACTTAAAACTTTGATGATTAACACAAGCTGTTAATCATTGTGTGAGCTGTTGTGGTTGGAAGATTGATTGAAGAACTGCCTTCATCTCATTGCAGATCCACCATCCTGGGTAAGACATGAAGAGGGGCGGACAGGGCCGCACAAGAAGGGAACATGTTCATTGCACTAAAAAGAGACTCTGAAGGAACCAAGCTGGAACTTAGGTGTTTTTATTGCAACCGAAGAAATCAAGAATGATGACAGGACTCATCAGGAAAAAAAAAATCAAGAAACATAAACATTGTACAGAATTGCGAAAACAGAGAGGACTTAAGCAAACTGCCCTTGCAAAGTATTAGAATATATTTTTTCTTTATTTTGCCCTGAGCTTCAGGAGCCAACTTGTGTATATATTTATACATTCAGAGTGAGGGTGTATGAGATAAACATGTAAAGGAATGAGTGTGTATCGATATCTGTGCGAGTGGCCGATCTGTACATCGTCTTTTCCGCCAGTGTAGTTTTTCTTTAACAAGGTTCGGATATGAAGTACAACCAGAAGGATGTACAGCCCGTCTGTTTTATATAAATTATTGATATTTTTCTCTGCCCAACAGCCTTGTGTGACTTCAGTGTTGTAACATTGTCATGAGCGTAGGGTCATGTCTGTCCCAGAAGGCCAAAGGGACTGTTTGGTCCCATTTTGTTTACTGCGATCTGAGACGTGTGGCATCCTTCGGAAGTAGAGCCCGTTCGCGGTGTAGCTGGAAAGGTGGTCACCAGCAATGTTGCTGTTTTCCTCTCCGGCAAACACTGCCTTCATTGGGGCAGGCAGATAAGCTAAGCGACTCCTTCTTTGAATCGTGCCCCATGGCAGCACCTCTCTGCCAGTGGTTCCAGCAAACTATGGATGCTGACGACCGAACAGCTATGGAGCATTCACCTATAATCGACACGCCGTGTAAACACCCCCTTCGTCAGCCTCTGCCAGCTTTCATTTTGCAGTCCTGGGGAGTTTTATGTCCCGATGCGACGATATCGAGCACCCAGTCAGGTCGACGGGCCTGGCTGACTTTTGGGCAACAAGGAGAGAACTTCCCGCTTCTGGTTTGCAGGGCATTCATCACTGACTGATATTCAGTTGTTAAACGTTCCTTTGAAAATTCTGTAATGACAGATTTGTGTTGTTTTTTTATATTATTATTCTGCTAAAAGGTCAATTTCTCATGGCATGTTTAAATAGCAGTTTTTAAAAATGGGCATTATGCTTTTCACGTCGTAACACTGAAGGCATTATTTTCTCAAACACAAAATTGTGTCATACCACAGCAGTGTACTTATTCTTTTTTCTTTGTAATGTAAATGTGAATAACGTGGTACGTTTGGGACACTTTTTGGTGTGAGGTTTATAACAGGAGCAAACGGAGAACGAGACTCTTTTAGGTCCTTACTTAAAACAGATGGATTTTTTACACACAGAATCTGTTGTTTTATGCTGGAAACAAAATAACAGTCGTGTCCTTCTTGCTTAATCTCTTGTTGTTAATGACAATGATGTTGTATAAAGTGGTTGCAGAGTTTTGATTTGCTGTCTCATGGCAACGGGGGTGGGAATCTGGGAGAGGGATGTCATGTGACATGGGTACTTTCTATGATAATTTAATTTCTGAAGTCTTATTCTGCTTAAAATGGTTGTGTGAGTGGTGTGCTTGTGGGACACCTTACTGTGCAAAGTTCCGCTCCATTCTGTTTGGTCGATATCACTTTTGCTTTTCAATGAATATGAGGTTATTTTTGGTACATTTGACTTTTGACTTCTGATGTCATTTCGTGGAATAATCTTCCTATGATCTGGTTGGCTAGCACAGAATCTTCTCCCTTCTCATTGGCTGTCATCTCTTTGGACAGATATGTCTCCAGAGGGCACTCTGTCTTATTGACACATTGCAGCAGGACCTGACAGGAAGCCACCCCCAAAGACATTTAAGTTTCCAGTTCTCAGATCCCGGTCTCTGCTTCCACTATAACGATATAGTTGTCTCGTTAATACAGCAAGAGCCCTGTTATTAGATGTTACACACGCATTATAAGCCATCAAAAAAGGTACATTGGGATTGTACTCAGAGGCTACGAAGACAGCACAGTAGATTTTCACACACGTCGTACTTGGCTGAGATTTCATGGGAGACTCCCTTCTGCTAGCAGGCAAGGGTGATGGTGGGTTTATATGTCTTTATTTGGGTACCATACAGTGTATTTAAAAAATAAACATAAATAAAAACAGTGGTGTCTGTGACCTGCTTGGGGCTGTCCTCTGTATCGTGTCCATGTTTCCTGGCCATGATGTGTGGAATTGTATTATTTCTGGGCTTATATCACAAACCTATATCACATTCTTTCCATCCCTACCAGATTTCACCATAATTCGTAATTGGATGATGTTTTTAAAAACGTAATTGCATACAAAGGCTGCATCTCCTTCTATGGCATCGATGACAGTTATGGATTATTCCATCTACCCCTGAATGGTATAGACTAACAAAGATTAGATGATGCTATTCTTGTAAAATATTTCAAAGCAGGGGTTTTTTGGGCCCGCACTACATCGTAAAAACCACATAAAGAATCACGGTCCACTGCCCCCAGACATCCCCAAGCCAGTTTGTAGGCTCTGTGCCACACCAGTACACGTAATGGGTGTCTTTGTTGCAAACAAGTAGCTTACAGTTTTGTGAAAAAGAAAATACACCCTTTTTCAGGTATAAAATAACACACAACATATTCCACCATGTTGTTGTTTATTTAATAGAAATGAAGCCAAAATGGAGAAGCCATGTGTGACTCCCCATGATTCAGTAGCTTGTCGAACCACCTTTAGCAGCAATAACTTGAAGTGATCATTTTCTATGTGACTTCATCAGTCTCTCACATCGTTCTGGAAGAATTCTGGCCCACTCTTTTTTACAGCGTTGCTTCAGGTCATTGAGGTTTGTGGCCATTCGTTTATACACAGCTCTCATAAGGCCCCGCCACAGCCTTTCAGTC
>JAODJU010000002.1:19343982-19353982 GCA_026776725.1 Gnathonemus echidnorhynchus | reverse complement strand
CCCCCCCAACCCCCCCGCCCTCCCCCTGGGTCTGGCCCTCCCACCCTCCTGCGACAGAGGGGACACCCTCCCGCTGTCACATCTACATCCTGCTTGTTCCTCGGAACGCAAATATATTAATCAAACACAGAAATCTCTTTTTTGGCCCCATGGTCATCAGGTCGTGGGGAGGGGGGCCTTCGGCAAACATTCTTTACGTCGCGACTGGTGGGAGGGAGGGAGGAGAGCGCAGCTGGTCTGACGCCGCGGAGATGCTGGGCTCCGTCGGCCCCCCCAGGTTAGCGGGGTGAGGGTCCACTTTGAACCAATGTCCAGAGTCCTGCATGAGTCCCACTAAGTGCTGAGAAACACCAACAAACACCGGGCATCTCATCTTCCACCCCTGCCACGTGACCCCCGCAGCATCGCCATCAGTGCCTCTCGAAATCACTGGATTCCAGGGGACATAAAGGTTTGCAGCAGTTATATTAAAAGTGTGGAGATGAATTAGTTACCCTTGTGAATTTCCCTTGAGTAAGTCAAGATATGCAGTTTTTCCTGCCTGTGAGCTTAGAACTGGCCGCGTTTCAAGCCACTCAACGCATTTGCTGTCTAAATCAATTCCTTATTTCATACTGTCCAAATCAATCCAATTATTAGCCTTCCCCACCAATCCCCACGCATCGTCCCTCACTAAGTAGAACGTGGCCAGAGTACCCGGCCCTTTAAGAGGGTTTCCACACACTGGAAGCTGCACGTTTCTGTCTCGAGCCCCCCCATTTGGCAGATGATAGGCCTCCACTCTACGCCAGGCCATCCCACAGTCCTGATGGCACACACCCCCTTTGTCTTTCTCCTGTCATCACCTCCTTCACACCTTCGTGTCTTGCTCTGCCATCTTGTATTGCTTTTCTGTGTTCTCCACACCTTTGAAACCAACCGCCCCCCCAAAAAACACAAACCTAAACATATGTCTGAAACAGAGGGCTGGAACACACAATGAATTCAATCCTCCTAAGGCCCATCTAAAACATTTTTTTAATCCTCCGTGACTGCAATACGTCAGCAATCCCGACGCCCCCCTTAGCTTTTATCTTTTGCTAATTTAGCGCCCCATCTCTTGCCGATCAGGACTCAGATTCCACTGGCATGAGAGATGAGTGCTTCTTAATTATTTGCAAACGCATGGAATGTTCAGAGCAAATTTTACTCTTCGAAATGCCAGAGCTTGCGTTATCCATGACTGGCAAGAATCGGGGAGGGGGGGTATCTCAGACAGAGGCTGCATTGGCTTTTTCTGATTGGTCACATGTGGTTTGAAATGCCCATGAAGAAGTGGCAGCTTCAGTGGATGCTTAGCAGATACTGTGCGTCAGTCTCACTTCCATGCGGAGCGTTTTGATGGGTGCCATGCCTTGATACATAATACGATGTGCATTGCAGATATTAAGATGGTAAAGTTTAAAACAGATGAGCGTGGATTCTTCAGAGTTCCATCCTGTGCACCTGCTGACAGCTAATTATGGGTCGAGATCAAAGGAAGTCAGTGCCCCACCCTTGAAAATGAACACAGGCCTGGCAGTGGTGGAAATCAGAGCAAGTAAGGGACAGGAGAGCATCTCCCTGCGGCTGTCTGAAGGGTGTGCCTGGAAGCAAGTTTTCCATATTAATAGACGTGAGATCCAGTCCTTTTGGAGTTTGCAGATGTTAGCTGGGGCTTCTGAGATCATCCAGCCTCATTCTGAAACACTCAGGCGAGATTAAAACAGGCTTGTATTCAAAATCACATTAGTACGTGCAGCAGCCAAACATGTAAATACACTCGGATGTACATTCAAATGTTGATAGACTCCTTTTGAAGCCCTAAGGACATCTCCTCTATTCATTTACATATAATTTGTCTAACAGATGCTTTTAGCCAATGCCATATGCACTATATTGCCAAAAGTATTGGGACACCCCTCCAAATCATTGAATTTAGGTCTTCCAATCACTTGCATGGTCACAGGTGTATAAAATGAAGCACCTAGGCATGCAGACTGCTTCTACAAACATTTGTGAAAGAATGGGTCACTCTCAGGAGCTCAGTGAATTCCAGTGTGGTACCGTGATAGGATGCCACCTGTACAATAAGTCCATTCGTGAAATTTTCTTGCTACTAAATATTCCACGGTCAACTGATACTGGTATTATAACAAAGTGGAAGCAATTGGGAACAACAACAACTCAGCCGTGAAGCGGTCGGCCATGTAAGATCACAGAGCAGGGATAACGCATGCTGAGGCACACAGTGTGCAGAGTCGTTAGCTTCTGCAGAATCAATAGCTACAGACCTCCAAACTTCATGCGACCTTCAGATTAGCTGAAGAACAGTGCGTAGAGAACTTCATGGAATGGGTTTCCATGGCCAAGCAGCTGCATCCAAGCCTCACATCACCAAGTGCAGTGCAGTAGTGTAAAGCACGCCACCACTGGACTGACGCTAGAGCAGTGGAGACATGTTCTCTGCAGTGACGAATCATGCTTCTCTGTCTGGCAACCTGATGGATGAATCTGGGTTTGGCGGTTGCCAGAACGGTACTTGCCTGACTGCATTGTGCCAAGTGTAAAGTTTGGTGGAGGGGGGATTATGGTGTGGGGTTGATTTTCAGGGGTTGGGCTTGGCCCTTTAACAGTTTGGGGGGGCCCTTCCTGTTTCAACATGACTGCACACCAGTGCACAAAGCAAGGTCCATAAGGACATGGATGAGCAAGTCTGGTGTAGAGGAACTTGACCGACCTGCACAGGGCCCTGACCTCAACCTGAGAGAACACCTTTGGGATGAATTAGACCAGGGACTATGAGCCAGGTCTTCTCATCCAACATCAGTGCTTAACCCCACAAATGCTCTCCTGGAAAATTGGTCAAAAATTCCCATAAACACACTCCTAAACCTTGTGGACAACCTTCCCAGAAGAGTTGAAGCTTTTATAACTGCAAAGGGTGGTGCAACTCCATATTAAAGTCTATGTATTAAGAATGGGATGTCATTAAAGTTCATGTGTGTGTGTTCAGGTGCCCCAATACTTTTGACAATATAGTGTATATTGTTTTTCTTTTTTGAGAAATCTGATAGCACCTGCAACTATTGGGGGTCAAGGGCATTACTCAAGGGCCCCACAGTACAGTTACTCAGTCAACCATGGGATTTGAACCAACACCCTTCTGATCACAACCACTGTATCCTAACCCCCTGAGCCACACTCCACTAAGCTGTTGGTTGTATGATCACAAGAAGCATGTTTTGGACTAAGAGTTTATAAACATCAGTGTGGCAGTTACCGTAGCATTGCAGTGTTTTGGAAGTCTGTGTGCATGTATATCCGTGTGCAATGGAGCTGTGTCACTCATGTTTGTGCCAGTCAAAGATGGGGTCAGGATCCATCCAGCACTAAAGCAGATCAGCACTTTGGAAGGAGTGTGTGTGAACGACACATGCTGGCAGAAGCAGGTCAGCTTCCCAGTCACAGGTCCAAAGGGCATCTAGCTAACATCCCCAACAGCACCGTGTCCCTTGTATGAGGCTCAGTCGTGGAAACTTGGCTACAATCTATCTTCAGATGGTTCAGGTTGGCATAGTTCCAGGAACGCAATATTACTCGCTTCTTATTAAAATGGTTACTTAAGACTTCATACTAGGGCTGAGGTTTTTACTAATGATTTAGTTTTGCTTTTAGGAGAACAAAAAAATTTAATGCCCGCCGCTGTTTGTCATATTTTGGTAATTTCCCAACAGCTGGGAGAGTTTATCCAAACTGTTAAAAGCAGCATGGTTTCTCGATATTAACCATGTAGCCTAATGTCACCTTCCTGTGCGGTCTATGTTCAAGGGCCTGGGTTGTGTCTTCATATGGATATGTGCTCTTCTCAATGGCTGAAGTCAGTGTTCACACATATGCTGTTTTTTGGGTGGGGGGCACCAAGTGATTGCCTCTGACTAGTTGGTCTCCGCCTCTTTTTGTCCAATGAAACCTAGGTAACCAGCATTCCAAATGCTGTGCCCCCCCACCCAGTCCCCCAGTACCCCAGCACACATTTTCCCCCACACCACCAGAAACCCATGGGTTCATGACTGTCTCTTGATGTCAAAATGCATAACCCCAAATCCCTAAAATCAAAGTTTCTCACTTAACTTGAGGTAGTCTGTAACCAGAATGCCTCTCTCTCACCATCTGACACACTGCTGTGAGTTTTGATGCTAACGTGTAACACAAAGCAGCTTTCACAGATTAAATGTCTTGCATGTAGTGAGTGCATGAGGAACGTCCTGGGAGTGGCACCAGTGCTGTTAGCCCTGTCTCAGAGTGAGGCTATGATGGCCAGTTAGCCAATGAGATGTTAGCCCTGTCTCAAAGCGAGTATGTGATGCCCAGTTAGCCAATGAGATGTTAGCCCTGTCTCAAAGCGAGTATGTGATGTGCAGTTAAGGAGCTAAGGGCCAGTGTGTATGCAGATATTTGGGTAACCTTTAGGTCACCTGTTCAAACCCGGGAATGAGGACTCTTCAGCCAATCAGTCCTCTAATTATGAATCTAAGTAGGGAGTTGCAGCAAAATCTGCATAAACAATGGCCCTTTCTGGATAAGATTGCCCACCCCTGGCATAGGGCTTCTACTAATAATTAAATACAGACGCTCCTCTACTTACGAATGAGATACGTTCCGAACGGCCGTTCGTAACGTAAGTCGTTATTCAACATCATTTTAAGGGTATACGCAAGTACAAAGAACTGGGATGCTGGGAGTACGCACGCTACACTGCTGCGCGGTGGGAGTAGCGGCCAGAAGTCGTACTAGGCGGAATTGGCGTGCAGAAAAAAAAATTGATGTTGCAGACAGGAAACGAGAGCCCAATGAACACAATTTGGACTTACAGTCCTCTTCGTTCGTATGTCTGAAATTGCGTAAGTAGAGGAGCGTCTGTATTTATGTAACCCCGGCCATGTGCTGCTTCCCACTCAGTAAAACCAGTGGGCAGTCCAGAACAAGCCAATGATGCCCATTTAGCCGCTTAGATGTTAGCAAAATGACACTGTGCTGACATAGTTGCCTGTGGAGTCTTTAAACAAGGCGATTCTGCCCTTCTAGGCTAAAACTAGCCACTTCAGAGTGCATCTGGTCTGTGAGAAGGATATTTACCAGAGGGAAACCTTATAAGCAAATTTAACAGGCTTGCAAGACACCAGGACTGTGCAATGGATGGGGAAGGGCTCAGAGCTGAATGAGACTGCGGTCACACCACGACTTCCAGGGAGCAGCAGGAACCCAGCCGCAATCAACAGGTTGCATGCATTAGACACTCTGAAATGCAAAGAAACACCTGGAAACAATTTCACCTTATAGGATTGCTTTCCAGGGTAAAATGCACAAGTAAGTCGAGTAATTTAGATGCTAACCAGGGCATCCCGCATCCGACCGATGCTGTTTATAAATTGCTTCATCTGTTCTCTAGAGACGTAAAGCATGGAGGCCGTGGACAGACTTAGCAGGGAGTTGCCATCTCGGTTGCCTGGTGGTGGCTGGGCTCCCCCGCTCAGTGCTTGTTTACACTGGTAATGACCAGGCCTGGCAGCCCACACTGAGCGTCCTGGCAAGCCAACCTATCCCAGCTGTGGATTTCGGCTCAGGAGAAGTAATTACCACATCATGGACCTTAAGAGGGACGCAGCCAATAGCGGCGCGAGGGACGGGGCAGCAGCAGGCCAGGAGAGGTTGGTGTCTGAGCCACAGAGGCCCCCTACCCAGTCTGCCAGTCCCTGTCTGTCTCTGCCCCCCCTTGGCTCAGCATTACAGCTGAATGCTCTGTATTTGTCCTCTGAGGTTTTAGATAAATGCTGAAAAACTGATTGGTAGAAATAAAATCTTGGTCTGGATTTGTAGCTCGTGGACCTGCAATGCCTAACACTGGTTATAAATACCTACAGCTGTGCCGAAATAGATGAATAGCCTGAGGACTTGATGTCGATGGGGAAGCGGCAGAATCCATCAATCGACTAGGCCCGTGTTCGGTGGCAGAATGCGGAGGGGTGATGATGCAGTGTTGCATTCGTCTGTCGGTGATACAGTGGAAGGAGAGTCAGGCACTGATGCTGTGCGAGCAGCATCCGCCTCCTCTTCACATGGAGGTTTCTCCTTTCTCAGGAACATCGCTTCCCGCTGCAGCTGCACTGTCTGAACCTCAGGGACCGTATGATTATGCCTCCGCCCCCGGTGATCTTGCAGCACATTGTATACACTCTCAGGGAGGGGGGTGTCACTAAAATGATACCTTTCTCTTCCCCCCCCCCTCTTCCTCTCGTGATTATGGCTGACCCTGTGCAGAGATCCCGCCCTGAGAGTTGCCCATATGCACAGTTGGTTTGTTTGTTTCCCTACTTGTTCCCTGCCCGACTCCTGCAGCATGGAGCATGTCGGAAAGCTTGTTTTTCTTGGTTCTTTTGAGGAATGGGGCTCCTCCACGTGTGTTTTTTCTTAATTACGGTGTGTTTTTCAGCCTCGCTGAGTTTGAAGTTCGCTACAGGCACCGATCCTGTCATGTGGCGGTGTGCTGAGCTCTGGTCCCGTTCAGGCTGCCCCGGGTCCCCCTGGTAGCTGTGGTGTGGTGTGGCAGGGCATGGGGGAGATTTCCTGGGGGAGAGTCTGGAATGGCCTTCTTTGGTTATGTTTGAAGGCAGGGCACAGGATGTGTGTGAGAGCAGCGAATGTGTCATGCACAGGCTGAACATGGAACTGCTGTATCGTTACCCTTGAGTTAATCCTTTTATTTGGATTAATGAGATATTTGATAACTTCAGGGTCTTTTGGGGAAATTGTTCATTATATAAGTTAGCTGTAGCTGTATTTTTAAGGAGACATGCCATATTTTTCTACAGCATTAGCTTAACTATGTGTATGTGTGTGGGGGGGTGGTTATGTATATACTACATTGTGGGGACCAATTGTCACAATTTATTAAACAAATAAATAAATAAATAAATAAATAAACCCTGTTATTTTGACATGGTGGGGATCACCTTCTCGGTCCCCACAAGGGGAAAGTCAGTTTTATAAAAATCTGTGACTGGTTATTTATGGTTAAGGGTGTCGTTGTTGAGATTAGGGTTTTTCCCATAGAAATGAATGGACAGTCCCCACAAAGACATGAATACAAAAGTGTGTGTGTGTGTGTCTGTGTCTGTGTGTCTGTATGTGAGTGAGTGAGTGAGTGAGTGAGTAAGTGAGTGAGTGCATGTATTTTGTAATTATTACATTGTAGGGACCAAATTTCCTTGCAGTGTGATACAAACCTGTTATTTTGACATTGTGGGAACAATTTCTTCGGTCCTCACAAAGAGAAACTGAATTTTATAAAAATCTGTGACTTCAATCAAAAAACTAAACACGCCCAAAGTCTTTTGGTTTGGTTACTTATGGATAAGGTTTTGGGCTGGGTGGGGGTTAGGGTTGAGTTGGGGTATGTGTATGGCTCTTTGTGTATAGGATTCACATGTTTACAACATCTCCAACTTCTGTCCCAGTGATGTCGCAGCTGGAGAGTTCCGTAGACGCGTGATCGCCTGAGCCAGACAGCTTTCCTCCTGCCCTGTCATCGGTTGGCCCTCATTTGTCAGCCACAGGACAGGCTTTGCTGTCACTGTCACCCGACCCCAAAGGGGCAAGGTGCCCGCTCAGCACTGTGGGTCAAATCAAAGTCAAGGAACAGGTCCGAATCGTCTGATGACAGGCTGTGCTGCGGGCAGTACTCTATGGAAACACAACCATCCGGACAGGCAAACTCATGCAGGATTCCGTAATACGATATTGAAGAGAAACCTAAAAAATTAATTTGAATTTTTATTTCAATTCGTATTAATTATTAAATAACACTCTAGGTCAAAAACTCCTTTGATGCCTGCAAAATATTCCTAAAACCACCTCCTGGCCAACTCTGTGCTCAGAGCTTAAACAGAATCCAAAAGCAGACCAAGTTAGAATAATATTTGTATTAATTTCCTTAAGTCGTTCTGCTGCGGTTTGAGTGTTCGTCTGTACTGTGTTTACGTCCTGCATCAGGCACTTCATTTCCTTATTTACTGCAATCTCATATAACACCAGCGAAAATACTTAGAGTTTGGCTGGAAACACCTGCAATCGTTTCCTTAAAAGAGAGAAAAAGTAGCGGAACAACCATTGATACTGTTGTTATATCATGTCATCATGTCACGGTCAGTCATGGTCAGCTTTCGGTTTTGTTTTTTATGAGGGTCTGGAAAGTTTCAGGGCTGTTGTCATACAGGTTTTGGAAGATGGTGAACAGACCAAACCCCATGGACTGTGAAAATGTCTCTGACATGGTTAAAATGCTTGAAATAGTGGAGGGAACCAATTTTAAGTATTAAATGAGTGAATCTGTATCAGGGTTCCCTCATTCCGGTTCAAGAGGGCTAGTCTGTAACACAATTTGCACATTTCCCTGCTCAAAAACATCTTACTCAGCTAACTGCCAGGTTCAAAAGGTGTGGTTGAGCTGGGAAATCTGCAAACTGAGTCGCAGACCGTTCCACAGGACCGGAATTGGGGAAGCCTGGCCTGTATGATCCAAAGGAATGAAGCACATGTCTCTATCGATGGCATGGTTGAAGCTGGGTGTTGGGAATTTCAGGTCCAGGAAGTACAAATCCAAACCATCCATGTGAGTACACTGTGACTGTGACTGTTTACACTGTACTCGTTGGCCGAAACAAAATCTTGGTCTTAATTTGCAGTTACTGGACCTAAAATGCCCAAAACTGCTGGGCACGGCCTGTGCATAATGAAATGAAGAACGATAATGTTCACATTTTCTTGCAGATGCCTGTCATTTCTGCAGTCAGTCTCTCCTTTGTTTTGCATTCAGATCCTCCCATCTATGGTCAAATTGTATAAGAAAGTATCAGGTATACTATAGTGAGCTGAAGTTATGGCATGTAACAGCCAGCATGCTCTGTTTATTCATGCAGCCCTGCTCGCAGTTTTAGAGTGACAAGCTCCGAGCAGAACGCTTTGCCATTCTCGTCCTGCGGAGGGCCAGATGCGCACGGAGCTTGCACCCGTCGCATTTCCGACACGCGGTCGCCAGCCTGGTCCAGCGGCCATCCCCTCTGCATCCAGCTGTTTGCAGCTCGCAGCTGCTCAGCGTGTGTGCAGAGCATGTGCCGGATCGTCACCGCCTCACACGCGTGGTGCAGGCCGAGCTCTGGCTCTGCAACACGCAGCCCAAGCGGTCACGCAATAGCACTGTGAACATGACAAACAGCACCAGTGCTTCCCGATTTGGACGATAACCACAGATTTGCCTGGGTGAAACTGTACTTCTGTTATTGTCATCTTTGTCTTACTAAACGGAAAAAAAAAACACAGGGCCTTTTCCAGAATGACCTAATTCACTATCTGTGGAACAGCCTGGGGGCTATTTGTCTGAAATAGGAGCTACATTTGGGGCAAGCTAACTGCGGTTAGCTTCAGAGGAGGCAGGGGGCGGGAGGCGAGCTGACATCGTGTTTTAACATAACTCCTGCAGAGTGTGATAGCCAGTTTCCCTCACTGGCTTAGGTCAGGCCTCGAAAAGACAGTGTGCCTAGATGGCATTCTCATGTGCCTAGATGGCATTCTCATGTGCCTAGATGGCATTCCCACGAGTCTAGATGGCATTCCCACGTGCCTAGATGGCATTCTCACGTGCCTAGATGGCATTCTCACGTGCCTAGATGGCATTCCCACGAGTCTAGATGGCATTCTCACGTGCCTAGATGGCATTCTCATGTGCCTAGATGGCATTCCCACGTGCTTAGATGGCATTCCCATGAGCCTAGATGGCATTCCCACGTGCCTAGATGGCATTCCCATGAGCCTAGATGGCATTTTCACGTGCCTAGATGGCATTCCCATGAGCCTAGATGGCATTTTCACGTGCCTAGATGGCATTCCCACGAGCCTAGATGGCATTCTCACGAGCCTAGATGGC
>JAODJU010000002.1:19311948-19338351 GCA_026776725.1 Gnathonemus echidnorhynchus | reverse complement strand
CCGTGGGTTTTGCCCCCCCCCCCCCCCCCCCACAGCAGTGCATACATGGGGCTGCGTTTCACATGGCACCTTTATTCACTGATCAAACTGACCTACACCCCTCAGCGTGACTGACGGTTAGGATTCCTGTGAGTATAGACAGTGAGTCCTTCTCTCTCTCCTCAACGCCGATGGTCGTGCTAAGGGGTGATGTCATCCCATCGATGGCAAATTAAAACTAGCTGTTACACCGTGTGACAAGAGGTGATGGGGCAGACTCCTCCCCCCCAATGGCACCGTCCTGTCTGAAGACCCTAGTTGGCGATCGCTACTCCAAATAAATCGGCTCATGTAGCGTCGCTAATGCACAGTAGCTTGGCGTGATGTGATGTGTTTTATATCGCCGGTTTCACTCCGTATGAATCTGCGGAATGCAGTAGACCACCCATGGCACCCCCCCACCACCCCACCCCCCAGTCTCCGCTGTCTCTCTGGCCTGCACACTCCTCTGGGAGGCAGCAAGCTCAGCTTCGTCAACTCCGGCACGCAACCTTGAGGTTCCTCCCGGAGTTACAAAATCTAAATTCCCCTGGGAGTGGTGGGGGGGGGGGGTTAAGGAGCAGTAAGAACACGCAGAAAGGATGGCGGAGCAGAAGCCATCGCTGGTCTGGGGGGCTGGGGGCGCCTTGGACGGCCTCCGGGGCGGTGGGAGACCGGAGGGCGCCGGAGCGGCTCTGAGGACAGCCAGGCGGTGGCGCTCTCGCGCATGCTCTGATGCTTCTGGTGCATACAGGTCCTGGGAGGGTCCCAACCCCTCGAGGTAATGTCAATAGGTACCTCGAGCGGCAGGGTGGGGGCACGTCCGGTGACCTCGACACGACGCCCCTGATGACAGCCATGTACTGTAGACACATTGTGTGCTTAAACATTCACTCCAATCTCGAGGTTTAAACTTTACGTTGAAAGATCGTCAAATATCCAAATTTGCTGTTTCTTAATTAGAATAAATACATATTCTCTTTAGTACAAGACATAATCAGATGTATTAGTTGTGTATTTGCATACGTTGCTCTCTTTCTGGCCCAATATGAGAGAAGACCTTTGCTTTCTGCAGTCTAGCAGGACAGTGAAGTGGGGTTCTGATCGGAATCATATGTTCTCTCTCTCTCTCTCTCTCTCCCCCTCTTGCTCGTCCCAGAGGACGGTCACAAACCCGCTACACGCTGTTCACATGTATGGTGCGATAATAAGGCACACATATGGGACTGTTTTCACGCACCAAACCCCTCCAGCGTGGCCCGGAGCTGGGGGGCACAGCCTGGCTATTGTTCCTGATGAATGGCTGCTGGAACGTCAGCCACCACCCAGCCTTGTGTCTGACGTGATGGATCTGCCTCGTGGGGGCCGGGGAGTGTCAATGAACATCACTTTCGATGCCCCGCTTACACAGCTAAACGCAACAGAGCAAAAGCAGTCATAGCCTTCAGCTGTGCTCAGTCAGACCCTTTGATTTTTCTCCATTGTTTTGTATTTTCCCTATTGTTTCTTAAAGTGTGTATACTCTTGGTAATTGTAGGGTTATAACAGTAATCTGATGTATAACAGGGAGAAACAGTGCTAGCTTGGGCTTTTTTCAGGGTCCCCCATAGACCAAACCTCCTCCTGGCAGTAAAGAGACTTGAGTTACCGACAAGCCACTTAGCCTGCATTAGTCCTGTGATGTGATTTAGCTGAGGGTGCAGGAAGCCGTGTGACACACGCGAGAGCGCTTTAACGGCCGTGCACGCAGAAAAGTGACTGCACTGGGGTCGAACTCGCCCTCGCTCACAAGTTGCATATATAGCTGGAAGTTGGGTGGGGTCTAGGCTTGGACGCCTGGAACGCATTAGAGTGAAGAGGTTCCCCATGTCACATGCGGGTCAGACTGGGTCTCCCTGTGGCTGCTGACCTAGTAACGGCTGACAGGGGTCCCAGGCACATTGCTGCTGGAAAAAAAGACATTCTGCATCATCGCATGTGATGCCGTGACAATAGGCATGATTACATCCACTATGTAGATTTATAGAGGAATGGATCCCAGCATTGCATTACATAAACATGCACCACTGTGTCTTGTCCATTCATAGGAATGGATGTTAATTACAAAAAGGCCAACAATTTCCTCGTGGATTTTTGTTTACAATTAATTAATTTAATTTCTTAGTTAATTTATTTACTTTGGCTGCACTCACTGCTGACCAGAAACCGTTCATTGGTGTTTAAGAACTTTAGATTTCTTACAGCATCTCTAATCATGTGTCTGGTCGGGATTTTACCCTAAGTCAGTGGACATTGCGGTAATTTATAGCTTTTTCTTGCCTCATTACACACACTCTCTATTAGCAGAAAAAAAATCCGTACTTGTACGACCGCAGTGAAATAGCATCAATTCTATAATGAATATTGACGCGAGTGTAATTTTTCTTAAATGCATTGCCATTCCCTGAAGGGCTGGGTGAATTTTCTTAGCCTCAGTGTTTAGCTGTTTGATATTAAGCAGCCCTAAAATGTGCTTCAGGACTGGGTGGTCCCACAATTCCCCTGATGCATGCCTGTCAGTCTTGGGCTCACCGTGAGGCCTCCCAGCCAGTAGGTGGCGTGCTTTTAGGGGGGGTTTCTCCTCCTAAATAATGGTAATGTTATCTGGGCCGATGGATCGGTCGCAAATGTTTATGTCAAACGCTTATTAAACTGAGATGAGTGACTCAGCAAAGAAGCAGAAAGAGGCATTTGATTGAGACAGCTGGCTTTGTGTTTGGCCAGAACATGTGATCCTTCTGGATGTGATGCTCAGCCACGCTGGGTGGGGTGGCAGGATCCGTCTGCAATTCTCTATCAGCCACTGTCATCTGTATGCTATGAATGGTCACAATTATTAGTATTGCTATTAGAATTATTAGTAAATTGCTGATGGCTTTGATTTGATGGTATGCTTTTCATACCAGTCATTATTAAGTTTTCTTGATAACCAGGACTAAAAACCACAACATGAGGATTTGTAGTTATAATCCCATTTCCATCTCGTCTTGATGTTTTTTGTTGTTCCCAAATATCTTGTTGAGTTGCGGCACAGTGGAAAAGGGCAAAGTCTTGTGAGGAACGTCCATTAAAACCTGGAAATGAGCCGTTCATTCAGTGTAGTGCTGCAGTGCCAGGAAGCCTGAGGCACAAGGCAGGGGGCACCCTGGACGGGATGCCAGGCCATCACAGGGCTCAAGGCAGGGGGCACCCTGAACCACACTCACTTGGACTGTAGGGGACTCAGAACACTCAGAACAAGGCAAAACAAGGAGGGGACATGCAAACTCCACCCACGCAGAGCAGGAATCAAACTTTCAACCCTGCAAATGTGAACGATAACGTTTGAATGAAGAAGGCATGTAATTTTCAGTTTTTCCTTCATAAAAGGCAGGACCCCTGAGACTGATTACAAATTACAGACAAAGAGTTGTTTGCTGTCAGTGGAGCCTGAAGACATGGACTCCATTGCACCTCCTATGCATACGGCTCAGGGCTTGACGGCGGCGTGCAAAGCCAAGGAAGAGCTTCAGAGGAAGAGGGACAGCCATGTTCCTCATAAACATCAACACGTAGCCCCTCAGGGTGCCTGCAGAATTACACACAAACTAAGAAGGGGGGGTCTTTGCTATTTAAAGCCAGCTGACCAGAGCCCCCCAGGTGGCGAGAGCTTGGAGACAGAGATAAAGGCAGCTTTCACTGCATACTCTGAAGTTAAAAACACAGAATGCAATGAAAGAGGGTGCTGAACGATCCTTGTGTTTTCTTTTTTAAGGGTAATATTCATTTTTGTGGGTGCAAAGGAAGAGGCTTTCATTCTGCGGTCAGCACACTGGGTATCTCACGTTATACCGCATTCGCTGAGGCACTTATTGCAAACAGTTGTTGGGGAAAAGAAAACAAAGCAATGCTTCATTTTACTACTTATTACTGCAGTTTAAGGGTCTTTCTTCTCTAGAGCTTTTTTTGTTTGGGAAAGTGTCACAGTAGCTAAGTCAAGGAGGGTGATGGAGACAGGCTAGAGGGTGGGGCTGGGTCCCAGGGGCTCGTGTCAGGTCAGGGGTGCCCAGGCACCACCATCCATTAGCAGAGCCTCCAGCTGCCAGGGCTCCTGACTGCCGAGGCAAACCACCCCGCCTCATCCGGCCCCATCCCATCCCATCCTATCCCACCCACCCCATCCCACCTCATCTTATCCCATCCCACCCCGCCTCATCCCATCCCACTTCGTCCCACCCCGTCCTGTCTCATCCCATCCAACCCCATCCCGTCCCACCCTGCCCTGTCCCATCCCATACTACCCACCCCATTTGTCCTGCCATGCCCAATCCTCTCTCTTCTGTCCCCCAACCAAGGACTGGAGGATCACCCCCATGTCCTTGTTTCCTGTTCTCTGCATGCCCACACCCCATTAGGCGGGGGGGGGGGGGGGCTGTGATCCTGATCTTCAGGCCTGGAGCTTCACTGAGGGTCTGCTGCCCACAGGTTATGGTGCTCGGCTCACCGTGAGAAACCACACATTACCCAGCACCTTATTTAACTACCAGAATCCAGCATGCGGTCCATTTTGCACTGAGAGCTCCTTCAGGCAGAGAAAGAAGTCAGATGTAGTTCAGCAGCGGCTGGTTGTGTTAAACGTCCGCGTCGGTCCATCCTGGAGCAGTGGCACTAACAGCTGCATCTGTGAGTGTTACTCCTTCCCAATTCATGTTCACATCAGGTCATCATTAAGGTCCGAACATGATATTCGTGCTGTGATGAATCACTGACCGCATGCAGCCAGCTCAGGAAATGAAGCCTCATTTACAGGCATCATTACCACGCCTCGCCCACGCAGCACCTGCCTCATGCTCCATTGGCCTGCCTCACCCACATGCCGCCTACCTCGTGCTACATCGGTCTACCTCAACTGCCTAGCACACTGCCTGCCTCACTTACCCTCAGTCTGCCTCGCTCATGCACCACCTGCCTTGCACACCCTCGGCCTGCCTCTATCATGCACCACCTGCCTCGCACACCCTCGGGCTGCCTCTCTCATGCACCACCTGCCTCGCACACCCTCGGGCTGCCTCTCTCATGCACCACCTGCCTCGCACACCCTCGGCCTGCCTCTCTCATGCACCACCTCATGCACCACCTGCCTTGCACACCCTCGGCCTGCCTCTCTCATGCACCACCTGCCTCGCACACCCTCCACCTTGCTTGCCCGCACACTACCTTTCTCACTTCAGCTTTCCTCGGGATGCACTATTCTCCTGGCCTATATTGGTACATATACCAAATAATGGAATGCAGAAGTTTACCTCTGGCATCCGCACGGTGTTATCGGGCATGGTTGGTGTTCTGGAGTGGCTGCAGCGTGCAGCTCTCTAAGGGCTGTTACAGAAGGATGGCCTGGTTGATATTAAGTAATTAAATAATAATAATTAATTAAACCAGGTGCAAAAATACTGTGGTAAAGACAATCTGCCCACACTATGGCGCAGGAGTCTGAAACACTGAGCTACACCGGCAGAGGGAGACTACTGGACTGTGGGACCAGATGAACCGGAAGTGCCAGGCCCGTTCCCTCTGGCGCTGGAGAAACCAATCTGAATGCCAACACTTTGTACATGCACTGGAGAAACCACTCTGCATGCCAACACTTTGTACATGCACTGGAGAAACCACTCTGCATGCCAACACTTTGTACATGCACTGGAGAGACCACTCTGCATGCCAACACTTTGTACATTCACTGCCTTGACCTTCTGTCCGTCGGCTTTAGAAGAACACCCCTTTTTCTGTGGAATAGTGAGATTTTAGCAGGGATTGGAACGCCAACCGCAGTTTGAGCACAGTGGTGACAGAGAAAGAGTGTGGGCGTAAAATATGGACACCAGGGGAGGAGGAGAAGGTTCCGGAAAAGTGAAGGAAAAGGATTCTCAAAGGAAACAGTGAAGCACAGATGCGCTCTGTTACTGCCATGGACGAGGGCTCGGAAAGACCCGGGTTTTTGGTTACGGTCCGCAGCGCATAGCTGTCAGCTGGACCGATGGTGCTGAAGACCTCTGGATCTTTTATTAGTGTTGATGTACACATGAGGACGTGGCCCCAAGCTCTGGGACGAGCAGCTGGGAACATTCCAATTTCAGAAATAGTTTATAAAATGCAGGATTTACATCGATGTGCTTAGCACTTTCTCCCTGGGATCCATCCCTACGAAAGCAGGAGTCTTGGCTACTTCAGACAGCAATAAATCACTGGTCCTGACGCGAACCTTTGGGCTGCTATGCTTAATAACGCCATTTCTTCATCACCTTTGTTTCCGTTCACTTTCCCGGTTGACAGCTGCCGCTTAGAAATGGCTCTCTGTTGGGATTTAGCCCCCCCACGCCACCCCAAATCCCTCAGGTGGGCTGGTTCTCACTGCAGGCCCATGGCTTGCCAGCACTGACGGGCTCGGGTTCACTCTTCAGCCCGACTCGCCTTCTTTACACTGCGGTTACCCTGCATGGGAGTCTGTGTGGTTCTTGCTGTCCGCTCATCAGCGGAGTGGGGTGGCACACATATCGTTTGGGCCACCTGGTCTGTCTCAGCGGGCCGGTCTCCGGACAGAACCAGGGCCTTGTGGTTTCCAGCGCCTGGTCAAAAACGGCCGTTTCCCAGCCCACTTATCTGCAAGGCCAATTCCCAGAATAACATGGTGGGGCACGTCGTTACACATCATGGGTATGGCGAAGGGAGGCTTTCTCACGCGGGAAGGAGCGTCTAGAAGGCAGCAGCCTATCAGACACTGTGCAGAGCATGGCGACCCAATCAGAAATCGAGATGGCTTATGATAAGGATACTAGAGCATTGCTGTCTTTAAGGGGGAACTTCAGAGACTCCATTAGCTTTTCTTCCATATTTGGCACCCAGGATTGGACACAGACTTGCACATGTCCCAGTGGCCCTGCGGAGTAGATCTGAGAGGGTCTCCTGCAGTGTGGAGGTCAGGATGGGGCTGTGAGGGCTGCGTGTGGAGGCCGGCTGTAGTCCCGCTCGGTCCCGTGGTCTGCAGGAACACCGACAGGCTAATTACAGGCCGAGACGCACGTTCAGTTGCACATGGCGAACGGCTGATGTTTGTCCTTCGACGCGGCCCGTGGGGGTGAGGTCAGGTGCCCCGTCTGGATGCAGAGTCTTGGGCTGTGGTCCAGCCAGCTGCTCGGGCTGTTCCCAGAATGCCCCTCTGAGCTCACAGGACGATCATTGGAATCATGTGAGCTCCGAGAGGGGTCTTGTCCTCCACTGCAGGGTCCCGCCTGCTGTATAACAAAACCCAGTGCCTTTTATGGTTAAACAAGGCTGATTAATCAAAGGTGAGGTGCACCAGAGCAGACCTGATGTGAGAGCTATGATGTCATTTCTCGTGTTTGTTTGTTTCTCCCAGGCAGTGAGAAAGATCAAGGGACCAGACTTTTACAAAAGCTACCAAGGCTTCTCTTCAGTGTACTGTTACTGCAATTTACAGCATTTGAGATATAAAAGATTTCTTTGGCGTTCATTTTAAGGGCTAGATAAGAAGTTTTCAAAAAAAAAAAAAAATTTTCATGAAGCTAGTGGAGCCTAAAGCAGGCTGCCCCCCCCCCTCCCGGGCCGCCCTAACTGACGTTCACGCGCAAACAGGCACACACTCACGCACACACATCTGCGCAGAGCTGGGTGCCGCTCCCATGTGACTCCCTGCCTTCTTTGCAGACGTGGTGATTGTGAAATGGCTGCCCTCTATTGGTAATTACAGAGCAGCGAAAACTCGGCCTTTGAAACATGCTGCCATATGCCAGAGTTTCGGATATGTTATATAGCCCAGGGAGATGGTGCAAGTGCATCAGACATTACAAGCGCATGACAAGGGGTTAAGCCTGTTGGTGATTATTTAGTGGTTTGAGGAAGAAAACGAATAGATGGGTTAAAGATAACCAGGGATGGTAGAGAGTCAGACAAGGCCAGAGGTGAGAGGAGGGAGACAGGTGGATCGGGCCGGCACATGCCCAGAACCCACGGCGACGCTGTTTAATGTTTGGCACAGAAAGTGCTGAGAAGCCCAACCTATTAATATCTGCATCTGCCATTAGGTTCTGGGGGACACGGTGAGGGGGGGGTGAAGCAGACTCATATCTGGTTTTCATTCTAATGGGCTCCCTGCAAGGTATGGTTTAATACTAAGTAGTTCCATTCATGAATGCGGAAGCATTTCTGGGGCATATTGCCCCCTTGTTTTACAGTTCTAGGCAATGAGTTTGGGGGCAAAGACCAGCTGGGTTTGGTGGCTGGGGGGGGGGCGTGGTTACTGGGGGTCACAAGCATGCTGGATGCACCATGCAGAGCTTGCAGTAAAACTGGCTGTAAAAATTGCAGGGAGGGCTTTCTAATCTCAAGGATGATTAGGAGTTGTGGATTTTCAGTGGGCAGAGAGACGGGGGGATGTTAGGCCTGTGCAGAGACACCCCATCAATCCTGCTGACATGCTCCACTGACCAGCAGCACTGCACGCTTCTTAGAGCAGATCCCTCGACGTATATCGTGCTCCGAGGCAGAGTACGCCCCGGGTCATTCCGCTGTGTCACTGAAGCGAGATCCTCAGCTCTCCTTTTTCCAACCAGGGAGGTGCCAGAATAAGTCAAACCTAACCAGGCAAGATGGCGGCCTCCGGGGGGTAATGATGTAATGATCTGGCTGCTGTGTCAGTCAGCCTTCAGGTTTTTCTTAGATCAGTTTGTCTTTTTTAGGATTCTTATGTCCCGCTCTGAAGCCTGCCCCCCCCCCCCCCATTCTGTGCCGGTGTCCCTGCGTCCCCAGCCACAGGAAATGACAAGGTGGCTCTCTGCTGAGGATGGCTCAGTAATTGCACTTTTTTTCTTGCAGGTCCTCCAGGAAAACGTGGCAGGATGGGAAGACGAGGTGATCCCGGTGAGTCTCTCCTTCCGCCTTAAATCTCTCCTGTTGGTCTCCAGTGCTGCTGCTTTCCGCTCGATGAGGCAGGATGAGCAGGATGAGCAGCAGGCCGCTTGCTAAGCGATCCTGCAGACGGCCTGTGCACTAGTTACCTGAACGTGAACCATGGAGATGGGGAGAGGAGATAGAGAGAGAGAGAGAGAGAGAGAGGGTGAGGGAAAGACAGACAGATGGAAAAGGGGAGAGATGGACAGTGAGACAGAGGGAGAGAGAGAGGGATAGAGGGGGGCAAGGGAGAGAGACAGACAGACAGAAAAGGGGAGAGATGTAGAGAGAGATAGAGGGATAGGGAAGGGTGAGCGAAAGATAGATAGACGGAACGGGAGAGAGATGGACAGTGAGACAGATCGAGAAAGAGAAGGAGGCAAAGAGGGGGCAAGAGCAACACACAAAAAAGAAGGAAAGAGAAGAAGAGACAGAGATAAAAGGGGGAAAGATGGAGAGAAAGATATAGAGAGGGGCAAAGAGAATGGGAAAGGAAGGAAAATGGAGGGAAAGAATGAAAAGTGGGAAGGGAGAGAGAGAAGGACAAAGCGAGATGAGGGGTGGAGGAGAGGGAGAGAGGGAGGATACAGAGAGAGAGTGAGAGAGAGAGAGAGAGAGAGAGAGAGAGAGGGCAGTTTAACATGCCAAAAGAATGTGAGGGGGGCAGGGCAGGGGGGCGGGGGGGCGTTACTCTGCATGCTAATTTCTCAGAAATCACATGTCGCTCTTGTTTTGTTTAGCTCTGTTTTTTCCTCTTCGGTCTCATGTGTGTTAGGTACTTATCCATCTGCGGCACAGTTTATGGGTCATTTGTAAGCCCCTGCTTGTGTTGTGTCTGCACACTGGGCCCTTTTAATAGAGAACGATTCCTGGAATCGGTCTTTTAAAGGGAAAGTAATTGCACTGGTGAGTTAGTGTTGTTTCATTCTGCTTCAGGGCACTTTGACTCAAACACGAGTCACATCCCTTACTCCCAGTTTGCCTAATATTTGCCCTTCATGGAACACCTTTTCAGTAATGAAAGTTATTAAGAGGCAGTGTTGTAGTGTCCAGTAGGGGGCGCCTGTGGTGGTCGTGTGCCAGCCCAGTCTTACTCTGGTTCCAGTCAGAAGCTGGAGCCACCCGGCACGAGTGGGTTGGCATACTGACGAGGTCCCGCTGTCTTCTGCTCGTCGGAGGAGGGCATGCTGGGATAACCAGTGTCTAGACGCCCACGGGCATAATACGCCGTCATGCCACATGCGTTGCAGTGTGCAGTGCTTGCACTAGCCACACACTGCCATGTCATTAAGACAGCTCCCCGCCAAACTGCCCCCCCCCCCCCCAAGTGCCACACACGAGCCCCACAGCTCCAAAATCCTCCTCCATTCAAACAAAAAAAAAAATCCTGTTTAAATAAACGGCACTTACAGCAGCAGAGCAGAAAGCAGAGGCGCGCTGATGGGAACCTTGGACCTGGTTCAGAGTGATAAATCACGAGCTTATCCTCGTGAAGCCGGCTAACGTGCCCTCTCGTAAGCAGACAGGTCGCGCCAAGTCTTGTCGATGGCCGCCGTCCAGCCTAACTCGAGAGCGAACGCGCCCGTTACAGCTTTAAATCACCCACTCCTGTTTGGCTTCCACACCAGTCTCAAAGCCTGCGTGTCTGCCAGATTGGCGTCCACTGCCAGTCAGCCCACTGGAGGTCTGTATTCACCACGCCCACGTCCGGCACAGTGGGTCAGCGCCAGCCCCTACCCCACCCTATTTAAAGATTCATTGGGAATCCACTGGGCTCTTGTCTCCCAGCCCCCGACCAGCATGGACAGTCGTCGTCCTAAACAGGTGGTGCCCAGCCCCTGCTGATCTCTGCAGCAAGTTCCTGTTGCTCGGAGGAGAGCCCCGTGCCAAAAGCGTGACAGACGCACACCACTGCTCAGCGGGGGCCGTCATCCCACACTAAATAAGTGGCCTTGTCCTTTATTTATGACTCTTGCGATCGTTAAACGAGCCGGGGACCGTGTCCAGAGTCCGCTGAGTCCAGGCCATAAAGCTGCTCCTTTCATCCCGTTCCTCAGACCCGGATGGAAAAGGGCCCCCCCCAGTGGCCTGAGTCGGCGTCCACGGCAGCAAGGAAACCCGTAGATGATAATACAGCTGAACGCTTTCATTTTCCTGCAGGCATCAGCCGCGCAAAATCGGCCGTAAACTAACGATGGTTTGCAGAGCCACGATAAAACAAACCTGTCTTGCCCTTTTCCTGGCCGGCAAGTTAGACCTCGAGGTGGGTTAAAATGCTCTGTAAGCAAAGATGAGTTAGGATAACTCAACAGCTGCTCAGAGAAAAAGTAAAACAGTTGAACTTTGTTTTGTTTCCGAAAGCAGGGAACCAGGCCGTTAGCCCTGTCTGGTTTCAATAAAGCCCGATATGTTCGGTTTAGACCTTTGATTTGGTTCACTGTCGTTGTTACTGCCTGCCTTGTTTGTGAGCTTCTGCCTGGTGTGAGCTAAAGGACACTGTCCTGAATTGCCAGCGAGGCCTTTCTTGGGACCTACAGAGTTATGAGTCCTGCAAGCAGACAACCTACAGTCTGGAACTTTCCCGGGGTGAAAAGCGAGCCGATTTCCCTAGACACGATGTCTGTGGTGCATCAAAATCTTAACGGTTGCCCCACACTTCAATCCAGTGCGAACGAAACTGTTTTGTTTTATTGTCTTGCCCCAAAACGGCAGTGTTTGTCACGTTCCCCGTAAATTCCACTTAATTCCAAAGCCAGCGATTAATACCAGACTTTTTGTCGTGAAACTGTTGAGAACTTGTGCTGACAATAATTTTCTGTGATTAAAACAAATGTTTCAGCAAGCATTTCTTTGAATATAATCAAAATCACCCATGTGGACTTGCTGCAAAGACTGTTTTGCAACTTTTATGCGGCAAATGGCATTAAAAGTAATAAGGCAATTTAATGCAATGTGTCTTCAGAGTAATTCCATACAAAAAACACGCCAATGTTTTAAGCTGTAGTAATATGTCAGTGAATGCACCTTAGACTGATCTGTGTTTGCTTTCCTTTTGGTGTGTTTCAGGTCCTCCGGTAAGCACATCCATCATCGCTGCCTTTTGTGATTCAATTGTGGGGGGGGGGGGCATCTGTCAATCTGATGTGGTTTAATGTGGATTGTTCTCGGATGCCTCTGTAGTCAGGTAAGACTGTGGGAACCCAATAATGTGTGTGCATGCATGCTTATTTTTGTGTGCATGAATGGTTTCAGATGTAGAATAACATACCAACAGGCTGAAAATATAGGTACTAGTCACTGTGCAGTCATTTCACATTTACTAAGCCAATTATTTAGTTTTACTAGAAAATGCCTTGAGAGGGGAATGGGGGGGGGGGGGGCTGCTTGTGGGAAAATCCCCGGAGGCCTGACGCCAAAGCTCTGCTATCTCTGCTCGTGCCTGATGCTTCACCTGTGGCATGCAGCACTGGGCAGTAATGCGGTCATTATAGCCCACCGACCGCGCCGGGTAACTTGACCCGAGGGCGGAGCCTGACTGCGCCCGGCACCTGCTGGGGGGGCCAGAGGAGGGCATCTCTGCTGGCACTGGTCCTAACGTTGCCTTGCTGTGTGCTCCTTTCTCCATCCCCGACAGGGCGTGCCTGGAAGAGACGGTTACCCGGTAAATGTCGCCCTGAAGTTCTCCTCTTTTTCTCCAGTCTTTCCCTCTCCTGCAGGGGGGGGGGGCACCTTGTTTATAAGGGGCCGCTTCCTCCCAGTGCCCATTCTGAGTGCTGTCTGCTGGCTACCAATAACCCTTTACGGTGTTTATGTTAGCCCTCCCTGTCAAATCAGCCTGTTCCTATCCTCTGTCACCTGTGGTTTTATCTGTCACACATGCGCACACACACGCACACACAGGCACACACACACACACCCCGTGCATTGGTGTATATAAATAGGAACAGCCTTGCGTGTTATCTTCACTCTGATGGTACAGATCACCAGCGGGGCAGCAGGTGGACACCCAAGACCAGACCGCCCTGTAAATATTTCAGGTTGTTGTTGAGGCTCCGCGTGCTGAAGGAGCCCCTCCCCACAGACTCACGGCTGCCCCCTCATTGCTTTTCTTCTTGGCTTTTAACCCTGTTTTGCCTGATTTCCAATTTCCCTATTGATAAAAACTTATTGCTCACTTCTTTGCCTCTTCATTTGGCAGGAAGAATTGGAAAATAATCTAATGTGTTACAAATCATGCAGTTTTCTTTCAATAATTAAAGTTACATTTTGATAATGTTTAGTGCATATCATATTATTATAACAATGCGTATTTATGCGAAATGTGTGGCATTGCTAGCAATTACTCCAGCCAAAATTTACCATGAATATCAGCCTTCCTGACGATCAGTCTTTGAGCAGCCAATTGGCGCCCTCTGGTGGCTGTAGATAAGCGCTCCACATGCTTTCTTCGTGGAACAAGCGTCGAGCTGCGGTCTGTTTCCTTGTTTTCCACAGTGTGTGGTCTGTGGTCACTTTTGCAATGAAAGTTACAGCTATCGTAACCAGCTTCCCAGAAATTAAGTCTTCGCTACACGTTTTGACACGTTTCTTCCTATCATTAAAGCCTTGCTTTCTGCTCCCCAGCGCGAGGCATAGGCGGAGGACGAGCTCTGACTCGAGCCGCAACCGCACCTGCCTCGCGCACTTTCCACGCCGCAAACAAGTATCGGAGACTGACGCGTGGGCTGATTTCAGATGCCAATTATGTAGCATGACTAACAGAGCTAAAAAGCCGAACATTTGTCGAGTGCACTGCTGGATGCACCAGCTGTTATTCAAAGCTGCAGCTCTAGCCTTTCCTGAGAGGGAAGGTCTTTACAGACCGTAATGTCTGTCCTACCATGAATATATTGGATATATCACTCCCGTTTTCATTTCACCGTACACTGGATATATCACTCTCACATTCACTTTTACCGTACACTGGATATATCACTCTCACATTTATTTTGCCACACGCTGAGCATATACTTATTTTAGTATCCACCGGATGTGATGTTTCACTCCGATGTCAATTTTATTGCACACTGAATGTAACAATTATGCCTACATCTATTAAAAGCTTAGGCAATGATGCAATTGGTTTTTTTAACATAGCGAAATGCTATAGTTATTGCAATGCTATTTATGTTATTATATTTTTACAGTACTGGATAGATTTGATTTGGTAATTTTACTGTCCACTGATTGAAAATGATTGTCAGCCACTTGGTTTCTCAAGGGATTGTGTAGAAAATGCGTTGTGCAATTCACTATTTAAGGTTATGGATATGTCTGATATTATCACAGAGCTCTGCTGTGATCCTAACACTGGAATATATACAAAGTGATGTCGAATGACGTTAGCCGGCCTTCCAGTCTTTGTGACCGAAAAAGCCTGCTCTTAATCGCTGCCACGTGTGATTCTGCGTGATTCTGTGTATGTGTTCGGGAGAGAGTGGCTGTTAGCGACACGTTTCCTCACTGCTTTGTAGTTGCTCTTTAGGCAGTTTATTAGGCACACCTGCTTACTAATGCAAACGGCGTGTGTCACTCCAATCAGCCACCCGTGCGGCTGCAACTGAATACATGCGGCGCGCAGAGAGGGTAAGAGGCTCGCTTACTGTCCAAATAAGCATTAGAGAAGCTGAGATGTCTGATCTGAGTGATTTTGAGTACGGTGTGATTGTCAGTGTCAGACACGGTGGATTCAGGATCGCAGCAGCAGCTGCCCTCAGGGAATTTCACACACTGCAGTTTACAGAGCGTGGCATGATGGCCTGAAACATTCAATCACTGCCATTTTTGTGGTTAAAGCTAACAGGAAGGCTATTAGTGCAAACAGTGCAGTACTACAGTGGTGTGCAAAAAGGCCTCTGAATGGAGAAGCACTAGTTAGGCGTAACTAATAAAGCAACCACTGAATGTTTATCTCCGTGGAACTTGAATATCTAAGCACTTTTGAAGGTTTGAAGCTACACCGCGTGTAAGGGGTTAATCAGAAGGTGTCTTATTAGATTCAGCCAACCTGCAAGTTCAGTCTGAAAGAACCATGTGGAAGCTGCTCCAGTCCCATCTCTGGTGACCGTTGCTTTTCTGTGGTCATGTTTCAAGTGGCTGCGACAGAATATCTAGACGGTGTCAAAAATTCCCCACATCTTACAAACCCAACTAAACATTTTCTTTCCAATAGCTGGCTCAGGTCCTCTGCCCCAATCTAACTACAGTCCCAGACGCACAGACCATACTTAGAGCCCATCCATCTATCTGTATCTTCCAAAGATGTCGTGGATTTTTCCGATCATTCTAAAAACCCCACAAGGCACTGTTGTTGAGCGGTCCATTTTTACTGAAGACTCCAGATGCGTTTTCTGGGAACCATTATTTTATGCTCAAAACTAAGAGAAATACCAGTTAAACCAAGTCGTGAGCCATTCCAGAATCAGCCATTAGCAATGAATAAAGTAATTAGCGGGTATTAGTATTGGGAGCCGCAAATCCCATAACAATTGAACAATCTGGATCAGTTTACAGGTCTGGCTCCATTAGGACATGACAAATTGCTTCTGGTGTGGTGATTGTAGAATAGGGGGCGGGTTCCAAGTTCCGGAACCATTTTTCAATGTTAAAGCAGCTTGCTGTCACACACCCCCATTGCAGCAGTGGTGCCCCCCATCCTGACATCTAAAAATGCATCACTGTCACTGATGCTTCTCTCATCACTCAGTCAGCCGAACGGAGAAAAGGCAGCGTGGAAGCTGTGAACAGCCTTCATATTATCTGCCACACTCGGTGCTCAGCTTCTATTCTGTTCCAGGCATAGATTTTGGTGACTGGCCTGCGAAGGCCCACAAAAGGTGAAACATCATTGCTGATGAAAACTAATCAATGAATTAATCAGAGAAAGAAACTTTAATATTCTAAAGGCACGTCTGACAGAGTGATTGCTGAACAAGTCATTAGTACAAAATAGCAAACTGTAAATGTGTCTCAGATATTTACAGATATATAAATTACACATCCATCATTCAACTGCTTATCTTACAAAGTCATTAGAAACCGATGTCTTTGGACTGAGGCAGGAACCCAACCCAACTTGGGGAGAACATGAATGCTCAGCTAGACAGCAGGGGTGGGATTTGAACCTCTGAATCCTGAAGGTGTGAGTGTTACGACCTGAGACACATCAATGACACAGACAATGCCATTCGGAGCAGCTTCCAACATCGAGTGTGAGTGAGAACCAAACCCCTACTGAAGGCCAAATTTGTAATGTTACACATAAACCCAGACCTGACCTGGTCGACGTGGAGGCCGAGGGCCAAGAGCGTGAGATCCTCAGGTGTTGGACAGGTGGCTCTCGTGTTTGCATCCATTAGGACTTTATATCCACTATTGCGCAGCATGATAAATATGTAATTAATGCCACAGTGTTTATGCTTTACTTACCCGCGTCGCTCGCGATAGTCATTAATCACCCTCAGCGGGCCGGATTTTTGTCCGAGTGCATTCTCACTTTTAAACAATCGAAATGCAACCTTTAACAGAACCCCCAAGATGAATAAACAGGCAGAACGCACGCAGTCCCATTTCCAAGTGGCTGAAGTAACACAGGGCTCATAATGGGTGCAGGCTGTGGCAGTGTCCCCCCCGCCCCCCGCCCCCGTCGTGGGAACCCATCTAGGGGCCTCAGGCCGGGCGTCCGACCCACAGACCAGGAACAGCCCTCAACCCCCACGGGTCCCTGTTTGTGGGCACATCCAAAGGCCCTGTGGTCAAATCTGCCATGGGGAGTGGACCAGTGCAAAGTGGGCGGGGTTACAAGCTACCAGTGGGTACTAATGGCACGTCGCCTGTTGGAACCAGCAGAGTTGTGACCACCAGACCTGGCATCTTGAGGGGAGCATGTATGCTGGTATTGATCACAGGCCTAAAGGTGATTCGCTTTGTTCTTCTTCTGTTGAGCTGAACATCTGTGGCTCAGGTGTCTTCAGCCATGGAATCACTCTGGGGCCTGGGTGAGGAGATGTTCATGGACCGGATCTTTGGCCGCATTTATGGCAAGCTTTAAAATGAGCAGTGGAACCCTGGGGACCTACCTGTCAACTCCAAAAGGTGGGGAAGCACTGCTTGTCTACTCCAGAGCCACGAGGCTCACTGAACGGCACCAGCACATCAGAGTCAAACAAATAATGACAAGGAAAAGTATTCAACTATCGAAATTAACTGCCATCCTTGAGAAGAAGATCCGGTTGGAAAGAAAAGAATTTCTTTAAAGGACAGGAATAAAGAATAGCAAGAGGTTTAAGGCCAGATTGACATCGTTGGGATCGTGAATTAATGAAACGTCTAGGAGGTTGGCCTTTAGAGAAGGGCTTTTAACAGACCTTTGGTACGGGCAGGGCAATGTAAGTTGACAGATCAAAAAAAGACAAGCTTGACATGACAATGATTTTGACCGTTTGTGGGCAAGACGCTGGAATGCTTTGTACTGCCTCTCTGAGTAGATCGTACCTAGCATCAAAAAAAGCCCTCTCAGGGAGACGGCGACATATATGACAGATGATTTCCTTGTATTACCCACTCAGACAGACCCCGTGGAACAACTGTTCGAGTGAGTGAAAGCAGATTAAAATAAAGTCTGTGAAAGTTGAAGGATCCTGTGGCCATTGAATCCAGATGTGGTTTCATCGTTTCCCATCTCCCCTTTGGAGTCACCCAGGAAGATGGTCAGAGAGGGTTGGAGATGGTTGGAGACTAGGGATCGGTGGAGGATACATGGATATCTGTGGAGTTCCGTTCTCTTCCTCTTGTCTCTGACAGATGTTCCCAGAGCCGTCGTCAATTCTAAGGACCTAGATGCTCGGGCAATTTATGGGTCAGTCACGCAATGGCAAAACTAATTTAGGCCCTTGAAGATAAATGGAGATTGGAAAACCATAGGTGAACCAATGTTCTCAGTGTGTGTTTAATGCACTCTGTTAACAGACGTTTGTATTTAAAAGTCCACATTTCTTAATTGTCTTTTTAGCACATTAGACCTTAACAGTAACGGACTGCATTTCCTTTATCGGCTCTCCAGTCTCCCTGATTTTAACCCTGCTGGTCTTGTGCTCTGAAGTGGAGTGAGATTAGCAGTATTTGTTCAGGTGGGGCTGTACTCCAGTCTGGATTTTGTCGGGGCTCTTTTGCTTAGCAGTATGGGGGGGGGGGGGGGGGGGGGGTGGGGTGTCATCCACACCCTTGAAATATCCCCTTTCCCCTCAAGAAAGGCAGATCTGCGATTAAGATGTGTGAAATTTGGCAAACAAGCTTTGTTTCCTTTAGTGGGTATCATTAGCATTGGTTTTGGACAGCACGATTTTAATTAAGGTCAATTAAAGTGATTAAAGGGGATAATTACTATATGTATCCCCGCCCAGCATAGTCTGCTTTCTGCCGGCGACAGCCGTTTTTATCTTAAATTACAGCCAAATTTCAGCACTTAAAACAAGCAGGATAATAAGACCTCAAAAACGAAATGAACGTCATAAATATCGCATTGGCCTTTGGCGTGACTGAAAATGGGGAACAATTCATTGCCCCGCTGTGAAGTTAATGTCTCTCAGTGTCCCGGGGGGCTGCATCGCCGGGGTTGGGCGGGGGCAGTGTGCAGCGGCGGAGCGGAGCTGAGGATCAGAACCAGAGAAGAAAACATTGCAGAGGGTTACATTTCCCAAAAGCATAGTCGCTAACAACGTTAGCAACTTACGTAGCTGGAGTCATGCAACTAAATGGTCCCAACTATGTAAGTCACTAATGGGAGCTTTTGGGAAATGTAGCCCAGAGCAGGAAGGAAGCTTTCTTCTGCTCACTGTTACTGGCTTATGGAATTGGGGCTTATTTTCTTGGTCATGGTCTTTGACACGGTCTTAAATGAAATCACCCTGGGCCTGCGTGAGGGTGTTTTGTCCAGCTGTTTGATGTTAATGGCTAATCTTCACAAAAACTGTTTACCATTCTAGACTCCTCCTTCCTTTCCAGTTGGTCTATTTTGATGTAGCGCCTTTTGTGATGCGGTTTTCCCCAAGCATGTACAGCTGCCCTTGAAACGTAATCATGTCACAGTACGGAGTGATCATCTTCATGCAATTTAAAACAGTTTGGATGATGTGTATGGAGAAGAAGAGTCATCTTAAGGTATCAACAGGAGGAGGAGAGAAGCCCAAGGATTTCCCAAAGCCTCCCAACTGCCTTGTTCTCCTCGTAGGCAGACACACTCTGAAGTAGCAATTGTCACACATAAATTGCCCCCCCCCCGGCAGGCCTGGATTTATAAGGATCCTGATTTTCTTAGATGTGCTAGTCAGTTGATCCGCTGGGGCCGGCAACTCCTGAGCGGCGGGAAGTAGGCGAGAAGTAGGAGAGATGGACCAGACAACCTTGTTAGGATCATGGACACACAGATGCAGAGATACTAGACCCTGCTCGCGCTGATGAAAGACCCCAGGCCATGACCTCCTGGAGATTCATCAACCTCCCCAGTGGATTCAGTGCGGTTCAGGGAGCCTAATCTCTGCCAGATGCTTGCAAATGAACCCCAGGCGATCCTTTGGTTCCTCACGGTAATGGTTTTACCGTAGGGATCATCTTAGACTTTGCCACTGGAGTTTTCTAAAATAATCTTTGGAAAAAAGAATCCAGAGATTGTGGTGTAGTATTTATTTAATGTATTGGATTTTATAGAGCAATGATACAGAGCTTTGTGGTTGTGCTGGATAAGTCCTAAAATAACACAGTCATTTCTTGAGTGGATGTATAGTGGGCGGTAAGGTAAGATGAGAAGGGAAGTGAGTCCCAGACTGACACGGAAACAGGGGAAACAGATCCAGGGGTCACTTCGAAACCTGGTGAGTCCCTGTTGTTAGTCTTGTATTGGGTTTCGCTCTGGAGACGCTCCATGCAGGGGACCTGCGCGCACTGGCGGAATCAGGAGAAACTCCGCCCACTGTCAGTGACGGCAGCAGAGGTCTAATGGTGCAAAGGCACTTCCGAAGCCCAACCGTCAATCCTCGCGCAGTGTGCCTCTTCACTAAGGCGAGACTGTCCTTCTGCGCAGAGATGGACAAGCTGCAGACATCCAGTTTACTTTTTTCCACTCTGTTACCGGAGGCTGCTTTAGTGACTCACAGGCAAAACAAACACGTCAGCTCCCAGACGTTTGTGACTGCGGTGTTCTTGTAGATGTAGAGATTTTTATTTCTCAGAAACCCGTCCCTCTGTAGAATCAGTCAGCGAGTTTCGGATCAGACCCCCCATCATTTTCGCTTCCACCGACATCGCGCAGAAACGCAGCGTTTCAACAGAACGACGCTTCTCCGGGGAGACCTGGTCCTTGAGAGTTATTTGACTGTTTCCGAGATCCATGACATGAAGTTGGACAGCTTAACGAACTGCAACCCGTCAGACAGGCATCTTCATGACATGTCTTCATATGGATGTTATCATTGTGAGGAACATTGCGATTCCCTTCATATGCTATAAAACATGTACTGTGCAGAGCACACTGCACTGTGTGGTAAAGCCTAGGAGCAAGAGGCAGATCTAGCTTCCAGTGTATCGCCTGAATTAGATGCTCAGAATTCTGTTTTTACTCAATTGGCGTTTCAGCACCTGTGTCATGGTGGACAGCGACGTTCCACATCTCGCTCCATTTTCTCCATCAATATGTTCAGGACATTCAACAAAATGAAAGTGGCTTACTTTGGTCTGCGAAGACTTTGTGTCACTGTGAACTCAACACCTCGCCTTAATGAACTGAAAATATGTGGATCGATATGATAAGCAATGTGTTCTGTTTCTTCATGATTCAAAATTCTTCATTTGCATCCAGTGACTGGGTACTTCAGGACTAGACCGTGGTACAATTTATAGGTTACCTGGGATGAAGGTGACAGTAGTTATGGTGCATGTCTGGAGCAGTCTGCACAGTCTCAGCGTTCTTTGTGCCCCTGTGTCACGTTTCGGTGCCACATTAGGAGCTTGGTTGCTCCATCCAGTACCAAAATGACGTGGTCTGACCTTCTCAGCCCCCAGGGGCAGCCTCACCTACGTCATGCCTCTACAGCCTCCACGCTCTCGTCAGGATACATAGCTTTGCCCATATATCTTAAGACATATATTTTAACAAAATGTTTGTTGATTTAAATGATAAAGTTTATGTATCTGTTTCAAGTTTGCAGTTACATGATGCTACAGGTATGTAGATATAACTGTAAAATAGTTTACAGTTTCATTAAAATTAATGAAATACAGGTGGGCTGTGTCTCGAGTTTGACATCAATATCAGGGGTGGGGGGGGGAGAGCTCACAAACCCTTAAAAACACTGTGCATGGTAATCAGATTCATCTGTATTACTAGACTCATCTCATAGCTCTGGTGTCAGGGGGGAATTGTTGATATTGATAGTCAGTGGTATTGCTTTAACAAGTCCCTATGTGAAACAGACCACAGCATCATATACAGCCAGGACAGCTGAAGACCACTCCATACATCTTCTTCTCCTCTTTCTTTTCTGTTTCCTGTGACATCATTTCCTGTTTTTCCACACTTTTTTCGTGAAATAGCACTATCGCCCCTTCCGTTGCCTGACTCTCCTCTCGTATCTATCATTATTTGATAAATGGCCGGAAGCTTGTCAAGTTATTAAAAACAGAGCCGACCAAAGATGACTCTTCCAGGTTGTATTAAGAAGGAACCCGTGCAGATCATTTTTAGAAGATGACTGCAACCACCCATGGTTCTTGTAGCTGTCAGATAGATTGGAGAAATGAACTATAGGTTTTAACGTGCATGGTGTGTATCCATCTTACAGGGCCCACTTGGTTTGGATGGCAAACCTGTGAGTACGAATGTCTATGATCTCAAAACAGCAGCACACTTATGATCATGGTGTGAGGGCGATGTTTACAGCACCATGAAATCACACTGCTCACACAATCTCGCACGCACGCACACACACACATACAGATGTCCTGTCAAGGCATAAGTTTTGCTTGTTCCAAGACCTGTGCACGTTACCATGCGGCTGCACTGATATGCACAGACGCACTCACATATATGCATGCTCATGCTAACTCCTGCAGCCCTGTGTGCATTGCAGCCATTCGGGGGGGGGGGGGGGGGGGGCTGCTCTCTTGCAGGGCCTCGTGCCTCACCTGTTAGCCATCAGGGCTGTTTACCTTCTCAGACTGAGAGCAGCAGTGAGGCATGAATCACTCTGCGGTCAGGGCGGGCAGCAGACTTCAATGGCAGTGTGTCGTGTCTATGAAAAATACCTGCCATCGTTATCATTCTACTCGTTAATCTGTCTTTTCCCTCCCATTCGCAGGGTCCCCCAGGTCTTAAAGGAAGTCAGGTACGTCAGTACATTGCTTTGTTTTTCTGTCCATTACACCTGCCAACATTTCCTGTATTTTATTTCAGAATTTCAGCTATACTTCAGTTCACTTAGCCTAGCCACAAGCACGTCTCTGGGTACATTGTAAATGAGAGAGGACAGCAGTTAATTAGAATAGCATTGTTTCTGCATGGCCCGGCTCCAGCCGTTAGCCTTTTCCAGAAGAACTCCGTCGTCTCGGACCGTTCGAGCCGCCCTTGGAAACACGACTGCAGGAAAAGCAGCGCTAACGCTAACGCTAACTGTTTTCACACCAGGATGCGTGGAGTTTCTAGCTCAAAAGAAGCTTTTTTTAAAGCTATTATATTTAGCCTTGTGTTACTGCTGTTATCATAAAAAGCTGGATTGCCCTGAGGGTTAGCTACTAAGCAGGCATTTTGAAATACATTTCTACAGAAATTGTTTGTAGTAAAAAGATGAAGTGAACCTGGTGTAATTCAATGACTCTCCCATATGCACCAGGTGCACAATTACCGTTTCAGCTTTTTCGTGTTCTAGAATAATTTAGTGTGACCCTCCAGCAGCGGCGTGTGACTGAACGCTTCATCACATTGTGCCATTTCTGCTGACATTTAAAAAATGTTCTTTTCAAAAGTAAAAATAGCCGTTTTCGCTCGTTAGGTTTCAACTCACTTTGCGTAAATTAATTTAGTGGACGGCTTTGTCAAAACTGACTTATGGCTCAGTGCTTGCAGTGTCTCGAACAGCAGAGGGTTTCAATACTGGTACGTAAACGGCGAGGACAATAAATCCTAGTCAGTCCGAGGTTCTAAAACATTACAGTGTGACATGGAAGGAGAAATCTGTATGAGCCCTATGACACAGCACGTCGAGAAAGATTAAGTGTCCTGTGCAACACTAAATTACTGAATTTACGTGAACAAAACGTATAAATAATAATCGAATAATAACATGAGAATAAATGTTTTCTATTATGCTTTAAGGGTTACGGTCAGCAGAAGACTTAGGTTCCCAGGCAGATGTCCTGAGCCCGTCATGGCAATTTAGACCTGAAGGGGGCGCCATTCACTCAGCTGCCGGGCATCATTATCACCTTAGCGGCCTCAGATACATTACTAGCACATTACTGGCGCTGTGATATTCACCCCTATGACAGTCTGACTGGAGGAGCTCCGTCCTCGCCAGCCACAGATGTAGCGTGGCGCCTTGAGTGGCCGCATGTGCAAAGGCCAAGCCATCATCGCATTATTAGCTGCAGTCTAGTGGGTGGCAGTTCTGCCGCCCGTTGGGAGACCTGAGCTGGTTCCTTGTTCCAATTTTGTCAGGAATTAAATTAGAATATGACGCTCCTTCCATCAGATGCAGAGATCTTGCGGCTGTGATTGTGGTAGGACAAATTGCTCTCATTCTAACTCCATCACTTCTTCTCTCAAAAGCACATAGTTGCACTTCATTAAACATGAAGCCAGCAGCCTTGCATCAGAAGCTCAGATATCTGTTATTTCCTTCCTCAAAGACCAGAAAACCTCTGACCAGTTCTGACCCTTTTGCTCCGGGTCAGTAACCTCTGATCTGGGAAATCGACTCTGAACCAGCTCCTCCCAGTAACTTCAAGTTCTGTCAGGCCGTCTGACGGAAATGCAACAGTCTGTCGTAACACCACTGAAAAAATGTAAAAAAGACATTGTGTGAAACTGCATCATTACCTCTCACTTTTTTGTCTTCTCAGGGACTACCTGGCCTAAAAGGAGAAAAGGTATTCAGAAACATCAGAATAAAACTAGTGTTAAATACCTTAAATACACATACCTGGTATATGATATACCTTACACACATGAACATGTAAAACATTTATAAACTCGCAGTTCATTGTCGGCTTAAATTTCACAATTGCCAGATGTTGCTCGATTCTTATGCTTTCTTTCCTGTCCTCTCTTCTTGGTGTCTGGCTCTGTGTGCATTCAAACATGAGCGTAAAATTATAGAGGGCCATACATCTCTCGATTGGCTTTACCCCAGGAAAAACAAAGCATTCGTGAGCAAAGCCTTCTTTAAATCAACCCTGCTGATTACAGAATTTGAGAAAGTTGTGTGCTAAGGAGTCCCATTCCCTAATCCGCCTTGTCATGTTTACACAACTTACGAGGACCTCATTCTGGTCTGGTTTCCTCATCTTAATCAGCGTGTTCTATCATAGCACATAAACTTTCTGCGGCATGGCCCTTTTTGGCACTTCCGGAAAGATCTTTGATCTTGTTGCACCATTGTGTCTGCAGTCAGTCAAGCCTACTGTTTAATACATGTCTGTGAAAGATCCCTTCTTGATTCACTGTCTCCCCAGGGTGACCAAGGAGACGTCGGGCCAAGGGTGAGTCATGGAATTCGTTGAATGCATCCCATGGGATCGATATCCAAATAACCACAGGACCTATGCATCCAGCTCGCTCTGAACTGGTTGTCTATCGCTCAAAGCACAGATGAGTAATGGTTCTACGGAAATCATGAAAGAGTAGAACCAGAGACAAAGGATACGACACTTTGTACGATATTTAACATCTGATCAGACCATCCATCATTCTCTATCCTCGGGCTCCAACACATCAGTAAACGCACTCCGGCATTGGCACAGTACAGACCTTAATTACACGTCTTGTGAAAATGACACTGCCCTTGGATGACGCGTTGTCTTTTACCTTATGGAGGGGGTCGCTAAAGGGCCAGGTGTAACCGAGGCGGGCAAATGTTCCTTTCCCACTATTGTCCGAAAGCTTGTGGCGAAAAGAGAAAAATGGAATCTCGCGTCGGTAACACGATACGACGTAGCATTCCGACTCGGAGCCAGACAGACCAAAAATAAGTTCGTTTTGTAAGAGTAGCGCGTTTGCGTCTTTCGCAACACGGGGGAAAGCCTTGATTTGTGTGGCTGTTTTGCCTCCCCAGCTGTAAGGAAAGGTGAAGCTAATTCGGCTCTGTGGGTCTTGCTGGATTCCACAGACAGCCCTCTGGGGAGGCGGTGAGGCTGCAGAATCTGCTAAGTGGCCCTGTGGCCGTTTGATTGATGGCTGAAACTGTGGAATGGCAGGCAGGCCGAAAAAGCGGGTTTTCCTGCCATCACTGTGGGCTCCCACAGTAGGGCCTCCTCTCCACTGGGGTCTGTCTCTCCTCAAAACGGATCCCACTCTTTGCTGCCTAAAACCCATTCATCACATCTTACATTTCAGCCCAGAAACTTATGCCTTAAAATACTCATTTATAAATTCTTATACTTTTTATCTGAACGATGAAGTACATGTGACAGACATTTTGGTAAAGGAGCTAAAAGATTTATGGGTCAGCTGACACAGTCCAAAACAGTGTTTGTCTGTGGTTGGAGTGCGTGTGGGCGTGTTAGGAGTGCGTGTGGACGTGTTAGGAGTGCGAGCGGACAGATTGAGCCACACCTGAGGGAATTCCGTCTCTCTGCATATCCCACACCATGAAGCTCCTGCTCTCCATCCCGTCCTGAGGTTCGAGCTTTTAAAGCTTCCTGTTCAAGGACATGGGCTTCCTGGGTCTGGGGCATGATGTCCTTGCAGAAACGCTTGATGGGACATTATTTGTGGTATGGCTGGAAACATCATGAAGCTTCACATTTTTGTTTTTTTTTAATCTGGCCCTTAGCCGCTGGTTTTCCAGGAGGCTCCAGAGTGATTTTGAGTGCCGTAAATGATAGAGTACAAAACAAGTAAGTCTCAGAATTAGATGTTAAGTGGAAAAGTAAATATTGCAGTTGGATAAAGGGAATACAGTTCTGATGTCACTGTTCATTGCTATCTATGAGTTTCATCAACCAATGCAACAAATGAAGACAGCTGTCTTAAGTTTAGGGTGGATCGCTCCAACCTACTTACGAGAGGGACACAGGGACAGTTTAGAGCAGGGTTCTTCAAATCTGGACCTCGATTCCAAATCCAGGCCTTGTTTTCAGTTCTCCCAGGTAGTTAGT
>JAODJU010000002.1:19265950-19305816 GCA_026776725.1 Gnathonemus echidnorhynchus | reverse complement strand
AACCACATCATCTGCAAAAAGCAGAGACCTAATCCTGAGGTCACCAAACTGGACACCCTCAATGCCCTGGCTGCGCCCAGAAATTTTGTTCATAAAAGTTATGAACAGAATCGTTGACAAATGGCAGCTCTGGCAGAGTCCAACCCTCACTGGAAACAAGTCCGACTTACTGCTGACAATGTGGACCAAGCTCTGACACCGGTCGTACAGGGACAGAATAGCCCTTATAAGGAAGCCCGGCACCCCATACTCCCCACCATAATTCCTTCCACCGACCCACAACGTCCCGAGCTGAGGTCAGCAGTGCCCCATCCCCACCATAAACAGTGTTGTTCCCGCCCTGAGTTGCCAGATGGCAGACCAAAATCTCCTCAAAGCCATCTGGAAGTCGTTCTCCATGGCCTCGCCAAACTTCTCCCACACCCGAGTTTTCACCTCAGCGACCACCAAAGTCGCGTTCTGCTTGGCCCGCTGGCACTCATCAGCTGCCACAGACCAAAAAGGTCTGATAAGACTCCTTCTTCAGCTTGATGGCATCCCTCACCACCAGTGTCCAACAGCGGGTTTGGGGATTGCCGCCGCGACAGTCACTGATCACCTTACGGTCACAGCTCTGGTCAGCCGCCCATTCAGACTCAATGTCCCCCGCCTCCCTCGGGACATGGGCAATGTTCTGCTGGAGGTAGGAGTTGAAGCTCCTTCTGACAGGGGATTCCGCCAGATGTTCCCAGCAGACCCTCACTATACGCTTGGGTGTGCCAGGTCTGACTGGCTTCCTCCCCCGCCAGCGGAGACAACCCACCACCAGGTGTTGATTGGTTGATAGCTCGCCACTCTCCTCACCCGAGTGTCCAATTTATGCGGCTGCAAGTCCGATGACATGACCACAAAGTCGATCATTGAACTGTGGCCTAGGGTGTCCTGGTGCCAAGTGCACAAATGGACACCCTTATGTTTGATCATGGTGTTCACTATGGACAATCCATTCCTCACAATCACGCCCCTCCAGGTCTCACTGTCATTGCCCATGTGAGCATTGAAGTCCCCCAGCAGAACAAGAGAGTCCCCAGGAGGAGCGCTGTCCAACATCCCTTCCAAGGACTCCAAAAATGATGGGTATTCTGAACTGCCGTTTAGCGCTTAAGCGCAAACAACCCATCCCCCCACCCCAAGGCGAAGGGAGGCTACCCTCTCGTCCACCGCAGTAAACCCCAATGTACAGGCGCCCAGCCAGGGGACAATAAATATGCCCACCTCTGCTTGGCGCCTCTCCCCACAAGCAACTACAGAGTGGGAGAGGGTCCAAACCCCTTAAGGTGACTGGTTCCAGTGCCCAAGCTGTGCGTCAAGGTGAGCCCGACTATATCCAGTCGGAACCTCACAGCCTCGCGCACCAGCTCAGGCTCCTTCCCTGCCAGAGAGGTAACATTCCATGTCCCTAGAGCTAGCTTCTGCAGCCAAGGATTAGACCGCCAAGGTCCATGCCTTGGGCAACAGCCAAACTCACATTGCACCCGACCCCTTTGGCCCCTCCTACAGGTGGTGAACCCAATGGAGAGGGGATCCACATGCTTTCTTCAGGCAGTGCCTGATCAGGCCCCATGGGTGTAGGCCTGGCCACCAGGCGCTCGCCCCACCCCCAGGCCTGGCTCCAGGAAGGGGCCCCAGTGACCCACGTCCGGGGGAGGGAAAACGTGAATCTAAGTTGTTAGTCATCATAAGGGGTCTAATGAGCCGCACTTCATCTCGTTCCTCACCCAGGACCTGTTTGCCTTGGGTGACCTTATCAGGGGCATAAAGCCCAGGGCAACTTAGCTCCTGGAATCACTGGAACACGCAAACCCCTCCACCACGATAAGGTGTCGGTTCCAGAGAGGCTATAAAATAACATATTCCAAACTTTTGACTGATACTGTATGTTTATAATTTAATAAGTAAATAAGTTCCTAGACCTTGCAGCCACAGTTGGCTGAGCACAGAAGCACCTGTACAAACTGTCTCAAGAAGGTCAGCTTTCTGCCAGATGTATCATATGAGTCCCAGTCCCTCCATTACCACATCATAACTGGCAGACGGAGGTGGACATTGGATGGAGTTGGGATGCCAGTAAGTTCCTGAGAAAGCAGCAAACTGGTGTGTGGGGTTATTTTTTCTAGAGATTTTTTTTTCACCTGAAGCACAGAGATTACAGAATGTCTCTCCTAAAATGTAATTAAATCTCCAGGGTCACACTTTATTTGAGGGGACATGAATAATGTAGCAGTACATGCTTACTTAATGTATTAATTAACCAGTAACTAAATGTTAGTTACGTACTGATCCCATGCTTGTTCATCATTAATCAGTCATGACAGCTAACTAATTAGTTAATAATGAGACCACTTGAAGGGCAAAAATTACTTACTCATTTACTATTCAAGAACAATTCATGAACTAATATAGGTTTCCCCATGAAATAACTGTCATGATTCATTAATGATGAACAAGCAAGTGATCAGTACTTAAACACATATTTACTGGTTAATTAATGCACTAAATAAGCATGTACTACTACATTGTCCCCTCAATCTCCACTTGTATGGTCAAAGCTTACTTTGTTGGAAAACCTATTTGTGACATTCTTCCTAGGCACTATGCTGGGCTCAGAGGCTGGAGCAGGTCGAGCTGACTTTCTGGCTCATTCCCTCACTGTCCCAAAGCTCAGAGTGAAGTGATTAACTGCGATTCAACCTCCAGACTGGAATTACAGCTCATTTGGAAACCAACATGACATCCAAGTCTAGATCTTGGTTTTTCTCATTTACACACTGAAAGAATACAAATGCCTTTTTCCTGTGTACAAATAGAAACAGTATGTGAGACCAGAGATGACTGATGCTAATGATGATCAGTCGCAGCAGCGGCAATGCTGTGCATTTCGGTTAATTTTCGAGGACGAAGGCTTTTTCATGGACAGAGCTGACCTTGCTTGCCTGTATCTTGGTGTCCTTCTGCTGCAGTATCGGTCTGTGTATCTGCAAACCTGCAATGACTGAAAAATTTGTGGCAGCTTCGTGACTCGTGTTTGCTCTTTGCAGGGTGAAGATGGTGAACAAGGTCTACCCGGGCCACAAGGACCCCCAGGATCAAAGGTCACATTCCAGTGTTGATGATAATAACTCTGTTTTGTTGCTTGAGGTCTTAAAGTGCTTCAGCTGTGTAGCTTCCTTCTTGAGAGCTCATAGCCTCCTTGCAGCCGCCCTGTTTTCGTCTCTGCACTGACAGACAGATTGGTCACAGGCCCGCCCTGGTACTCTGTGTTATTCCTTGCTTTGTTGACTTTCCTTTCATGTCTGTCTTTCCATTGTCACTTCTTTTCATGTCAGGGTTTTTCGACCCTTTCCAGCCTGTCGGGGAGCCTTGCACGTTTCGGGCTCACGGGACGCACACTGTGTAGATCACAGGCATCCATTGGACATGAGCCAGCATCTCTGAGGGCATGCTCACTACTCTCTGGTGTGGAGATAATGATGTGTTCAGCGGTTTCAGAAAGATTCGGTTGAGGTGTAATGGCTGGCCGTTCGGCCTACGCAGGCCCCCCATCTGGCCTGAATTGTCATTAATCCAAAATCTGTAGGACAGACGCTGCCTCAGGGACTGGTCAAAGGAACAGCTGAAGTGTGCATTGAAGTGAAGCGAAATGCTCTGCATCATAACATATGGATAGGATGGCGTGAGAACGATGTGGACGATGTCATTGATTAGCATCTCCGTTACGAGTACCAGTCCTAGCGCAGGGAATATACTGAGGGACATGGAACGACTAGTTCAATTATTCTAGTTGACAAACATTAAGCTTCCTTTTGAGTCTCTTTCACACCCTTTGGCCTCACTCTGTGCTCAACAGGGAGAAAGAGGGCTACCTGGTGTTCAAGGTGAAAGAGGAGTGGACGGCCTCCCAGGATTAAAGGTGAGAGAGGTGGCCTGCACACCCTGAGAAGGAGGGTCCAGATGGATTATTATGATGAGAGCAGCATTGCATTGTGGGTACCTGACATGTGAGCCATTGATCACTAATAGTTTCCTGGAGTTCATCTGCTGGTTCTCTGTCTAATTCTCAGTAAATAAAACAGCATGCTGGTTGTTTGAGTCAGGGGATGCTCGCGGGTGACAGGCACTGTTTGTATCTATGTATTTTTATAGGGAGATAAAGGGGATGTGGGAGAGGGAGGACTCCAAGGAGAAAAGGTGAGTGTCTTTCTGATTGGCAAAGCATCATACTCAGTAGCTGGTACATTAGCCAATCAGGGACCTGGGCAGTAATTTGGTAATGTGGCCACCTCCAAATACCCAGGAGCTACGGACATACAGCAGGTTCTACAAAGATGCTATCATAACATATGGCGCAGTGCCATCATTTTTTATATATGCCCCAAGCCAAGCCTTACAGGACCCACAATCTCATACAGGCACAGTAATCGTGGAAACTATTTGCTTTATTTCCTGGATAGAATGATTTAATGGAGACTGTAAAATGTTACAGTCGTATCATTCCTGCCTGCTACATAGGCGTCCTTATTGTTACCATTCACCAATTTAGGAAGTGTACAGCTGGTAAAAACACGGTTTTCATTTGGGAAGAATTATGCCTGTGAGAATTACATAAGGACTTAAAGACAATATCCAGTGGTTTTGAGAGTTTAGCCTGTCTTGAAATCCCAAATTAAGTAGGTCAAGTCAATAGCATTTTTTTTTTTCTTTTTTTTGTGCTTGTTCTTCTGATTCACTTTGCTGGTAGGGTGAACCTGGTGAGAAAGGTGCTTCGGGGCCTTCCGACATCATCGACTTCAACGGCAAACTTCAGGAAGCCTTGGAGGTGAGCTTCAGCCTTTGATGGGATGGGACACCCTTGGAGGCTCTCGTGATGTGGGGCGCCAAGGGCACAGTGCTGCAGAAAATCACATAGCGGGTCACGAGTTGATCGACTTCACAGGCACGGTCCATGTCTTTCTCGTGGTGTAATGTTTTAATTTCCACGTCTACCCCTCATTTTACCAGTGTGATTGCCCTATAAATTCCTATTCAGGCACAGCAAGCTCATTATTATTTCCTTTGGGAAACAGTCTGTAAAAACCAGTCTCTGATGAATGTGAGACTCTGGGTCTCCAGCCCTGAGAAAACTGACAGCATCATTTCATGTGGAACAAATTTCATACTGTAAAATTGTAAAAATGTAATCATGAGAACTTGAAATCTCTTCAAGGGATTTTTGAAACCTCTTCAGGATTTTGTAAATCCTTCCTACTAGTTCTTAGTTTTGCTTTGGCACTTGATGTTTCACGAATCCTGTGTATTTTCTCGCGCGGGGAATTGGAGCACATCTTTCGGGCGCCATTTGAGACCCTGCAGCTTTTTATGGGAGATAACAGTAACACTGTGACTGCGGCACATCGAATGCGAGTTGCAGTGCGGTGGCCGACGGTCTCTATGAGCCCCGCTCAACACGCTCACGTTTTTTCCCTCGACAGGCCATCCACACCATCAGCGTCTCGGTAACTCTGACCATCAGCATGTGTTTCTGGTTATGCCCCGCCCTCCTCTGCCCCCCCTTGTCCCACCCAGTCTCAGCCCATCCTTAGACCCCTGCCCCCACCCACCCCTTTCCCATTTTGCTCGTGTGTGCTGTGCATGTGACTTGGTCTGTGTTCCTTGGGCACCAAAGCAATCAAAAATTCAAACCATGTAACAGAACAGCCAAGCCTTGACTATGCATAAAAGGAACACATGGTGCGTGTGATAGACATTAATACTCAGCTGTATTGCTCCAAAAACTGACGTGTGCATTATTTGTTCTATTGCTGCATCGTTTTATCAGTCTGGAATCCTTCTTGCCTGTGGGAATATGTAACATGTGCCTGGATACATAATTCTCGATTTAACAGAAAGTAAAAAATTACTTAAAGCACTCATGTATAATGCACTATAGATACCTTCATAATGCATTATAAGGCATTATAGACACAGCTATAAATATTTATAAAAGGGCATAACACATTATAGCCATGTTTATTGTGCATTATGAATGCTCTATGAAGCTCTGACCTATAATGCATTATAGATACCTTCATAATGCTGTACAAAGCATCCTTAATGCTTATACTGACCATTGAAATGCATTACAAAGGTGCATTATAGATGCCAGCTTCATAGAGCATTCATAATGCATTGTATGTGTTATGCCTTTTTATACATAGTTATAGTCATGTTTATAATACTTTATGACTGCATTATAATGAATCATGAAGGTATCTATAATGCATTATGGTGACTGCCTTAAGTAAAGTGTTACCAAAACTTATCCTACTTTGTAGGCATTTTTCAGTCACAGTGGAAGATGCCACGGCAAATGGTGGCAGACTTGCGTCTGTCTGTTGCCGTGAAGCAAAGCAATTGGCATTCTGTCCGTGGCAAATGCAGACTGTGGCTCTCCTTCATCCATGCTAATTAGCAGGTCGCTATCTATTGGTTCAGGTCTTCTGTTATTATCAGGTGTCTGTTACACTGGAAGCCCAGGCCACTGCCAAATGGGGCCTTTGGTACGATGTCTGAGGGCCTCCTCATCTCTAAAGAGACCTTTGAAACCCCCCTGAGCTGTGCGCCCACTTATGAGATTTGTGGAAAAAATGTGATTAAAATCATGAGCAAAAGAGGCCTGTGGAGATTAATTTGGTTTCTGTCAGGTTAGACCATCTATTTGATGTCCCAAAATAACAATTATAGTTATCACTGATAAATATTATGCTGTTCGTATACAGCTTATTCATTTATTTTAGTTATGTCTAACAATCTTTGCATGTGTCATTGTCCAATACATAAGAAACATACGGCTTTTGTGTACTTTTCTCTTGTCATGGAAATTACGACAAAAGCAAATAATTCCGGGAAGAAAAGTGGTCAACAAAGGCCTAAACGTGGGAAGGAGATGAATTCAACATTTCGCTGTTTTTGCCCCTGGGGTGATGGACAACAGAAGGCTTAATCCAGAGACATTCATCTCACAGGGCAGCGTGTCTCACACGCTAACAGCACTGCAATCTGAAGCACCAGTGTCTGGTCAGGATAGCAGATCTGGAACATGGAAGAAAAATGTAGTGAGAGCAAAGGGTAATACTTTACTTGAGGGAACACAAATACTCCAGTATTATGCTATTGCTTATGTATTAATTAAGCACAAATTAAGTGTTAGTTACATAATGATCTCATGGTTGGTCATCATTAATGAATTATCACGCATCTTTTACCTAAAGCAAGTGATATGTTACTATGTTAATTCTGTAAACATTTATGAACTACTAAAGGAACCACTGAAGGAAGTACTGTAGGAACAGATCATGAATAACACATGTAAAATGCTGATCTGATGTTTGTTCATTGTGACGCATCATTTATCCCAAGCAGTTACTATATTTCTTACTGTATCTGTTAATTCTGTAAATCTTAATGAACTACTAAAGGAACAACTAAGGAACTACTGAAGGAACAAGTAATGAATAACAAGTAAAATACTGATCTCATGTTTGATCATCATTAATGACTCATGACACATCTTTCATCTTAAGTAGTGACTATATTTGTTCATGCTTTGTACTTCAGTTATAACTGAGTTACTACTAAGTATTTGTGCTCTGTCAAGTGATACTAAGTGATACAAGCAAAGGCGATGAACTAAAGTACCGAGGCGTCTGGGCTCCATTTTCACCGTGGCTGTGTGTCCTCTTTCTATTTTGAGGACCCTGCACGTTTTACGGTGGTTTTGTGTAAAAGGCCTGTGGCAGTCAGAGTCTGGGTGCCACGCTGATGGCCGATAGGCCTGCTTCTGGCATCTGCATTATGATGACCTTGACACTCGCATAACAAACCGCTATTGTGCTGCCCTCCTGCTGTGTGCTCCTTTAACTTCTAACAGTGGCCCCAGAACCATCCATCTGGCATTCCTTTGACATTTAGTCTCCATCCAAAGAAATTACAGGCAATTCAATAATAGTAATAGTGTTGAAGTGTCGGGTAAAAAGATGGAAGCTTAATTTCTATTGAGAGCATGTGGCGGTACCTAGCAGTCAGGCCCAGTCGCTTCCCTATACATCATCTGCTCTCCTCAGATCCGTAGCACATTCCTGACATAGAGTGTTGCTCAAAGAGGTTCAGCGTTGCCTTTGAAACCCATTAAAACTGGGTTTGTGGAGCCATCCTCTACCTCCGCCTACTTACTTGTAGCGCAATCACTCCTGTCTTTCTGACTTTCTGCAGGGTCCTCCTGGACCTCCTGGCCCCCCTGGACCCCCAGGCCCCCCTGGAGAACCAGGTTCAAAGGTAGGGTTGTGTATTCTCATTTCAGGGGGGTATTTGTTCCTCATAAACTATTTATATTTCTAAGATATTTCTGGTCCTGTGTTTCTGGGAACAGGGAGAGCTGGGCTTACCTGGGCCATCTGGGCTTGATGGTGAAAAGGTATTATTTCAAGTATTTTACCCCACTCCTTCATTTGGCTTGTCTTGAAAAAATCATTTGACTTCAAGCAATTTCCTGCCACAATCTTCAAAAGAAAATCATTGTGAAATTTTGTTGGCCAAGACAATATATCAATCAATATTTTCATGTATTTATGAACTCTCTGAATTTTCTTCATCCATCTATGCATCCATCCATCCTTCCATTTTCCAACCACATATTCTGGTGATGGGAAGTCCTAAGACTAGAGAGAGTAGAGAACACAAGTCAGGGGAACACCCTCAATGGCATAACAATTTAACTGCATTTTGTATGTTTTGTGCTTGAAGTTTTTCAGTAAATTCAAGTGATCGTTCAAGAGCATTTATGGTCCCATTTCTGAGGTCCTCAACATCATCCCTTCATCCTTTGATCCCTTATCCTCAGGGTCCCAAGGGTGCAAAAGGTGACCCTGGAGAACCTGGGTTGCTGGGTGAAAAAGGAGAGAAAGGCGAGATGGGCCTGTCAGGACCAGCGGTAAGTGTGGCAATCACTTTTCCAATGGGAGACACCTGGAGGTCCTACGAAATCAGTCAGGCAGGGCGGTGAACAGCCACACAACATCGGGGTGGGAGGAAGGGACATGGAGTTCATCTGGGAGAGGGGGTGGAGACGTATAGAGCAGAAGGACAGAATAGGGAGACACCCTCAAAATAATTGCAAAAAGCCATTTGGGTACAGAAGGGCAAACCGGAACAGCGAGCGGTATGCTGTTAAGGGAAAGGGAGTCTGAACATAGGGAAACCCAAACTCAATCCCAGCTTCACACAGACACACCTGCACCCCTTTATCCAAGTCTAACTGGCGTGTTACATAGCAACAGCCGTAGACATGTAACACTCACATTTATGTAAGTAATAAGAAATGGAAGAAATATAAAGTAAAAGACAACTAAATTTACCTACTGTTACTGTACTACTTTGTTTCCTGGCTACATGCAGCTCATACAGGGGGAAATCTGAACCAGGGCCAAAGCTTAACGATGTGCAGTTTGGGTTCGGCCTGTTGTTTTGCTCAGGACTTTACACTGAATTAATTTTTGGTTGAAAAACTGTCAAATTTGTTGAGTGTCATAGTGTCATATACATACATCATGGCCAAAATTGTGGAAACGCTTCCAATTTTTAGAGGTTACCGAACTTTATTCCAGTTACTCCAGTTACTTATTCAGTCATCCAATGTGTGATGTTTGTAACATTCTTTGTTTATAAACATTACTGCCGATATTCATGCAATAATTTTTAAAGCGTAGTACCAAAAATGCTAAGCGTTTCGGCAATTTTGGTCACTTTTGTATATTACAAATAACTCCAATTAGTGTATTTCTGTTAATTTATCAAAACAATCCAACTTATTATTTTAACACTTCAGGGAGTCGATGGGCAAAAGGGAGAGAAAGGAGACAGTCTGTTCCAGGATGACCTGGTAAATGTAACATGCTGCTATCAAACAGGCAATTGCATCCATGTGAATTCACCTGTCATTGTAACACGCACCAAAGCGTTCGAGTGCTAAATCATTCTAACTGCTCCATGCTGTATAAATGAGAATCAGGGATGCTAAATTTATGATGCATGACCTGTTGTTTCTGTGGCCCCCACAGGTACAGATGATATCCCAGCCGGGCCCCCCAGGCCCTGTTGGCCCTCCTGGTCCTCCTGGTCTCCAGGGATTCAAAGTGAGTGATTCACTTCCCCACACAATTAACTACAAAGTCCGGTTCCTCTGCCCAGAGAGAGATTTACATGCAGGTGGACCTCATATCTGGATTAAAGGGACACCCTGGAATACCTGGCCAGAAAACTGGTGTTTAAAAAATTCTGTGTTTCTGTTTTTATGTGAAGCTGCGAGTTAAAGCATCTAAAAAAAAAAACAACAGTTCAAAGCTTTTATTTATACAGCATGAGTCTAGACGAGCAGTAAAAATAGACCGGCTTTAAACTGATACTCAGACCTGTTGCATCGATTTTCCCCACCATCATCACCAAACCTAAGACTACTTATGAGTTTACTTTTCTTGAAATTTCAAGACCTTTCCCGTGCCTGGACCCCTCATTCGGTGTGGTATTTCAAAAAGCTAACAACCCAAGCAAAAAATCGGCAGACTTGGCCACTCTGACCGCACCGGCATTTTTCCTCACAAACCACGAAAGCGAAATGCATCAATTCTGCTGTTTGCACATTTGCTTCATGTCAGAGGCCCGCGGCCAATGTGGCTCCAGCCTCTCTTGGCTGTTTCTCTTCCTGTGACATAGTATAAAATGAATGAGGCTCTAAACATTATAACTCATTCATAAACCATAAAACAACATGGTAATCCGAAACGGCTTATTTTGCTCATTGCTGGGTAGTTTCAGAAACCCAGTAGTGTCACCAGGAACCTCAGAAAATGAGTTGTGATGATCACATGATGGGATTTCAGATGGTCACATGACCATGACCACTAAGCAGTTCCAGGCTTAAGATGGTCTAAAGGATTGATGAAAAGTAGGACGTCCTTGACTGTTTGCATCAATTTATTACACCACAATGGGATGTATTGTACAAAATCATAAAATTACATGTTTCAAACCATTGATTATATGAAAATGAAGTGGGCAGTGAGTGACTGGGGGTATAGTTACCATACAGGCCCCAGTAGCTTCTGCATTGTGCCCCATGTTCAGGGTTGTGTTTTGGTTGGCCATCTTCTAAGCGACCATTTTGGTTCAAGCATTACTTACAATTCAAACATGGAGACAGTTAGAAAAGGGTTCTATCATTTACGCTTAATTCCATTTCTTTAGGTAACACTCTTTAACCCACACTATTAAGCTGGTCTTCTGCTGTAGTCTCAAACGTCTCTGACTATTTGAATTAAAATATGTGGTCCGCTGACGGTTCGTCGTGTTGTTGTACAGGGGGAGCCGGGGGAAGCAGTAAAGGGTGAAAAGGGGGACGTCGGCCCCCCTGGGCCGTTGGTGAGTCTCCGTCTTCAGCCGTCCGCATACCACTGCAACTAGACTGCGCAACACCAGCGACCTGCTGCTCACAATCGGCATGGATTTCCTGATGCCGAGAGTCTCTGCCCTCTTCCCACAGGGACCCCTAGGTCCACAAGGCCCACCTGGTCCGGCTGGATTGCTTGGCCTGCCAGGTGCCAAAGGAGAGAAGGTAACCGCCTTATTTCACCCGCTGAAGTTGCTCGAGGGCTTCGCTTAGCGGGCTCACCACACTCTCACCGTTCTGTCTTACAGGGAAAGTCGGGGGAACCCGGATTAGATGTGGGTACCTCTCTTCTTTGCCACGCCGTGCCCGCTTCGTCTCTCTGAATGGAGGCCACCCTGTGGCTGGCCTGAGGCCCCTCCCACTGACACAGTCCTGTTCCTGTCTCCTCAGGGCTTCCCGGGGCTGACAGGAGACAAGGGTGACCGAGGAGAGAAAGGAGAAAAGGTGAGGCAATGAAACTCGAGAAACGTCGGCCTGACGTGTATGCAATATGGCTTCCAGGCTGTTTTCCATCTTTGCTCTGCTCTTTCGAAGGGTGACAGAGGGACAGTAGGCAGGAGAGGTCTGAAGGGACAGAAGGGTGAGCAGGGACCCCCTGGACTGGACCAGCCCTGTCCCGTGGTAAGCGGCTTCGGTAATCTACCACCCACCCCCCTGCTGTCACCTCCTCTAATGAGTTATCTTACTCAGGTCTGGATGAATGAATGAAAGGATGAGTGAGTGAGTGAGTGAGTGAGTGAGTGAATGAGGTTTATTATTGGCTATGTAAATTGCCTCACCTTTGAATGCCTGGATGTGTGAGTGTGTTCATACTGATGAGTGTACTTGTGTGCGTGGTTGTGTGAGCAAATATGTGTGTGATGTGTAACAACAGGATGGCTCTCGCTGACAGGGATGTGATGGGGTTAAAGGTCACCCCACCCCAGATGTCCCCTGTCCCCTGGTATAGTACTTCTGTCTCTTCTCCCCTTCCTGCTGTGACAACCCTGCATGTTCATCTCCCACCTGGGGCTGGAAGTCAAGCTGACATTATTTAAAGAGCTCATAGCTCTGATCAGCCTGAGATAAAGCTTTCGGGATTCCCTGTGTCACACAGTGACTAAAACTGATTTATAAATATTTACTGAAGCTTACTCTCTAAGCAAATCCCATTTGATTCAAAGCACTATAAATATTAGTAAACAAGGTTGAAGAGAACACATATTTCCCAGAAACCCCAGGGACTCTGCTAAGATCAGCTCTGTCCTTTAGGGATATAAGGGTGCAAACTGAGCTTCTCAAAGGTTTGACCACAGCCCCCTGGAACCCCCCACTGACTCTATCCATCCCACTGTCTGTCTCCATTCCTTCCTTTCACTCTCTGTTGTTTTCAATTGTTTTTGCCATTTTTTTCTTCTGTTTTGCCGTTTTGAATGATTATACGGAAACCATACTTGCCATAGCTTGCCTGCCCGCGGCTGTGATTATCAGCCCCTAGGCCGGTTCTGTACTCCCCAGTAACGGCGCACGTGTTGAGGTTGCACTCCTGTGTTGGATGTGCAGTAATGACTGCTTAAACATGGTCCTGACTGCTTAAACATGTAGTCAGGTAATAAAATTATGGGTTTGAACCCCCCATGATCTGTTGGCAAAACATGGAACCCCCCCTTCCTGCCACACTGCCTGGTCGGTGAAATCTACCATGGGGGGCTATCAGTAGGGTTGCTGGATGCCCCATGAAATTTGTTTCTGACATTACCTGTGTTAGAAGAACAGTATAAGAAATCATACCTTTGGCAGACATACTGGTCTTGGACCTCCATTGCATAACCTTAGAGGCAGCTGGTGTTTCATTTGACCTGTCCGTCTGCTATGCGTGTTTTATGTGTTTTATTACGTTAGGCTATGCTTAGTGATATATTGCCCTGTCGCCTGTTATTACTGCATGTGAACTGATAACATTGCTTCATAAAACACCAGAACATGAAGCACCAAAATGTAGCTTCCCCAACACACACAAGAAGAAAAAAAGACATGTGTTCTTCATCAGCAGATTGAGAACGTTATTTATTGCAGTGTCCTGCTGTCATTTGCGATTGCTGCATTTTCCAGGAGAGCGCCGCTGGCCTGCATTCACCGCGATTTAAGCGGCTCTGTGCTCCTCTCCATCTGTGCACGTGTTGGGTGCCAATATACCTGATCCGGGTCCGTTTTTTGCGGATCTGTTCATAACTAACTGTTATCTTCCCTTCAGGGCCCGGACGGACTACCCATAAAGGAATGTTTGCACAAGGTCAGTATCACGAATAACACAAAAAAATAAAAAATACTATTAAACTTAACCGATAATTAAGCGACTTAAAATGCGCGACTGAGCAGGATTGTGAATAAATTTATCTGCATCTAATGATTTAATATATAAACTCTATATACATGACAGTTTGGACTGGATTTCTGATTATTTTTGAAAAAAATAACCAGTTGAGAAACCTCGGACTTGTAATAAACAGCGCACAGTGAATCCCGAAAAGCCAGCGCCCTCGAGCTAACGCTAACATTTTCTGTTGTTCTTTTGCAGTGATGACTAACAAGACGCATGCCACCTGTACATATTGATATGGTATATTTTGCAGCTGAATACTTTTACTTTTTTGAAAGAAAACGATTTTGTAAGGAAAGGTTTAATATAATATATTACGCTTTTAATGTCGGACATCATGTTGTCTATTAACAACGAAGGTGTTAACGAAAAACCTACAATAAATTGTAGGCTAGTAGTAATTAATGTTACCAATTGGACTTTTAAATTGTGTGTAAAGTTCGTATAATGAAGAATGGCTGCCATGAAGATTTAGGAGTAAAACTAATCATGGAAAACCAGTTGACGGACTCCTTATGTAGTCGACATAAGTTGCTGCTACAGTGATATGGACGGGAAGATTGGGTCCTAACACTACAAACGGACTTTCTGCTTTCTTTATGCGAAATGCTGCATGAGACTGATGTCACCCAAAGACGATTCAGAGACTTTTGCACCAACGCCCCCCTCCCCCTTCTCTTTGTTTTGGAAGGACAATAATACCTGGCAGAAGCCGAAACTCAAGCCTATCTCTCACCCTTAAATAAGGAGAGAGACGTGTGCTCAGCGGAGCAAAACCGTATCGAAACAGACGTGAACTTCACGGTCGAGGTCCGTGATGCTCGCAGTTAAGACCTGCAGTTTCTCCAGTATGGAGTTTGACCAGCAGGGGGCAACAATGGGCTCGCTACAACTCAACACGCTGGAAACCCAGGCAAACCGAACAAACCACAAGGCCATCGAGGCAGAAAGGCAGCCAGAATGTCCCCCATTGGTATAATGAAAGTCTGGAAGTATTTCTTTGTTTGAAGTATATTTGTGATTATTTCTTTTTCGTTTGTTCCATATTCAGTTAATACAACGAATAGTGTTTTGATATGTTCAGAGTTTATAAAATTTGTAAACTATTTCTGGTTTATTTTTCAACACATTACCAGAAACCATTCATTCATTTGTGGTCACAGTGACCCAGTGCACAGCTTTCAATTTTTAATTTTTGATGAGGCAAGAAATACTTACTGTTTTACTAAATGATGTGATAGTTTGTATAGTTCATATTAATGACACTTGGTTGTGATTATTTCTGGATATTACCATTACGGTAGCAGTCCTGTGGATGGACATTTTTGTATAATATAAACCAAAATATATATATATTTTTTTTTTGTTACATCATTAGTGACATATAGTAGACAGATTTGTGTGCAGAACTTTTCCTGACAGCGCATGTCTTATTCCTGTGTGTCCATTAAACATGAAGATTTTTTGTGCTCTGTTAAAACATTGTGAATGAAAAAGTTTAAAACATCCTATATATATATTAGTATTGTAACCTGCTCACAGACACTTTCTAGTAGGTCACACAATGAGATACATTTTCATTTTCTCTTTGTTTATCAATTTTCACATAAAACATATCTTTAGACTTGTCATCAACCAGCCTTGCTGGATAATAAATACCCATTGGTTCCATCCAAAGAAGATTTATTTTCTGTATTTTTGTTCAGAAGTCTGTGAGTAGCCAAAGGCTGCATACACAGCTGTCTATTGACAGCCATGAATATTGACGTAAGCTATACGGGTTTGATTGTTGGTATTGCGGTAATCATCATTATTATTGTTATAAATCCACAGGCATGAAGGACAGTTCAACATATTTCCATTTATAGTCTTTTGTTGTAATTGTTGATTTTCCTTATAAACTTATGTGTGCAAAGTGATGACTTTGTGCCTTTTCCACAGGGATGTCCTGTTTGTTTATGTTCTTTTTTCACTTTTCTGAATTCAGAAAGCCGTTTGTGGTTCAGGGTCTTGCTGATCGCTTCATCTGCTGCATTTTATGGAAATCTTAATACCTGGGACCCACGCATCACATGGCAACACAGCATCCCATGTCGACTCACACACATACAAAGCAGCCCCCCCCCACACACACACACACACACACCCAACACCTCGCTTTAACAGCTGAAGGGCGATCCCCATAGGCCAAGGTGTGGTTGTACAGTTTTTAGTAACATTATATAACATTTTCCCTAATTTGTATAGAAGGTGAAGACCACTGCACACAATGTTTTGAAATTTCTTTGATGAATTTTAATTTTAAATTTTTCTTGATGGGGCACCTTGGTCACTGAGCATTGTGAAGACAAAAGACAGTTGGTTGAGGTCCCTTTAAGTGTCTTTATTTTGCCATTTGACCAGAGATAAGTAATTTTATGAGTGAAATGGTAGCTAGTCCAGTGTTCTTATCACTATTCTGCAAAGGTTTTTATTTAACAAAAAGATGTAAAGAGGACTTGTGACTCTGAGTCAACTTTTTGTCTTTTACACTCTTGCCAAGCCTGCCATTTTAATTTTTGTTTTGTATACTTCTGAATTCAGTATGCTTCTGATTAATGTACAGTGTGTTTATTCATGAGGAGACTTTAACGCAGACCTGCATCTTAAAAGAGTTTTGTAAGGACAACTTGGACAATTTAAGCATTTATTTCAGGTCATTTGCGACATTTGCGCAAGTTACTGGCTGAACACTTTGCCTTGCCGTAATAGCAAATCTTTTCGATAAGGCTTAAATTCTAGTTGAAAGCTCATCAAGGAATATTTTGTGGTGTTAGTAATTTTACTATCACATGATTGGATTGAGTTTTGATTATTTTATGTTTTGTAGTAAAAGAGTTTTCAGCTATTTTTATATTTCTCATTTTGGTTTGTTTTGAAAATATGTGAAATCTGGTACATACAATCAAAAATAAACATTTCAAATATTCAATAGGTGTGTTTTTATTTGTCTCGGAATATTTTTTTTTTTTGCACTTTGCGAATACTGCACCTTCTCTATCTATTACGTGTAAAAGCAACTGTAGTCATAACGATTCCTTATAAATTCCGTGTACAGTTGACCTGTGGTCTAATTACGGGAGGCGCATCAATGGGCGTAGTACCAGGTGGTTTCCGTAGTGTAGTGGTTATCACGTTCGCCTAACACGCGAAAGGTCCCCGGTTCGAAACCGGGCGGAAACACATTTTCACCGCCGTACTATTCGCTTAAATTGTACATTGCTTAATTAAACGAGTCTTCTTATAACCAGTTATAAAATACATGCAACGGGGAATCTGCTAGTTTATGTGATGGATGCTAAAGAAACAAATAACGGAACAAGTGCTCACTTTGAAAGAGGGCGGAAACACGTGTCCAGTGCTGTAAAACCTAAGCGAATCTGTGAATTCATGATAGAAAATCTCAACCTGAGAAATAGACCCGTACTCTTTTTTCAGAACACCATTTAATACATAATGAATAATGATCAGAAATGTCAGAAACACTAAAGAATACAGTTTAAAAGTTTATCAAATAAGCACCATAACAACAATAGAGACAAGCAAACTTCCCTTTAGCATCAGTTTCCGTAGTGTAGTGGTTATCACGTTCGCCTCACACGCGAAAGGTCCCCGGTTCGAAACCGGGCGGAAACACGTTTTTTTATTTTTTATGATGGACTTGGTTTGGTTTTGTAATGTATAGTGACACACAGTATTTGTGCAATACTATCGTATAGTTCTATAGTTACTGTTTCATAATTTAATCGTTCAATCCGCGTTGTTGCCCGCCGCGCGGCATAACACCATACCCATAATTCTTAGCGACACGCCTGAGCCCGGTCTGGCTTTTTAGATCCGCTTCCGGGTAACGTCTTCCTTTTTCCCTGTGCCTAAATGTGAGAGGTAGCGAGTCGGCGAAGTCCTTGATTTTAATCCGACTTCATCCTCGTTAAAGGCACCGTAAAACCGTCGTCAAGATGACTGAACAGATGACCCTAAGGGGGACCCTAAAGGGCCACAATGGTTGGGTCACCCAGATTGCAACTACTCCTCAATTTCCCGATATGATTCTGTCTGCGTCAAGAGGTACCCCGTCCGCCGCCATGACTGTTCCACATAGTCTCTAACTACGTGTAATAGTTAATTACTTTCTTGTTACAGCCTAAATTGCAAGCTGACCATAATAATCGTATTTCGTATTGTGGAACATTTGGCTGGTCCGAAATGTTTAACCATACCCACGCATTAATAACATCGTGATGTTCTGGGCCCGGTAATTTTTTACATTGTGTGACGAAAGCTGGTCAAATTGATGCTGACGTGCTTAGTGCGTGGAAATTTTTTAATCAATGCGGCTAATAAGTGGCTTCGTGAGGATCCACATGATCGTGTCCCAACACTTAATGTGTGGACCACGAACACGCGAACGGAAAACGCCTGTCATGGCCATGTGTTGTATACTTTTTTCTTTTATCAAACATTTTTCAGTTAATTGATTTCTCTTTATTTGCATACAGGTTTATGTTAGTTCCCTGAACACACGACCATATATTTATGCTCTCTTCCCGCAGACAAGACCATCATCATGTGGAAGCTGACGCGTGATGAGACCAACTACGGCGTCCCCCAGCGTGCTCTGCGTGGTCACTCTCACTTTGTGAGCGATGTGGTCATCTCCTCGGATGGGCAGTTTGCGCTGTCCGGGTCCTGGGACGGAACCCTGCGTCTGTGGGATCTGACCACGTAAGTGGGGGAGGGGGCGCTGGATAGGATGTGGTTAGGGTACCTTAAATGCTTTTTTTTTTGCACAGCCAAACCCACCTTGTCTGCCCTGACCAGCATGATTAAGTCTCATATTTTCTTCCCTCCATACAACCCTATAGGAGCACTTCAGCTAAGAAAAACTATTTAGGTTTACTTTATGCTTACAGACTATTGTTTTGCACTTGACTCTACGTGCACTTCTAGGTTTTCCAGCTAGGAACACGGTAACATTTGAAGTGTATTAATGTTCTTTTTTGCCGTCTTATAGTGGCACAACCACCCGCCGATTCGTCGGGCACACGAAGGACGTCCTCAGCGTCGCCTTCTCTGCCGACAACCGCCAGATCGTATCTGGATCTAGGGACAAGACCATCAAGCTGTGGAACACCCTGGGCGTCTGCAAGTACACCATCCAGGTACGTGTGTCGGCCTTTGGGTGGCGCCTCAACTAATTTGTGGCTGCATGCCCTCGAACGCTTCTGCTGCTCTCGTCGTCTGTTTTGAGTCCTGTGCTTTTCCGCTGACCCCCCTGAACTTTGTCCCCCTGCAGGACGAAAGTCATTCTGAGTGGGTGTCCTGCGTGCGTTTCTCTCCCAACAGCAGCAACCCCATCATTGTCTCCTGCGGCTGGGACAAGCTGGTGAAGGTGAGGCTGCGTTTGTTCTACACAAATGCCTGCAGTGACGTGCCTTTAAAATATTTTGTTTTATATACACTTCCAGTCAAAGGTTTTTGCACACCTCAGTTTTTTAATACTTTTCAATTAATTTCATGAACTGCTGGGTTTTTTTAATAGTTTTTAAGCATTGGGAAGTTGAGTGGACGACTATAAATGAAAATACAAGTCAGATAAAATAAGTTTCCTTTATAACATGGAACGAGTATGTAACAGTGCATATCTGACATCCTATTAACTGGCAGTGTGGTGATGGCCTAGTCAAATTCTAGGCTGTCCTTCAACTTTTAAATGCACTGTTAACTGTTTCATCCTTTGAAACAGAGCAGTATTTAATGTCCCTTATAGAGAAGAGTGCCTCAAATTTTATCTGCTGTCATAACTGCTAGAATCGAAGATATGACATTTTCTTACTAATAAAGGTACTCAAATGGTGACCATACTGTAAATTTGTTAGCGAAGAATATTCAGTGTGTTTTTAGTATTTATGTTGAGTAATATGCAAATGTAGAAAATCTCAGAGCTTGCAAAATTTTTTTGGCTGCTAGTGTGTGTTAGATTGTGCCACTTAGATTCAAATTTACAGTCGGACTTGTCCCTATGATTATAAAATTTGGTCTTATCGTCTGAGCCTTTTGGTTTTGATGACAAGTCCTGCAATTATGAGGGGGCAGATGGCGTGATTCCTTTTGGCGCAAGGTGTGTCATGACCCTTAACTGCGGTGTGTAAGAGGTGTGGATGCCTGTCTGAATTGCGTGTTGGTCCTTTTGTCCTCAGGTGTGGAACCTGGCCAACTGCAAGCTGAAGACTAACCACATCGGCCACACCGGGTACCTGAACACCGTCACCGTCTCCCCCGATGGCTCCCTGTGTGCCTCTGGTGGCAAGGTATGCTGGGAACAGTGAGATTCGGGTATCTAGTCCAGTGTTTCCCAATCCGGTCCTCGGGGATCCATGGTCAGTCCATGTTTTTGCTCCCTCCCAACACTCTGCCAGACGGTCCACATTTTTGGTACCGGGGGCTGGGAGGGAGCAAAAACGTGGATCGTTTGTGGGCGGGATTGGGAAACACTGATATAGTTTCATCAGTACAAAGATGCTGAATTGTAAAGGTACTGATGGGCCGGTGGAGTTGCATGAGCGGCCTGTTGCTTGGTAATATCTTGAAGCTGTGATGAAGCTTTCAATGCCATCTGTGTCACTGTGATGATTAAGAGGCTGTTTCTGAGCGTGAGGAGAGTTTGTACTCTTGGAGACACTGCAGGGGCCCTGTGAGACAGTCTAACGTGATTCTCTGCTCCCCAGGACGGTCAGGCCATGCTGTGGGACCTGAACGAGGGGAAGCACCTGTACACCCTGGATAGTGGAGACATCATCAATGCCTTGTGCTTCAGCCCCAACCGCTACTGGCTGTGCGCTGCCACTGGGCCCAGCATCAAGATCTGGGTATGTGGGGGGGTATTGGGTGTGTTGCTGTCACACCCAGTTTTTCATGTTATGGGCTTCCAGTTGTGCTTGTTTGGAAGCATATGGAAGAATTAGGGTCAACGATGAACATTTAGGAACTGGGTTTAAAGTCGCATTTAAGGTGAAATTTTCAACTAAGGAAGGGGAGCCGTGACGAAACTTCTAATGCCATCTGTATTCCGATGATGATAAAGAGGCTGTTTCTGAGTCCATCCCTTCACAGACAGCAGCGGCGAGTGTCTTTGTTTCTCGGCGAGACGATTCGCGTTTGACCACCTGCTCTCCCTTCCTCAGGACCTGGAGGGCAAGATCATCGTCGACGAGCTGAGGCAGGAGGTGATCAGCACCAACAGCAAGGCCGAGCCGCCCCAGTGCACGTCCCTGGCCTGGTCTGCTGATGGACAGGTAGCCTTGGCTTCTCTACTCACCGTCTTGTGATTCTGTATAGACGTGGTACAGAAATCGCCCTTGTGGCCGCACTCCATGCTGTTAATGTCCATCTCGGTCCCCTGTGATTATTTCTATTCACTTGAATATCTGACTCCCATTGGTGACAAGTCCTGCAAATATGAGGGGTATTCCACAGAGTGTGAGTGTCTGCGGGGTGCGTTTTCAGACGTCTCCTAACAATTTTTTGTTTGTTTTTGTTTCCTGCACAGACCCTGTTTGCTGGTTACACAGACAACCTGATCAGAGTGTGGCAAGTCACCATTGGAACCCGATAAACTCTTTTTTACTGAAAAGGAAAGGGGCTCAGACTTGTCAGACCTGAATAAAGGAACCGTGTGAAACTTCATTTCGCGTCTGTTTTTTTGGGGGTTGTGTGTTTGGCGAGCAGCTTGACACACCTTACTACAAAATTGGTACCAGTTGTGCTGGATAGGGCAATATGTAAAAATCCCCTAACTGGGTGATGGTGGTGTGAACCAAGAATCATAATGGGTCAGATCAGAAGGGATCAGTGTGTCTGACTGGAAAAATTAATGACTGGGATTAAAGCCTCTTTGGTGTTTATTGGGTTGATTTACAAAAATTGGGATGAAGATGAAGTTTGGATATCCCCCTGGTTCCCCGATTAATTTCCCGGAGTATGTTGATCTGCATGTCTTTTCAAAACCTTTTTTAGACCTAAAACAAAACACTTATATTATAAATACAACTTTAGTCCATGTAGGGAAATTGAGATATACAAAGTGGAAATATACAGCAATGCAATGAAGATGAATGCTGCAAAAGATTAGATTAATTTTCCTAAATCCCAGAAGGAAATGTTCCTGCATATAGCAACCAGGTACTTTAAACAAGAGGCAGAGACAGTCATCACAGTGCAAACAGATTTGGACAAAGTAGACATTACACAAGAGCAAAAATAAGTACATATTAAAAAGCAGTAAATTAACAGGTGTATGTGTGAACAGACAGTACTGGACTTTTACTACAGCAAAGATTGACTGCTTCCTGATGTGTTGGGGGTGGGGGGTGAGACGCCAGGAGAAGGCATTGTATTGCTACACTAGGGCTATTCAATTCAGGCCCTTGATTCCAAATCCAGGCCTTGTTTTCAGTTTTCCCATGTAGTTGTTTAATAATTACTGCTTCTGATTGGTCAGAGGCTTCACACCTGGCTCACAGGTGAAGGAAGGCCGAAAAATTAGCAGGGCTCTGCCCTCGAGGACCGTGAGTTGAGTAGCCCTGTGCTACACAATGGTGGAATCAGATCGCGATAGCCAAATGAAGCTTCATGCTGTATTTTTTGACCCCACTAGATGGTGCTCTTGGTTTGCTCTGGGGCATGCTTTGAGCCCTTTTTCGAACAGAGCACCATCTAGTGGGGTCAAAAAATTCTGCAAACTGTTCATGAAGCTTCATTTGGCCATCACTAGGATGAGACAGTTGATAGGGCCCCCTGGAGTGGATAGGCTGAATGGTTCATGATGTTGCTCAATATTGCCAACATCCTCTTCATCATCACTGCCTGCAGTAGGTCCAGGGTCACTCCTGTGATGGAGCTGGCCTTCCTGATGAGTGTGTTCAGTTTTTATGAATACTGTGGTGATGAGTAAAAAATATAATTTAAAAATGGAGGAAATTAGGCCCTTGCAGAACCTTTGCTATGTCAGGCGGTCTCTCTACAATAAGTTACCATTCAGACTGGGGGCACCTTGGGAACACAAACTTCAGGAAGCTGTAGGACACCCTTGGTAAAGGGTGGTCACTCTGTACAGGTAAAACCCACTTTGTTTGTTCTCCACATTACACAAGAAGACCCATTTCTGAAACAGAGAAGGAGTTTGATGATGTGAGGAGATTAAGGTAAAGCTTTGGTGTAAAGTCTATGTTGTTCAGGGGTGGGCAGTCTTATCCGCAAATAAGGTTTTTTGGATAACCTTTAGATCAGCAGTTCAAACCCAAGTGTGAGGACATTTCAACCAATCAGACCTATAATTAGTAATCTAATGAGGGAGTTGCAGTGAAGACCCACATACACAATTTCCCTTTCTGGATAAGATTGCCCACCCCTGTAGTCACCCAAAGCAACCCAAAGAAGTATGCCCTTGCTACGCCATTAACTTTTTAATGGCTTTCATTAAATCTATTGTTTTTACCAAGGTTTATTTTAAGGTTTATTTTTGCCTAAATCTCGGCAATGATTCACAACACGGGTCAATTTGAGTATGAAGATTGACCCAATTCAGTTGCCGTAGAGTTTCTTCGTATCCAAGCAACGAGATCGATGCTACGGTCAGACGGTAAGGCGCTGTGCTTGTGCGTTTGGAGAAATTGTTTGATGGTGGATGTGGAAAATGTGACTACCGATCGAAATTAAACGACACTCTGGTATGTGTTATACAGATACACATCAGTGTGATAAAATAAAGTATGGATGACAACCAAACGGTACCCGCTGGTGTTTATGTGGAGCGAACTCTGGCTTTGATCAAGCCGGATGCTATCAACAAAGCGGATGAAATCGAGGATATCATTCTGCACTCTGGATTTACTGTTCTGCAGGTACTGTTTTATTTTGAACGTTGCGTCAGTGCAATCCAGTATGTTGTAGCTGACAAACCACGAACTACACATTCTAATGCATGTTAAAAGAAAAAAAATGTTAATTTCAATACATATACAATGATTGTACCATGAGACACGCCCCCTTTCAGACAGTATTCGCTCATCTTTGGAGCGATCGACCCACCGACACGGCAAATTTCATCGCAATTGTGTTTGAGTGGTGGTAAACGTCGAGGCTGTCATAAGTGCACATAGGCTGAGCTTAAAATGAATGACCAGGTACAAGTGTAAGCAGTATTAGACCAAGAGTTTTTCAGTTTTATTTGTCATATGCAAGTTAGCACATGGTCAACATTACAATGAAATGTGATTGACGAGAATAGACAAGTCTCTCAGCAATATAGTAAAAAGAAATAGCAATATAAAGTTAAAAAAAAAATTTAAAAACTTTCTCAGCGCATTTCTAAAATTACTTTTCAGTTTAAGGCCTACTTATCAAAAAAATGTTTAATTGGTTTACATATTTGACTTTCTGTCACATTAGTGGGACCGCCGGATTGAAAATTTGCCCTGGAGATTTGAAGTTGATTACTTTGGCCGAAATGTTTTCCCATGACAATGTCGCTATACTTATAATTTTCTCTCTCTTCACGTTTAACAGAAACGGAAGATCCAGTTAACCCCAGAGCAGTGTAGTGACTTTTATGTGGAACAATATGGAAAGCTGTTCTTCCCCAGCCTTACTGTGTTCATGAGCTCTGCACCCGTCACTGCTTACGCACTTGCCCGAGACCAAGCTATCGCGTACTGGAAAAGCCTGATTGGACCAAGTAACCCTATCAAAGCCAAAGAGACACACCCTAATTGGTAGATTCATAGACTACTCGTAGATGGTACAATAGCATTGAATGTATAGGGGTTGGAATTGTTTATTATTATATTGCATTCTAACAAGCAATTATTTGTACCTTTTTTTTAGCCTGAGAGCTAAATATGGGACTTCTGATCTGAGGAATGCCTTGCATGGGAGTGACAGTTTTTCAGCTGCTGAAAAGGAAATAAAGTTCATGTTCCCAAATTGTGAGTGCCGCATACACTAAGTTACTGAGTGTCACACGCATTAGGTTACTGGGTGATGTAAATAGCTTTTTTATGTTCTTAATTGGTATGCCATTTACCATTTAAATATTAGACACTTTAAATAGTTCAGGGAAAATCAGGAACATCTTGGATAGGTATAACTTCATCAAGACATTAACGGAATACTGTGTGGTCATACCTATGTGGTTGGAAGTAGAGTAATAAGGATTATGCGTTATTTTTTGCATTATTGGAATGATTACTGTGTGTCACTCAGCAGCTGTCATTGAGCCGATTCCCACCCGGTATGCTGCTAAGCATTACCTGAATAGATTTGTGAACTCAACTCTGCTCAATGGGCTGACTGAGCTCTGCAAGAGGAAGCCAGAGGAGCCCTATGTGAGTATATAACTGGTGATCAAAGAGACTTGGAAAGTACTGAAGACTGTGACTTTAGGGAGCAGACTCACCCCCAAATTAACTCTAAATTGTCTGTCTCTGTAAGACTCACACAAACAGTGCCATGCTTGTACTGATCCTTTTCGATTATATTTCTCTTTAAAGACTTGGCTGGCTGATTGGCTGATGGAAAACAACCCCAACAAGCCAAAGGTGATTCATGCTACCTGAAGAAGCAGAGTACATCTTCATATCTCTGGGTAAAAATGTCAGTTTTTATCCCCTGTAAATGGAATAAAGTTTTCCAAAGTTTCTAGTATATGTTGTTTTATTTCATTATCGCCCACCATCAGTACAAATACCAGAACATATGAATTTGTCAGACTCTTAGTATTTGGTCACTAGCTATTAATATAGTAAAATTTTAGTTTTTGATATACTTTCTCTACCCACTGATGAACAATAAAGATTAATTTTAAACTGAGCTCTCTCCATCGCTCTGTAAGTTGTGTTTTGGCAGTTAAGTTTTCATTGACTGGGACGAGAATAGCCTTAGGCTGACTGAGCCGAGTCTGTGCATTTAACAAATGACTGTGGTCCATTAACTTTCATTGTAGGTGCTACATGATGAATTTCTACTCTTAACAGACACCAACCAATAGATGAACTGACAGGAAGTTTAATAAAAATGCAATTGCACTGAATAATGCCTTAGCAGTGTGAAACGGTGCTTCGTCACAATATGTGCAAGTAGCAGTAGAATATCTTTACATATACAGCACTGAGCTTCATTTAGGAGCAGGAACTACTCATTTTATTACAGCTTCAGCAACATTTCACATTATTGTTTAGAGGTGGGACAGCACAACATAAACGTAAAAGTAAAAATTACATTCTAATATTTTAAAGCAACGGAAACATAAAACTTTTCATTTGTGTTATAGGTGTGTCATTTGTGTTGACAGCTTATTTCATTTAAGCGCTTTAGAACATAGTCGTACAAACTGGAATCAGGTCCTTTTGTTCCACGATATATATATATTAATGATGTTTATTATTATTTCCATAAAATATTAAGCACTGAAATTTAAAAAAAAAAAAAAATTTACACATGATTCTTAAAGGGCAGGTTTTGTAGTACATTACTCACAAAAACTTAGGGATATTTGGCTTTCGGGTGAAATTTATGGAAAAAAGTGTGATAAGTTCACACTACAGTGATATTATATCATGAAAGTAGGGGATTTAAGTAGAAGCATGCAATGGCGATGTCCTCATTTTAAACAATTTATTGAAACAAAAGCCAACAACAGTGGTGAGTATACCACAACAAAAAATGTCAATGTCTCAATAACGTGTCATGTGCCCTTGAGCATCAATTACAGCTTGACAACGACGTCTAATGCTGTTCACAAGTCGACTTATTGTCTGCTGAGGCCTGGCATCCCACTCTTCTTGAAGGGCGGCCCTCGGGTCATTGAGGTTCTGGGGTACAGAGTTACGAGCCTCTACATGGCGACTCAGCTGATCCCATAGGGTTTCTATGGGATTCAGGTGTGGAGAAAGTGTAGGCCACTCAATTGGAGGTACCCCAGTCTCCAGCAGCCGTTCCCTAATGATGCGACCTCGATGATCTGGAGCATTGTCGTCCATGAAGATGAAATTAGGCCTGTGTTGTTCATGCAGGGGCACCTACATGAACAACGACTGGATTAATGATGTTATTCAGGTAGTATGGGCTTGTCACTGTACCATTCGCAAAGTGTAGGGCAGTTCTGTATTGACTAGACACAGCTGCCCACACTGTAACACCACCACCAAAGGCTCGTCTGGTGACAACAGTGGCTGATGCACAGCACTCTCCTTGACGTCTCCAACATCGTTGGTGGCCATCATTTCTGCTCAACGTGAATCGACTTTCATCAGAGAACAGCACTGAGGCCCACTGGTCCCTCGTCCAGCTTAAATGCTCCCTGGCCTGTGCAAGACAACAACGCCTGTGCCTGGTGGTGTGTTCAGGTACCCTTGCAGGTCGTCTAGCACACAGACCACGCTGATGTAAATGGTTTTGAATGGTCTGACTTGACACTTGGGTGCCTCTCACCTCCCTTAAATGTGCCTGGAGTTGAGTGGCATCCATCATCCGGTTCCGCAGGGCATTGTTCACAATGAAGCGTTCATCAGTGTGGGATGTGGCCAAAGGTCGCCCACTTCTACACCTTTCTGTGACTCTTCCAGTCTCTCTGTATCTCTGTTGCAACCTGCTGATGACACTCTGTGACACTCTAAGCTCAGTGGCCACTTCCATCTGAGAACATCCTGTTTCAAGCCTGGCAGTGGCGAGGTACTGTTGCTCAATTGTTAGGCGTCGTCATTGGTCTCATGATGTCAAAATGTGAACAGCATGATGAGGAAGACTGCTTGAATACCAATTCTGATTGAACCAGGAAATTTATTGGTCGATTCATGGATCAAACACCTGTTGTGAATTTTGCAGTTAAGCTCCTTGTTAGAGAACAGCAAATTGTGTAAAAAGTACCGAAACAGTTGGACATGTGCATTCAAAAGTTTATGGAAGGTCACCTGTAAATGTTATAGTGCATTTTAGGTTCATCCTGAAATTTCACCACAAAGTCGAATATCCCTAACTTTTTGTGAGTAGTGTATAATCTGCTAGGAGTACTTTGCCGCAGGGGTTGAGTTCACGTTGCTCAAGAGTTCGCAACTTTGTCAGTCATTATTTTAGTGATTAAAAAAATAATTTAAAAAAAAAATTCTGATTAGACTGTCTGTACGTTACAGTATAATATATAACGGAGACTATACGTTAATGCTCCGCATTTTGTATTTACTTAATGTTACAATATACCAACGTCTGATGGACTTACTGAAACCCACCAAGGTACTCGACGTAGGCGGAAAAGCGGGACCCATACACGCTAAAAGTAGAGCTGGCCAATAGAAATCCCAGAGCGGGATGATTGGCAGTCCATAATAACCAATCCGGACTTCCTTTACTGAACGGGCTCTTTATCTTGTGCTATATAGCTTGCCACGAGTTGGCGTTGAAAGAGAGAATCCATCTTGTAGCGTACTCTCGATTGTTTCAGCAGTAAGCGGAGTTTCTAATTCTATTTAGGTGCTGCACATTATAATAAGCGGTGGTATGTTGTTTGTTAGTTGCATGAAGGGTGTTGAAGAGCGGCGTCGCGTTGGGGTGCATGTGTTATCGCGGTGGCCTTTGAGCTAATCGCATAGCGGTATTACGTAAGGCGAGTCGGGGACGATGTTTATAACTGTCCACCTGCAGTCGGACGACTCGCTTTCAATCGATCGATCTGTTCGTGCATTTATTTGGTATATAATGTCTGACTGCGTAGCATGATTGCACTGTAAATGGGTTTTAGCGTCGGCTGCCATATTGTGCTTTGCGGCCTTGCTAATCAAAATGGTGGGAAAGCGTCGTCGAACGCGGCGAGTCGCGTTTATATCCCACACTCACTCCTTACTCTCCGCACAGATAAAAAGATCCGCCGGCAACCATGTCTGACAGCGAGCAGCAGTTCATGGAGACGTCCGAAAACGGCCACGAAGGCGAGGAGGACCTGAATGGGGCCGAGGCTGCGGAGCAGACGGAAGCCGCGGTCGAAGCTGAAAACGTAGCCGAGGGCGACGAAGCGGCGGACGACTCGCAAAACGGCGCGGTGGAAGGCGGCCAGATCAACGCCAGCAAGGGCGAGGAGGACGCGGGGTACGTCCAGGGGGCTCCACACATGCGATCGGGCGCTGTATTGTTTCGGGGAGGCCGCCTGTGCCGGTTCAGGGGAGCCGGCCGAAAACCTCTTTGTTCTTGGGTCTTTGTTGGCGCCATGTGCTGCGCGATGGGGGATGGGCGCTGCGCGTGAATTAACGCCGCTAGCCGTTTTCTTTGCAGATGCATAGAAATCGGATTCTTTAAGACTGATTCAAATAGCGGCTGGCAGCGCTGTGATGGTGGCTTTGGGTTTTGGGTGTCGCATTGCTTGTTAGATACGCACGTAATGCGCATACTCTCACAGCGGTGCGATCCTCTCGTAGGAAAATGTTTGTTGGTGGCCTCAGCTGGGACACCAGCAAAAAAGACCTCAAGGATTACTTCTCCAAATTTGGGGAAGTGACTGACTGCACCATAAAGATGGACCCTAACACGGGAAGATCAAGGGGGTTTGGGTTCATCCTCTTCAAAGACGCTGCTAGCGTAGATAAGGTGAGCCCCCTGCATCTTCGTGACCGGTTTGCATCTTCCGGCTCGTCATTTGTCTAGTGACTTAAGGAACGATGGTGCTGTTTGACAGGTACTTGAACAGAAAGAGCACCGATTAGATGGGCGACAGATTGACCCAAAAAAGGCTATGGCTATGAAGAAAGAGCCGGTGAAAAAGATCTTTGTGGGTGGTCTGAATCCAGAAACCACTGAAGAAAAGATCCGGGAATATTTTGGGACATTTGGGGAGGTCCGTGGCCGATTCATCTTCTACGTCCCCCTTAACTGTGCCTAAGTCTGGAGTTACTGGGTTTATTGTGATCTCTGTTTGTTCCAGATTGAAGCCATTGAGCTTCCAATGGATCCAAAGTCCAATAAAAGGAGGGGCTTTGTATTCATCACATTTAAGGAAGAGTCTCCTGTTAAAAAAGTCCTTGAGAAGAAATACCATAACGTTAGTGGAAGCAAGGTAACGAACGGAAAGGAAGACCTTGTATGTATATTTTAATTTCTTTTCCTTTTTTAGTACTTTTGACATTTAGTCATGGGCAGTTTGGCTGGGCGATTGCATGTTATTTAGCATGTTGATATGTTGTTGCATGTTAAACTTGATTTGCCAAGTGTCTGCTAGGGTAGCTATAGCTTGAGGATGTTGCTCATGCTGTGATGCTTTTGGTAAATGGTGTTGTAATGACCCCTTTCTCTTAGGGTTCACAGTTCTGGGCAACTAACTGACCGTGTGCGCCCCCCCTTTTCAATTTCAGTGTGAGATTAAAATTGCCCAGCCCAAGGAGGTATACCAGCAGCAGCAGTTTGGTGGCCGCGGCGGGTATGGGCGAGGCAGGGGCCGCGGTGGCGGTAAGTGTGGCCTGGCTTTGAGCTCGCCCGGCAGCCACGATTTTTGGGATCAGTGGCCTGAAAACTCCCCTCTGTCATTCTCAGGCCAGAATCAGAACTGGAACCAGGGATACAACAACTACTGGAATCAGGGCTATGGAAACCAGGGCTATGGCTATAGTGGCCAACAGGGGTATGGTGGTTATGGAGGCTATGGGAACTATGACTACTCGGCTGGTTACTATGGCTACGGCGGAGGCTATGACTACAGTAAGTATTGGGTGATGTCAGCTATGTATTTGTAATCTCAAATCTGTTCAGAGATTCAGGAGTCCTTTACTCTTTAGACCAGGGCAATACGAGCTATGGGAAGACTCCAAGACGCGGTGGACACCAGAGTAACTACAAGCCATACTGATCATCCATAGCAGAGGTATGTATTTTGATATCGAGGCTGTGTCTGTTTAAAGGGCCGGGACTCCAAATGTGGGACCTGTCACTTGCCAAGCAGATGAATTTCCATGTAGTTCTGGCTGCTGGAGTGCATATCTGGTGCAGACTAATACCCGAGTCGACAGGGTGCTGAAATAGTTGCTGGGGGGGGGGTGGGTGGTATTAAACGGCGACTCGTTCTTGCTTTTGCAGGCGTTCAGTTCCTCCGGAGCATTCTAACCCCTGTGTCACAAATCCGGTCTCTCCGCATGTTTATGAAACGTGGCCGTTGATTCTCCGTAGGTCTGTATGTAAGCAACATGTTCTCTTTTCCCTCTTTCAAGGACTAAAGTAATTATGACCGAGAGCCCACGGTCTGGCCACAGCGAGCGTGGGGTCTGACTTTTGGAGTTGGCAGGATTTAGAATCATGCTTCATTTGTACAGAACAAGTGAGGAATTGGGGAAGCAAATGTCACTTTTCCACTTTTTATTTTATATTGTTTTGTGTCCATATGCATTTCCAGCAATGGAAGTGGTATTTTTACTGTACTTTTTGGTACCTTTTTTGAATCTAATGTATTGTATGGTTGTATTTTACATGTCTACTGGATTTACCACAAGTTCAGAGCTATTGGAGCTTTTGAAATAAACAACTTTGAGTAATTTTTCAGTGTTTCTAGACTTAGTTTTTCCTAGTGCTGAGTGTCAATGCAAGTTGCATGGCAGAGCTCGGGATGGGGTAAGATTTAAAAGGGATTAAACGCAGAGTTCATTGTAAGCTTGTCTAGTGAATGTCAGCAGTTGGCTAATAAGGACAACCAGCATTTTTGGCTTTTAAGGAATTTTAATTTTTTTCTTTCTTTCCCTTGTCTTCAAATAAAGTGGCTTTAATAGTTCTGCTCTAAGCGTAAGCCTGTACCTGTAAGAGGGCACCCCCCCCCCCTCACTGGAAACTCATTCCTCTAGTGTCTTGGGCAAATTGTTAGAAATAAACTTTTGGTTTATATTATGCGTGTGAATCCTTTATTTGTCTATTGCGTTGTGGTTAATGTTAACTGTAAAATGGTAATGTTTTTTGTGATCGCATACTGCGGTAGTGTGTCGTTCTCATGACGGAGGACAACCTACCTGAACCGAGGGGGTTTGTGTGAATATTTTGGGCTTCTGTGTATCTAAAGACCTTTTGGGCATCATAACCATGTATATATCGTGGCTTTAGCGACGTCATCGGAGGGGTTTGCGAGTTCGTACAGACTCATGGGAAACGCTGTTAAAATGCCCTTGTGACTGGATGGTAAGTGCATTTAATGGCTTCCGGAATGAACTTTTAGGTGCAGCTGGGTGGTGATCAGACTTCTGTGCAGAAAACATGGCAACGTGATAGTATCTGGGGTGTGAATATTGGATCAAATTTGCTCTGTTTTGATGGGATGCGTTTGAAGTTACTCCAGGGATTGTCGCGCTTACTGCTGCAGCATCTCCCATTTTGTGGATGTATGTGGATTCGGAAACTGATCTGAATGGAAGCTTGGATGCGAGTGCTGCAAATGAATTTCAGAATTTCATATTGCCTTTATTTAATGTTGTATAGATACTGTAAACCTGTACATTTTCTTTGGGGTTAAATAGCACCACAAAACATTCAGAAGGCTTCTGGTAGCCATCTTTCAAAATCACGTTTTGCTTAATTTCCCCTGTGATCATAAATGGTTCGCTCACAGTAACTCATCACCCACAGTAACCCGTCACTCACAGGGTCCTCAGACTTCGACATGCCACACGCAGAACTGTAGGCTCTCTGCTGACTTCTTTCCATGTGCAATCATGCTATTGTGAAGCAGAACCTGAGGAGGAATAAATATCATTTTATGCAAGAAGATGGCATACAAATCAGAACAGGCATTTGTCCTGTAAATACTTCACAAACCTTTTTCATTCTGCCCCTTGGCTGCCATATCTTTTAAAAGAGAGAGGGAAAAGTACATTTTAAGTTGACACTTTCTCTAGTGACCTTGCTCTGGAATGACCTATGCTGTAATACTTACCTGACAGGATACGATCAATTTTCCCCACGACCAGCTGTGCGTCTTCCATGCTAAAGCACAGCGGTGGTTTGAACTTAAGCACGTTCTCCCCTGGTCCGTCGGTGCTCATGCAGACCAACTCTTCTTTCAACCTGGGATGGAAGGGCTCCTTATAGACCTTCGACCTAGTGTTGGTGTCTCCCAGTCCTAAATCTTGCTCCTTTTCGTGACATTGGTGCAATATTAAAAATTATTCCCACAATTTTGAAGTCCTGTAGAGGTTTCCCAGAAGTTCCACTGTGTGAGTGATGACCTTTAAGAAGGTTTGTTTAATCTGTGATGTTTTGGTTTCTTGACAGTAAGTCACTTGCCTGGTGCTTTTTTTTTATTATTATTTATATATAATATATGATGCTGTTAAATGGTGACTCAAAGGGCTGAGGACTTGGCGTGCCCCCTTCTGTTGCTCCTGGTGTACACCTAGAGACCCCCCCCACCTTAAATGTACCTGTGTGATGTTCCCGCGGGGTAGAGAGGGGAGGGAGATCTGCTTATCCTCTGAGAATGTGCTTTGCAGCCTTTTGCTCACCTCCTCACTAGCTCTGATGCCTCCTCTGTGGCTGGCGTCCGCTGTGCCTGTTCCTTCACCAGCTCGAGGCCAACAAACAGCCCCACCCCTCTAGAATGGAGAGAGGTACCCTCCTTATTCACGGGTGGACAGGTAAGAACTTTTGCATTATTATGTTCATGGAATAGTAGATCCCGGAGAAACGGTCCAGTGTGAACCTGACAGTATGGTTTGATAAATGATGGAACTAATCTTGGTTAAAGCTAACCGTTTGGAGAATGCTGTGCCTTGAGAGTTTGCATGGGAGTGCTGAGGTTCCAGAACATAATCGTTTGTGTGCTGTAGATGTTCATGCAAGTACTCGGAGCAAACATCTCTTCAATAAAAATGCATCTGCCGTTCGCACCAGTTCTTTTTCTCTATATGTTACTGCAGAGCAACTTCTAAGCTATGTTCCTCAAGCTCAGTACTAGACAGTAGCAATGTGACTGTTCAGTATTTGCAGAAGAACCTGTTCACCAAACTATGCGATTTTGAGCCAATAAATTACATTACAAAGTCACAATTAGTGTTTGTCATGAATTGCAAGTGAAATGTGAAATTGAGGTCTGTGTTTAATATTCATTCATTCTCTTTAGGAGTGGTGTGTGTGTATATAAGGGACAGCCATTTTCAGAGCGCAGATTTTTTCCAAAGTGATGTTAGGATTGGAGGTTGGGGTCAGGCTGCACCCCAGGGGCAGTTTGGCTCAAAGGCTTTGCTGAGGGATACAGTGCTTATTTTTGTTTGAATCCATGACCTTTCAGCCATGGGCATAGGTCCCCCCCCAACCCACACACTGCCCCTTTCTTTTCCAAGAAGGGCCTGACTGCAGCTCTCACCTATGAGTATACCACCTCTGCCATAAATCCATAAATGTCACCTGAGGGTAAGGAGATACACATCTCATGCATGGAATTATGGACTGTTTTGCCGTAAAGGTTTTCGCTAAGACTACAAGACTACTAAGGATATAAATACCACTAACTTATAAAAGCATTGTCACCAGTCACCCTGCTAACATATAATATATTTTACTACTCAATATCTACCGAGTTGTAAAATGGTTTCACCAGCGAAGGGCTACTTTAGTCACCTTTTATCCATGTTTTAAAATTTAACATTTTTGCCAGTTAAGGGCTTTTGATAAAGAATTGCATTGGTAAATGCACAGAAAACAATGACGTATCAAGCTTAACAAATGGAAAAACCAGCATCATTGGACATAAATTACTTGTAAAGGGATTTAATTTTGCATCTCCAATTATGCAGATTTCCTTCTCTGTGTTAAACTAAACACTGTTCATGAAAGCGCACCTGACACAAGCCTTAAACACAAACTCACTTGTTTCAACACCATGCCTGAGCAGTGGACACGATTCTGACAAAAGGAAACTTGTTTGTGGTGGTAGAGAACAGAGGGGAATCTATCAAAATGTAGTGACCAAAATTTACGGTCATCGGTGAATCATAACCGAGGTACTGAAGATAATCCACAGACTTTGTAGTGAGCAGTTTAATGCAGAAACTATTTTCTTGTACCGAACTCCACACACCAGTGGTATCACTGTGCAGAAGATATCACCAGGGTGCTCCTGCTCCAATCTTCTGCACAATCATACGATTGTTTATAATGTACAAAACAGTTCTGTGTTAAACTGCTCATTACTTTCAATACTAATTATTTTCAATAACTGGATCGTGATTTCAGATAAGACATTGCTTTGGAGTTTTTCAATTGTTTTTTTTTTTTTTTTAGCACTTTAATCACCACGGAAAGCATTCTGTCACATTTGAGAGAAGCCCAACATTTCTACAGCCGATATCTCCAAGACTAGGCAACCCCTAGTGCCAAGCTCTTCAAATCTGGACCTCGATTCCAAATCCAGGCCTTGTTTTCAGTTCTCCCAGGTAGTTAGTTTGATTACTAATTGGCCACAGAGGCTTCACATCGGTGTCACAGGTAAAGGAAGGCTGGAAAATCAGCAGTGCTCGGACCTTGAGGACCGCGATATGAATATCCCTGCCCTAGTAGAACATTCTAGATCAGGGGTCTCAAACTCCAGTCCTGGAGGGAAGGAGCCCTACCCAGTTTTTGGTTCCCTCATTTAACACACCTGATTCAACTCCTTGTGCTAATTACCACACAGCTCTACAGCTGAATCATTTGTGGTGAAAGGGGGAAAGAACTATGCTACACAGGGCTGCGACCTTCCAGGACTGGAGTTTGAGACCCCTGATCTAGATGGATAGATAGCACCTAGCCCCTCTACAGCATACGTTTTTTTTTTTTTCTTTCCAATTTTGGGGTGAACTGCCCCTTTAATGCTGAAACGAAGATGTCAAAACAATATGTCTCCTAATCATCTGTGTACATCTTTCCTTACCCTCAAATGAATTCCATTTACGGAGCAAGGTCACTCATGGGTGAGGTCTGCAACCAGACCATTTTGGCTTTTTCCTCACACTCTTTTGTTTTGTGAGGGGAGGTGGCACAATGGGATCTTCCCCAGGTCACACCAGTCCTCACCGTACATCTCCAATGATCGTATGCTTGCTCTGTAGCTGTTTCAGGAGGTTTAGTAGTTGTCCTCCAACTGAGGCTGCATTCCCCCTCAAGTCGTCGTCTTCAATCACATCCAGGACTGCCAGCCCAATTGCACAGGACACGGGATTTCCACCAAACTGCCAAAAAACAGGAATGGTTGAGAAGAACCACTGAGAAGCTCCGTAAGTGGGGTGGAAGCAGATGACCGCAGTCAGGACTAGAGTGAGCGGGTGCAAGATCTCGCTTTTTACCGTGTTGAAATACTCGACGCCAGTGGCTGCAAAGGCGTCTGCGATCTCCTGTGTTGTCACCACGCAGGCTAATGGGTGCCCGTTGCCCATGGGTTTGCCCATAGTCACGATGTCGGGGCAGAAATCGTCCCCCTGTAGCTGGAAGGCCCAGAAGTGGCTCCCCACACGGCCGAAGCCCACCTGCACCTCGTCTGCCACAAATACCCCCCCTGCGGCGTGTACATGGCTGCAGCAAAGGGATAGACTCGTAAACAGTGTGTCACTGGCTACAAGTTCATATGAAGATTATTTTAAGTATTCGGAACTGTTGCTTTACTTGTATAGAGTCACTATACACTATTTATTCTGAAGTGTTCAAAGCAGGATATAACAGGCCTGGAGCAGAAAGTTGTCGTGTAACTCAGTACGGTCCTTAGGCAATAGTAAACGCCGCAACCTAATGTTTCCTAATCCTGTCCTCGGGGACACACGGCCGCTCCGTGTTTTTGCTCCCTGTCAGACAGCCCATGTTTTTGTTGTTCCAAGAGGGAGCAAAACCGTGGACTGTCTGTGGGTCCCCAAGGACCAGATGGGGAAACTGTCATAACCAATACACACTCATAGAAGAGAACATACATACTCTGCTACCTTCTTGGAGTAACCTGAGGGTAAAATGATCTGTCCTGCGACGCTGGGCAGAGACTCGGCGAAGAAAGCGGCAACCTGCAGGAAGAAATGACAAACACTGATGTACAGGTCAAGTATAATAATAAGGATGGATGGAACGCTTTTAAAAAATAAAGATCTATTTTTCCCCAAAATCAGATGTTTTAATCAAATTTTTATATATACAGTATCAGTGGTTTCAGTTAACCATGGTCCAAACAATAAATATTGTAAAATGTAATGATATGCGTTTTCATTGTTCCTTGGTCATTTAATGTCTTACTCTATGTAATTTACCATACATAAGTACACAAAAATCGTGTGTGTGTCTGTGAGATGGTTCACTTATCTACGGTTTAGTCCCGGGGTGGCCAATCTTATCCGCTAAGGGCCGGTGTGTGTGCGGGTTTTCGCTGCAACTCCCTAATTAGATTACTAATTAGAGGACTGATTGGCTGAAGTGTCCTGACACCTGGGTTTGAACAGCTGACCTAAAGGTTATCCCAAAAACCTGCATACAGACCGGCCCTTTGCGGATGAGACTGGCCACCCCCGCTTTAGTCTATCCAAGGTAGGTCTTGGAACATATCACATGCCAATACAAGAGAGACGTGTGTGTGTGTGTATAGATATAAATGTGCTTTTACACTACAGCTATAGAGTACGGAATTACTAAAGGCTGGATGCATATATTGGTCCCTGGGGAGTAGGTCCAGACCTTGCAACCTTTCTTGTGGACTTCTTCAATCAGATCCTTCACAGCATCTGCATAGGCTTGACCAGGGTCTGGGTGGTCCTCCCTGTACTTCCCCCTGTACGTGTCGGGGAGCGGTGCCTGGGTGTTCAAGAAGTGTGAGCTGGAGTAATCCTTTTAACTCTGGAGATACAGTGTACAACATCCCCAATGTAAACTCGTTTATACAGACCACATGAACCCAGTCCTTCTGCCCCTCCAGTTTCCGGAACTTATAGGGGCTAATGTCAATCAAAGATGTCAGGTGGCCGTGGTATGCACTTAGAGAGAAATATGAATAATTTCAATATAAGCATTTTTCTCTACAGTTAGCATGAAAAATCTTACTGAATGAATGGTTCGAGAGGGAAAAAGACTTACTGCTCCAGCACTATGACATCGTTGTGTTTGGTGTACTGTCGAGCGAGTCGCAGGGCCAGGTCATTGGCCTCTGACCTGTGAAGCAGCCAAAATGCCCAAATGTAACAACCATAAGCCCCAACAGTGACTCCCAGCATTACTGTAGGCAGGACTTACCCAGAGTTGACAAAGTAGAACACAGCAAGCTTTTCAGGCAGCGTGGCAGCCAGCCGCTCAGCGTAGTAAATGATGTTGTCATTCAGGAAGCGGGTGTTGGCATTCAGGAGCTCCATCTGCGCCGAGGCCGCCTTGGTGACAGCTGGGTTGCAGTGTCCAACTGTGCCGCCCAATTCAATAAAGCTTTAAAAATCTGATGGTTATGGCATCGATGCTGTTTCTAAACAACCATTCTTAATCTCTAAATTGACTTGTATATGACGGACGATTAGATCCATTTACAAAAAAGTCAGAATTCCGGCAGTTTAAGTAATATAACAAATATCCCTATATTTGACCTAAGAACATTCACGAATCATGTGGCACTTACTCCCTTAATGTTTAATTAACGTTAACGTAACGAATCAAATACATGCGCAGACTTGACAGGACTTTAAAGGCGATAAAACAGCCAAGTGTTAACTGACAGGTAGTCACACTTAATTCGTATTTTCCTAGACGAGTTGCGCTTAATGACACATTAAGGGGACCGCTAAAGGGTGACGTAACGTTCCCACAACGTGCGTTTCCCTACCGTGCTGGACATTGCTGATACAGTCCAGGTACCGTTTCCCATTTTCGTCGTATAAATATTGACCACGAGCTCTTACTATTTTCACTGGATCATCTGAGAAAAACAGTCGACAGGACTTCCTGTAAGAGAGAAGACGTATATTATGCGAGACTGTGTATGTCTGTTTTAAGATGCAGGTCCTACTACTAGTGAATCCTTTTCGAGATCTTAACTTTTGGTTCACTATTTGATAAATGCATATTTTATTAATTATCCACAGACATGGAACTCCGTTAACAACTTACCCAATGAGCCTTTTCCTCATTGCAAGAGAGGTGTCTTTATCGAATCGCTCCATAGACGTGATTGTATGATTTCTTCTTCAGATTAAGAAATCCCACTAATATATAAGAACGCTCCCGTGTAACTGGGGCCATGCATCACGTGTTCAGTACCGAAATGCGCCTGCGCAAACCCGAGTTTTTCTCTTGCCTTGAAGGTCTGAAAATGGATGGATGGATGAATGATTCATATTTGGATTTAACGTTTACTCCTTTATGACTAACAGTTCTTTCAACGACATTTCACAACCATATGGAAATAAGTTTTGTTTGGTTAATTTGTTTTTGTTGCAGGCAAGCTGATTTCTATGGCTTTATATGCAACATACTCACTTTATGATTGGAACTTAAAGTAGTTAATTTAATCAAAGGTCGATGAAGAAGATAATATTACAGTAATGGTAAAGTTACTATAATTCATAACAAAAGTTATACTGGTACCGTAAACGTTTCCGTGGTTCGCCTAATACGCGAAATGTACCGCTGCAACGACGCAAAACTTAGCAGAATCGTTGAATTCTTGTTTCGTAACGCGAGAACATTTGCTCAGTAAAGGACATACGAAAAGTCGAAATTCGAAGTATGCTATGGTATCTACGATGTATGGTGGTACACTGAGATGAAACGTAATTCCTCATTGGTCATACTGCAAAAAATTCGAATTATATTACCGAACTACAGAAGATTTCCTACGATGTTGCGAGTTCTACCGTATTTACTGAGGGAGATTTCTTCATTAAGCCATTTGATAACACTACTTGATGGGGCACAAATACTTAGAAATAATTCAGTTACTGCTGAAGTACAAATCATCAA
>JAODJU010000002.1:19246317-19265929 GCA_026776725.1 Gnathonemus echidnorhynchus | reverse complement strand
TATATAGTAAGTACTTGAGATAAAAGATACGTCACGATACATTAACGATGAACAAATATACGTATTTAACGTGTTATTCATGACTTGTTCCCTCAATAAGCCACAGGTTTACAGAACTGACAGATATATTAACTACCATATTAACTGCTTGAGATTAAAGATGCGTCACAATTCATTAATGAATAATTAACATGACATCAGTATGTCTAAGACTTTTTGTAGTTAATTAATACATAAGTAATAGTATAATTCTATTTTATATTTGTCCCGTCAAGTAGTGTCACCAATCATTCTAATCAATCTGGAACTGAACAAACATATTATTGTATTATGTATTTGTATTATGTTGATTGTAACCAACTGAAAAGTATATATAAAAGCACCATATCTTATTTCGTCAGTTTCCGTAGTGTAGTGGTTATCACGTTCGCCTCACACGCGAAAGGTCCCCGGTTCGAAACCGGGCGGAAACAACACTATGTTTATTTTAATTTCAAAGGCGATGATTAAACTTATTTTTCTTTTTTGTCTCACGCGACTGTTGTTAAAACGGTGTTAATATATTGCTCAGAAATTAAGCAGAAACAATAATAATACGTTGAATAACATTTTATCAAACCCAGTACCGGTCCTAGCCGGTGTGACGCCTTAGGCGAGCATCACCGCCAGCGCCCCCCGCTTGAGGCAAAGTGTAATTTGCTGGCAGTTATAGGCGCCTCTTCAGAAGTTGGCGCCCTTAGCATTTGCCTATATTGCCTATGCCGCGGGCCGGCCCTAATCAAACCACCAACTATCAGCAATCACACCATTAAAAATATACAATTCAATTTTAAATAATTACTCTTACAAACATTACTTTTCTTAAAAATAAACTATGTTAGCTCTGATTGGCATCCTATTAGTCATTAACCAGTTTACCATGTGATCAGTACAATTACTGCACACGTAGAAGAATCTCAAGTTATTTACATGCAAGTATGATGCAATTACAAATAAAAACAAAATAACAAAAGCAATATGCTATATGTTGTGTGTATGGGAAAACCCATGCGTGTTTTTCCAAGTTCCAATTTTTGTTGTCACATATGTCTCCAAGAACACAATGACGCTCATACGTTATAGTTTCAGGGTAGGGCATCGAACACAGGACAAACAGAGGTGATAGACAAGACATTACATTACAAAACAGCACAATAAAGAAATGAGTAGGCAAAAAAAGCAATAAATATGTGCAATGGGACCAGAGTTTAAAATGACAACAATATGGAAAAATAAATAAAGTTAAGGTTAAATATTAACAATGACAATATAAGGGAATGGGGAGTCTGACGGCAATGGGCATGGGCGTAAATTATGGGGGGGGGAGGGGGGGGTTGTAGCCCCCCCAATAAAAACCAGCTAATACAACCCCCCCCCAATAATCATGTTCCCCCCGTAATGGGTGGAGACCTCAAGCCCCCCCCCAATGTTCCAGCCAAAGTTACGGGGAAAGAAACCATGTGGTGTGGGTGGGGATGCAGTGGTAGATCTTTCCAGGGGGCAGGAGTGAGAAGACAGCGTGAGCTGGGTGGCTGGGTGGTGTCCCGGCTGGATTCGGCCCTCTCAACACAGAGGGAGAGACACATACATTGGAGCCTGTGAAAGATATCTGCCGATGATGTGCATTTGTTTCCATTGTGTAGTGATATACAAATGGCTACATGCTCTTTTACTGTCTACAGTGTACTCAGCAATATATAATCCAATAGTTAATAGATCTAAAAGATACAGAATGGTCTATCTTTGGACAGACTAGCAGGTATTAGAAGCAGCCTCTCAGTGTGAGTTTTGCCCTTCTAGTGCCTAGTCCATTCCCTCATGGCCTAGTCTCACAGAGATTTCTTTGAATGTAGTGCTCAAGCAGAGCAGCCCCCACCTGTGTGTCCCAAAACCCTGGCTTCACCCAGGCTGCACTTCCATGCGCAAGAAGTAAAACGCGAGCTAAGAATGCGACAGATTGTTCTCGCCGACATCTTGATTTCATTTTGTCTAGATGTCGTTCGAGGAAACGGCTACTGTGACACGTGAAAACCCTTGTATGACTGAAGCAGGTGCAGACTGGCTATCGAAGAGTTCAGGAAATTTTCCAATGGGCCGGTTCATGCCAAAATCTATCAAGGGGGGCCTTGTTTGTTGAGGTAATCTGACGATTTCACCCCGTGCTTCCTGAAGCATCTCCCACATGTTGGATTGGCTTGATGGCCAAAATTCGGTCAAGCTGCTCCCATAACAGCTCAACAGAGCTGAGAATCGGTGACTGTGCCTGCCTCTCCATTATACACAGAATACCAGCTGACGGCTTCTTCCCTGAGTAGTTCTTGCATAGTTTGGAGCTGTGTTTGGGTCATTGTCCTGTTATAGGACAAAATTGGCTCCAATTAAGCACCGTCCACAGGGTATAGCATGGCGTTGCAAAATGGAGTGATAGCCTTCCTTCTTCAAGATCCCTTTCACCCTGTACAAATCTCCCACTTTACCATCACCAAAGCAGCCCCAGACCATCCACCAGGCCGAACACCTCAAACTTAGATCTGTCAATCCATAGCACTTTTTTTCCAGTCTTCTTCTGTCCAGTGTCTGTGTTCATTCGCCCTTCTCAGTCTTTTCTTTTTATTGGCCATTCTGAGATACAGATTGTTCTTTGCAATTCCACCTAGAAGGCCAGCATCCTGGAGTTGCCTTTTCACTGTTGATGTTGAGATGCATCTTTTGCAGGTACTACAGTATTTAGGGAAGCTGCCAGCTGAAGACTTATGAGGCGTCTGTTTCTCAAACTACACATTCTAATATATTTACCCTCTCGCTCAGTTGTGCACCAGGGCCTCCCTCTCCTCCTTCTGTTGTGGTTAGAGCCCCTTCGTGCTGCTCTGTGAAGGGAGTGACACACAGCATTGTACGAGATCTTCAGTTTCCTGGTTATTTCTCGCATGGAATAGCCTTAATTCCTCAGAACAAGAATAGACTGACGAATTTTTCGTTTCTGACTATTTTAAGCTTGTAATCAAATCCACATTTGCTGATGCTCCACATTCTGAACTAGTCCAAAGAAGGCCAGTTTTATTGCTTCTTTAAGCGGCACAACAATTTTCATATGTACTAACGTAATTGCAAAAGGGTTTCCTAATGATCACTTATTTTAAATTGATAAACTTCTGTTAGCAAACATTCCACTGGCAGAAACAATAATAATATGTTAACATTTTATCAAACCACCAACTACCAGCAATCACACAATTAAAAATATACAATTCAATTTTAAATAATTACCGCTACAAACATTCCTTTTCTTAAAAATAAATTATGTTTCTCTGAATGGCATCCTATTAGTCATTAACCAGTTTACCATGTGATCAGTACAATTACTGCATACGTAGAAGAATCTCAAGTTATTTACATACAAGTATGATGCAATTACAAATAAAACACAAAATAACAAAAGCAATATGCTATATGTTGTGTGTATGGGAAAACTCCTGCGTGCTTTTCCAAGTTCCAAGTTTTTCCACATACTGTACGTAGGCCTACATCTCCAAGAACACAATGCCGCTCATACGTTACAGTTTCAGGGTAGGGCATCGAACACAGGACAAACAGAGGTGATAGACAAGACATTACATTACAAAACAGCACAATAAAGAAATGAGTAGGCAAAAAACGCAATAAAATATGTGCAATGGGACCAGAGTTTAAAATGACAACAGTTTGGAAAAATATTAAATATTATTATTTTAAATTGATGAACTTGTATTAGCAAACATTCCACTGGAACATAGGACTAATTGTTGCTGATAATGGGCCTCTGTTCACCTATGTAGATATCCCGTTAAAACAGCTGTTTCCGGCTATTATAGTCATTTACAACATTAACAATGTCTACATAGTAATTCTGACCAATCTGATGTTATTTTAATGGACAAAAAAACTTTCTTTTTTCAAAAGCAATGAAATTTCCAAGTGACCCCAAACTTTTGTGTATATGTTTTTGCCGTTTTTTCATGATAATGGCATGATGTTCTTGAGCTCTTGTGAAAACCAACATAGTTTTTTTCGTGGTTTCATTTAGTCGGTAGTTTTCATGTTCTTCCCTTCGTCGCTGCATCGAAAGACAGACGGATGCCCGCGAAAACCCTGAATCAAACGTTTCACAGCTCACTTAGACTACAGTGTCTCTAAAGCTGTAGACTTGCTAGCTTTCTTGACCAACACTAAAGATAATATTTTATCACGGGAAAATGACGTTTGGTCTTTGAGAAAATTATCCCATAATCATGAGAAAACAGCATAAAAATTATGTTCCATGGTTTCTCATAATTTCGATACTCAGTAACTCAGAAACTATTATACTTTAAATAATCAGTTCTACATGATATGCAGTATCGGAGTTTCCGTAGTGTAGTGGTTATCACGTTCGCCTAACACGCGAAAGGTCCCCGGTTCGAAACCGGGCGGAAACATTAATTTTCTTAAAACAGACATTCGTAAGCGTTGAATAGCATTTAATTACTCATTGCGCAGTTTACAATATGCCTAGGGCTCCACATGGGCCCTGATTTGATTAGTGCAATTCAGTGGCGCAGATAGGATTTTTGAATTGGGGGGACCAAGGATATTTTTTCCTTATGCAAAGATGCTGTTTTTTATCCTATAAATGGGGAGGGGGACGGATCGAGGTCACTCTCAATCTGATCCGTCCCTGATGCTAACTGCGCGCCTGGTGCAATTACTACACACGTAGAAGAATCTTGTCAAGTCATTTACGTGCAAATATGATGCAATTACATATAAAGCACAAAATAAAAACAACGTTATATAAGCCGATGTTGTGTGTACGAGAAACCAATGTGTTATTTCCCATTAAGTGTTACGGGTGGGGTGAAGCCTATATGTTTGCGCTGAATTTTTTTTTTATTGTTCATAACATTAACAATAACAATGTAGCTACATCAAAGAGACAGGGATTTTCAAATGTATAATACGTTTATACAATGTATCGCCAGAAGTAGGCTATGTCAAAATTCATGTGCGTTTAAAATAAAAGAAGTACAGAACATTTAAATAAAATTAATATAACAGAAAGAGAAGACTATACAGCCAGATCAAAGATTTACCATACTCGACTCTGAAATATATATATATTCTGAACAGGTAACGTGACGCAAAGTCGAAACGTGACCGATGATTTGATTCTAATTATTTAATATGCTAATTGGAATTCACCCTTTGCTACCCCAGCGTTCCACTTGAACCGATCGGGTTATGTAGGGCTGCACCCCCACGTCTAGGGGGAGGAGCGGCGGCCGGCTCACCTGGGGTCGATTTAAACGCGCCTGTGAAGTAATGGGGTCTTTCCTGTGGGACAGCAGCTGGAGACGGCATGACAGCACACCCAGACAGTGCGCTGCCCAGTCCGCTCGAGATGAGGTCAGTGTTTTATTTATTTATGTATATTTAGGGCCTGGTTCCTTTTGCGTCGTTTGAAACCTACCAGTGGCATCCGCAGTATCTTTCATTCGGTTTGTTAAAACAATAGTTTGCCACATTTAGGTGTCACCGATGTCCTTTGGTTGTATTACCGTTGGGCGTGTGCTGTTTGTAATCGAGGGCCATTTACGTCAGTGTCTAAGCTCGTTTGCTGTAGTATGCGCGTGTGGAATGTCATGCCGAATTTTGTTTCCTTTACTGCGCAAACGGTTCGGTTCACGTGCGCCCTCCTGATTTGGTTGTGATTGGTGAAACTTTGACAAACTAGTAACTATTTGAATCAAGCCTGTCTCTTTTGCTCTTCCAGTGGCCGGTCCATTACCTCATGGCCTAGTCTCACAGAGATGTCTTTGGACACTGTGCTCAACCTGAGTAGTCCCCACATGTGTGTCCCAGAACCCTGGCTTCTCCCTGGCTGTAGCTCCATGTACGACAGCTTGGTCAGGTTGGTCAGGAAATGATGCAAACTGTGACTGGGCAGTCCTTGTCCTGTGACTGCAGGTGTTTTGCTTTAAACCGCCTCTTCCTCAATTGCAGTAACTTGGAGACAAGCTCGCCTCTCTCCGCTGTGAGCACAGATGATGTGAATGGTGCTTTTGTGCAGAAGCCTCGCAGGTACTGTCCTGAGGCCCCAAGTCTCAGCTTGTGCCTTTTCTCATACTGTCCTGAGCCCCCAAGTCTCACAGACCCATACATATGTCTTATACTGTCCTGCGTTGACTGAAGTACATTCCAGGGTTGCCAGCTTCAGTCAGCTGACCGGTGTGAGATTTTCAATTCAAGACAAGTCTGCACACTTGGATGTATGTAAGAGTTTTGTTACCTTGTAAATAGTCTGTAGCATTTGCAAACTGCCTCAATGCTTTTGATATAGCTAATTTAGGTTTATAATGGAATAATATAGATTTGCCAAAGATTCCTTGCACGACTGAATCAAAGCGTGAGTCACACCAGATGCATAAGAGTTGGCAACCCTGCATCCACTTTGACTTGCACTTGATTGTTTTTTCCCGGGAATCTTATTTTCCCGGCCCCCCCCCCCCCCCCAAGCGGCTGGATCACCATCAAGCCCCAGTACATGCTGGATAAAGTGTGTTGCTGGATTAGTGTTAATATCTGGTTTAAACTCTTAAATCAGGTCTTCAATCCTGGAGCGTTGTATACTGCGGATGTCCACCTCCAGTGTTGCTGTGGGGACGGAAGACATGGACGGTATAAGGAGGTTGGACACATGACTGAGACTGTTCTTGTGGTGGTTTGTCCTTTTATTAGTTGTGGTCTAAATGACGGCAGTGATGCTGCAATTGCACCCTCTAGTTGGTTTAACCCACTTCCTATTAATGTTCAGTCCCCGGTTGGTTAAGCTGTAGTGATAACTAACCTGTTTCTTTACCGTACTGATGAGATTGTGGTTGAGCTGCCAAAATTTGTATCTAGCCATGGTCAGAAAAATGTCCCCTGTAAAGAAGTACTTTCTACATTGGTGTAGAAGATGTTAATGTCTGTTCCCTCAGATCCCAGTCCGAGACGCGCTGGTGGTATCGACCTCTGGATCCTTCCAGGTGTGAGACCAATGAGTCTGTCTTGAAGCGCCGACAGAAGCAGATTCATTATGGAAAGAACACAGTTGGTTACCAGAACTACCTGCGGCAGGTTCCCAAGTATGAAAACTCTCATATGAAGACCACATTTAAACACTCCATAATTGGTAAGAAGTCGTGTGCGTGAATCTGAAACGAGTATTTGGAGATTTGTGGTAAGATGCAGTCCTTTAATTTCCTGGGGAATTCTTGGATAGGCTCCAGACCCCCCCCCCCCCCCCCCCCCCCCCCCCCATGACCCTGAATAGGGCAAGTTCACACAGAAAATGGATGGGTGCTTTACGTATGGTGCAGCCTTTGCTATATTAGGTGTTTCTCGGGCGGCGTGCAGAAGTTTGTATTGTATAGAAATTCGATTTATATAGCACTTGGTCTAGAAGCAGTAGGAATCCAAGAGCAGTTATCAGAATGGCTTTTAATTTGCAGCTGTACATAATTTTTGCTTGCGTGAGATTCATGGGACTTAAGCCTGTGGATCTCGTACCTGCAGGTGTTTCCGCATCCCTGGACTGCACCCCCGCACCCCTAACAAATATCGCACGTATAGCCGCCGCTCCTGGGACATGCAGATACGCCTATGGAGACGAGCGCTTCACGAATGGGACCCCCCCTCTGACGCACCCTGTCCTGCTGCTTTGCCAGAGGCGGGGGCAGAGAAGCAGGATCCCGCGGCCCAAATGTGAGTCCTGTCCTTGGCGATGGCACTGGTGTCAGTGAGGAGGTGATGAGCAGTTGTGGCTGCTCCTCTCACAGGGGACACCTGGTGGAGAAAACTGGTGCTGAGCTGTGTGAAGGAAGAGAAGGGGACGCATCAGAAAGCATCGAGGATCTGTCCATGCTGCAGTCCTCTCCTCCAGCCCAAATTTCTCCGGACAGTTCTTGGGTCTCTATGCAGGTATGTTGATTTAAGTGGGGGGGGTGGTATTGTTCCCTTTAGATCTGGCATTTCAAGCTCTAAATGCACCCCTCTGCATCCCACCTACACAGGGTTACAGGTTTTTGTCATGTTGATCATCTAATTCAGTTATGATCTTCTTGCTTTCTCCAGGCCAATACTACTGTGTTCCGGTCTTCACCCCCACAGCCCAGCCTGGCTTACTCTTTCAGCTCTCAGCTTTCGGCCGAAGAGAACGTGCTGGGTTGGCTGCGCTTCCTCATGGAGAACGACCATGCCCAGTGCGCTCAGGCAGAGCGGCCGGCTTGTGGTGACCAGCTGCCATGGAGACTGTAGTGAGCAGGGCATCAAGTCACTGTTCCTTTATTACAAGCTACAAAGGATTTGTTTCTCTTAACATGTTTGTTTTGCATGGATATGCACACGTCTTGGTTCTGCACGCAATGGACATATGATGTGCTACATGGTTTGTTTAGGGCTTGTTCAACTTTGAAGCCAGTCTCATCCACTGCTGCACTATTTAAACTGCCATTTTAAAGTTCTCCATCCACTCAGCTGGCTACATACGGCACTCACTTTGTTCTCTCATTTGATGCCTTTCAGTTCAGTGTGACTCCTATACTCCTGGTCTCCAGTGACTCTGCATAGATCACACTTTGGCTTGATAAACTGTTTCATACATTCCCACATTGCTTGTCACTTGGTCCCTATTTCTCAATTTTTGATGTTCTTTGTGTGTTGGGGGGGTGGGGGGGGTTTTATTTTCAGTTTGTCATTTTGTACTTTAGGTACTGATGTAAAGTGAAACTAATAAAAAAAAAAAAAAATGCTGTAAAACTGTAGCTGGTGTCTTGTACACTTAAGACTTGTCCTTAATTTCTCTTGTGACTAAGGATCATTCCTCTTATCTATAGCTTTTGTGGCATCTAGAGTGATTCAGTTTAGTAAATTGTGCGTCGACTTGATTTGAAGCACAGGCTTGCCTGGCTGGGGGTGCAGATTGCGGTAGAATTTGTCATGCGCTGCTCAGAATGACCGCAAGGAGGCAAGTTTACCGCTGTTCTGTAGTGGGAGAATAGCAAGGTTCCCCCTTTGGGTCGTCAGCATTGCTTTTTGGTTGGGATAAGGTAGACTGGAATTTTTTTTTTTTGGTCATAGTTTCAATCAAACGTATCTTGGCGCTTGTTAAGCAGTACGCAAGAATTCTGTCGCTTATAGTATGCATCTAGCCTTAATCCAAGAAAAGGTTTATGTTTACATTCTTAATGTGCACGGCACTGGGAAGGCTCTATAACCGGACTGAAAATTATCTATAGTCGACATGACTGCACCTAATGACACAATGCGTGTCTAACTACATTGCCCATAATTCCACTGTTGGTTATATCCACTGGGCAATCTCTTTGCAGACCGCATTTTTTATTTAATTTTTTAAGTTTTATATATTTGTTCTTGAAGCATATATTGTGCCTATAATCTTGTTAATGTGATAATGACTAATGCATTTGTTGCCCCTTTTATGTTCATACTTCCGGCCACTCTCCGGAACCTTCACAAAATTTCTTAGGGAAATTCGAAATTGCTTTTTCCCCCTATGGAGATAAATTAGTATAGCATATGTCAATTAGCGTTTTATTAGGTAAGTATTAAAGTATGTATTTGACTAATAGCATAATAACGATGTATTGGATCATCTGAAAACACATAATCGGATAAAGGGAGTAGCGACACCCCTGACAGTTGGTCTGTCCCGCGGAGTATTTATCCTTAGCGCAAGGCCATTGATTGCGCCGTGCAGATCTTGGTTGCTAAGGAGACACATTGGGCAGGTAACACACATTCACGGTCGATAACTAGGTAATGTTAGCACACTATGTAGTTAGCTAGTTCGCCAACTAGACAGACAACACTGCACGCCTTGACGTGTGCGTTTTTTTTAGCAACGCTGTTGCATGTTAGTTTGCTGTTGAAGGATGTATCGATGTGCATCTTAATTCCCGTTGTGTGCGGATGTAACGCCTGTACCCGCTGGTTGATGATATGCCATGTCATATTTATAGTCATGCCCTATATGAGTATTGTTTTCCTTTTGAAATAAAGGCCTCCGTGTTTGCTTTGCTTTGCGGAGCCCCCTCTCTATTCCGTTTATTATGCGATCGGGCTGTAAGAAAAAGACATTAGCCCGGCAGATACTCTCCTGGCCGTGGTGGACTTGGCAGCTGGCTAGCTAACTATCAGGCAGTGGGTAGCAATTAAACCAGCTCCGAGACTTAGGCTTTCTCTTTCGCTGCTGATTAATCATTCCTATTCGCCCATTAAGCTTGCTAGATGGTGAATATTTATTAATTACTTTATCGTTAGATTACGTGTAGCATCCCTCAGACAATATTTACTTGGCGCTGCACTACTGCTCGCTAGTAAATAAATATTGAATATGTATAGCTACAGGATACGGCAGTCGGCTAAAAATAGCTCTATACTAGCACCAGTTTATTTGTTATGGTTCGCTGGCCAGTGAAGGAGCCTGACGTTCTGCTTTTATAAAATGCTGCTATGTGTTATGAAAAGGATGTATACAGTGATTAGCATACTTTAGGGATAATGCTATGCTGGTGTTATGCTAGCTGCTCCGTATCGCTAGCGCTGCTTCGTTGCCAAGGTAACGGGCCCGTTTTAAATGGCCGCGGCTGCACGGTGAGCTCAGGCCGCTCTCTGCCCCCCCCCCAAAACACACGCACACACACCCACCCACCTACCTACCTACCCACCCACCTCCGGGCCCCCATCCACGTTATTGCGACGGCACCTTAAGCTTTCTTCATCCGGTAGTTCTCTCTGGTCATCAACAAGTTATGCTTGTAGTCATTTAGCGACTTCCCCTCATTAAAGTTTATGTCGTTGTCATAATAGTACTACTGATGTTGCTGGTGTAATGTGTAAAGTGCGTCTCCCAGTGACTGAGTCCAGAAGGCAAGCTTGTATTTAAAGTATAAGTGTTTAAAGAACAGGGTATGTAAATAATTTTAACGGTGAGCTCATGCCTTTTGCTATGACTCCAATCATTGAAACCTCATTATGACGACCTTATATACTCAGTCAGTGCTTCGCTTTCGAGTCGAGACAGATTGACCAGAACAAAGTCGCAGTTTCGTTGGAACGTGGTTTTGCAGTAGCCGCAGCTCTCGGTTTTATTGCTGATTGTTGCTCCGTCTGCTTTCCATAACCAGCGAGCACAGAACAAAGGCAGAAGCGAACTCAAGATCTTCCTGTTCAGCTTGAGGGTGTTTAACTCGCCTGTTGCTTTCTGAGATGCGTGCTGGTGCTTTGACCAGCTTATTTTAACTTGTTATTCTGCAGCTTTTGTTGTTAGTGCGGTCCTGGCTGAGATGAGTTGCATTTGTTCTGTATTTAGAAGTGCCACACGATCCTGGGACTGGGAAATTCTATAGAGTTGTTCTTTGGGGAGGTGGTGTCATTTAAAGTTGTGCTTTTTGTGTGTATGTGTGCATGCGTGTACACGTGTGTCTGTCTGTTTGCATGCATGCATTCGCAGGCCTGGCTTTTTGTCAGTCGGGTGGATGGTTGGCTGGTTTGCAAACTCATTGTAACAGCAGGTTCTGTAAGTTTGCATACTCGTATGGGCACCTGTCGCCGCTCGGTAATGCGGGAACCAGAACCGTCCTGCTCAGTGAGGGGGGGGGGGAGCGTGCAAAATGCTTTTGTGGGCCCTTGCCATGCGTGTTGTTCACAGCTTGCAGAGGAGCCAAAGGAAGGCTACGCAAAGGTTAAGACCTGCCCTCTCTTAAATCCCAAAGCCTACAAAAAAAAGACCCCCAATCAGCCCCTCCTGGCCTATCCAATCTGTTAAGCGATCTGGTGTCGCTAAGATTTTTCCCATCCCTTTTGTCATGTGTGATATGATTGCTTTTTTAAAATAGCTGATGCAAACTGGGTATTTACTGAGAATGAATTTGGGAAGGGATCCCCTTCAGTGAAGTGGATTCTTTTTCGGTTCTTTCGGGGGTCTTCATGCTCGACGTGAACTCTGCTAAAACCTTGTTTTCTCTCTACCCACTGAAATTCCTGTGTTTATATTGCTCCACGCTCTCCTGGGTCCTGCTTCTCTTCGCCCTGCTCTGGAGTTTTTTTTTTTTTTTTTTCTTCCCCTTAACCCCCCCCCCTCCCTTTTGTCTCAGCTGCAGAACTGGTATGAGTTGCACTCAGCCCCCATCCCATCTCAGTCCTCCATTATACTCACCCGGGGGCGCAGTATCTGCACGTGCGCGCTCACAACAGCAGGGCTCGGCCTCAGGGATTGTCACACTCAAGCGAGCTCGGCTGAATACGTTGCGCCGATTATAGCCTGAACAGCCGGTTGTGTGGCGCCTTGGAAGAGTGTAAGGAAAGTGTGTGAAAGGCGTGCGAGAGGAGTCCATGCATTTGGTGCCCTTAAGCCACGCTTAGAAAATGCGCCTGTGTACTGTAGGGTGCAGCAGTTGTGGAATCTGACTGACGCCAGCCAGGCACTAAGGAAGCTGCTATTTTCCTATTTCTCTGTGACCTATAAGGAGTGTTGAGTGTGACGACTGTAGTTGAGCATTTTATTGTAAAGAAGGTAGTGTTTGGTCCTGATTCATCCTGCAGATTTAAACGTGAACCTCTTTCGAAGGTTTCCTTCACCCTCTGGGTCCCATGTGATCTCAGGTGAGTGGAATAGGATCAGTATAACAGGCATGGGAATCTGTGAAGAAATAAGCCTTAACATGTGGAAGCAGTTAACTCTGAAGACAGTGGGCCGGTCGGGCTGCAGGTGGGGGTTGGTGAGTTTGAGTGTGGTAGTCGTGTGCAGGCCCCTCTACCTTCTGTTCTGCCTGTCGGAGGTGTGAGAGGGGCTCTCGAATACGGCTCAGATTTTATCTTTCTTAAATTAGGGCAGATCACTGTCTGATGGATGAAAATCTCCGTGTGACGCGTGAGCATTGATTGGCAGCTAAATCCGTCCGTGGTGTTCAGAGACGAAGAGGCTTGTGTGGAGTGGAAGAGCAAATAGACCATTTGTGATTCGTTGAGTTCTGTTCAGTCTGTGCTTCAGGTACTGAGGGGCTTTGGGTCCTTAAGATTACAAATAAAAAGTTTCACGTTCCAGTTATTGAAAGTTATGCTGTTCACTTGAGGGAGATTTTGCAATACTCTACCCAAACGCCAATGTGGAATGCGGCATGATGGTTCATCAGGATGTTCTAGCACTTTAGGGAATTCTTTTTCCAGCTGTATTTATCTTGTTTTTATTTAACCCCCACCCCCTACACTACTGGAGAAGTTGTTTTTTTTATTATTATATTTAATAAGATTTTGATTACTTCTGCATGCAGTCACTCTTTCAAATCTTGGTCCTTTTCAGGCAAGGCTGTGTCCAATGATGGCATCTCAGTGAGGTCTGGCAGGGTAGCCTGACCGCTGGAGGAGTCGGCGTGGCGCTCGCGACTCGGCCGGACAGACGGACGGACGCTCCCTCCCCCCCCTTCCCCTCCNNNCCCCCTCCCCTCCCCCTCCTGCAGGCCGGAGGTGACTCGCCATGGTGACACTCATCACGGAACAGCTTCAGAAGCAGAGTTTAGATGAGCCCGCTTGCCGGGCTTTTTCCCTTAACCTGGTGAGATGCCCGCCTTGTCACGTGGAAAGCATGCTGAGCATGTGCCCCGTGGAACACTGGATGCGTCAGATGTGCTGACGGAGGCTTGGTTCAGCTCTCATGCTGCCTGCTCATTAAACACACCTCTCTTCCAGTCTGTGCCTGAATCTCCCAGCCCTGGAATCTGGTCCACATATGGATTGATGCCAGGTAAAGGCTTAAAAATTCACTCTGTCATCATTCCTCGTCTCTTAACATCACCAAACTTCTGTCGTTTTTTAAAAATATTTCTCTCTGAGAAGTTGCCTAGGACTGCCGTCTTTGTGCAGTGGTCCTTAGAAGCATCTTATTCTGCTCCAAGAGGCTTGAAATCTGTGCCAGATATTACTGTAAAAATTTGTATTGCTATGTTCATGTGTGTGAAAGAGCAAATGTGACATACTGGCTTTTTATTGCTGCAACAAAGTGAACGTATCTGCGTGACTTTGAAGCTGAATTTCTAGCTGTTTTAGAATCGCCGTTTAATAGATTAGCTGTTTAATGTCTGTGCATTTCTTTAAAAAGAAGAGTAGATGGATGCCCTTATTTTAGACATCTGACTCTCCATTGTGTCTTTGCCCTGGACGTTGATCGCTTGTGACCTCCATTCTGAGATAATAGGCTTGTCAGTGCCCTGGTCCTGATTAGCAGAAAGCGGTTGAATTTGATTTGATAGGATTTGGTTATGTTCTGGATGCAATGCGTAGGATATGTTCAGCCTATGCTAAATGCCAAATCCTTTAAACAAGAGGGTCATGTGAAGGTCTGTAGATGTAGCAGCTGATGAATATCAGTAAAACCAAGCATCCCATGTGAATTCAGTGATCAGTTCCTGTTTTGTTTGCAGTCCAGGATCTTGTTGTAAAGGTTTGCCAAGGTCTCGCTAACTTCCTGAGAATAAGTACCTGTGCATGATAGTCACTAGCCCATTTCCGTGTGGTGAGGGCAGCTGGACATGTGTTCTTCCATACAAAAAGGATTCTTGTGGTTCGGGATGACTGTGATGTCTGTCAGATACTTCTGATTACCCTGAATTTCTGCATTATGTTATATCTGTCTTGATATGCAGTCAGCCATCAAAGTGGTAGAACCACCCTCATCATAACTCATAGTATTAATGAGTATTAAGTATTATGCATAACTCATAAACTGTTAGTATTAGGAAATTACCCATGTGCTTGCACCAGTTAACTGACAACCCTATGCAAATAATTGGTACTTCATGTAGCATTTTTACATCTGGTTCACTCAGTGGGATGCCAGTTTGTTTAGATGGTGTTTGTGGTTAATGCCACAAGCATGAGTGTCTTTAACTCCTGTAAGTTACCAGTGTATGAAAGAAGGTCTAAGTTTGAAATTCCTATGGCTCATCCATAGAGATTCATCCAGTATGGCAGTGTTGCTTAGGTCGGTTATCATGGTCGTGCTTCGTTTCAGGCCATTGGCGCTTTGTCTGTCTACCTTTAACATTCTAGTTTGGGTGACTGTAGCTAAGCGTCCGTTTGCTGCTGTCACACGATGACGTCACTGGCTTGCAGCCTGCTTATACAACAGGATGTGACTGTATCGCATCTATATCTGTTCTCACAATTCCTCAGTGTATGGCCATGCTTTGGTCGCCGGTTTTACTTCGTGGAGATTCTGAAAGCTTTAACGGAAATAAAAAAAACTTTGTAAAGATGAAGGGTCTGTTAGTAATACTTTTTCCAGAGGTATATTTCTGGATTGGCTTCATCTTAAGGTTGTTTACAATCCTTGGCTACTCACAGATTACAGTGGCCTTGCAGCAGATTAGTTACCGATTTTTATCCAAATCGTAGTTTAGCTACGTTTTAGGGAAAGTAGTAGATTAGATTTCTAGTAGTAGCTATGTTTTTTGTTTTTCTGCTAGTAGCTATTCCTGTTGCCTAGTTTACAGGCTAACCATCCAGACAACACAAAAGCCGCCGGAAAGTTGCCCTCGATTTTTAAAAATAAATAAATAAATAATAAAAATACTAGGTCTGTTAAGGTTCTATTTTAAATGTACTAGTGAACCAGTTCTATCCCCCTCAGATTGTGTGGAGGTGCAGTAGCCTGATTGCTATAGTATAGACTGTATAAATGTGTGAATAAGGATGCAGGCATATTAAACGCACACGACAGCAGCCTTACAAGCTGTCCCTGGAACACCTTGTGCTTCGTAGGTGACTCTCCCTGTGACTTGCAGCACCTTGACCTGTATTCTTTCCCGTGCCCCTGATGGCCGACACGGCCCTGCTGCAGAGTGGCGATCAACGTGGGTTTAGAAAGCAGCCCGGCCTCACTACAGCTGGTAGAGGTAGCACCAGGTTGCTGGAAGGAGGTGTGATGCAGTTAGCTGACGTGTGGGAGGATTCGGAGCGTTTGGAGCAAAGAAAGCTGAGCTCTGTCCTTGCTTTTTTGCTGGATGCACACTGCAGTCCATTGCACGGCTGGGGAGGGAAGTGAGTGATTTGCAGTAATGTGAGCCTGACATTTCCACCGGCAGCAGTTACTAAAGGAGATATTTGCTCAGCAGTGATGCGAGGGTCCATATCAGCGCTGATTGGTGGCCGCCTAGATAACACGTAACCTGGGAATGGGACCAACTCGTAAGCAGTGGACAGTCCGCTCATGGATGCGGTCAGAATAAAAAAAAAAAATTATTTTTCAAATGTGACCCGCCAATACCGATTTTTGCCAATTCTGATTTTCTTTTTAAGAACTATATTTGACAGCATATCCCTACAAAAATCTGCTTTTCTTCATTGCGATATGTTAATGTAAGAATTTTGTTAAACTTTACAATATCCCCCACTAAAGCTGCAGGATCTTTTCTCACTTACAAAGTCTCAAAATAAAGTGCTCTGTGACCAGAAAGAGCTAAAAGTAATTAACTGACAATGAGCTTCTGTACACCCAGCTTAATCTGCCATATTTTACTTTACCAAACAAGAGCAGGTGCAACAGGTTTAAATCAAACACGTCAGTTACTTGTATCTTTTGTTTAAATTCACCAGATAACACAACACCGACCTTTTTTCCCCACTTTTAAGACGAGTAAAAAAAGAAAATAAATTTTAAAAAGTCCAAGGTTGCAAATCTCCAAATAAAACTGAAGTGAACTAAAACTATATTCTTCCAAAATACTAGGTGCAGGGTAAAATTAAAACCAATGTCGCATGTTATGCCCATACGATTCCTGCATCGCTAGTAACCGAGATTAAGATTAGGCTTTTTCATACCTTCATACTGTACGGACATTTATAGTGCAGGGGCTTAAAGTTTCAGTAAAACATTTTTACTCTGTCATAGGATAAAACCTTAGCTAGCTTTTGCAATTTTAATAATTATTACTTTTCAAGATTTTCTAGTATATGTTTAATAATCAGTTTAACGTTTCACCTCTGGTGCTTCCCCCACGGTTTACTTTGACTTTACATGTATTACAAATTGCAAGATTGGCGTCTTCACTCACAGTGTAGAACTTCCATGGTAATGACACGTTGGCGTGCGACTGTACAGTGCAACGGGTTGGTTCGGTATCGGCAATCATGAGGCTAGTCTCAATCAATCAAATCAGCGGATTCATGTCCCTGGTCGACTAATCGCAGCATGTCTGTTTTCCTGACTTGCCTGTAATATCTGGATTTTGTTTGTTTGTGCATTCATTCATTCATTCATTCATTCATTCTAAAAAGTTCACAGTAATATCCATCTCGTGTTTTAATGGCCCGCAGGCGCTTATAAGAGCTCTGTGAAATGTGTTGTATTTGTGTTCGTCCCTCCTACCTGGAGCACCTAGTCGGTGAGGATGTGTCAAATTGGCGGAAAAACTGAATCGCTGCTTGTTATTGACACGTGTGCTTTCTGGGGACTAATGACTCATAGCCGACATTGTAGCTTGTTTGCTCGGTGATCTCCGCTGCAAGTGTGCAGGCCAGTGCGGCAATGGCAGGCTAGCTGTGTGTGTGCGTGTGCGTGCGCGTACCTGGAATCTGCATCTGACCCACAGCCCGAGGAATTTATTGCTCTGACTGCTCTGAGATGGAATGAGGCAATAATTTCTAGAAAATAGTAGTAATACGATAAGTTTCTGGAATATATGTGTGGGAAAACTGTCACATTTAGTCAGTACGCCTTGCCTGATCAAAATATGTTTGATGGGGGAGAAGATTTTTAAAAAAGATCAGTTCCAGAATTGGGACGTTATACGTACTCTTACCTCCTAACTACTTGCTAGCATGGGAAACAGTTTTTCCCCACAGAATGTTCCATTTGTTATGTATTGTTCACTGTTCAGGAATCTGCACGTTGCTAGTTATCGCAAGCATCCGAGATGTCAAAGTCTGATGAAGGAAACATGTTTATACCATAGATGTCAGCCCGGATGGTTGCACTCTTAAGACTTTGTCTTCTGTTATGCGCCCTGCTTCACACCTACGCCAGATTGACGCCGTTTGCATGATCAACGCTGCAAAAGTGCTGATGTAACAGTTGGCGAGTCGCATCATGTTCACGCTTTGATGCGGTCAGGCTTCTGCGGCCCTCTGGGTGTGCATGTGTTGCCTGTCCTGTCCTCCCACCCATATTTATGAAAGCCAATTTCTGCCGCCTATGTTTGCATGCATGCATGCATGCGTGTGTGTGTGTGTTAGGTCCTGAACCCTGCCGGTGTATGTGTGGGATGTGCTCTCTGTTCCTTTTCAGGGATGCACAGCCACACCGAACTTTTCTAGACATTACCTGGAGGGGCTGTGTGTGTGAACGCAAATGTCCAAGTAGTCATACCGGATATTAAACGGCCTTTACACGGTTAGGTCCCTAGGACTAAGTCCAGGTAACTTCCAGTTGACTCCCATGTGTGAATGGAGCAGTGAGAATTCTGGGGAATTCACCATAGACAAGTGCGTGTGTTGACGTTCTTATCATGGCACTGGCACGAAAATGGAAGAACGCAAACATCCGTGGGTAAAGAAGGGCCATTTACACGAAGAAGATCACAAAGAGCATGGCTAACCGTAGACATAATGAAATTCGGGAACTACCGTCCGTAAAGCTGTAAACAAAACGCTGCGATTTCCATAGCTTGCTTTTTGCATCATATCCTGCCTCCTGTGTGCTGTACCCAAGTGCCGCCTCTTATGTAAACCAGTACTTCTAGTAGGTGAATGCATTTGACATGAACCATCTTGGGTTGTGTGTCACGTGAAAGGGCAACTCCAGAAAATGTCCGTACTCGATCCTCCGGCGGATGTTGGGAGGTCATGTGTGAAAGCGGCTCAACCCCATGGAATGGGCCAAAGAACCCCCCCACCCCGCCAACCGTGAAATAGCTTGATCCTGAGCTGCGGTTCCTTTGCCAGGGTCTCTCTGGTGATGGCAAAGCAGCCCCCAAAAGGTCTGAGGCACTGTCCCTGTTCTGAGGGCCCTCCCATCGGGGACCTGGGCTCCTGCTCCCCCTCTATGTTTATCTGCGCGTCTCACGGGCCTGGGTTTGGCTGGGTGGTGGTTCCTGCCGCTCGTCTCACTCCTCGATGTCCCCGATTCTGTGCCTCTCCGCGAGACGGCCGGGGTCAACATCCTGCAGTGATGGGAGTGTTTGTGCCCGTTTGGACGCTGCTTGCGTGTGAGATTTTCTCACGCTCCCTCATTTCCCTGTCATGCTGTTCCTGTCATGTGTGGTTCCAGAAGGGAATCTGCATGGCTTTCAGTGATGCCTGGTGATTTCCCCCCCCCCCCCCGTCCCATGTCACGATGCCTCAGGCTGTTTATTCCAGCTGCTGTTACTCATCCAGCATTCTGGACAGTGAATTCCCTCCATTATTTAAAAAATCCTTTTTTCTTTTCTCTTCCTGCGCAGAGAGCAGCTGGCAAGTGTGCCCCCCCTCCCAGCCCACCGTGCAGGACGTGCCGAGCCCCTCC
>JAODJU010000002.1:19232891-19243981 GCA_026776725.1 Gnathonemus echidnorhynchus | reverse complement strand
AGCTCTCTTGTGCAGTGTCATCGTCCCCTTGCGGTCTTCCCGTCGGCCTCTATACTAACCAGACTAGCAGTGTAGGAATGTTAACTGCAACTGCCAGCATTACGCTACAGTGTACAGAAGCAGTTAGAGCAGTGTTTCCCAATCCGGTCCTCGGGGACCCACAGACAGTCCACGCTTTTGCTCCCTCCCAGCTAACTGCCAGACAGTCAAAACCAAAAACGTGGAGAATCTGTGGGTCCCTGAGGACCGGATTGGGAAGCACTAAGTTAGAGAAGGGGTTAGTCCCTCATACTGGCTCCCTCGTTGCCGAAAACAGCTGTGTAGTACCGTCAGTATGATTCAGCCCCACGGTCCCCTGGGAGAATCAGCCATTGTGGGCAGCAGGTAGCGAATGTCATTGTCCTGCTTAACGTTCTGCAGGGAGCTGTGTGGCAGCTCTCCGGCGATGCGGTCCTTTTGTTTGCGTGTGTCCACCCTCCTCACACTCGAGCCCCCCGCGGCATGCTGGTGGGCCTCACAGGGGCGGGGGGGTTTCTGTGCTTTTGGGACTGAGGGTGTAGCAGGGGCCTGGGAGTGACTTGGGTGTAACTGCTGTTAAGATGATGATTAATGCGAGTTGCCCTTGTTCAGCCTTTAGTTTGTTTTTGTTTTTCCTTTTGTTTATCATATTTTAAAACCTTTATCTGATTAATTCAGCTAAACATACATCCCTAGTTGTGTAGATTCCATTGATTGTGGGGTCCCCCCCCAACCCCCCACCCTGGCCAGACTTCCGTGACGGCTTGTCCCATGCTGCAGTGCCATATAAGGCAAGTGACTGAGAATTGTAGGTTGAAAGCTGTAATTTCTATTAATATCTGCTCCAAATGTGGATATGTCTCCATGACCCCTCCTTTGGCTCCTTATGGTCAGGCTGAGCCTCCCTAAGTAGATTAGGCTCAGGTTTGTTGGGTTCTGCTCGCTTCTGTGACCTGTAGCCATTCCCTGGATTTGATGGTGCGTTCCTTTTGAACTGGGAAGTCGGAATTTCCCAGTACCTAGTCGAAAATTTCAACTGGAATGCTGCCTGAAGTCGGAGTCCCATCTCGGAAAGTTGGAGGAACCTCTACAACCCTGAACTCAGAGTTCAAGATGGCTGCGTCCTTTATCAACAGAAATGAAGTCTGTAGTTATACACGGTTTATTAGTGATCATATCTTATTTGTGTTGCATTAAATCTGTCGTACACACAGTACTGTCCAACCGCTAATGTGGTCATGTTGCTACGGTGATTATATGTGCAAAGTTGAGTGACGCCATTTCCAGCTCCGGCATTGCAGTGCTGTTGTTGGACTGAGTGGTGCCAGGCCTTGTATATGCACTGTGCAGGCACTGATAGTGACCGATAACCTCTGTGCTGTCACACTAACTCAGACTTTGCCCTCATTTTGCATAGATTTTGCTTAATTTTATGTAAAGCGAACCTGATGGGACTTCTATCCCCTCCCAACTACGCACTCCGGGAAGTTCACAGCTGGGTGTGCCAAGTGATGTTAAAGGTCTGCTTATTCCTGAGAAAGGCCCTGAACCGTCGCCTCTTCATGTGGAAAAGTACTGACTGTGCCCTCCGCCCTTGGAGGCTCATGTGCCCCTCCCAGATCACGTAGGCAAGATCTTCACACAGGCCGCTGCTGCTGTAAGCCCTAAGCTGACAGTGCGAGTGTCACAGCTTAACAGAGGGCTGCTTCAGGGCAGTCTGGGAGGAGCAGGCGATGGGACGGTGCTGGCCTTCCTGGGGCCACGGTGCTGGGTGGACTGGGCCCTCCTTGGGTTTTACCATAACTGACAAGTTAGTACAAAATAAAGGGGAGGGGAGATTCCACAGCACATTAGATGGAAAGTACAGAAGCTCATCTAGAGCTGAATGATTATACCCCTGGAATTTGTACTATAGTTAGTTATTATTTATTTGGGGGGGGGGGTGGCATTATGATGGGAGTTCTTTATGTAATGATGTTGGACAATGGAAAAAAATCCCTGGGGGAATAAATCTTATCTCATTGTTGCTGTTGTTGGCATAATGTAGTATCTTTCCGTTTTGTTCGTGAGCCTGCATTTCTGAAAAAAAGGAAGCGTTATTTTTTGAAGTCATGCACTCTTTCCTTCCCCTCGGCTTCAGAGAAGCGAAGGAAATGCGCTCGTTTTTAAGTCATACCTGAACACTGCATGCCCACACTCTTTCTAATTGATAGCCCAGCTTAAGTCATGTGTATCTACCTCACAGTTCCATTCGACAGATTTAGCTTGACGGACTCGCGTTTAGACACGTGTTGCATGATGCTTAGTGCTGGTTTAAGAAACGTTGTATGAAAATGTATAAAAGGGGGGAAATTGCTGACTTTGGAACAATGTGGATTAAGCAGCTCAGTCCCCTGTTTTGAAATCGCTCAAGCAGAACGTTATTTGCTATTGATGCACTTATTTATGAAAAGGATTACTTCCGCAAGTTTAAAGTTTTTGTTTTAAAGTGTATTTTCTTCACAATAAATAAACCATATTTATGTAATTATTCAGGTGAGAGAGAGAATTCTAATGCTGAATTCTCACAGGAAGATGATGTTATTGCGCTATAGGTACTGTACTTGCTAGTAACATGAAGACTATGGACTCTTCAGTTACAGAGGAGTCCCCTCGCGCATTCAATAGTTTGTTCTTAAAAAACAAAACTGTTATTTCGCCGGAGATTCGTCGGGGCAATAAACGGCGACTGTGGTTCGGATACGTGTGGCACACGATAAGGGAGTGATAGGCAGGTACAGGCAGCCGCCCCCCACCGGCCCCTGCCGGCAGCCGGCCGGGCGGCGCGTGCTCGCGGGCGTGTATTTGCATGCGCTTTGCATACAGCTGCACACACTGAATGCGCGCGCCGATCTCCCGCCTCGTGCTGGGCGTCTACAGTACTTACTCAAGTTTCCTCGATAAGTCGCTGCCCTTTGTTCCCGGGTCCGGGTCCGGCCCCCCGGCCGCTCTCTGCGGCGGCAGGTGTGTGCCTGTGGGGGGGGGAGGTATTCGGCAATGTGACTCTGGGGCTGGTTCATTATCTAGGTCGCACCGCTGGGAAGGACACGAGCTGGTGGGATTTTAGGCGCCTGTTTTAAGAGGGGTTCGGAGAAATGCCCCTGCGCGCCTCTGAGCAGCACCACAGTGGGCATGGGGCCGTAATCCGGGAGTCACGTGGGCATGTGCCGAGAAATATATCTGTCAAGTGTGGGATGAGAAGCTGGGAGTGTGCCGGTCCGATGGCCCTGTAGTCTTTGGAGCCTGCCAGCTGTCCCTGGTCCCAGTAACCCTATATGCAGGGCCGTCTATCTCCCAGGACTCTTCTACACTTCAAATCTGAGTTTTTCTTTCTTTTTGTTAATTGTGAATGCCTGCCACTAAATTAAATTAAACATTCAATTATCCCCATTTTTTTCTAATTAGTTACAGGTCTCTCTCACTAGATCTCTGCCTTTGGTTGTCCTTTGAAACTTTTTCCTGTTTTAATCAGGTGGTGGAATAAGGATTTGACGTAATTCTTATATATTTATGTGAATATCAACCAAACATTCAGATTTGGTATAGAACAGTTATATGGGGACTATATCCTTAACTATTTTGATAGCTACTGGAACCTTTACATGCACAAAAACCAACATACAGGGTTTTTTTCTTCTCAATTTTGTAATGGTGGAAAGATACGGAACAAAGTAAAATGAGTCCCTAATTCTATAAGAAATCCTGAAAACTGCCCTTCCTCTTTTTTTACCCATCAGAGGAGTTCTGGTGAGAACCTATCCCATAGAATGCTTCCGTCAAACAGCCTTTCCTTGCAGCTCCTTTCTGATGCTCCCCAAGCCTTCGTTTTAACACTTCTGGTATTCATCTTCCATCCATCACCTTCCGTATCCACACTTTGGAAGCTGTGGGGTTCACACATTTGTTTCACACGTTTATACGCTTCTAGGACTGAACAGTGTAGTTGGGAAAAGCAGACAGTAGAACAGCACACTTTGGTCTGTTGATAAAATAGTAACGATCATTTTAAGTGATCATTTTACACAAGTTTTTTCTTTTTGTCAACACACCGATTAGTTTAAGCTGAGTTCAAGGATGGTTTTTCAGAGTCTGAGCTCAAACTCATCTTTTCACTGGTTGAAATATCCCATTAAAAAAATTCGGTATTTCAGCATTCCAGTATGATGATTTCACTTTTAGGTTGTATAAATGTTATTATGACTGATGGAATGACTTACTATATTTTGTTGTCCCCCCCCATTTCCCATAGACTCGGAGTGGAGATCCCCTGAGCTGTTTGGACCGGACCATGTCCGGCTGCAGAGGGGTTGTCTGCATAAACCCAGAGCCTGTCTTGGGCGACTTCAGGGGGTCATTTTCACCAGCAGACGGCCTGGGAAGGACAAGCATTGGGCCCCTCAGTGAAAGTGAGGAGGAGGAGGAGGAGGAAGGTCAAAGGAAGATTGACAGCGAAGGAGGACAGCATAGTGTCTTTGAGAGAGACTGTACAGAACTCGACTTGACCCTCATAGAGGAGAATTAAGAGTTAAGTGATGGCATTCAGTGCCCCATGGGAGAGGCTCTCAGGAACACAGCTGCCCTCCCAGGGAACTCCGACTGGGCTCTATAATCACAAAACAGATTAGGCTAATATAAGATTAATTCATGCAGGTAGCCATGGACACTGTCCTTCCAGCAAAATACATTCCAAAATGTGAGGCCAGCTGCAGAAAGTCCCACTAAGCGCTAATGATCAGGAGGTCCGACAACATCTGCCACTTCTCCCCGAGAGCGAGCCTGCTTTGGGCACTTGGCAAGACGCTCTTCAGCAGAACAATGGTTACCCTGGCAGACTGGCGCGGTTTCCATCAGCCAACTCCTGGCTTTTCAGCTCCTTTCATCCACCTCTTTTTCTTTAATGAATTGACAGCTTTGTTTTTGGCAAAAATGCAGTACTACAACGCACATTTTCTGCTATCCTACTACCTGATGAAATGAATTTGAATCAGCATAAGCCTTAACACAAAAGCCAGATTTTTTTTTGTTTCCTTTTAAAACCAACAAAGGAGAATGTGTAGCTGTTATGAAAGTTTAGTTATTTTGCTCTTGTTTTACTTCTGTGGTGTTTATTTCTGACGTCAACAATTCAAATTTTGACTCTGGAAAGGATACAAAAATGTATGATGAATGCAGTGTTGTAAGCAATGTTTAAACTGCAGTCATTCTGTAGGGCACAATGTAATATTGTACAGTGATCGTTAGTTCAAAAAAAAGTTTGTGTATAAAGAGACCAGTTTAGGTTGTGGGCAGTAACCTGTCAGAGAGGATTTGTATTGTATGTTACAAGAAGGCAATTTCCTCTTATACAATTTGTGTACAAATAAAGTTTATTAGAGATTAATTTTACAAGAAACAGTTGGTGTAGAAAGTTTCTTTGTGTGTTTGTACTATCACAGTTTGCAATTAGGACCCCCAGGTATTGCACCTCCACAAAATATCTGTCTGTTGGAAATACTGTGAAACAGGATTAAAATTGACTTGAATCTGCTTGAAGGTTCATACTGTGCTGGTGTGTGTCAGCATGTCAGTGCTAAGTTGGCACAAACGGGCATGCACCAAATGGTCAAGTAAACCATTACCAGATCACGTTAATGTGTTTATGCATTGTAAACAGTCAGGATCCTTCCTGGAAAACCTTTTTAACAAGCTCAAAGGCATAGCAATACAACACATATGTATTTACAATTACAGGCAGGCCAGTCTGCCAATCAAACGTTTAGAAGCTAACGGACTGAATTACTTCGTTTCTAGAAAGAAGGGCTTGCAGCCTTTTAATTATATCGCTCAAAAAGAGTCGTCAAAGCAAGGTACGGGAGTATAGTGACCTCTAGTGGCCGAAATAGTTAACCTCAAGCTGGCGGTAACTATTTACAAAAAGCAAGAGGCATTTACTACCAGTGTTGCACGCAAACTCGGTTTACTATTTTAAATATCAAAAACGATTAGTTGTGTATTTTTCCTGATTTAGAAGCAGACTCGACTTGGACTGCTACTAAAGTCAAGAATACTTGCAGTTTCTTCTGGGTAAATGGGGGCGCTGTTCTATTTTCGCTTCCTTCATATCGGAGGGGACCCTCTCTTTGTGCGTCACAGAGGCGTCCGCGGCGGCCTGACCTCCGCGAACCGGCTGCTTCCTCTTTTTCAGTTTTTATGGCGATAAGGAGTGGGGGAACCGTGCAAACTCGCTCACGCTGTCTTGGCACGACCGAAAGACGCCGCAGGTAAATAGCCTGCCGGGATCGCTCAGTGCAGTGCGGAGGGGTGCCGTGGAAACGGATTACACGTTTGCGCTGTATTTTAGGACGAAAAAAGTGACTTTTGTGCTACTCCTATCTGCCTGCGAAGATCTACATAGGCTTCCTCTGCTTGTTTGTCTGTGCCCCCCCGCCCCACCACACGCAGCGCTGCGCGGACAGTATTAACCCTCCCTCGCTTGTGATCTCCGCTCGACATCACGCTGCGTTTCCTCGCATGTGCTAATACATGGCTTTTAACATTTAAATTTTAAACAGTGCTGTCTGTGAGCGATGTTTCCACGGCTAGACGGAAAAAACCGGTGGACACAGGTGGCTTTAGTTGCCTAGAAAGCTGCTGATATTTTTGCAGTAAAAGTACTGAGCAGTGTAAATCATGTGCAGTGCCGACGAAGGAATAACTAACTGATACCTGCAAATGTATTTTTACTTGTATCTTTTTTGCAAATCTGATTGTGGAGTTTTTCAAATTCAGTATCCATGTATAATTGATCTAAAATATACCGCAGGTAATAGCCTGTCGGGATTGCCCAGTGCAGTATAATTGATCTAGATTATACATATGTACATTTATCCAGTGTGAAAATTAATGACAACTCGACATGCCTTAGTTGCGAGTGATGTTTTAGAAAGTCATTCCTCCTGATTTCCTTCTATAATCTTCAATTTCGCTATGCTCGTCTGTCATTGGCTCCGGTTACGGACGTTTCATGCCTTTACCGGAGCACCGCCCCCTCTGACGTGCCTACCGCCGTCGCCTGGAGACCGCGCGGGTGTTCGCGAGCTCTGCTAGAAAGTCCGGTCGATGTATTTCAGGGTCCACTTTGCTGTTACTTTGCTTAGTTTTGTCTTTCGTTCTCTCCAGTTCGTAACTGCAGTCCGTTTAACAACCAAAACCAGCTTGCTTTGTAATGTATCGTTTCTCTCGCCTGCCTTGTAAGGCGTAGTGTTTGTTCGTATTTTGCTTCGTCGTTTATGGTTGACTTCCCTACAAGTTTTCGATACAAGTTTTTGAGCCACTAAAACCGAAGAATTTTAGTTTCTGCTGCATTTAGTTTTATTTCTGTGTGCAAAACATGAGTAATTAACAATTTCATATTATTTGTCAGCAATATGTGTCTTTTTCTCTGACCTGAAACTTCTTATGAAATGAGCAATAAATCACATACGTAATGCCGTACGGAACATGGGAAAGTGTCAGGCGTTTAATTTTTTGGCTTTATGTTTATGACGCGTTTTTGTGGCGTCATTGTGCGCCTCCGCGGACGAACGCTGCAAATTTGTGTCCGCGCAGCTCTTGACACACTGCGCATGATCGATTCGCTGGTGTCCACTTTAAATACTAACATGGATGCTTTTGACGAGCACTGGGGTGGTTTCCAAACACAACAGAATATTTACAAGGTAATAAAACTGTTATATACATGTAAAGGCGTGTGTATGTAAGTGCCGACCTGTCTCGAATTGAAAATCTCGCGCCAGCCAGCTGAACCAAGTTGGCAACTGCCTCTGAATTTGTAAAACATAGAGAGAGGGACGTACACTTCACTGTTGTGGTACGTGTGGAGGGAATATCAGAATAATAATTTGTATTATCAATAAGAAAAATATAAATACAACACGTTGTGCGCATATGCCCGGCTTCACCGAAGAAGTATGAATGTTTCCGTGTACGCATATGTAGAGTGGATACTCGAATGCTGCACTTTTACTGAGACATATGAACCAGCCATTAAGGCCAATTCATACTTCACTTTTCCGCGTGCGCTTTCAGTTGCGGATGAGGGGACGTGACGTAATATTCGTCATCAGGGGTTGGCTGCTAACAACTGCGGTCGGTGCGCGTGTAACCCAAATTTTTATGTTTAGCGGAAACCTTGCACGTCGACTGCGCATGTGCAAGATAATTGACCAGTTATATCCAGTAGGTGGCATGTATGTAAACTTTGTCCTGTCAATTTGTTTAGCTAACAGTAAATATCAATAGCTCTAGAAACATCACCTATATTTGTTCACAGACATTAAACTATGGGGACAGTGCTCACCATGTAACTTTTATAAATATGCGTTTATACGTATTTTTTTAATAATGGCACTATGTCAAGTTCACCATCAGTAACTGTAAACAAGACAACTGAGCTATGGAACATGAAATGCATACACAGACATTATTTTGGTTTATCCATGTCACGTTGCAGCGAATAGCAAGTGGTCAAGTGTAGTGGAATCACAAAACTATTGCAAGGGAACGCAAAACGATTTCAAAAAGTATTTTCCCACCCTGACCTATTAGAGGCAGCATATATTCCACCTATGTCTTGATTTTTAATGATTTCTACCCAAAATCATATTTTATCAGAAGAATCTGAATAGTACTTTCAGTAAGAAATGTGATCAGGCAGAGGTAAATGTTAAACATATTTACTGTCCAAATTGTTTGTCAGACAAAGCCTGGTTAAGAATTTTTACAAAAGAAAGTTAGACGTGAAACTTGAGGTTATAAACCATATCACATCCTGCTTTTGCGTAAGCTTCATTCACACCTAGGAGACGACATCTGCCCTCTGCTGGTCTGGAGGAATATCATTGCAGTATGCATGCGTATCTTGGCACATTGACCTCCGTACCCTTGGGTAACTTGTATTTTTGCGTTGATCCACAGGGATCTCTGATGAGTAGGTGAGGGGGAGAGGCAAGTGAATTAGCAAGACAGAAGGACACTGCTGTGGACACCTTAATCCTCCCGGTAAGTGGGAAGGATGAGCGAAACCCTGCCTGCTCTAAAACCCGCAATCACTGGCTTCCTAATGCCTTGGATGTGCCCACTCTTCCTCCTATGTTACAGCCACATAGGACCCTGTAGGCAGAACAAAGATTTATGTGTCTTGTCCTTGTTTCCATGGCAGGGCTTGTGGCTGTGTGCACTTCCTCCTTAGTGTCTGTGTTACCGTGCGCTGCTGTGCTGTGTGGTTCTGTCGTGCCTCCCTGCCCTGGCCCAGGTGACAAGTGCCGGTTGATGGCTATGATGGACAAACTCAAAGTCAAGCGACAGAGACTGGACCGCATCTGTGAAGGTCAGTGCCAGGACGATCCCAGCAGGTTACTGGGGGTATAAATGTACATGGCGTTTCGTTAACATGTCTATACTGGCATTATTTTTCTAATACTGGAAATATTGCAAGGAAATTGCTTCAGGGAGTCAAATGTACAAAGATCGATTGTGTACCTTTTCTTAATTTGAAGTTTACCAAGTCGGTAGTTTTACATTAATATATTCCAATAAAATCACGTTAGAACTGACAGGATTATTTTCCCAAAATCTAGGGAAGGTTGAGGCCACCCAGGACCCTCTTGCGTCACTTCATGCTCTCAGGTTGACTGGAATCCACCCCCCCCCCCCCCCCGGCAGTATTTCTTTGTTCAGTGTAACTCCACATTCCTGTTTGGGGAAATGGAAAACCATGTTAGTACCAAATCTCCCATGACAGTCGAGCCATTGAATAAACAAAACGTTCTTGAGTGTTTCTCTTAATAGTAAAATTTGTGTCATGTGGTAAATGTCCACATAAACACGCTGGGTAGGGAACCTCCCAGCCACGTCTGAAGTCAGTTAAAATAGCAGTAAAGTAGCTTCAGAGTTATGCTCTTGTAAAGATGGTGCATGCTGTTGATATTCATTTTAGTTATGTGCCACATTGTGATATTTCGTCACAGTTACCTTTGAAGTTAAGTAAGGATCTTGCATATCTGTTTAGCTGCTGTCACAGAGGCACAGTGACACTGTACTCACGCCTCCTTTGCTGGAGGCTCGGTTTCTGTCCTGGCCTGTGTGCGGAGGTTCAGTGTGTCTCTCTGTGTACGAGGATCTCCTGCTTCTGTTCCTACAGCAAGCTTTGATGTCAGTTGATCTCTAAATTGCCCATAGTGTAGGGCTGCACGATATTGCATTGCAGTTATGTGGCACATGTGCAGTAATCACCAGAGATGACAGACGTAAACATTTGACCGGACGCTGGCTTTTCAGTACTATACGGACGTTTACTAACAGCCAAAATTTGGTAGGCAGATTAGCAGTACGCCTAAAATATTAATTAGGGGTGTATTATAACACCCAAAAGTTAAATATCTGTATAGATTCCTTATGTTTAATAAACTACAAAGAGCACCGCCACAACAGTAATGTCTTTCTACCTTGTTTATCCACAATATCTCCTATTTCAAAATTTGTTATGGCTGCTGACCTGTCCCTTTCTTCACCGCTGCTTCTGTGATTTACCAACACAGGAGCATGTGGGATATTCTCGCGAACCATATTTATTAAACACTGGGATACGTGTAATTTATACAAATTGCTAACTTTTGGACATTGCAATACGCCATTCTTTAACATTTTAGGTGTACTATTAATCTGCCTATCAAAAGTAAACACCCATATAGTTCTGAAAAGCTTGCATTCTGAAAAGCCCACTGACAGCCTGGCTAACGACTAAATTAGCAAGAAAACAATAAAAGATTGAAGGCTTCTGCCCTGAGGGACCTGCTTCCTTGTTCTAGGTACAAAATGTCAAAAGGCCATTCACAGGCTGGTTTTACTGTTGTCATCTCAAGTTTTTCTACAGTCGGTTAATCCAGTGGTTCCCAAACTGGGGGGCGCGCCCCCCTAGGGGGGCGCAGAGGTATTGCGGGGGGGGCGCACCAACGGGATAGCCTCAGGGACGTGCGCCACCCTAAAAAAATCTC
>JAODJU010000002.1:19221339-19232791 GCA_026776725.1 Gnathonemus echidnorhynchus | reverse complement strand
TGAATGGGGGGGGGGGGGCTCAATAATGTACCTATCTAGAAAAGGGGGGCCCTGCAGAGAAGGTTTGGGAACCACTGGGTTAATCTAACAAGAAGGGCATGCTGTCTAATCCTGTTGTCTCGACCTGGCTGTGTACAGCACCTTGAAGACAGAATTTTTGCAGTGAGGCATTGGCCTGAATGCCTCTGGTCTGGAGGACCATGTCAGCAGGCATTCCAGATCCGTCATCTGCTATGGCAGCTACAGCAATGATCTGCCTGCGAATTTCCTGTGTATCATGTGATGTATGTATTATCACTGTCACAACGAGTGCTTCTCTGTGGGTATGTCAGTCATTCTCAGTGTGATGCCTTTCCTATCAAGTGAAATAGTATTTTTACTGGTTTTTTCCCCTTTCTTTAAATTACAATCCAGACCACAGATGGGATACTTCTGGGGTATACATTTTTCATCCTCCACTCTCTCTTGCTATGTCACTATGAATGTGTTCAGAAGCAGGAAGCCATTTTGACTCTGTAGTGGTAGCGTATCTTGAAAACCTGCTTGAGGAATCACCCTGGTGGTTATCTCAGATGGTTGTGGAAGGACCATGGATAGAAGGGAGTCAGTTGTACACAACTGTCAAGTAGATTAAGACATGGACAGTATAGAGTCAGTCAAATCAAATTTTATTCAGTCGATTATTGTCCTCAGAGCATTTTAGAGTAGAACCATCCAGAATCTTTGTGGGAAGAATTCTAAGTGTCAGGTGGGCAAACCACTATTTGTCGGTCAAAACCTTGACAGCTTTTACCCATGAAGGAAGATTCCTGAACGAAAATACTGATGTTTGTTGTGTGCAGACTTAGCCTGAAGGACTTTGAGGGGCTGAAAATGTGCTGCTGGGGCCTGAGGAGCCGTGGAGGGCGTTTGAGGCACCTGGCCAGTGCAGCATGAATCAGATCCACCATGAGAGGTCGTCTAGGTCACACCGCACACATCAGACTCTTACGGGACCTCAGGACCAGTCTGAAAGCGTCCCCGTCAAACTTGCAGCACAGCTCGCGTGGGTTGTTTTGGAAGGACTGCTGACAAATTCTGCACAGTGCAGGTGTTTCAACCTGGCGGTTCCTCAGGAAGATCCCGTCTGCAGCACCTGCCAGCTGTTGCCATAGGCAGTTTAATTTCATCAGCTCTTAATTTGTCTAACTGCTATCGCAGAAATTGTCTCGTCTGCTCAAAACTGGGTGGATGGTTTAAAAAAAGTCGCCTAACTAGATGCATGGAAAGGACCGTATGAAATTTACACCAGTGCTTTCCATAGCTGATTTTTATAGAGCCGAAGTGTTTCCTCTTCTCTGACTCGTCCATCTGACTTGTATAGAGCACGCCAGGCATTTGCTGAGCTGAGGAAGCAGGCTGTTTTAAAATTAGACGGCTTGGCCAGGTTGTACTTTGCTCCTGTAAACATCAATCTCCATTATCGAGGGTATTCAGCATCTTGTCATAAAATGCTGAGGTGTTTTTCGCTGCTTCCTGTCGGGAAAATATCGGCTGCCTCCCGAACGGGTTTCGCGTCTGTGTTGGGCTCGAATGCTTTCCGGTGATGGTCTGGGAGCTGTTTGCAGAGGGAAGTGGAGCTGTGGAGCTTGAGATGGCGGCTTCCCATTACCCACTTGCTGAACTGCGCAGGAAGCGCAGGCCGTCTGCGCAGCTCGTGTGCTTCTGAAAATCAACCAAAGGTGGCCGGTCACATTAAAGAAAGTAGAAAGTAGAATGATTAGCCAAGTAATAGGATCCCAAAATGCTGAGAAGGGATTATTGATTTTGAAGGTTCTGCGGTAAGTAGGCTGTAATATTAAAGGGAGATTTACATGCACTCACATTGGATCAGAGACTCCAGGCTCCAGGCTGTGTTCCCAGCGGGTGGGTGTAATCAAGCCTTTATCCAAGTTCGAAATGTGCCCCCAGAACTGTGACCCTGGGAGCAGTCAGGTGGGACGCGGTCCTTGCTGTCCGTGGGCGGGGTCTGCCGCTGTTTCTCCATCTGAGATAGTGAGTACCAGACAAGAGGTCAGCGTTTGAGGGGGTATCACCAGTGCAGTTTGGGGGAGGGCCGTATCCGATCGGAGGTGTGTGTGGGTGTGTGAGAGTGATCGAGCACCACCGGGCTGACTGGAATTTTTCTCGAACTTTCCACCCTCATTATCCGCCCCAAGGAATGTCTGTCTTTGGTATGAATTTGGTAGGTGTGGCTTTCCAGTTACCTCAAATTACTCTTTGTATTTTTGCACCTCTTCTAGGGTTTACAGACTTCTTGGATCAGTTTCTCTGTAAAATGACAAGTATTTGCATATTGGTTGTCTCTGCATGTTAGTGGTTGTTAAATTTGTGCCCCCCCCCCCCACTGCCCTAAGCCAAAGACTGCTGCGTTACCCTGACACGCTGAGTGACTGGACAGCTCGGGACAGGTCTACACCAGCTGCCCAGTGTGACCCCAGTGGTCTTTTTTCGTAAATGACTGTGGGGGAAGCTGCCTCCTGTTTCTGGCCCTGAGCTCTGCCCATGTATGTTAATGTGGTTAGTGCTGGTTGGCTGATGCTGAAGGACCTCAGTCTGTGATTGGAGGCAGGCTGTGGGGGGAGGTGCTGGGCATGTGTGGCAGCCAGTATTATGCCTGACGAGATCAGTGCGCCACTGTGTGTGACAAGGGAGGGAGAGATTGTGAGGGATTGAGAGAGAGAGAGCGTGTGGACGGACGGCTGGGAGACTCGAGCATGCAAGGTTAGAGTTTTTGTACAAAATAGCTTTTGTCTGCGATTCTGACTGTTATGATGGGGGGTGGGGCTGTATGTGCTGTTTTGGACATTCTGCATGCCCTTTGAGTGTGTGTGTGTGTGAGGGCGGCCAGAGACGGCGCACGGCACTGCAGCGCACTGGATGTGGCAGTGACCCTCCCCCTCCCATCCTCCCTGTGCCCTTCGCCGTGAGCAGGAGACCCCGGGGGGGGGGTCCTGAATGACTGCTGAATGAATGGCATTGTGTGAGGCCCCGCCCGTGCTGATTGGCTGTTACGCACATGCACAGTCGAGTAGCTGGCGCCTTTGTGCACGTGTGGCGGGCCGAGCCGCGGCGGTCCTGCTCTGCACCGCTTTCCGAGTCGCACCAGGCTACGGCAGACTGTAGCCGGGTTCTGTTTTAACCTGCCGCCTCTGAATCATTCTGGGTGGGGTGTCTGGAAGCCACCGAGCCTTCATTGTGTGAATCTGCCTTGGGGGGGGGGGGGGGGGGTGTTAAGATCAGTGCAACATGCCCCCCGCCCCCCCAGTGACGGTTTCTGACGTTCAGTTTGTGTTTGCTGTGTCCATATGCATAAACGTGCTTCTGGTGTTTGTCCTGCTCTTTGTGCTGCCGCTTTCCATTCCCGCCCCATGTCTCATCCCCTCCCCCTACGGTTTCTGAACACCTGTCACCAGACTCCTGTCAGCCCTCTGGGCTGGTGTATGCGTCTCGCTGCCTGTGCGTGTTTCTGTGTGGTTTATGATGCAACCAACCAATGGCGTCCGATTCTGGGTGTTTATTTTCATGTAGGTTGTAGGAGAACGGGTCCAAGATGGACCGAGAAGGATGAGGAAGCTTTTATAGTAAAGACAAAACTGCTGTCAGCCTGCCCGTTGTTGGACTTCTCCCTGTCCATCATGCCTGTAACCTTTAACCTGCATTCATAGTTTCTTGGGATCAATTTGTTGGGGTGTTTGTGTCCTGAATTGCTGTATAAAAGGACTGATTAGCATCAGCACAAAGCCAGGCTTTCAAACAGAGCATGAACAGCACAACATGGAGTGAATATCCTCACTGTGCCAAGTGGTTTTACTACCAGCACCCCCTGCAGGTCTGTGCTGTAAGTGCACCAGATGTGCATGTATGTGCCTGTGATGGTAAGGCACTGGTCTCAGTTGTTCCCTTGGTGTGTGAGGCTTTTCTCATTAGACTTGTGCTTTCTCTGCTAACGTCCCTCTGCTGACACCTAGGGGGTGTGTTGGGGGGGGGGGGGGGGGTTTGAGGGGACAGAGAGGCCTTTAATTACAGCCCAGCGGTGAGTAAGAGTAGGGTGGTGTTGGCTTTGCACAGGCTTACAACAGGCAAGGGATTGTCATGTCTCCCCTCACATTCTGAGACGTCCCTGGCACTGGGCGGGGTGGGTGGGAAGGGTTGGCAGTGTGCAGGGGGAGGGGTGGCGGGAGCAGCTGTCACGTTTTGGGGGGGGCTGCTGACCAGTTGGCTGCTTCCTAGGACAAAGGGGTGTGTGTATGTGTGGGACAGAGAGAGAGAAAGAGAGAGAGGAGAGTCAGGAGGAGGAGGTCAGCCCTGCAGAGGGCCTGTCTGATCAGTGTTCTCGGGCTTTATTTTCTATAAATGGCGAGCTGGGTGGGACAGACACCAGCTCCCTTTAATCTCTGTGGTCCACGTCCACCATCGCCACCTTGTGGTCTGCTGGAGCCTGTCTCTCGGCTTGTTGGCATGCCTTCTGTCACGAAGTGTTTGTTAATGTCACAGCGAGTCTCAGTTGGCACATTAGTACAACCCAGCCGCTCACTGGTGGATGCGTGGTTAGGATCTACATTAAACTCAACACACACAATATTGTATGGTAAAGGTGTTTGCGATTGGGATGTTTTGTTTTGCTAAAATGTATCTCTCCTTCCCCAGGCATCCGCCCCCCCATTTTGAACGGGCCGATGCACCCACGCCCCCTGGTGGCCCTGCTCGATGGGCGTGACTGCACGGTGGAGATGCCCATCCTGAAGGATGTGGCCACAGTGGCGTTCTGTGATGCCCAGTCTACCCAGGAGATCCACGAGAAGGTCTGTGTGTGTGTGTGTGTGTGTGTGCGCCTCTGTGTTTCTGTACGCGGCTGGGAGCTCATGGTGTCCCCTCAGCAAGGTAGCGAATGCGCACGCTTTCATAGTGATGGCACACGAAGAGCAGCGTGATCCAGGCATGCGTGTGCAGTTGTCCAGCTAAAGAAGAACGTCAGACTGCCGGAACAATATGCAGATGCCACTTCAAAGAGACGTGGCCCATTGGCCGCAGCACGTCAGCACTGAGCTTCCGTCTGGCCGGCAGGTGCTGAACGAGGCGGTGGGCGCCCTGCTCTATCACACCATCATGCTGTCCCGGGACGACCTGGAGAAGTTCAAAGGCCTCAGGATCATCGTCCGCATCGGGAGCGGCTTCGACAACGTGGACGTCAAGGCCGCCGCCGAGCTTGGTGGGTAATGGCCGCCCGTCCGCATCCTCCCGCCTGTCTTCCCGATCCTCACCCCCGCCCTTCTCCCTGTCCCCAGGAATCGCAGTGTGCAACGTGCCGTCGGCGTCCGTGGAGGAGACGGCCGACACCGCGCTCTGCCTGGTGCTGAACCTGTACCGACGCGTCACCTGGATGCACCAGGCTCTGCGCGAGGGCACGCGCGCCTCCAGCGTGGAGCAGATCCGCGAGGTGGCCGGGGGCGCAGCCCGCATCCGCGGAGAGACCCTGGGCATCATCGGCCTGGGTGAGTCCGGGGTGGGGCGGAGCGAGGGGCGGACCGGTGTCTCTGCCACTCTCTGCAGTTAAAGTCCCAAGCTCACCCCCGCCACTGCGGACCCCTGCCCTCAGGTCGCATCGGCCAGGCGGTGGCACTTCGGGCGAAGGCGTTCGGCTTCGGCGTGATCTTCTACGACCCGTACCTGCCGGACGGCGTGGAGCGCTCACTGGGTCTTCAGCGCATGGCCACGCTGCAGGACCTGCTCATGCACTCGGACTGCGTGTCGCTGCACTGCAGCCTCAACGAGCACAACCACCACCTGATCAACGACTTCACCATCAAGCAGGTCCCCCGCCTCAGCACCCGTCATCGTGCCCATGCTGTCACGTATCCGTCCGGCGTGTTTCTGCAGCTGACGGCCCATGTGACCGTGTCCTCCCCCGTAGATGCGCCAGGGCGCCTTCCTGGTGAACACGGCAAGGGGGGGGCTGGTGGACGAGAAGGCGCTGGCTCAGGCACTGAAGGAAGGCCGTATCAGAGGGGCTGCTCTGGATGTGCACGAGACCGAGCCGTTCAGGTCCGCCGCTGTTCACACTCATGCACTCGCATGCACACTGAGTGCGAATCACTGATTAAACTCGTCAGCCTGGATGTCCTCCCTGAAATTTGGGCCGCCCGTTGCCATTGAAACCTTACCCCCACGCTCCCTGTACTCCCAGCTTCTCGCAGGGCGCCCTGAAAGACGCCCCCAATCTCATCTGCACCCCCCACACATCCTGGTACAGCGAGCAGGCCTCCATCGAGGCTCGTGAAGAAGCAGCCAGGGAGGTGCGACGTGCCATCACTGGTGAGTGGGGGGGGGGGGAGGGGCCTAGCATGCTAATGGGGTGGATTACCAGCGGCGATTGGAGAAATCTGGCTCTGACACTTGGTGGGTGGGGCAGGTAACACAATAGTGCCGTCAGTCTCTGTCTCTCCTTCCAGGTCGCATCCCTGACAGCCTGAAGAACTGCGTCAACAAAGACTACCTGATGGCGGCCTCTCAGTGGCCCAGCGTGGAGGCCACAGCTCTGCACCCGGAGCTGAATGGTGGTGGCTACAGGTGGGGCTGAGGGGGCCCAGGGTGGGGCTGAGGGGGCCCAGGGTGGGGCTGAGGGGGCCCAGGGTGATGCCGGAGAGCTGACTGCCATTCCTGTGTGTCTGCAGGTTCCCCGCAGGGCTCATCGGCGTGACTGCTGGCAGCCTGCCCGGGGCAGGGCCAGGCGTGGAGGGCATCGTGTCCAGCTCGCTACCCCTCGCCCACGGCATCGCGCCCATCTCACATCCCCCACACACCCCATCGCCGGGCCAGCCCTCAAAGGCGGAAGGGGACAGAGACATGCCCACCGATCAATAGCCCCCCGGCACATTCCACGCCCCCCTCCCCCTACTCCCTGTCCACCACCCCAAAAGCACATGGACGCCGGTGTCCATGACGCTGTCCGCCCAGTCCGCCGAACAAAAACAGCCAGGAAGAGAGCTGTGCTCCCAATTTCATCCTCACCCTGTACCTTCTTCTTAAGGCTTCTGGTTTTTTCTTTTGTTCTGTTTCTGAAAAAAACCCCCCCAAAGCTGGAGATTTTTCCCCCGTGGTTGTAGGAGGTGTTTGTATTTCTTTTGTCTTACTTGCTTTTGTTGGCTGTGGGATTTGAAGCGTAATGAAGGCTCTCTGTGATAAAGTCAAGGGGCCCTTCCTCCGAAGGCCTGCCTCCTCCGAAGGCCTGCCTCCGTCTGCCGAATTTCACACGGGGCTTCCGCGGCTGCCAACCCGCAACGCCACCCCCCCAGCCCGCAGGATGAGCCACAGAGGGCGCTGAAGCTGTCAGCATAACCACAGGAAGGAGCCTCTTTGGACTGATTCTGTTTCCTGTTGGTTATAAATCCGCTGTTCAGTCTTTACGTGGCTGCCTGCTTGTGACCCGCACTGTGCCCCATGTGACCGGGTGTGTCTCCCTGACATAATGCAGCCCTGCCCCCTGGACACACCCCAGCCAGCTGCTCCTCTTCTCAAACTCCTGAGCACCACAGGTTCTGTGAGCAGCTGTGGTTCCCTTGTTCTGCCTCCTTGGTCCTGTGGGGCGGGTTTCTGCATTTGTTTGTTTCACGTTGCGGTTGGTGCCAAATCGAGATGAATCGAGCATTAATCCTGTCCCACCTTCAGTTGTCGCGCTCTGGCTGGTCCTGATGTCTGCAGGCCCACACACAGACCTGCTCCCGATCTCCACTCTTTCAGGCAAAGTCAATACCCTAGAGTCTCCTGAGTGACTGTTAGCCCCTCCTCTCTTCCCTTCTCCCAAACTGAGTGGCACTTATCCAGCGTCTCTGACTACCTGCACCGTCCCTCTCAAGTCGCCAACCGCTGCATGTCTGTGAGGTGGTGTTTGGGGACAGCAGGGGGCGTCCATGTCTCAGCTCTTACGTGCCAGGATGTCGTAGTGCAGTGTCCCCCACTAGGTGTAACGCATGCAGCTGTGTCCTGAAGAGCGCCCGCTACGACCCCAGAACCTCGCATCTTCACCTGCCTCTTGCCTCGGTGACTGACGTGATCTCTCTGAATTCCTTGACTCTTAACTGTGAACACTGTTTCTTGACAAGGGAATAACTTTCTAGTACCTCAGCAACAGATATTGAATGTACCCTAAGATCTTTGTGCACAGTTTTTAGTTTAATTACCAGATATTAAGGGAAATACCGGTTCAAGTTGTATCTCTACAAAAATGAGACCAGCTGACTTTTCGATACAGTCAGTGGGCGTTCTGTGCTTAGAGCTGTCTGCTTGGAGTTGGATCTCGGGCATAAAAGCTGGCTTTGTTTTCCTTTCTATCTTTTCTTCCTCCGTTACCAGCTGATCAATCATTTCGGGCCCCAAACCCCTGCTAGTGTTTCTCCCCATTCCCATAGGGTGGGTCCCGCTCATGTCATGTACCTCTCCGTGGGATGCACTGGAGGAATGTGTCAGCCCTTCAGTCCATTGTCCTTTAGTTGACTTCAGTAGATTTCTGAAGAAATTGGCATTATTTAACAGACAAGGTGGGTCATCACTGTCTATCATGATCCAGAGGAAAGCTATGATCCTGGATGGCGTGGCCAGCTGTTCCGGCATGTTCCCTGGGACTTAGGCTCTCTTTCTCTGGATTTGTAGCCGGTTAAGCTGAGCCTGGCTTCAGGAGTAGAATCAGGGGCTGTCATTGGGGGAGAGACTTGATGACCAGCTCTGCTGATGTCATACATCTGTCCTGCCCACTTTATCTTTAAGGCAAGTGTGTCCAGTCATGTATGACATATCTGTATTATCTGTACCCATCCGTTTATTTTGATGCATCTAATGTTCATCTGCTGGCATTTAAGGTAAACAGACGTGTGTTGTCCATAACACACTGGATCCTTCTGAAATCAGTGCATACTTATTACATTCAGTTTTCTATTGCTTTCCCATTCGTTTTCCGCACCTGTAACTTAAACACTTTTTGAGCTGTTACCGCGGCAACCTGTCCACATCCTCAGAGGTGAGCCCAGCTGCCCACGGTGACTCCCCCTGCGGCCGTGTTGAGGTGGGTGCTGCCCTGCCCGGAGTGGACAGGCAGTCAAGCCCTACCCAGTTTCGGCTGTGTGCAAGGTTTGGGGCGTAGGGGCTAGATCTGCATTGCCCCCCTCCCCTAAATACTCGCCCAAACGGGCAAGCTGGCCACAAGCTGTTTAATGTATGAGCAAATTGAATAAAATGAAAGTAAAAAGCTGCAGTTGGCAGCCGTGGGGCTGGCGCAGTGGGGCACTGCTGGACTGCAGCCGTCCTCTCTCTCTCTCTCTCAGGGTCGAAACATAAACGCCTCCTACACTGTATCTGTCCATCTGTGTCCCTGTATTCCCCCCCCCCCCCCCCATAATTTTTTTTCGACATTACGGAGCATGCCAGGAAGTTTTGATGGTCACAGTTTCTATGATCTTGGTAACGTTTTTTTGTCCGGACTGGGAAACAGGTCTTTACAGCATGAACATAGTGTTATTTTGTCCATTTTACTTTTCTGTTTGTAAAATTTGATTTTTGGCATCAGACTGCAAAAACTTTAGTTAAAAAAAAAAAAAAAAAATCAAGTCCCCTGTTACTAGGCTCTTAATGTCAAATTTTTTTGTTTACTTTTATATTAGAAACAATCATGTTTGTGATGGTTACTTCTGCTATAAAAATATTTTAATAAAATCTTAATGATGAAACTCACTCTCTCGGTTTGGCACCAAAGCCAATCTTTCGCCTCTAATCGAGGGAACGTTCACCTTCATCAAACTGGCATCTCGTACCAAAGGGTCCAGTATGACGTCCTAAAATGTCTTACCGTGCAGCCTCCCCCTTGTGTACGGCTCAGATACATGTCAATGGGTGTCATCGGCTTTCCTGTGACTGATTTTGACCCTTGACCCCCGTCTCAGCTGCAGTTCACTCTGTTCTTTTGTATGAGGGAGTGTGAGAAAACTAGTGCGTAGTTAGAAAGCCATAACGGGGGGGACAGGCCAGTTTGTTATTAAGGCAGGAGAGCCTGCAGTGTTGTGGTGATGTCGTGTGTGTTTCCTGTTGCGGGGGCTGCACATGCAGGGTAGGTTTATTACGGGCTGGGGGCAGAATAGCGTATGTGATGGGGGGGTCAGGGGGGGTTGCTTGCCAAATTGCTACCACCTGGTCCAGAGAGGTAGGAGAACGCCTGTGTGGGCACGGCCAGGAAAGGGTGACGCGACCAGCAAGGGGCCCGACGTGAGTGTGGAGCGTGTTTGCCAGTGCGGTCAGGCTGGAGGAAGCGGATGCTCTGAGCGTTATGAGGGCCGCGAGCCGTGACCTCGGGGGCCTTTTCAGACCCCAGCCGTGAGGCTACGGCTTCAGGATATGGCCCCTGTGTTCCTCAACGTGCCTGAACTGCTCAGTATTAGGGAAGACCGTTCTCTGTGAATAAATACTTATTCTCAAGCTAGCTGAGGGAGGAGAATAGAGCGCATTCAGAGAAACATTCACAGCAATCATTATTCTAGGTCTACGTGGATGAGATTACCTATGACCCGTTTTGACATTATGTGGTTACTTGGTCCAGGTGAGACTCCAGCAGGCTTCCTGGTCCAAGATCGGGTTTGGCTGGGGGATGGAAGCTGTCCGGCTGGGAAAAATACAGCTGAATGTGGTGGGGGGGGAGCAGGCCGTCATGCCGGGTCAGAGGCTATAGTACAGGCAGCCACGTGTCGATGGGCTTGGTCCGCCTCCGGGCCGGAGTCGCCATCGGAGAGCTGCCCCGCCCTGATCATCGGCCAGCGTGCTTAGCTGGGTGCCTTTTAGGGCCGTATCCTGTATTCAGTGTCACAGCTGGGCCCAGGGCTGAGGTCTTGGCAGAGCCGTACCGGAGGTGGATGACAGCCTCATGTCCGCGGAGAGCCTTACAGCAGCCTTGGCGAACACTGTGGAGACTGTTTACCTAGCAACGCAGGACAACTCTGCGCCGAAATGCTGTCGGCACGGAGCTGCGCGTTTATTGAGGCTGGCCAGACAAATATTTATCTCCTCGCTCTTACCTAAACACCTGTTAAGGAACTATGTTTTTGCAGCATTGCTGCAGGACAGATGGTAGTTTCTGCTTTGTGTGTGACGGGTGACTTTGTTCACGGTGCCCGGCTCAAGGCCCGCAGTCCTGCGGCGTCCTCGCTCAGTCCGTCACCTCCGCACTAGCTACGTCGCTCTGAGAAGCCGGGAGATTTCTCTGCTTCTCCATTTTGCAGGGATAGCAGACGGCTTTAGCCTCACCCTCCTGTGCCATGAGCCTAATCCCACACTTAACTGTTCCACCAAACCAAGTCTTACAACCCCTGGCAAAAAATATGGAATCACTACTGTTGGAGGATGTTCAGTCAGTTGTTTTCCTATGTAGTTCATA
>JAODJU010000002.1:19188906-19211277 GCA_026776725.1 Gnathonemus echidnorhynchus | reverse complement strand
AGGGGGGCGGGGTTGGGGGGCCCACAGACTACTGTAGCCTAGGGGCCTCTGTACACCTTAATCTGCCCCTGCCTGTCCCCCTTCAAAACCTATTTAGTTTTACCTGTCCCACAGAAACACACAGCAGGGGTATGTGGCAGGGGAAGTCGACGGAGGTGTTGACAAAATAGCACACATAGCGAAAACATTAAAAATTCAAAAATGATCGGCGTGCAACTCTGCCTGTGGACTGGGTGTATCGAATATACAGCTAGTTTTACTGAAACACAGGATTCTCACAGACAAGCCATTTCGAGAGTTAGGAAAACCCCTTTTCTTACTCCAGGTAATATACAGACTTTTTTGATTTATACGAGCGCTGTTTGAGATCCGTTATCCTGAAATCTAATCTTCTCCGGAGCAGGTTTGCCCTGTAGCGCGAGTTACCGTGGTTCTATGTCCCGGAAGAAGCGAACCAGCGTTGTGATATCGAAAAGATACAGTTACCACTTCTTATCCTCATAGTTACCCGGTTAAGCAAAGAATCCGGCTGCGTGATACAGGCCCCAGAGGATCGAATCTTAACCTTGCTGTGTGTGTATGTGTGTGTGTGTGTGTGTGTGTATGTGTTTGTTTGGGTATACTACATTATGGGGACCAAACGTCTCCACAATGTAATAATAACCTGACACTTCTTACCTTGTGGGGACATTTGTCTGGTCCCCAGAAGGGGAAAAATGTATATAAAAACCGTGAATGCAATCAAAAAACTAAAAGTGACAAAAGTCTTGTATTTTGTTTGGTTACTTACGGTTAAGGTTAGGGCTGGGTGGGGGTTAAGGTTGTCATTGTTGGGATTAGGGTTGTGCTCATAGGAATGAATGGAGAGTCCCCACAAAGATTTAGATACGTAATCTATGTATGTGTGTGGTGTTTGTATTTTCTCACTGTGTCATGTGGGTATTGTCTCGAAGTCTCTAAATTGTCAGTAGTCTGTATGTGTCTTATGATCAGGGCTGGACTGACCATTTGACTTATGGGGCATTTTTCCAGTGGGCCGATGTGTATGTGGGCTGGGAAGATATATCTTGGGGGACCCCAAAGTTCAGGGTGGATTTTCTATCACAATCCAACCGCACCGATGATGGATCGGTCCTGTTGCTGCCTGGGGCAGGTGCAGGCTCCTCTGTGACTGACACCAGGAAAGGCTGACAGCCCAGTGTGTCAGATAGAGGGGAAAAGCGCCTCAAAAATTGTTACAGAACTAGTAGTCAAGTCAAGTAGGTTTATTTGTCATTTCATCCACATACACAGTATACAGTGAAACGAAACATTGTTCCTCCAGGGCCAAGGTACACAAAGAACAAAAGGACAGAAACAACACAAGACTATACATGTGCGAAATACTGGACAAGACAACGTACAGTGCAGTCGACAGTAGTAACTGTGCTGGTCTGAATGGATATTTGAGTAAACAGTATTATAGCAGATACAGTATTATGACACATTCTGTATTTTTAGCAACAAGAAAGCAATAAGTAGTAAATAAATAAAAGTGCAAACAATAGTTGCAGGACAGAGAGTGTGCAGTATATAACAAATGGCAAATGAAATGCAGCTTGTGATTCAGTTCTGATTCAGAAGTCTGATGGCCTGAGGGAAGAAACTGTTTTCTATCCTGGCAGTGAAGGGCCGTGTGCTACAGAACCTTCTGCCAGACAGAAGGAGGGAAAAGAGGGTGTGGGAGGGGTGCGTGGGTTCACGCACAATGTTGGTGGCTCTGCAGATGTAGCATGACGTGTAAATGACAGTGGGGAGGGAAACCCCGATGATCTTTTCTGCTGTCCTCACTATCCTCTGTAGGGTTTTGTAGTGCGAAGCAGAGCAATTCCTGTACCAAGCCATGATGCAGCTACTCGGGGTACTCTCCACAGTCCCGTACCGAGCCGCGATGCAGCTACTCGGGGTACTCTCCACAGTCCCGTACCGAGCCGCGATGCAGCTACTTGGGGTACTCTCTATAATGTCACCAAGGAACATGGTGCTCTGGACAATCTCCACTGAAGATCCATTGATGTTAAGCGGGGAGTGGTCACGCCAAGCCATACTGAAGTCAACAAACATCTCCTTTGTCTTGTTCACATTCAGAGACAGGTTGTTGGTTCCACACCGGTCCATTAGCCATTGCACCTCCTCTCTGAATGCTGCTTAGTCACCTTGGTTTTGTCATCAGCGAACTTGATGATGTGGTTTGGGCTGTGCATTGCTGTGCAGTTGTAGGTCATCAGCGATGTCATGATACTTTTCCCTACTTAATTTGAGCTTCATAGGATATAGGATATATATAACTAAAAGAGACATGAAAATGGCATATCTGAGCCACGACTCCATTACACAGGAAACCTGTACTGTGTTTTTCAAGACGTTTGGATGACGTTTAAACAAATTGTTTATTTCACATAGTTTTCTCTTAACTGGAGGATTTCACAACAGGTAAATTTGGAAATCCAATTCATGGTATGATGGATTGACCATCTATCCATCCATCCATTTTCTATACCTGCTTGTCCGACATAGGGGTCACAGAGATATAGAATACCATTATATTTATATGAATTATATTATATCGATGATATATTTAAATGGCATGTACATAACGACTAATAATGTACATGTCATATAAATATGAAATAGCTATAATCTTTAGCTATAACCGTCTGATTATATCGATAAGAAACGACTTTGAAGTAGCTTATCAGCTTTGCGAAGCACTGCTTTGGTGTGGGCGCAACGCCGCGCTGCGGACGGCAGGAGTCGCTGCGCGCCCTGCGAGCACGCGCCGAGTATTTGAACTCCGCAGTAAGGGGAGCGTTTGATTGTTGCAGGGCTAAATGGCGGACGGAGCGGGACTGTTGCATTGTGAACAATAACATTTTAACACCGCTGTCACGTATTTCTTGAAGCGACTGGGTTGGGAGTCCCCACGAGCGCCTCGCTCGTTTCTTTTCTTAATATTATTATTTATCACGGCCTTTGTAAGTACATCGGAGTTGTCCAGTGAGGAAGTTGTTCTTGCTGGCCAGGCAATATGGGGGACTCTCTGGGCTTGGTGGGAAAGCGCTTGCTGCTGCTCCTCGGAGACGCGGGCTCCGCCGCGGGACCCGAAGCGGACCGGGCCGTCTGGACGCGCGAGTGGCTCCGTGGGACTGTCCGAGCGGTTAGCGTGGTCGGCTTGGCCAGCCCGGGGGTGGAGGTGAGCGGCGCAGAGGGGACGGCGGCGGCGAGGCTAACGGTCAGTGTTTACAAGCGGACGGACAGGCTTTGGGAGCCGGTGCGAAGCGGAAGAGGAGGAAGCGCGATCCGGGAGCGGAATCACCCGACGCGGTGCTTAGGTTGCACGACTCGGGCGGGCCGGCAGGCAGGCGGGGGGCGGCCGGTTGCTTTTGTGCTGGAAGAGTCTTCGGCAGCCGCAGCCTCGCACTGGAGACCGCGGCTTTGGGCCCGGTCTATTGATGGCAGGCAGTGACGTGACCAGCTGCACGGAGATGGCAGGCAGCGTCCCGGGGGCGACCAGGGGGGCTTTAAATGGAGCAGTTCCACTCCTGCGGCTTGTAATGCGATTTTTTTGCTGATGTTTTGCAACCGAAGTGCTCTTAGTGTCTCCCGTAAGTCAAACGGGGCTGTCGGCGGAAAGCGGTGTGAACTACAGGGCGACGCAGGTCTTGGAAAATACAAAAAAAATTACATACATTTACGCCATATATATATATATATATATATATAAACTTTTAAGAAAATATATTTGTTTTCTGAGTTGGCATTAATTAAGTAGTCATTTAATATTATAAATTATATATTTTTGCACGCATTTAGAAATAGTTTTGCACGTTTGTGAATTTTCCTTTTTTTATATTTTCGCATTAGTGGCATACACGCATGCATGTGGATATTCCCTTTGCACTATTGATATTTTAATGTGGGCTGTAAGACGTCTGCACACCCTCCGAACAGTGCCATCTCGTACGTGCAGGCAGAGGCGTGTCCTCGATGCTGCGCGGTGCGATCGGGCTGAAGTTGAATGTTAGGATTAAGGGTCGCGCAGAGGATGCTCCTGAAAAGATTCTCGTTGCATCTGCGTCTTGGATGCGCGTTTGTTCGCCGGGGTGTCGCGTGTCAGGCGAGGTCTGCGATCCAGGCGATCTCCGGGGAGATGGGACGCGAGTGGACGTGCCTTCGAGTCCGGACCGCCTGAATCGACTTGTTAGTACTTATGCAGGGTGCTGGATAGTTGGATTTACTCATATCCCTGACCTTGGGCAAAAGCTTCAACTCCTCCGCTCCAGTTTGTTGAAAGCTGGGAAGGGTATGAAGGGATTGTTTTGGGCGTCTTCGTGGGTCTGGGGTATTGCGATTTGCGATTTTTGTCCATCTGTCTTTTGTTCACTGCTGCATCAGTGTAGCGTGCTCTGGCTCAGTGACAAGAGTGAGCGGCTTTTGTGTGAGCTGGAATCTCTCTCCCCCAGGTGTTCGTGGAGTTTGAGGAGTGCCCTTGGCGACGCCGCTCCTGGGTGCAGCTGTACGGGGATGAGGTGCGAGCCATATTGGTGGAGAGCTCCATCGTGTGGGCTGCCCGCAGCGACCCTAACCTCCCGGGTGGTGGAGTGAACCCAGTTTCTGCTTGGCCTGCACTGGTAAGTACCTGGAGTTTTTTTTTTAATTATTATTTTTTTAATTTTTTTTTTTTGGTGGGGGGGTCGTTTGGGACTGAAGGAGGTCCAGTCAGACATATTGATGCCATTTCACACACACCTGTTCACTGTTGTCTTGGCAGGATAAATTATATTATTAGTACATGGAAAATGAGGTAAATCATCCAGTATTCTGGGTCCCTGTGTCTAACTATAACTTCAGACCAAAACTGCATGATCTTATTGTGCTTTTTCTTATTCTATGTAACTGTTCTGATGTGAGGGACTGGAAACAGAATTAGTGTGTGCAGCGAAGTGTGTTAGCATCCACAGAGAGGCTGATGGTCACCTGACCCCTCTCTGCAGACACGTTGTTTGGGTCACGCTGTCAGCGTGAGTGTTGTCTGTGATGGATGGTTATTCCCAAGTCTGCTGTATTGGCTGGTTTCTAGCATACTTATTCCCTTAAATTGAAACGGAACGTTTTTGCAAAATGATCATTAACCTGTTTCTGGATTCTTCCTCCAGGCTTTCCAGCCTCTGGTGGACAGAGTGGGTTTGGGGTCCCTTGTTCCTGTGGAGTTCTTTGGAAGCAGGTCCCTTGCGTTTCTCCCGGACGGCACCGCGCTGCAGGTGTTTGAGGTAACGCACCGCTAACAGAAACACCTTGTGCTTTGTGGTGGGACCGTTATCGTTAGGGTTTTTTTTTTTTAATGTTGTGTTCCGTTGAACCTTCGTGTTTTTTTTTGCGAGCGTCAAGCAGAGTGTGATGGCACTTTCAGGTGGAGAAGGACCTGAGGCAGAACATCCTGCAGGATCAGCCCTCCGTCCAGGCGGCCATCGATACCTGGCGCACTGACTTTGAGCTACAGGAAATTCTGAGGAAGGGTGGGTACTGGTTGACGTTACATTTAAGGAGCTTTTTGTCCTGAAATATCTTTGCGTTTTATCTTCCTGCACAGCGGGACACCTGGTGGACTGACCTGGTGACTTTGAGGATTATAGTCCTTGTTGTTCTGCCCTGCTCATGTTTTCATTTCTTTAAAAGTTCCTTGCCTCTTGGCCTTTTCACTTTCCCAGGATGCACTTGGGTGGTTGGTGGCTGAAGGCAGGTCTGGTTAACTCTCCTGTGTGTCTTTCAGGCTCGTACACCATCCAGGGTCGCCAGGTTCGAGTGTACCAGCCGGAGTTTGAAGAGTCCTGGGCTCAGGGTCTGGTTTCCCATCACGACCCCCTGTCCCACATCATGGAGATTATCATGGATCAGGTGTGTGCCTGTCCTCACAGATCTTCCAGTCACATATGCTCTAATCCCTATGGGAAACATACAATTTTTGTATGCATGTTTATTCTAGATCTTAAATTTTACCTCCCTTCAAAATTGGCAATGATATTGTGGTAATTTTTTTTGTGATTGGTGTGAGAATGTGAGTGGTCTTTTTCAGATAAACTTGACAAAGCATTCATTACAGTCCTGCAGAAAGGCAGTCAGAAACCTCCATTACTTTCAATGGCTTTTTTAAAAAGCTACACGAGAGTGTGACTGGCTACGTGATGACTGTCTTTGCAGTGAGCAATCACACTTGTATTGATAGTTTTATGCCACATTTGGTTAGGAGATTCAATGGACAGATAGGTCAGGGTTGGCAGTGTGTTTGAAGATGCTTATAAAAATGTGAGTTTATTGGGGAAAAACTTGCTGATAAAGGTTAGAGAGCTTTAGAGGCGTTCCAAGTGCTGCTTAGTTATGGAGAATTAGCTTGTTATGGGTGATGTTGTGCACCTGTTCAGCAGCGCAGCCTCTGGTGACTCTTAGTCAGCAAGAGAAACAGAGACCTGCTGACTTTTTCATTGCAACTCCTGGAGCTTTTATTTTTTATGTTTTTTGGTGCTAACCTTCCATCCCGATCCTGCAGAGCGGGGAGACGCAGGTGGTGGACCCGAGAGTGATTCACGTTATGCTGGCTGAAGATGACATGGTGAGGGCGCCTTCCAGGAAAACAGTGCTCTGTCCCCCGCTTTACCGCTGCCGTCATTCCACCGCCTCTTCCTCCTCCGCAGGGTCAGGCTGGCAGGCGGCGGAAGGAGAGCGATGGGGGCAAGTGCGAGGCAGGGCGCCGGAGGAGGAACGCATCGGAAAGCGACGGGGATGCCAATCTGAAGCGCTTCAAGGGCGAGGGTGGCGCCGACAGCCAGAATGGGAGCGGTTCCAGCGTGGCTGTGGATGACGTAGTCGCCGTGGCCAATAGCAGCTCTGCTACAATGGGGGTGGCTTGCGGACATGGTCAGACCTCCCCAAACCTTGCCCCCGTACCCACCCAGGGCCAGCCTGGCTTCCCTTTCTCCACCTATGCCAAGGAAAATGGACGGACGCCGGTTTCGCAGGACCGTGTGGGCTCTGGCTACCTGCCAGCCCCTTGCGCCCCCACCCCACCCCCTCTTAGACCGGCCCCTTCCCCTTTTTCCAACACATCCTTTCCTTCCCTGGGTCAGATGCCCAGCCTTGTCCCAGCCGCCTCCACTAAGACTGCCCCAGCCCTGGGGCCCGATAGGGAGAAAGAGGGGCTTCTGACTGGGTTCCCCAGTACCACAGCTGCTCCGTCTCCAGTCAGCACCACAGCCCGCGTCTTGCCTGAAGGAAGCGCACCTAGTATTACTAGTACTGCCTCCACCCTGGGCTTTAGCCAAAAGCTTCCAACGTGGGTGGGGACACAGACTGCAGAGGTCAGTAATGTCAGTATGTCAGTGTCTTATTTAAGGTTAGTTTTGATCAGTAGGTGGCGTAGTTGTCAAGGACAAGTTTGTAGTTTATCTAATAGACCCTTGAATCATTATATGTATTTTACACCATCTTACCAGTTAAGTTAAGCATCATGGTGCAATTGGATTGACTTTTTTACGATGCATAACATACATTTTTGTGTATTTGTGTTCTAGTGCTCCAAGACGCCCCTTCTGACTGCAGCAGGATTCCTTCTGCCCCAGTCCAACCCTCTGGGCACATCGGTATTTGGGGAGACTCGCCCTCAAACTGCCGCTCAGACCAACGGGGCGACGGCCCTGGACAGCCGGCCTTTTGGCTTTGGGTTCGCAGCCAAAGAGGAGTCTTTGCCGGAGACGGATTCGTCACAGAACCTGTTCTTCCAGTGCATGGCTCAAAAGCAAAGCCCGAGCCACACTTCCGGCACCAACTACTTCACGGCCGTATCGGATAACCTCGGCAAGGAGCCACCCACCCTCTTTAAGCCCTCCACCTGCTCCGAGAGCCCAAAGAAGACTGTGCTGACCCCCAATACAGTGGGACTCTTCGGCTCAACGCCGACTGGTACCCTGCCTCCTCTCAAAGATCAGCCCAAAGCACCAGAGGGCCAGCTAGCCGGCAACGGCGTGGTGCTGAACAAGCCGTTCAGGGCCGAGGACACACCCAAGCTGACCCCTGCCTTCTCAGCAAGCGGTGTTCCTGGACTGGGCTCTGGGCCTTTGAGGGGCCCCAGTCTCGCCATTGGACCTCTGGGTTCTGGGACTCTTGGCGGCAGTCCTACTGGTGTGACGGGGGGCCTCGGCTTGCTGGCGAGCAGCCAGCCGCAGGAGACGCACAAGAACCTTTTCCTGCAACCGCCCAAGCGTGAGGAACCCAGCAACCCCTTCCTGGCTCCCCCTGAAAAGCTGCCTCAGAGCCCTTTTAGTGGGCTTCCCACCGCCCCGCCTCACACCTCGTCCCCTGCCCTCAGTGGGATGGTCATGGGGCCTGTGGAGTCTCTCGGCATTCCTGCGGAGGCCAAAGCTAACCTGTTCACCATGTCCGAGCCTCCTAAAGGCCTACTGCCCTCCCCATTTTCAGGTCCCTCTTCGACCCCTGTCTCATCCATCCCTGCCTCTACGCTGCCCCAGAAGCCTCCGTTGGAGGTCCAGGAGGTCCTTCCCGCACCGAGGCCTAGTGCTGAGGGAACCGGGACCTCTGCAGGTCAAGAAGGCTCTGCGGTAGCGGGAGAGGCTGAGGCGCAGGTCACTTCAGCCTCGGGCTTCTCCTCACTGTTCAGCGCTGTTGCTGGGGGCCCTGGGGACCAGCCCCTGCCATTTGAGCCTTCGCCCCAGAAGTTTCCCTTGGAAGACCGTGGCCACTCCTCCAAGCGCGACTCTGACTCCAGCACTAACAGCGACCTCTCAGATCTGAGCGAGGCAGAGGCTCTCGACGACGACCAGAACCCTGGTCCCCACGGTACCTCTACCGAACGGACTATGGACAAGAGCAAGGGCAAGACGGCGAGTAAGAGCCGACCGCGTAACAAGCCTTTCAAAGGTAGGAGGGCGCCTGTCAGTCAACCAGATCCAATGATTCTCTTAAATAGTGTTTTCAGACGATGCTGCAAGGAAGTTTGCATTTTTGCCAGTAATCATCTTTGATGTGTGCGGGTCAATGTCATACTTTTGAAAAAATGACTCCCTTCTAACAAAGGGAGCATTCTACTGTAGTTATAATGCTGAAAAGCAGTTTGGGAAAATCATGGACCAGGTCAAAGGCTAAGTTGGATATTTGGCTATAACTGGTAATGGGAGTTATTGAGCTCTGGTTGCTTGGGGGGCACTGAGATGGAGAGTAGGTGCAGATTGGGAGACTGGAGCTTCTGTGCAAATCAAATGTCATCTGATGGGTTGATGGTGAAGCTTTTCCCATCTGCTTTGTTGAGATACACTGCTCTCCCCTCACTCTGCCCCACTCCATTCCAGCAGTGGGTCAGTCCGTGCTGAAGGATGTCGCCAAGGTGCGTCGGCTGAAGCAGTCTGGCGAGGCCTTTCTGCAGGACGGCTCCTGTATCAACGTCGCTCCGCACCTCCACAAGTGCCGCGAGTGCCGTCTGGAGCGGTACCGCAAGTTCCGCGAACAGGATGCAGACGAGGACGACTCCACAGTGGCCTGTCGCTTCTTTCACTTCCGCAGGTGACCAGCTCGGGTGGGGGTGGGGTTTAATAAATCTGTATGCGTGTCAGCGTGTAGCTTTGGCGGTTTAGGGATCGACAGTAATGTTTTTGTTGGGCCCTTCAGCTAAGCCCTTATCCTGCATGCTAGGTTTAACATCTGACTTTCTTTCAAGGCTGGCGTTCACACGCAAAGGAGTCCTAAGAGTGGAAGGCTTTCTAAGCCCCCAGCAGAGTGACCCTCACGCTATGGGGCTGTGGCTGCCCTCCCCAGCAACACAGGAGGGCCTTGATCTGGACACCTCCAAGTACATCCTGGCCAACGTGGGGGACCAATTCTGTCAGCTGGTCATGTCAGAGAAGGAGGCCATGATGATGGTGGAGCCACATCGTACGTGTCACGATTTGTAGCCATCTTCCGAAATCTCGTTGTACTCTGGAATGTGCGTCTGGGTAGCAGAGCCCTTTGGTGACATTCTTGTCTCCCTGGGCTGTGCAGAGAAAGTGGCATGGAAGCGAGCGGTGCGCGGAATCCGGGAGATGTGCGACGTGTGCGAGACCACGCTCTTCAACATCCACTGGGTGTGCCGAAAGTGTGGCTTTGGCGTCTGCCTTGACTGCTACCGTCTTCGCAAGAGCCGGTCCCGGGAAGGTGAGGACCCGCCCCGCCCCACGTGCCATGCAGCCAGTGTCTGTGTGAAGTCAACGGCCCGTGAAAATCTCTGACATCCCTCCCCAGAGCCTGACGATGGATTAGATGATGATGTCTTCTCCTGGCTGAAGTGTGCAAAAGGTCAGCCCCACGAGCCCCAGAACCTCATGCCCACACAGATCATCCCCGGAACAGGTAACCTCTCCCCCTTTTTAATCCTCGATCGCTGATCCCACGTCAGGTTTCTTCTCTTGACCTTTCCCCTGTTGCCCCTTTCAGCACTCTACAACATCGGAGACATGGTGCACGCTGCTCGGGGCAAGTGGGGCATAAAAGCCAACTGTCCCTGTACGAGCCGGCACTCCAAACCACTTGCACGCCCCAGTGCCCCCAATGGTCTCTCACAGGTAAGTTGCTTCCATTTTATGGTTTGCTACCCACCGAGCTTGGTTGAACGGTAACGGAAACCTGCATCTCCCGTTCCCTGTGCAGTCCGGGGCGGCGTCCAGCACCAGTGGTACCAGTGGGGGTGCTGCCAGCACGGCTACAGCCAGGGCAGAGGGTGACTCCACTGCCCCCAAGCCAGAGTCAGGCACGGAGGGGCCTGGTGACACGGATGCTAGTGCCACCACAGTGGCAGCACCTTCACCTAAGGAGCCGCGATCCTCCGTGTCTGAAGGCTCCTCCCCCTCCGCCCTACACTGGCTAGCAGACCTTGCCACACAGAAGGCCAAAGAAGAGACAAAAGGTAGGAGATTCGAGTACCAGAAAAATTCCCTGGAAACCATAGTAGTCAAGTGTATATGAAGCATGATCACAAGGCGCACTGCCTGTAGATAGGAGTCACTAGTCATCACCAGATTTCGTTTTCCCCTCCTTCCATGGTCTCAGACCCTGGGTCTTTGCGGTCGGCGATCAGCCGCGACACTCGCTCTCCCTTCGGCCTGGACTCCTTCAGCTCACTCTCCAAGGCACCGTCGTTGGGCTCTAGCCCCAAGCTCTTCAACAGCCTTCTTCTTGGCTCCAGCACCACCCAGCCCAAGGCAGAGGGCTCCAGCCTGAGGGACCTGCTGAACTCCGGGCCCGGCCGGCTGCCTCAGGGATCTGCTGATTCCGGAGTTCCTTTCCCGTCCGTGTTCTCCACATCATCTGGGGTTCGCATCATGGGGGGAACGTGGGATTGGACATTTTGACACCATAGATTCTCATGCAGCATGATACTCATTCCCTTAATTAGCAGAATTGGATCTGGAGCAAGAGTCACCAGAGGTTATTGAATGTCACACCCCTTCATCGCTTGTGCAGGGCGACAAGGCGAAGGGCAGCCTTCCTAACTTCCTCGACCACATCATCGCATCCGTGGTGGAAACAAAGAAGGCTGAAGCCCGTCGGGGGACGGCCGAGGGTGCAGAATCAGGGGCTGTCGGCCGGCGTGACAGCATGATGGGCCTCAGTGTCCTGGACCCCCACACGTCTCACTCATGGCTTTGTGACGGCCGGCTCCTCTGCCTTCAGGATCCCAGCAACAGCAACAACTGGAAGATCTTCCGGGAGTGCTGGAAACAGGGGCAGGTGAGGCATGGCTCCTTGCCGAGAGCAGCCAGGCCTTCCTCCTGATGTTGGGCCCACATTGATGAAGTTGATCTTGTCTCCCTCTGCAGCCGGTCCTGGTGTCCGGGGTCCACAAGAAACTCAATGGCTCCCTGTGGCAACCAGAAGCCTTCAGCCTGGAATTCGGCGACCAGGACGTTGACCTGGTGAACTGCAGGAACTGCGCCATCATCTCCGACGTTAAGGTCCGAGACTTCTGGGATGGCTTCCAGGTGATCTCTAGTAAGTATCGACATGGGGAATCGATGTGCCGCCGCCTTGAAGTTGCTGTGCCGTAATTGTTTTGGCCTGTATTGCCTCAGGGAGGTTACAAGGTGGAGATGGACAGCCAATGGTCCTGAAGCTGAAGGACTGGCCTCCAGGAGAAGACTTTCGAGACATGATGCCTAGTCGGTGAGACATACACATACACTCACACACACACACACACACACACTCAATTCTTACATAATGTAGGTCCCGCCAGTGAAGGACTATGGGAAACGGAACAGAACGTGTCAAACTGAAACTGGTATTTTCTGCTGACAGGTTTGATGATCTGATGGACAACCTGCCCCTCCCAGAATACACCAAAAGGGATGGCCGTCTAAATCTTGCTGCCCGCCTGCCCAACTTCTTCGTAAGGCCGGACCTAGGACCCAAGATGTACAATGCATATGGTAAGGGTATTCCAGATCACGTGATGCTGTGCATTTCTGGGCACTGAGTGTCTGACTGTTATTGCCATTTTTCTCTGGTGACAAGGCCTGATCTCCACGGAGGACAGGAAGGTGGGAACGACCAACCTGCACCTGGACGTCTCTGACGCTGTGAATGTGATGGTGTACGTGGGCATCCCACATGGCGAGGAAAACCAGGAGAAGGGTGAGTAGACGATTGGCTCTTCAATTCTTGTGGGTACTGTTCGGCACGTGAGTGTCCATGAACACGTCTTGGTTTTTTTTTTTTTTTCTCCTTTTGTGTGATTTAGCCTTATTTGGATTTTAATATCTTCAGATTTGCTTAACTAACATTGTCATATGGCCTATTCTGACATGCATATATTTTTTTAACGCTGATGCTAAATCCTGCCATCTTCCATAACCACATACAGGACTGGGTAATGCTTGAATATGGAATATGTAGGAAATGTTTCTCTTAAAGTATATTCTGGTTGAGAGCAGTTAATCCCAGTGGTTAAGACTATTCCCTGGAGTTGAGTTTCACTGACACTGCAGCACTTGTCTGTCGCTCTGCATTAGGCCTGGGGCCCCCCCCATATGAGAACGAGGTCACCACATATGACAGAATTAGCACTATTTTCAGTCAGATGAGACCTGTCCCCAAGGGTCGCACATCCATCTTCACCATCCCTACCCCCCCCATTCACACAGCAGCCTCCCCAGCACCCATGTGCCTCTCGGGTACTGAACCCCAACACCCCCCCCCCACATTTCTGCCCCTGCATGCTACTCTAACCTCCATCTTCTGGTATAGGGTGGAGACTGTAGACTTCTCTGCCGTACAAAGGTTTGTGTTGATTGTCGTAAAATTTCTCGTTTACAGAAGCAGACACCTCTGGATATAAAGGTGTGTGCCTTTTACTGTTGTATTACTTCTTTGGCATGTCCCTTTTGGTTTACTGTTTTCTCCACTTGCCAACATCCCCCCCAGTCATCTGTGTTCCCTGTGCTGTGATTGGCCAGCCAGGGCTGCTTTCACCACAAAGCCCCTCCTCTGTCTTGTATCCATCATCCCTATGACAACCTGTGTCTCTTCCTGCTGGGCTCCGCATTTCCCTTTTCACGAGTGAAAGATTTCGGCATCTTTGTGAAAGTGTGTGGTGGCAGCCTCTTGTTCTCCTGCCTGGGGTGCCGGGGTGCCGTCCGGGCTGGAGGGGCAGCTAACCCGGGTCTCCCCGTCTGGGACAGCAGTCTGCTGTGCGCCCCAATGGCAGTACGGACACTCCATGATTTGGAGATGCCTGGCTCCACGGTGGAGGTGTGAGCGCGTCCACAGGTGTCTGCTGCCTGTATGCGTGTGGTTTCAGCCCTGGGGGGTACCTGGGGGCTGTGGATGAGTGCTCCGTAGGTCCTGAACACCTCGGCCTACTTTCACTTTTCCCTTTCCATTAACACCCCCTTAAGCCGTCGGACAGACTCTGCTGCCGTTTTCTGCTCACAGATAGTGGAGCTCTGGGTTTCTGCATTAATACTCGTTTTTTTTTTTACAAAAGCCCGGAGTTAGTAAAGAACAGCCCTCTGGCTACAGCCTAAGTGCCATTTCATGGTGGAGCGCAGGCCCTGTTAGTCTTGCTGAAGCAGAGCCAGTTTGAACACTCACGCCTCTAGGGTGGCCTGAGGTGACGTCACGGCTGAGTCTCAGCCACGGTCCATCTTCATAGTCTGGGCTCAAGCTGTGGATGATCCAATTGTGACACATGCTTCTAATTTATCAGCCCCCTTCCCTCCTTTCAAGCTGGACTAAGTGAATGTACATGACCCTTTATCTTAAGCAGGGGTGGGCAATATGTCCAAAATGTCATATGATGTTGCTTAGAATCGTGAGCACAGTATAGATCACACTTTTTGTTTACAAATCAACTGAACGAGAATATGTGGTAATTAGGGGTGTAACAGGGTGTCTGTCAATGCTGCTGCAACCGAATAATACAAAACTAAAATTTACTTAAAGGTAAATATTTTCATTTAAACAAATAAAATATCATTAAGATGCACATTTAGAGAATTAACTGTACCTGTTCTGTACTGTATTCACATTAGCAGCTTGTGTGCAACACAAATATTGTCTCAAAACACACAAAGCATAACAATATAAATATCCATCGTGGTGTACCTACACCTGTGCTGGTCGTATCCACGTTCTCAGCTTCCAGCTTCACGTCACCATGTATGCGCGCCTGTGTTAATGGTGTGGCTTCGTCCGCCCCCTTCTGCATGTCGCTCGGGGGGAAACGCACAAACACACAGAGGTTCCGCAGTTGCTGCATTCGTTTGGGACATATGCATGCCGAACCGCAAGACCTGTACTAAACATTTTTGGTACGAATAAATGTAACAGTAGTAATGCTAATTAACCATTTAAACACTTGATCAGCAATTCTGACCTTTATAAGAAACGCGCTTTCTAGCATTATAATCAGGGATGGACATAACTGGTACACAAGTATGCATTACTTATGTGTGTACTTGTATGCGTTTGCTTTATAATGGGTAGCTACACGATTTTAACCTTTACACTGGGAATGAAGCGCACACTCGCCATATAAAGGTCAAAATATGGGGCCGTTTCTCGTCATGACGGCACCATTACTGCTTAGGTACATTTGTCCTTCTATGACTAAGTGAGGCGCATATCTCTCTATTCAGCGATTGCGTGCCAGTTCTCTCAATGCCTGATTATAATAAATAGTTAAGGTATGTAAAATGCTGTACATGTAAAAGAAACCAACTCAACCAAAGTGCTCTTTTTTCAGAAGTTTGAGTACAAATGAATGTTTTTCACTTTGGTCAATAACGTTGCACTTCTGGACTGTTTATGACATACAAAACGTAAACGAATTAGATAATGTAAGATTTTGAATTTTTAGATGTGCAAACGTAATCTTTTTTTGGAGCCACATCATCAGCCATGCCACACACTCTTTATTTGACCCTCTTATGAACTGTGTGTTTACCGTGTGACACAAGTATTTTTAGCAGTCCGGTGACGTACATAAAGCCAGTTTGTTTGTTTTTTTTTTGTTTTGTTCACCGAGTTAACCAACTGGTTAGAAAGGTTCAATTATGTTTATAATGCAAGATCTAGTCACTAAATTGAGATGCGCTGAGATTGATAACTGACAAAAATGAGATGTACAGGCAGTGAGAATATATGCAGGCTGAAATTACTTTCATATCTGTCTTTTGTTGTAGTTTTATTGCAGAGTCTGACCTTGCAGGTATCACGTGATAGGTGCTTGCAGGTTTGTTCCGTTGTCATAATAGTGTTAAGTATCTTTGTATTGCAATAACTGAAATGCTTACTGTAGTTATACTTTGAACTGGTCACGATAAATTCATATCGCCCACCACTATCTCAGTGTATGATTCCACTATATTAGATCACTACATTGAATGTAAAATATTACTACAGTTGTAGTCAAAAGTTTAACATCCATTTTTATGTAACGGGCATGTATGCCATGACAGTGTTGCTTTTAATTATGTTCTTTTTTGGTGACAGAATGAATGTGTAACAGAACTCACAGTAAATTTAAAACTTGTGCTTAATTTTTTTTGGTCAAAGATATTGTGGAAATCTTTAAAAGCCCAAAACTGCCATGACATAATGTCTTTTATAAGTGTATGTAATCCTTTGACCACAGCTATATGAATGAAAGGAAATATGTTTTCATTCATGCCTCAGCAAGTTAAATTGGTTGTAGGAACATAGAACTGTATTGATACCTTAACAGTCTTTGTTTTGACTTTTTAAAGATGGTTGTGATATAAAATTAAGTTCTTGTAAGCTTTTACATTTTAGTTTCATAAACTTCTGGAAATCGAAAGTGATATTAAAGTAGTTTGGGGGTGCGCCGTCTCCTGGCGGAAGCTTGTCAGGCACGCCAGCATAACAGCTGGAGTATCTGCTCTGTCTCACCTATCAGAAGTTATGACGACCATCGAGGAGGGCGACGTGGATGAGATGACCAAGCGCCGGATCTACGAGGGCAAGGAGAAGCCGGGGGCCCTCTGGCACATTTACGCCGCCAAGGATGCAGAGAAGATCCGGGAACTGCTTCGCAAAGTGAGCAGGGAGGGTCTGCAAGTAGACGGGGCTGTCAGGCCATCTTCACAGAAGCTCGCTATCGGCTCCCTGACGTTTTGCGCTCCCCTTCTGCCCCGTAGGTGGGTGAGGAACAAGGGCAGGAGAACCCACCTGACCACGACCCCATCCACGACCAGAGCTGGTACCTGGACCAGGTGCTGCGTCGCAGGCTGCTGGAGGAGTACGGCGTGCAGGGCTGGGCCATCGTGCAGTTCCTGGGGGATGCTGTCTTCATCCCTGCAGGAGCACCGCACCAGGTAAGTCTAGGGGGGCGGTCTGCCCCAGGTCGCCATACTTTGGCAGGAAGAAGGTCCTGCTGTGAATGGATAAACGTTGGTGCTTCAGTTCACGGCATTCTGCCCTCTACCTTTTCCTTCAGGTTCACAACCTGTACAGCTGTATCAAAGTAGCTGAGGACTTCGTCTCACCCGAACACGTGAAACACTGCTTTAGACTGACCCAAGAGTTCCGACACCTGTCCACCACACACTCCAACCACGAGGACAAGCTACAGGTGTGTGCGTGGGAGAGCGGGCCTGCCCGTTTCCTTCTAGTGGGAAATAGGCTCTATGCATGCACATCTTCCGGATTCTCGTATGCCAGCAAATCGGCTTCCGACTTCTATACGCCTGTCAGAAAGCCGAATAACATGGCTCTGTTTCACACTCTAATCTTTTGGATTATCTGTCTTTTAACAGTAGTGCCATAATCCTTTGTCAGAGTTAACCTAGTACATCATCAAATGGTTTTATTTTCTCTACCCTCAACAGATTTAAGTTTTTCTCACCCCAGAAATGCCTCAGTCCCTTACCTTTAATGTAATGGCTGTTATCTTTCCATCTTTCTCATTGCTTCTTAATTCAATGTTACTGTTTTGCCTTTGCAAAGATTTTTTTTTTTTCCTTGTTCAACATATGTTGGTTTGAAATACACATTATACCAGCAGTCAAAGGTAACAGAAATACATCACACAGATTGCACTTTAGAGTAATAGGCTCTATGCATGCAATGTTTTCTGAACACACTGCACAGGAATTGTAACACACCGAATGACCGTGTAAGGAGATGTACTTCAGTGGTAGTTGACCCATACCATTGTTTAATACTGGGCTCAAGCTTTAGTGATTTAAAGCCTGATATTCCACAAACGGCCGGGGCGCAGCGGCTAAGGGGGAGGGCGCTGTGGAAACACTGGAGGCTGGCGTTGAGGATGTGCGATCTGTCATCCGCAGGTGAAGAACATCATATACCATGCGGTGAAGGATGCTGTCGGGACACTGAAAGCCCACGAGGCCAAGTTGTCCCGCTCCTAGTCCCCCCCCACTGAACTGCTTCAGGAGCTGGATGCCGTTTGGTGGGGGAGAGTAGCCGGATGGAGAGGATGGGACTCTGTTACCTAGAACTTGGCTACTGGGACAGATGGACACTTCATCAGTGTTAACTTTTCCTTTGACTCGATCGAGAAGGTTCCTTTTGTATGTGAGGTCACTGTTTGCGTTCTCGTGGCAGACTGCGTTCAGGAGTGTCTCGCGGCAGCAGGCGCTCAGCTGTCTTCTGAATGCATGTAGTTTTTGACTGTATTAGAAAATTCAATATGATGGTTTTTATCGCCCCCCCCCTCCCCCCCAAAAAAAAGTTATCTATGGCTTTCGAATGAGGAACATCAGCTGCAAAAATTTTAAATTCTTTCTCCATTCCTTCCCGTGAATATAAACTTGAGCAGTTAAAGTTATTAGACCAAAGTTGTTTTTTTCTGTTCGAAGGCCAATATATTGATACTGATTACTATTAGCAGTCTGTATGTTTTTTTTTTTTTTTCTTTTTCAAAATAAATTTTACAAAAGAGGAATTGTCGCACTTATTTTGCCATGACACATTGATATCCAGGGGGATATTACTTTTGGTTCTGGTGACTAGGACCAGCTTGTGAAGAACCGGTGTGTTCCACCTACCAGCATGCAAGGCTGCTGATGGAGGGGAACCAGGTCCGTTATCCCCAAGTCCTGGGTCAAGCGTGACCCAAAGGGGCCTCAAACTTTTAAATAATCTGCTGGAACAATTCAGAAATAGATATTTGTGCAAAACTCTGTATTGCATTTTTAAAATCACATAAAACTTATAAAAATATCTTGTTCTCCTTGACATAATGGTTGGAAAGAACTTTATTTTCCCTCCCTATAATGCAGAAAGTGACTGTCACACCGTGGCAACATCAAAAGTGTAACATTTAGCTGGGCCCTCCCTCTCCAGTCAGTTGTCAAGTTGGTAAGTCGTCAAAAGTCAGGTACTCAGAAAATAAGAAAACGACAGAGAAAATGAAAGCAGAGGTGCGATGGACTGGCCAGACATTTCCCATGTGAATCTGACGTAGAGATAATTAAATAACGAGTCTGTTATAAATTTACCAACGGACAAATTCAAAGCATTAAGTCTGTATAGCACTGAATTTTCAGGGTGGGGCTTCCCCATTAACTCAGCCTGTATTTTGTTTAAATGATGGATGCTTTAGTGAGAGCTCTTCACTGGGTGCAGATGGAACATCGCTGTGTGTGCGTGTTGTAGCCAGTCAGCGGCCTGTGTACCGTCAGAAAATGTGTGTGTGTGTGTGTGTGGGGGGGGGGGGGGGGAGATCATCTTGTCCCCGGGCACAAACACGAGATAATCAGATCTATAAACAATGTGTTAACTTGGATATCCAACCATCTTCCAAACACTTATCCTGGTCAGGGTCACCTGGAGCATATTCTGGGCAGCAGCGTGCCTAAGGCTGAAGTACACCCTGTGTAGATACATTAGTCTGTCTGTCTTTGGATTGCAGATAGAAACCTGCACGACACAGGAAAAACAGGCAAACTCCACACAGAGAATGGATGTGGACTCAAATCCATAACCCTGGAATTATGAGGCAACAGTTCTACCCCATTTACTTTGCTATATCATTGTCAAATAGGATTTGTTTGCTATTGATAAACCAGAATCTCTATCAACAGTATAGAGGGAACTTGTGGAATGTGGTTTTTAATGAAGAAAATGAATGGACATTAAATATGATATGGCCTGAAATGCCTTAACTACCTTTGTATGTTGGGGTTGGGCCGACAGAGGCTTCAAGGCCACTCCCCAGTGTTCGCAATAAACCTTATTACTGAGCTTTCAACCAAATTACCATAAACTATTCGTTGAACAGAGCACGAATATTAGCCTTGATGAAAACGATATGGATTTTTAAGTTTATATATATATATATATATATATGTATCGCTGTATGAATATTTTGATAATGAGTCGTGGAGCATCGTAAGTGAAATTCTGTCATTGAAAGGTTCTGTTAACTCCATGAATTGACGGGTATTTTCCGTCGGCCAAACGGAGGGCGGCGTGCGCGGCCTTTAAGAGGAGCGCAGGTCCGCCGCTGATGTACCGAGGAGCCGCGGCGTGAGTAAGCGCAGCAAAGCCCGAACCCGCCTGTCTCGCATCACCAAGATAACGAGCTCGGCAGGAAGTATGGGGGGCTGATACAGCCTGCATTCAGGGAGACGCTTATACCTATCAACATGGTGTCGTGGATCATCTCAAGGATAGTGGTGTAAGTGTACCAACTGCATAGCATCGCTCTGCCGTGTCTGCGGTGGCCCGCTTGTCCAGTCGCCTTCTCTGCAGCTGTCTGATCTCCGGCTAATGCCAGCCTGCTAGTGTTGATGTTGATTCATCACTTGCTGCTTTTAAAATGTTCTTACACAGAAATCGAGCTTTAAAAACTGAAATTCACGCATGCGTCTAATTCGACCAGTTTAGTGTTTCGTTTGTTTTTATTCCATCATCATTATTGCAAACGGCGTGTGAATTCAGATCCTTTTAAATCCCAGCGTTAAAAGATAGGGGTTGATGGATACCGTTTGTAGGTGGAGCGTCAGCTTTGGACCTAGTCCGTTGCTGGTTGCGCAGTGTTAGTTTATATTAGGTGTTATGATCAGCGCCGATCGTGCGCCTATCCAGGCATTTTACCGTTTTGGCATTACGAGCGTCCTGGCATTTATGAATCATCGGCCTCGGTCTATATGAAAGCACCTTCTGGAGACCTTATTTTCGTGGCGTGCCGTGTATGCATCCGAGGTTGTCTCCCCGTAGAGCCGAGCCGTGATGAATGCGTGCTTTTTGACTTCTTTATACGGCAGTAGACACCCAGCTACGCCGGTCCGTGCGGCCGCACCAGGCCTCCGCATCGCCATGCTTGTCCTTTGGAGCAGCACTCGCGGGGCCGCTTATCTGACCTGAATGTGTCAGTGATCCCCTCCGGCTTGAAAAGGGAAGACAATGTCCTTTATTTGTGTCTGCGCTTTAAACAAATTATACCACTGTGCTATTAAAAAGGAATTGATTCTCAAATGCGAACTGATACTTGATGATGCATTTAACATATGCATTTTAAACTACATCAAATGCAGCATAGGGATTGATTGAGGATTAGGTGTGACTTCTCTGTCCACCACCAAAAAACGAGGGCCATGGAATTAGCTGGTTCCCCTGCCCTCTCACCTCTGGCTGCTTACCCTACTGCCACATGTGACCGTCGTCATCTTCAAGGTCCAATGGGTTAAGGCAGGGGCGGGGAACCTGTTCCAAGGAGGGCTGGTGTGGGAGCCAGTTTCTGGGATGACCTCTCAATCAGCCAGTAATGAAGCAGTGGTTCTCAACTCCAGTACTGGAGACCCTCTGTTATTGGCTGATTGAGAGGCCATCCCAAAAACCCCCACCCACACTGGCCCTCCATGGAACAGGTTCCCCGCCACTGGGTTAAGATCTCAGCCAAAGCAAGAATTAAATAAGAGTTAAAACACTTACAGTACATTTAATCAAGTCTGTCTCCTCAAACTGTTATAGGTTGTATTATTATACAATCACAGCACAGGTGCTAAGTGCATATATACTTCTCTTTATTACATTTGTGTATTAATAGGGATGCTCTGTTGATGCTTTCGGGTGGGGGCATCGATCGATATTGGTCTATAAATGGCTACTATTGCTTGGGGGGGAAAAGTGGTGATATTGAGTTTGGGAGATGAGTCACTGTTCAGGCAGAGCTGAGTCATTTTATCTGCTTTTCTGTGCCCTGGAGGGGGCAGAGGCACCCAGCCGGGTTGGTGGGTGACCTGTAAGGCTGGGTGGGTGTCCAGGGAACGCTGAGCTCCATGAACTCTTCGCTCTGCCTGTGCTACTGAATACTTTTTGTTTTTTAACGCTGAGTACTGTAACTGGCAGTTTAACGCTGAGTACTGTAACTGGCAGTTTAACGCTGAGTACTGTAACTGGCAGTTTTACCTGCTTTACAGTGTAGGTAATCGCTGAATACATTTTGCCTGGTATTAGTGTGATGTTGATGGTATTGTCTCGTCTTTGGAGGCCCCTATGTCTGGGGTCTGGGGATTGCCCAGAGGTCGGCCTGCACTCTCAGAGGAGATGACGGATTATTGTAAACAGTTATGCCCCCCCCCTCCCCTGTTACTTAGCCTATAGATGAGGCTTCATGTCCAGGTTGCTGGTAAGGCGAGCGGCCTTCAGGATGCCTCTGCCTGACTCGGGTGAGGCAGCGAAGGCAGCTTGGGCTCTCGACCCTGTCATGAGCGCCGTGGTGAGACAAGTCGGAGTCTGCTTTGCCGGCTCCGATGGGGCACTGTGGTCGGTCCCGGTCGCCTCCTGCTACGCCGCTCTTAGCAG
>JAODJU010000002.1:19177174-19188806 GCA_026776725.1 Gnathonemus echidnorhynchus | reverse complement strand
CCCCACCCCGCAGGCTTGCTTTCGGGACACTTTACCCTGCCTACTCCTCGTACAAGGCAGTGAAGACGAAGAATGTGAAGGAATACGTAAGTATCCCTGCATGCCCGCTTCTCTGTCGACGCTCAGCGTTTAAATGAGTGGAGAACACCAGGCTCTTTGGGTCTCTTTAATAAAGAAAACAAGACCGATTACCCCCGTGAACATCCTGACAATGGCCGCTCGAGGTTTTTGCTGACCGTGGCTGCAGTGAACTTCCTGGCTCGTCCTGTGTCATTGTGTGTGTGTGTGTGTTTGTGTGTGTGTTTGCGCGTGCGTGCTTGTGCACCATCTGATTCATTGTGTGACAGTATTCCCCCCCCCCCACACTTTGCTGGTTGCCATGGAAACCCCACAGTTGGAACAGTTGCTCAGACAGACGGGGGTGAGGGGGGGTGATGAGGAAGGGGAGCCATGTTTAGAGCCAATGTTTGTGTCCCGAACATAAGCAGCAGTTTGCGCCTTTAAAGGCAGCGTCCCTTGCTATGCTCTTGTGTTTGTCCCATTGATGCTCCCCAGCTTTGAGGTCATATGATCCCATGAGCAGGGATGTTACTATAAATGCCACAATGGGGAAGGTCTTTGATCTGCATTGTTTTCTCGCTGCTAGGATGTTTGCTGCACGCGTTTCCTGGATGTGGGGGGAGGGAGGCGGCCTGAACGGTCCGTCTCTCGTTGCTGCTGTTTTTGCATGCGGGGGTATTTTCGCTCGCCTAGATGACACCCTGTCATGTGGCTCTTCCGCAGGTGAAGTGGATGATGTACTGGATAGTCTTTGCGTTCTTCACCACAGCAGAGACACTCACAGACATCATCCTCTCTTGGTAAGTGCCCCCCCCCCCGAGCTGTCTCCATGTGGAGATCACATGACACTACTGTGGAGAAACCAGGTCATTCCAGTCTGGTCGTCAAGGGAGGCCGGTTACCTGAGGCTGATGACTGCAGGATCGAGGCTTGTGAGCCCATGGTAGGCGGGCTTATCACATGCTCACAGTTGCTGATTGGTTTAACCCACTTCCTGCTAGCTCCTTTGGGCTCCCATGCAGTGATTCCACCCACTGTGCCTTTCAAAGACTCATTTCTCCCATTGTCAGTTATATGGTGCAGCTCCTGAACCTTCCACTGTCACATGCTTCATTTGCATATATGTGGGTCTAACCGGGGTGGATTAACTTATCTGGGGGCCCTAGGCTTTCATCAGCATGGACACTCGGGTGTTGCACATTTAACTGACCATTCCATTATTCCCTAGGTAGGGTGGGGCCCTGATGTTTGCTGGGGCTATGGGCTATAGCCTATACGTCATGTGGGCTATAGCCTATACGTCATGTGGGCTATAGCCTATACGTCATGTGGGCTATAGCCTATACATAAATCCATCCCTGGGCCTGATAGACCAATAGTAAATCTGCTTGTAAATCTGGTGCCTTTAACATGCTGAATATTGGAAATGAAGCCAAGCTGACCAGTGTGTTGGTGTGCAAAGCACTGGTGCTCAGTGAGGCTGTGATGGAAATGTCCACCACATAGTCCACTTTCGGCCATTTTGTAGTGCTGTTCAAATTCTCAACTGTAAATTTCACCCACTATACAGTGCACTGCAAATCGGCACAAGGCACTCCAGAATATAGTGTACATAAGCTGTACCCTACAGCGGTTGACTTAGACCATCATGCATTGTGGCCTGTCATGTGAGTGTCGGAACCATATTTGGGAAACTTTTTTGCTCATTCTGAGCTGTAATCGTTAACCAGTGTTAAGTAGCTTCTGGAATACTTACACGTGAGCTTTAACAAGTGCCAGGCTGCTGCAGCTTTAAACACAAAAGATTGTTTTAATGTGTTTCATGAGCATTACCCATGTAAAGCAAATTAATATTGCAGTATATTAGTACAAAATGCCATGGTCACAGCTGAAGTCTCCGGCCTGCTTGCATAGGTGGATACAGTATAGTCCAGTATGTCGTAAATAGTTGTGTGTGTGTGTGTTCACAGAATTGTCTTGTAAAGATTTGTTTTGTTTTATTTCAACATTGTGGAGACATGTCATTTACAACGCGTGCTTATCCAAAAACAACAATGTTCATTATTATAATAATCGATCCTTTATTGTCCCAGTGCGACAATTATTGTAAGAAGTGCAAACAAACTAAAAAATATACAATAAAGATCCATTTTTTAGCATTATAGTTTAACAGTAGAGGGGATGTTCTGATATTTGTTTATGCGGCAGTGATAAGTGCCAGTATCCAGCGTAACATCCGCCTGATGTCTGAAATGTATCAACCTCTGTCTGCCCATATTGCCTAGTGAGTGTTCTATGTAATGAACATATAGTGAGTGAGTGGACAAGTGGACTTGTTGAATGTGGGTGTCACATGCTGACCTTTGACCTTTTTTTTTTTGGCCAGTGCCCCGGGTGTCTCATGGGCCTGCTCCCCCTGATCGCTCTCTCTCTGCTTCTCTCTCCAGGTTCCCATTTTACTTTGAGCTGAAGATCGCCTTTGTCATCTGGCTGCTGTCCCCCTACACCAAGGGCTCTAGTGTACTCTACCGCAAGTTTGTACACCCCACGCTGTCCAGCAAAGAGAAGGTCCGCTTTCTATTGGTGTATTGGTGTTGGTCCCTTGTAGCCCTGCTGCGGCCCCCTCTCTCATCCGCGCCCCCCTTGCCTTCCAGGAGATAGATGAATATATCACTCAGGCCCGGGATCGCAGCTACGAGACCATGATGCGTTTCGGAAAGCGCGGCCTCAACCTGGCGGCCAACGCCGCCGTAACGGCTGCCACCAAGGTGGGTCCCCCCCACCCACATGTCTGTCAGCTCATGGGTCCCCCCCCACATGTCTGTACCTGGGCTGAGGTGTGCCCGTCTCCGCAGGGACAGGGCGTGCTGTCGGAGAAGCTGCGGAGTCTGAGCATGCAGGACCTGACGCTGATCCGCGACGAGGACGAGCTGCGTCTGCACGGCTGTGAGCCCCGCATGCGATCGCACGACGACGCGGGCGTGGTGCCCCGCAAGACTGTCACGCGCCAAGGTGGGCGGTTACGGGAGCCCGTCGTCTTTCCAAAAAGTGTCCTTGTACTTTTGCTCAGGGTTTTAGAAACTGTAGGTCTTGTAAGTCACGTGGGAAGCAGTTATTCAGTAATACTATAAGATCTTCTAGAAGCTTGAGCTCCTTTCTTGGAATGCTGCAATGTTGTAGTTAATCTGATCTGGTGAATTACTGTATTAAGGCTGTTAAAATACTGTGGTCCAACTTTCAGAAGATATACCAGGGGGTTAGAACATGCTTTTGTTCTGGTACCATGAGATCCCTTTAATGAGGCCATTTTTTAGTGTGGAAAGTGGGTGAGGAGAGTTTTTAATGAAGCCTGTGGGCAGCCACATGGGCACTGAGATGGGAACAGCGCCACCTTGTGGGGGGCAGTGATACGGGCAGTGCTGGAGGGTTACGACAGGGAGGGAGGTCAGGAGTGTCGGAAATGGAGGGTGAGGGTAACCCTGGCTGGTGGTCAGGCTGGGGTATGGGAGTCCCGTGTGAGTACAGGCCAGCTGTGACGGTTTTATACGTGTGTGGGGAAGGTGAGCGAGCTGAGAGCAGGTGACGAGGCCAAAATGTCATCGCGATATGTTTGGGTAGATGCTTATTCTGCAGTATATTCATATTTTTTTTTTAAAAGAATATAGTTAAGTGGTTGTAAAAGATCAATTAAGTAGTTCAAGATGTAGTCACTAAGTTGAGATTTGCTGAGACAATTCACAAAAGTGGGATATTCAGACAGAGCATGTTACGCAGACTGAAACACGTAGGCATCTCGTGATCGGTGCTTGCTGGTTTGTCCTGTCACAATAATAGTGTTTAAATAGTGCTGTATCACCAATCTTGTAGTTACTCTGAAATGCTTATAGGGGAAATTTCTGGATTTTTCATATTTGCCCAGGGGCAAACAAAATGCCACAAAATGGTTCGATTTTGAGATGGTTGAGCGTGGACCATTTTTTGGGTTGAGCCAGAATGACCCTGTAGTCAGTGGTAAATCACCGTTCCTCCCATGACTTGCATGATCTCTCCCTGCCTCTGAACGCGTCACGCGTGCTCTGCAGCCCGAAACACGGCTGCCGCTGACGAATCGCATCACGGCGGCGACCAGTCGGACACGCGGACGGAGCAGTCGGATGAGGACGCCACGGAGAAAGCCCCCAGGCGAGCCGCCAGCGTCAAGGCAGCCAAGAAGCCAGCCGCCGCCAAGACGGAGGTACGTGCCTGTGAGCGCGCCTGTGAGCGTTTGGCATGTCTGTGCACTTGCTTTGGTTCCGTAACTTTAACTCGGAAAGTGAAACTTCAGCTCAGCGTTGTTAACGATGTTTCTCCCTGGATGTTGCGGGATGTCTGACTGCGCAGCCGGGCCGTGTGCCGGGAGTCGCACTGCAGGGCTGCATGCCGCCTCAGGAATGCGGCCAGTAGGTGGACGTGCATACGATGATGACGCCCGCTCACTCATTTCTCACAGAAGCAGCTCTTGTCTCAGCCTCCATCCATTCATTATCCTAACTTTTTTTTTTTCTCTGATTCATTCTTTTCTTCTGTCTTGTGTGCAACCCCCCCCAGACCCAAACAAAGACACTGAAGAAACAGCCAAAGAAGAAGACCACTCCTGCCACTGGGGGCAGCGCAGAGACACCCTGAGCTGGGCTCCTGTACACACACGCAGCCCTCGGCAGCCTTGCTTGTCCTCATTTTCTTTTCTCTTCCTTGCCTGAAACACACACACACACACACACACACACACACACACACTGTGTGAACACTCATTCTCATACATAGCCAAGAATTTTGGAAAGTCTTAGTAGCCAGTTGGTGTTGATTTAATTGTATGGCCAACCCTGTTACAATCCTAGCAGGGCTTGTTGTTTGTGGGGGAGGTGGGTTGCCTTCTGCTGCCCCCTTAAGGCCAGATCAGGCATGGCACCTGCTTTTTTTTTTTTTTTTTAATAGCCCTCTTAATTAGCGTGGACTGTTCACAAAAATATGTCCTGTGCAGCATTTTGCACTGAGTCTTTATTAACCAGGGCATCTTAAACACTAGGGAAGTGGGACAGATGCCATGGGGGGGGGGGGAGCTTTGACATTAAGGCGAGGTGTAGCAAACTATGGTCAGTTGCTTTCTGGTTGCCTGATCAGCAGTAGTTGAGATGCATTTTAAATGTCAAATACAAAACTTCTACATGAGGCTCCCTGTCTGTGTATAGCTAATCGTACGGAAGGGGTGTCCGTGAGGAAGATCAGGGGATCTGTTTGCCGATCGATGACGGGGGGGGGGGCAACACCTGCTGCTCCCTGGGGCTGCTTCTGTTCTCTACCTGCGTGACGTGGCTCAATAGGGCCCGTTTGCAGAGTTCTATGTTAACTGAGCTGAGCGGTAGGGTTCGGGGGGTGGGTTGCCATTGGAGAATGTGGTGGGGAGTGGGTGTGTTTACATCCTTCACAGTCCATCACTGTAATCAGTGCATGCTCCTTAACTTACTGTGAAGGCGCTGGGCGTCCCCCGTGTGTGAGAGATGGGTGTGGCTCGGGGTGCGCAGTGCTGGTGTGATGCAACTACACTCATGAAACAGGAGAGTTCAGCCATACTGCTCTCTAATTGTCTTAGTCTCCTAAATGTGCAAAATCAGCTCCCTCTGACTATGCAGAGTGGGGCACTGATAAGCCGTTTACTATATATTAGTGTGAGGTTCGATTTTTAAGCTTTCTGTAAGCAATCAGATATCAGAGCCAGTCAATTAAATAATGGTAGCTGTGCTTAAGCTAAAGATCTGCATAATATAACCTGTGACTTCTGATATTGGGTTTTTTTTTTTGGGGGGGGGGGTAGAGGTGGGAGGCATGTTATGGTGGTCTTTGCTGGAGAATTGAGACTGAAAGCATGATGAGTTACGTTGTGGCTGTCCCGCCTGCAATTCGTTGCAAGAGCAGCAGGTGGCGCCACAAACACTACTGAACGAAGCTTCTGAATTAACTATTAAATAAGTGTAAATAGTAAGATACTGACTGTATAAATTAGCTTGCTTGCCTTATTCTTTTAACAGTGTTGTGTTTTTCTTTGTGTTTGATGGATCACTTTTGATTTTCTGTCAAAGTAGAGCTTCTGATTCATAACAAGCTCTGACATCGAAAGTGTAGATTTGTGTGTTTTTAATCTTTATCTTGGGTTTGACCTATGCTGCCCCTGCAGATCTGGGCCCTCTGCAGCGAGAGGATACTTTGCAATTTTAAAAGCCTCTCCTGTGTGTCTCGTCCACTTAGGCTTAGCCGGTAAATGTCCATTTGGAGGTTGTTTTAAGCTCATTAAATTATACCTTGAAACGGCGTTTTAAATCTGAATGTGTAGGCATTCGGCCGATCGCGCTCGCAGTACCCTGCAGCTCCAGGCTTGGGTAGTCAAGTCCCACATGGTACCACTCTGCCATCCTTTGCTTGGGTTTTAATTCACTACATCTGGGACGTAGGAGTAAGTTTCATTTACCTGCTCACACATGTCACTGGAACTTCAATATCCTAATATTTATATTTAATTTGAAATTTAGCACTGTTGTGTGAAGAATTTTCATTAAGTATTCCATTCTGAATATTATTTGTGTCGATTATTGACACTCGTACCATAAATAGTTTTGATTTGTCCTGGAAAACCTGCTTTCCAGATATACTGGTCATTTAATTTTATGGTTATGTATGTGCTACTAATAAAAGACCAATAACCATTTGTCTTTGCCATTTTTTCTTCTACAGAGGAGACTTTGTATAACTTGAGGGTTTCCTACCTGCATCTCTTGAACATACAGTAATGGCCAAATATACTGGCACTGCACATCATTCAGAAAACACACCACTTCTCTTAGAAAATGGCTGCAGTTACAAATGCTTTAGTACTGACACGTTCATTTCTTTTGCTGACATTGGAACAAGACAAAAAAGCAGAGAAAATGTCTAATCTTATAATTCCACACAGAACTCAGGAAATGGACTGGATAATATCATTGTTGCCTTTTCAAGAGTGTAAGGAACAATTGGATTTCAAATTTCCTTTATTAATTTGTATTTAAACTCTCTTGTGGCAGTTCACTGGTGCTGGCAATATGGAAGTCACACTAGCAACCAGTTTAAATGGAGAAAAAGAAAATAATTGTCTGAGGATTTAAGAACCCAAATGATGGAGAAGCAGGAACGACCTCAAGGTTAAAAGTATGTTTCCAGAGATCTTGCCCTCCCTGGGTCCAGTGTGTGTGGCGTTAAGAAGCTTACAACCCAAGGCAGTGTAACCAACCTCCCTGGATGTGGACGGGAGAGACAACTTGATGGAAGATTGGGATGAAGGGTCCTTCAAATGGTGGATAATGATCTTCAGTCACCTTCCAAGCAAATTCAAGCCGACTTGCAGTGTCAGCTGATACTGTCCCACACCATCTGAATGAAATGGGACTCAGTGACAGGTGACCCAGGGGGGACCCCAGTGCTGACAGAGTCATTAAAAGCCAGACTGGAGTTTGCCTAAACTTACTGAGGAATCCAATATCTTTCTGGGGGAATGTCTTGTGGGCAGATGAGACAAAAAAACAAACAGCTTTTTGGCAAACCACAGCATCATATCAGTGTCAGAATGCTGGGTCTCTGTCGGGGGTCATAGGTCTTCCAGTAGGGCAATGACCCAAAGCGTACTTCAAAAAGCACTTAGAAATGGATCAACAACGCACTGGAGAGGTGTGACGTGGCCAGCAGCGAGTCCGAATCTCAATCTCAGTCAAAAGCTGTGGAGGGATCGCCAACCGGCAGCTGGCAAAATAAGACTGATACAAAAAAAACAAAACAATAATGTTGTCCAGCCAGTTCCGTGTGGAATATCACATTTGAGCTTTTTTTTGTTTTGTTCCAATGTAAAGAAAAGAAATAAACATGAATACCAAAGCATTTGTAATTGCAACGATTTTCTGAGAGAAGTTGTGTATTTTCTGAGGGAAGTTCAGAGGTGCCAGTGATTTTAGCTATGAGTGTATAAGTATAGATTTCCAATTTACTGTATTTTATATTTATACACATATGTTTATACCGAATTTCCTCCAAGTTTCTTAGATTTATTTACAATTTTAATACATTGTATTCAGTGTAAGCTATACATCGATTGTACAAAAAAAGCCCGACATCATACGAAACCTTTTGACGTTGTACTTTTTCTCACTTCCTTATATGAATTTGTAAAAAGACCCGGCATCTCACAGGAAATTCAGATTTTTAAGCACAGCGAAATAGTCCACAATCGAGTGAAGTAAAATACATCATTTCTGCCGTCAGAAATGCGTAAGCTTTCTCCGTATCATGAAATTTTCAGGACGTCTTAAAATTCTGAAACCTTTGGGGGAGCCTTACCCTTCTGTCCCTGACAGCGAAATAAATGTACCCACCGCTTCTTTCATTGCCGTTGCTTTAATAAGCTGCTCCTCAGATAAGGTGGATTTGCGCTGTCGTGTTACACCCTGAAGTGTTCACACATTACAGCAAAATGTTTTACATTATATAGATATTTTATATGGTTCAAATTACAAAACATAGACTTCTATGCTTTATAGTCTTTCAGAAATATTTATTCAAGTCTCGAGGCACATTATTGGAGAATAATAATGTAATTGCAGTGAGCACCTAAGACCACAAGGCGGCACCATTCGCCTTCTGATGTCTAATTCCCACTTAGCGGTCGTACTGAGATGTGAGACTTTTTACTTACCGGCCGAAAGGCGCAAAGGTGTTTCCATGTATGAACTCCGAACGGAATGACTCCTTTGCTTGGGGAATGATTGGGCGTTGAGGTCATAAAGCCGCCTTCTGCGGAGGCCTTGTGTGTTAAAGCGGTACTGAACGTAGGTAAAGGCGAACAACAGCCATATATAAGCTGCCTTAATGGCTGAGGATCCCGCAGGAATAGCTAATCCTAGGTGCGTGATCCTGCAAAAGCTCAGTACTTAGTCTAAAGGCATGCACAACGTGTGTGCTGTTTCGAAGTGTTTCAGTGTTTAGGTTATATGGGTGCATTTCTATGTATATTTTCCTATGCGTGCCTGCGTACGTGTGTGTGTTCCTGTCATTACATAAGGCTCCGCAGTGACTGAATCTCATTAAAGTTCAGGGGTGGGGTTATGTATTAATGGGACACCTGGAAGGGGGAGATGGCAGGCGAGGGATTCCCCGCGCTCTGCACGGGAGGTAGTGTTTATGATGGTGTGGGTGGGGAGGTGGGGGTGCCCGACGCTCGAGTGGGGGGCGAGCTCACTCCGGCACACCATCCCTCGCTCTTTTTAGATTCTTCGGGGCTGCCGGGATCTCTCCCAAAGCTTGTGACGTCAGGGAAGACCCGCTTACATAAGAGCTGCCGGGGAGGCAATGACTCCGGGGTGGGGGAGGGGGCTGCAAAGGAAAGTCCGGAGCCGGTATTCGCCGTATTCTCCTGAATGTATTTATGTGTTTATCGACCTCTGCTTGCAAACATTTACTTAATTTTCTATACCTCCGTAAGTCACGGAGAAGCTTCTGGAAGCTTTTGCTCTGGGGCATAATACTGTAGCTATTTGCGTGTTTGTAAGAGGGGCAGTGCAGGGAAGATGGGAATGGAGGTGACACGTAGGGAGCGGGGGCGGGTGGTGCGGGCTGCCCCCCAAGGAGCCCGTCAGCCCGTCCGGAGGAAGCTGCTCAGGAGAGACCCTGTAACGTTCACGGAAGTGACAGCTATAGGAGAGACTGTTTGTTCGAGGGCTTATTGTCTCTGAAAGGTTCTGTCAATGCAGATGACACGCTCGTCCTTATTAAAGCGTGCGGGGGGAGGGGGCGCAGCGCGCAGCTGAAGGGGAAGCGTGGTGCAGATGCAGAGCTCTTGTACTACTCGCTGTGTAACCCCGCTGTACAAATACACACACAGCAAAGTTCTCCTGCCTGACAGTGAGAGAGAAAACACATAAGCTCATACGGAAACACACGCCAGCCTTTAAAAAAAATAAAAATAAAAATCGGTCAGTCCCGTGCAGTACCTGATCTCCCCAGCAGAGGGCCTAGTCTGATCGCGGAAGGTGAAGCGGAGGCGTTAGAGACAGCTGTAGGTTGCGGCCTGTGCCCGGGAGGGATCCCCTACTCCGTGCCCGTCTGGCGAGTGATTTCAGGGTTTACTTTTTGTCTGCTGAGAGCCCCTTTCCCCTCCCAGGCCTCAGTGTTAGCCGTGCAGAGAGCCGCTTTCACTGGTGTTGTGACACTATTTGCCCGTGGACCGCTGCCTCCGAAGGACGCGGGGAGGGTTCGCGCCGCCCCCTCACGTCCCGCTGCGTTGGGGTGCTGGGCCTAACGGTGCGGGAAGCAGTGCTGCGCAGGAAATGCCAACTAGAGGTGAGAGGTGGAAGGAGATGGCCGACTTTCGGCTGAAATCTGGCCCGCGGTTGGCTGGCGGCAGCCTGCGCTCCGGGTTATATAAGGCGCGTGAATGTCAGTGGAGTGGTGTCAGCCCGTGCGGCTCGAGCGGCCCGGTGATCCGCCAGGTGACAGGCGTGCAGAGCCCCTCGCCCCCAAACACCCTGATAGGGGGCGACGCGGAAGGTGTGGGGGGGGGGTGCAGTTAATGTGAGGGGACGGAGGCTGTGGTGTGTGTGTGTGTGGTGGAGAGATATAGGGGGCGCCATTCAGCCATGTGCCAGTACACACTCCCCCTGTGATTGTATTTAATATGAGCCCAAGGGGGGGAGCTGTTTGGTGGGGGCTGGATGCCTTTGGTAGTTGGTTACATAACCCCTGTGTATCAGTACTGGCTTATCACTTGTCCTGTGCCCCCCCCCCCCCCAACAAAAAAATACACAAAACCAGTCAGCGGCTGAACACTGGGGTGTGAAGGGTTAGCTAAATGTCAAAGCCTCAGTTGAATGACCCGACCGGAAGCAGAGGGCAGGTATCAGGGCCCTGTGACAGACCCCAGGGCTTGTGGTCACCTGCTGACACGCCGTTTTAAGCCCAGGCTGCACTGAGGGAGTGGGGGTGGGGTGGAGTGAGTCTCTGAGGGAGGGGGCTGTTTTAAAGACCTCAAAATCAATACTAAACAGTTTGGGCAGTTCTTCCCCTGTAGTCAGCGTGTTTTCAAATCCGCATTTCCATTTCGCGCCTGGAGACTCTCCTCTGGTAGTTTAGCCGAAAGTAAGGAAATCTCCTCGCCCCCTCGGTATCCCCCCGTCCGGGGCTCAGCTCGCACGCTGGCCCGCGCAGGATGAGAGCGGCTTCCCCGCACTTGTTTGTAAATATCAGCCACATTCGCCTGCGATCTCTATCCCCCCCCCCCCGATCCGCTCTTTACATGCTAACGTGCAAAGTCTCGGGGTCTCCATGGTAACACGCGCTGCCAGCTCACGCAGTCCCTTGTCAGTGACACAATGTGACTAATTACAGTCGCTTACCTCCGCGGTAATTGGGCCGAGGTGTGGTAATTAGAGGGGTCAAGCCGGCTCTCTGCTGCCTCCGCGCATACCCCCTTGCCCCCCCCCCCCCCAACTCCAAACCCCAGTGAGTACCAGGCCTGGGG
>JAODJU010000002.1:19115553-19135117 GCA_026776725.1 Gnathonemus echidnorhynchus | reverse complement strand
ACCACCTCGGCGCTAGAAGCAGGCAGTCGGTTACGTCATTCATTCGAGACCCCCCCCCTCCCCCAGGGGACAGGCAGAAGGACAGTTGCGCTCGACAGTGAGTGCGGTCTATGTCTCAGTTCACCCCGACCCTTAACATCTGCCAGACCTCGACTCCCACTCTTTAGGAAACGAAAGAGGAACCTCCGTTAGCTTTGCTTCTTCTGCGTCTGCCTCTTTTTTTTCACTAATTGGTATGAATCAACTCTAAAAACATCGCTACTTACTCATTTGTTCTCAAGCTATGAATAGCTAGGGGTATAAATAACTGTATTTTCAGTTTGTGCGCTTGTATACCCATGAATATGCGTTTAAAGTCATTGTGTGAGGAATACCATGCGGCGTTTTCCCCAGACGGGGTTAAACTGAGCACAACACGGGAAATAACAAAACCATGTATCTTGCTGAGTTTTCTGTCATCCAATTATAGCCATGTTATATTTGCCCCTGTGGTGAACAGGGCTTAGCACTAAACAGTTATATAATTTTGTCTCCCTCTATGTTTTCCAGAGGTCATCTAATAAAATACTTCAAGAAAGAGAAGAGCAGTGATGCCCTGTGACGGACTGGCACCCCGTTCAGGGTCCCCCAAGCTCCGCCGATACGGATGGATCATAGATAGTCCAGCATCGATGAAATCGACATTGCCTTGGCTGGGCATGTATATGGCCGGTCAGACGGTCTCTCCAGTTTATTTGGTGTCATCACTCAGCCAAATCCCCCGAATCGACTGCCCCGGCACATTAAAGCGTCCGCAACAGCCGTCTTTTGTTTCGGAAAACGGAAAGCGCGTCTTCATCACAGAAAGGTGGCCAGGACGGCCCTGTCCTCCGTCACCAACAATGACATCGCCGTCGGTACAGAGATAATTGTAAATAATAGCTGTAATTAATATGACGGCTCCAGGCTCATGCAGCCGGGGGCAGCTGACGTCATGCACCTGGTGCACCATGGGGGGGGGGCTCACAGTGTGTGTGTGTGGGGGGGGGCTGCAGCTCCCAATACACCCCAAAAAAGGACATTATCTCAGACACTCTTTGTCATTTCTTTACATGGCAGTTTCATTTAACCTATTTACAGAAGGGGAGGGATTGGGCAGTGGGGGGGGGGTCTGGGTTAGACTAACCTTGCTCTTTAAAGTCTTTCTCTTCTTCTTTTCTTCAGAAAAGTGGCCGACTTCCTCCCCGTCACCCATGTCATTTTCCACAACTGAGTGTGTTTTTTTTTCTCTGTCTTTTTTTCCGAGCCGCGCGTCACTGGGGACTGCAGTCGAGTCGCGTCTCTCAACGTGCAGGAAGTTTCGCAGCAAAACAGACTCTGTCACACTTTCCACACGACTCAGAAAGCCACATGGGTCTAAATTTACCCCCCCAGTAGCCAATAATAGGATGACGGTGCTCAGAATAGACGTTTAGGCAAAAAGACGAACTTTATTTAACCATATGTGAGCTATTTTTAAGCATCTGTTTATTACCCCGTTGCTAAACCACAGCACCTTTTTGTTACAGTGAAATAACTATATATATATATATATATATACTGCACTAACCATTTCTAAACAAATTCCGATATGATGATAAGCCCATATATTTTAAAAAATATATTTCCTCATTAATTTACGTCACACATCTATAACTGGTGGCATAATATTTCATGTTTTCAGTGGTATCCAGTGCAAGTTGTGCTATATGGCCAGGACAGACAGATGGATCAATGGGTAAATAGATGAATATTTTTCGCATTATGACCCTCTAAGGCTCACTCACAGTCTTGTTCATGTGATTTAATCTCAGATGAAACATGCAAAATATTTAAGATTAAAAAAATTGGAAATACACATTTTGCACAACTGTGACACTTGTGGCCAAGCGCAGGCATAAAGTTTAGTCCTGGTGATAATTGTTCAGCTCGGTGTGGATGGAGTCGAGCGTTACAAAGTAAAATTAGAAGAGATGGAAGAGCGGAATCGATAATTTCCCAACTCATGCGCCGTAAGGCAGACACGCCACAGTGCTCCAGTGGGGGGGGGGGCCTGATTTTAGCCATGGGGGGCCCTTTGCACTGGACTCAACCCCATTCTGGTCCAACACTTTAAAAGGGATTCGACCAAGGTCCCACCCACATAATCTAAAATGCTCTTATTTGGGTACTTAAAGGGTTATGTAACGAATTCATACGAAATGATCAGCCAAACTGCACAATCGGCACTTTTTGTATAATTCCAAGCCATGTGGCTGCCTGCGTGTGACAGTTGTCCCCGTGACACCGTGTGTGGATAAAAAAAAAAAGCCGGAGTTGAAAAAAGGGGCAGGAAATGATGTCGCTGTTGCAGGGTCAGGGTTCGTGTTTATGGGGCGAATGGTAGTAACAGCTGTTTTGATGTGAACGTTGCCGTGGGACGTGATGATGAGGGGGCTGGCGGCCTGCGATGAATCAATCACATGGCAGCCGTCCCTCCGCCTCATAATCCCAGCCCTTCAGAAATGGAAAATGATGCTACAGAAATAGAATCAGTCGGTCCTCTTTTGTTGGCGTTACACTATCATGGTGAAGTGACCCTGTTAGTGAAAAGGGAAGTGAGAGAGAGGGCAGAGGGCCTGCAGTGGAATGGGACCTTCCTGGTAACCGGAAGACGGCTGCTGTAGGGGTCTCAGGCTAGCGGGGACGATCCTTATGCCCCCCCCCCCCACATGAGAACTAGCCAGAAACAGGACACTCAGAGTGTACGCATACACACACACTTGTATTCTTTGTGAGGACTTTACATTCATTTCTATAGGTAAAATCCTTATTCCATCTAAGACTACCTTAATCCCTACCCAGCCTTAACCTTAACCATAAGTAACCAAACTAAATACACGTCTTTTGGTGTAGTCACAGATCTTTATAAAAATGGGTATAACAGCTTTTGATCACATCATGGGGACATTTTGTCCCCACAATGTAATATACATAACCCCCATGCACACCATCTTAGTGACATGAATGACACCTGTCACCAAACTGAAAATCGCTCCATTTTAAAGTTCTCCCTTTCAGTCACAAACTCTTTTTTGTATGCGAAGAGGCTGCTGTTTACTGTCACATTCGCATTGACAGCGTTGCACCCTGGAACGCCCCTTACAACACCTGCAAGTAATTTTTCTCACACAACACACTAACTTACTTTCTCTGATTAAATGCAAAGGTGCAGTTTCCATGGAAACTGCCTGAATTTAGCAATCATGCTTAGAAACATGAGCAGGTGAGTTCTGTAAGTTATTAAGCATGTGTATCTTTAAATAAAGTCTATGATTGTCTGTTCCCTACAAATCGCTTGAATGATACACATTCATACTTAATAGTCGAACTTCTTTACATTTCAGGCAGTTCAAAACGTGAGAGGTGATTATAGTACAGGTTTTTCTGCCATAACAATGAACCACGTTTCATATGCTATCAACTTTGTTGTTACCTCTGGTCTTAATGTGGACAATGTAGTTGGAAATTGGTTTAGAATATTAATAGATGGAAAAACAAACAACTGTTGAAATGCTCTTCTTAACCGCGGAGGTGACGTGACGGAGTTTTTTTCTGTAGAGCCTGTATGTGTTTGTACACGCAGCGTGTGCCGGACTTTGATCTCGCTTCTCCTTTAAGACGATGAGTGAGAGTGAGAGAGAGAGAGAGAGAAAAGCGTACCGGAAAGTTTCTAAATTAGGAGGTGGCTTCCGCGAGGGGGGGAGGAGCAAACGAGAAAGAAGGATGGAAAGAAGGAACGACAGAATGCCAAACAAGAAAGACGAGGTCAGAGGCTGGGCTACGTGCTGTCTGCATACCAGAAATAGCTGCACGAACAGATCTCTCTCTCTCTCCTTTCACCATCCATCAGCATGGTGTGATAGAAGAAAGACTTATTCATAGCTACGCTCACCACTAAGGTGATCAACCATGAAAGGAACCTGATTATTACTCTTGTTGGGGGACAGAGAGCCAAAATAAATAAATAAAAAGGAAAAGGGCAAGTTAAAAATAGAATGATTTGGGGGGGGGGGGGAGCTGAATCGTGAAAACCAGGATCATTTTAAGGGTGTCGCTGAGTGAGCCTTTGTAGCACGCCCTGTACAAACCAATTGATTTTCATAAACTTCAACTGGTGCTGTGTATTTACTCACCAAACTTATGTAGCGAAGTCATACGTTATACTTGACTTTCTCGGGTCTTTCTTAATAGCAGAAAAGCAGGCGAGTTGGCAAACATGATCTTGAAAGATTCTTTTCAAACCATCACCAGTAAATGATATATTTGAATGTGGATAATCTTTACTAGAAACAAAGTCAGTAAAGCTGATTTAATCGACTTGTAGCATGGGCGTCTTTTCCCTGGCGGGGTGTGTCAGTGTCTTGGGGCGTGACCTTCCCTCTGCCCGGCACTGTTGGCCCGGCACTGTTGGGTCGGTCGGCGTTTATGATGTGACCTGTTGCTTTTATTTCTATAACCTATTTATAACACGAAGCGGCTGCTCTTTTGGAGTGGATGGGAATTCCCCTGGATGCCACCCAGGACTCCCTCGCTGTCCCATTCCTTACCTTTACCACCTCTTCTCTCCCACACTTTAAATCTCTCTCTCTTTCCCCTCTTTCTCTCAGGTATGCTTAGTTTGCCCTTTTACTCCTGTTGATTAATTTATCGTCCCTGAATTCAGCTGTTCTGACCTTCATGATTCCTGCCGATGTTGCTTGCGACTCATTCTTCTTTAATGAGAAATTCTTGGATTTTGTTCCCCTCTCTAAAATACTCGCTTGTCACATGCTTGTGGCAGAACCCTGGAGGAATCTGAACCCATGACGCCTTCTGGACACGGCAGAGACCCTTGAGAACTGAAAACTGGCCGGAGGACCTCTGATGTTTCCATTCTTAAGTGTTACATAGTGTTCATCATCTTGTTGCCCATAAAACTGTGACCTTCTCCATGGTCTGCCTCATGTTCTCAGAACAGCATAGTGCCCTCGCACCTTCTTACCCAAAAACCATGACCAGCCACTTGCAGAGAGAGAAATTCAATGTAACCATCAACCAGGACACCACAGGGATTGTTGATTCCTCACAGGAAGTCCAGTATAATGAATGAATGAATGAATGAATCTTACATTCATTCATTCAAAGTGTTTTACAGAAGCAATGGGGAGCTACTTCAACCACCACTGTGGCCCCCACCTGGGTGATGCGACAGCAGCCATTCTGCACCAGTATGCTCACCACACAGTAGCTAAGGTGGTGAAGAAGCAGGAGAGAATTCACCAGTAAGATATAGGGGATGAGTAGGAGGCCAGATTTGTAAGATTTAGATTTTTACCAGAACAATGGGGCATCACCCTTACTCTTTCGAAGGATGCCCAGGAATCTAGACATCTCTAAGCCTAGCAATGAAAATAACACAGGAATATAAAGAGCAAAATCTGTGCTGTGTGACTGGGGAGATCAGAAGGCCATATGCGTGGGGCATTTAGTTTATGTGTTTTCTAGGGTCTTTCTGGTGATAGGAGAAAGCACTGACACAGACTTCTATCAGGTCACAGGGCCTGATGTCATCCGGAGAGAAACTGACTGAAAAGATTAGTTTTGTGCTTGAGTTCACAAAAGGTTTGACAATTAAGCTGGTGGATTATGTTAAGGAATCTGAAAGAAAAAAGAAAAAACATGCCCGTCAATTTAAAAGACAAGTACAGGAGAACATAACTCTACTTCTCGCAGTTTGGAAATTGGATCCAAGGTAAACAATGATGTGGGCGTCTCACGTGAAGAAGTGAACCAAGGATGAGATACGGTTACAGAATAGTGTCGGCGTAAGGAAATTATTTGTGTAAGTTATTAATTGAAATTTATGTTTGTTTGCGAATCAGGGAGGGAGGTTTATTGGGAGTTCAGCTGTGCGGCTCAGTCCCTGTTGATGGAAGCGGGGTTAGTCAGTGCCAGGTCCGCCTTGGCCAGGGGCGGTCGGTTCTGCTGCGAGGCAGAAGGTGTGGAGTGGTACCAGCAGACATGACAGCACACGCAGCAACCCACCCCCCCTCCCCCCCAGCCGTTACGAAGAAACGAACGCTGGGCCGCGCGTCATCGTTTCCACATGAGGAGCGTGCACGCAGCATGTAGAAATTGACACACGGGGTTCCTCGGTCCGCTTCCCGTTTCACGGCTCGTCAAGGGACCGGAGTCCTGTCACACGGCATGGCAGCTCGTGACATTGTCACCCCGCGGGGAAAAGCGGCACAATCCAGCCCGAGGCCTGAGTCATTTTTGAGCCGCAAACGTTATATATTCCGAAGAGTCTCTAGTTACATAAACAAAAACAAGTAAATGGACTTAAATAAAGCACTTAAAATATGCTGTAATTAGACTTTAACAGAAAGATTGTAATGCACAGAGGATGTTTCTGCAGAGACAAGCTTTGGGAGGCAGATAGTTTGGTAACAGACCAAAATACAAAAAGAGGCATCAGTCTGACATTTAAAAAACAAAGTGCTCTAATGTACTTTGCCAAGGAAAATGTTATCTGAGGATGGAGATCAACAACATGGGTGACAGCCTGCCTTTTAAGCAGATAGGTGACATAGAGGCCATTCGATTTGTTTATTTCGGCGCTTGGTCCTAAATAAGAACACATGTTTGTTAGCATGCCAGTGGCGGCTGATGCTGCGCGAGAAAATGAAACAGACCATTTCCTCTTTCCAGCCGTCAGCAGACTATTCTCTGTCTAAGCGCCATGATATCACAGAGCACTCGACATCACTTCCTGTTTTGCGAATCTAGTCATTGAAGCGAAACCACAGGACAAGAAACATGCAGAATGCTTTTGAAAAACAACGAATGTGTATGAATGGCTAAGAACTGCCTGTGGTTATTTTACTCTAAGCTGTTTGTTTTTTCCTTGATGTACAGTAAGTGAACTTCTTGTGACATACAGTAGTAAAGCGGACGTTTGTTTCCAAGCCATCTCTACAGAGAAAGGCCCCCTTCCCCCTCCCTGAAATGTTGATAGCTGACTTTTTGCCATGGCCCTGACTCCGGTGCAAAACCACAGCTCATTATAAAGTGAGGCTTTTGCATAGGGGACAGAAGTGGAACTTTGGAAGGGCTAATTCTGTCATTCAGTCAAATGGGGGCTTTACCCATAATCCCTCAGTCACGTTTGGTGTACATAAACTACAGTGGAATGGAAATATTAACCATTGACACATACATAAGTAAGTATGCATACTTCCTGGAACCTGTGATGTCAGATGAATAGAAATTACCCATAAAATTATAATCATTAAACAAAGATTCAACTGACTATTCACTGGTGAAACTTAGCAGGAAATATTGCCCACAACCCATCCCATATTATCAATGTATCGGTATTAACAAATGATCCCTTTTTTCTAAATAAGGAAACATTAGACAATAGACTTGGTACCTTGGAGACCAGTAGACTTTCCTTGCCATGGCAACCGCATGTTGTGAACCACAAGTGTGTCTTGGAATGTGGGAACCGATTGAACGCTACCTAATTGTGCATCTGTATTGAGAGTAACAAAATCACAGGCTGTCCCTAAATGCGACATTTTAGATTTTGGTTTGTGTTACGGTGTTTTCATTTTTGCTGGATTTCTGAGAAGGGGGGGATGTTTTCGCGATTTCACATTAGTAGTTAAAATAACTGGTGAAAAGTCAACCTCTTCTCATTTCCAGATCTCCCAGTTAAGCTGGTATTAATAAATATGCTTTACACATAGAAGCCCCTAGACATCCATAACCCTATAAGTGGTTAGATGATAAGGGATGAATGGATGGATTACAGCCATAATAATACTAAAATTATATTTTATCTTTATCTTGCGAAATGAACCAACCCACACACTAACACCTTGTTGAATGACGCTGTGCCACATCAGTGATACACACATTGTACGTGGGCGTGCGATCGTGTGCTCTTCTTTTGTTTTGATGACAATGCAAATGCCACGTGCAAACACCGGTGGGCTATTTCTACACCGATAGGCTGCTTGTTTGTGTTCCCGGCAATCAGAAAGGGCCCCGGTCAGAGGCTTTGCCATCTCGTGTCATGTGACAGGGCAGTGACAAGGTGGTCACGGCATTGCTGCTTTCAGCTGATTGCCATGTAAACCCTGTGATCCAGTAGGTTTTATCGAAAATAATTTTTGAAAGAGTGCCCAGTATTCCCAGATGGTGGCAGTGCATTTGAATCATTAACCCCCCCCCCCCTTCCCTTCCCCCAGTGTAGGTGAGCCTAAGCAGGTTCCTTCATGCGTTAATTCAGTATGGCCCAGTTGGCTATCACAGCTCCTCTGTTTGTGTCGGCCCCTCCCTCTGCTGGTGCCTGCTTGCCTAGGGGCGTGGAATGAGAAGGACAGATGGATCAGAGAGGATAAGACATGGGGGACAGCGGGGTCACGCAGAGAGAAAGCAATGCTATGCATCGGGGGGCAGAGTCGCCTGGCCATCCGACGGTCACTGAACCCTGCTGTCTGCTCACCCATCTCCTAGAAGGTGCAGGCAGGGGCTCAGTACACATCGCCTGTAAACAGGAAGCATTTTGTGAAAGGGCTCAAATTTGGACGCAAGACCAAACAAGGTCAACAAACGATGCTTTTACGTCAAACGGGACTCTCTTACTCCCCCAGACAGAGCAAACTAAAGCCATCAATGGAAATCATGGCTGCTCTCCTGGCTCCTCCCCCGCCTGCTCTGCTGGCTCCTCCCCCGCCTGCTATCCTGGCTCCTCCCCCGCCTGCTCTGCTGGCTCCTCTCACAGATCGTTTCTTCCCATCTTCGTAGCCAGTAGGTGAGGCTCACACATTTGGACATACGAGACTGTGGGGAATTACATTCCCCAGCGAACAGCTCCTGACTATCCCTCGGGACAGCAAGCATCTGTCTGTGTGCTTCCCTACAGATGTATGGATAAAATAAGTAAAATATAGCCATATTAATGAACAGCCACCACCGTTACCCCTTGACCAGAGAGTGAGTAGCTTGTATCATGGGTGACTTTGCTGTTATTAGAACGTTTCTGAGACAGCCCTTAGGCTGTCAGTCTGTTTGACACCTAAGATGGCTGCGACCACTGTCAAATGCTTCCTTCGGGTCAGATTTCAGAGCCCCCCACCTCAACCTACCCCCCGGAATTCAGACTCGGAGTCAAGCCCCCCCCCGTCTAGACCGGACCACCAAAACTCATCAACACCCTCCTCAGCCAATCAGTCAGCAGTTTTAAACTGCCTTTGGCAATAAATTGAGTAAATTCAGTATCGGTTGAAGTTCTTTATACTCCGGGTCCTACCTTTGGAATCCAGTTTTCCAGTCAACATTTTTTTTTCAGGCTCCACCCAACCAATCAGGGCTCACTGTGGACGAAAGGGGTGCCGCTATTAATTAACTGTGTTTGCTTCCAGGCACTTTCATAGAAAACAATACGTATCGCTTTCTTCCTTTGAACAGCTATACAGTTCACTGGGGCAATTTATGCGGTGCGTTAAGTGTCTCCTTTGACGCAGCAGCAGCTCCCACCCAAAGATCTCGATCCTACAAGAACCAGAGCGGAGTTGCTCAATCGCACAACAGGCCACGGCTGAATTTCCACATGCCAGTGCAAGCCTCAGACTCCGGGAAAACCTGCCTCGCCGTGAATAATTTCAGGAAAACATATATAATAAAATAAACAATAAAAATAAATAATAATAAACAAACTTTTAAAAGAGTTTAACTTGTGTAAAAGGCACCGTCGCAGCTCAGGGTCGTCTCAACACGGGGAGGAAGAACAAAACGCAGACCGGAACGCCTCATCGCGCCCGTGCCCAACGCAGACAAAAGAATCCTTGCATGTGGCAGATCCTCAAAAAAAAAAGGTCTCTCTGTCGCAGCTGACGGGCCTTAAGTTTTGACAAAGCAGAGGAGCATCAGACGGGAGCCTTTGTACGCTCGCGACGCGCTCGCGGGCGGCAAAGGCTGCGATGCCATCCACGTGGTGCCCTTGAAGTCTGAATGCAGTGCAGGAGGCAGAGGCACGGGCATCGCGTAAACACACACTTAACCACCGCCACCTGAAAAGAAGCCTGGGTATTTTTTTTTTCCCTCTTCCCGCATGGTCGCGAAATAAATAAATTAGCAAGCGCCTGGAAAGGGACAACAGGCTGAGAGCGGACGAGCGAGACAAAACACCGGCCTGCGAATCCCTGCCCTCGATCTGTCACTCGCTGTGGCACCCGTCAGATGATGTCAGAGGGCCTGCTAGTTCAGGGTCACCCTACAAAGGAGGGTAGCTGGGCTTATTACTCTGGAAATTTTGAACCTGGTGGATGTCAGAGAACTCATCTACCGTCCTGTTTAGAGGAGCAGCCCTATTCACTAACCTTGTGAATCGTCTGGCGGTTTCTTTACTGATTTTTCTCCTTTGCAATAATCAGTTTCAGTTTACACAATAGCCGGGGATGAGGAAGAGCTTGTCTGGTAGACGAGTGTGTGGGCATGCCTTGGAGAGATGTATGGAAAAATGGGAAGGATGAGTGACCTGCCATGACCTGCTCTGCTCACAGGTGAGCTTTGCAACAGTAATAAACCAGCAGGCTGGGGTTTGGACCCACCGGGTGATGGTCACGCTTAGGGCCCGGAAGGTGAGACGTGGGTTAACGCTGACCTTGTCTTGGTCTGTTGGATTTGTCTCGACTCAGTCAAGCACGACCTTCAGATGCTTCTCCCCAAGTTTCGGGAATCTCTACGACGGTCCTCAAATTTCTCCAAGCTGGTATCCATTGCATTCGGCTAATGTCTGATGAATGTCTATCCTGTGAATCCACTTCACGAAGCTCAGGACAGATGTGGCCACAGGTTTTACAACAGACCTACTGGTAATTACACAGAGCCTCAGTTTTGCAGCTGTTACTCGGAGCTACGGATACTACTCCAACCACTTCGAGTCAGTTTAAAGTGGCGGGTGTTACCAGACAGTAGGTTGGCTCCTCGGGTGACAGAGCTAATTCCTGTTTCCTGGGTTGTGGTATCCAATCCTGTCCCTTACTTTGTGTATTCCCTGTAGTGCTTCCTACCACAGTGCACATCTGGGCAAACTGATGTATGTAAAATGTCCACTGTATGTGCCCTTTAATACACTGGCATCCCACCTAGCATGATGTCCTAAAGGCCCATGTTTTCAATATTTCCAGACCATGAATTACAAGTAGCTGGGAGGTGGATGGTGCTAATACCCGACCGTGGCCATAGCTGTCATCATATTCTGCCCATTACCAAGCATTTACACATTTTTAGCCGGATAACATCTGGAAGGCAGGTCTCACCTTAACACGGCAGGCCTCTGTCTTTAGGGCTCTGACTCATTTGAGCCACGCAGATGCAGGAAGTCACTCATCTCGCCAAAGCCATCAAACAGCCACGACTGTACACCAGGTCACAGAGGTCACGTGCTCTCAGCCGGAAAACGCCGTGGGACCGTCCGGTTTATGCCGAAACATCTCCCGTTAAAATGTGACATCGGTCATGTCAGACGAGCTACGTAGCCCTGTCTGAGATCCATGAGATAACGTTTCACTGTTTATTTGACTAGATCTCCCCAGTGTCGAGCGTGACTAACATAGCTTACATATTTAAACTATTTATACAGCTGCTTGTAAACTGAGGCTGCCAAGTAACTCGCTATAGGGCAAAACAGCAATTTCCTTCAGTACTTGCCTCTCCACCTCTTAATTGTTTCTAAGCCATCGTTGTGCTCCTCAAGTGCATCGCAAAAACAGATGCAGCTTCCCTCCTCAGTGAACTCTCTCTGTAGCGGGCCTGCTGTGGCGGGGTCTGCCCCGGCCCCCCCCGGGGTCGTACTGGGCAGGGCAGCCGTGTCGCAGGGGAGGCGTCAGTAACAGCTCCCCTGGCGGCAAAGCTGCAATCCAGCCGTGGCGCTCACGGGGGTTTTTTTCTGTAAATGGCACACTTTGAACAGCGGATGTCACCGTCTTCCCGGAGACGCGGCTCCCGGAGAAAGAGGTCACGCGAAACGAGTCGTCGTTTAAATCAGGATATACGTGACAGCGATCGATCTTTCTTAGCACATACCTACGAGATGCTATCTCTTCCTTTAAGCAAGCAGGTGGAAATGAGATGATCAGCAGAGATAGAGCTCGCCACTCTACTTTTCACTTAAACGATATAGATTAGTCGCAGCCACGCAGAAGGTGGTTTTCCAAGGTGTTTTTCTTTTTTCTTTCGCACAGTGTGCATTTCTTTTTCTCTCACGATGGCCTTCGACTCCAGTATAAGACCGATACATCATAACAAATTGGGATGGCTTCCCCCAGGAGTCCATTGCGGGTTATTAGATTTAGAGGATCTGTGTTTATTGACTTTCAGAGTGATTGAATACGATTGGTTGCCACGAGCTCCATACACGTCAGCCAGGAATTTACTGGGCCACACACCCGGGGAGCGCTGAGACCTGAAGCCAGAAGTCAGACTTCAGCACCTCAGAAGTCATCCTCTTACTTAATGACGCCTTGGCGCCCTGCAGAGACGGCCGGCAAGCAGCTTGTAAGGTCTGCTTTTCGTGCTTCCTGTGTCTTGTTTGGAAGCCTGAGCTCGGACCAATAATTCGTGGCAGGGGTTTTCAATCAGACGCCGATTAGATGATACGTCCCAAAATGGCGGACATCGAGGTGTCCGCGGGGGGCTGAGTAGGCTGTCCCCAGGGTTTCACTTCCCCTTCTCCGTGGCACAGCTTGTGGTCAGTTAAACACCTGGATTGTAGCACCCCCCCCTCTTCCTCCAGCTCCATCTCAAATGGCTACAGAAGCTCACCTGTATGCTAACACTGAAAACAACAACAGAGCGAAGGCAGGCACTTAAGTGGAGGCGGGTGCCCATGTTGACTAATTCGAGCAGAGCTCCCTGTTTCAGCGGGGGGGGGGGGGGGGGGGGGGGGGGGCAGAGACTGCTCCTCTCTGAGAGCGAGGATAGGAGTTTAATTAAATATTAACTGCCGCGCGAGGATGGACGGACGGGGGCGTGGTGCGTAGGTGAGGGGAGAGCCTGCCGCACGGAAGAGCCCCCGCCAGGCGAGGACTCCGCGGTGCTCAGGCTGCGTGGGCCGCAGCTTCAATAACACGCGGGGGCTGGGCCTGGCTGGGCTGCCGCCCCCCCCCAGGGTGACTCCTCATCCTCCGCAGTGCCACCCCGGAGAGATATGCCACACATCCATGCCTTTTTTTTTCATTAGCATCCTCTACTCTTACTCATTACGATTTTATCTTCCCCCAGTGACGGCCCATCTAGCTGTACAGGCTGCCGCCTTTAATGACTTGTCTCTTTTCAAAATATAACAGGGCTTCCCCAAGTGTGGGAATCACTGACAGGAGATGCAGGCAAACTGTCCTGGAGACTCCTTGCCCCCTCATTTCCTATCTGAAAAGTTACATTGTTGTCATGGCACCCCTCCTTATCCACGCCAAAGAAATAGAGGTTGGGATCTAAAGTTCATTGGTAACATTACCGTCCTAGTTTACTTCTTAATGCATTCGGAAGAAGAGCACGTTTCTGAATGTACCTGAGTCAGCCCCATATAGCTTTGGCCTTTTATAAAATAATTATTACGCAGTTAAAATTTTTATAATCTCTACTGTAATTCATATAAGCTTCCTTGGCCCTTTTCTCCATTCTTTTCACATTCTGGGGCATTCTCTTGCAACCTGTTCAAATTCCCAACTATTAATTATGTATTACAGCCTTTTAAAAGCACTATCAAGGATGAAAGTAGAGGCAAATGGCCTCTGGCAGGATGGGAGACAGCTGAGAGGGAATCCTAAGCAACCGACCGAAATGACAAATACCAAATGCTATATGCTCTGGCAGACGTGGGCCCACACATGGGAGAGATCGACTATCCGTCCGGTTCATTCATCGCCTCATCATTAAATATGCATCTCGCACAATTATCATTAAGGGGTAAATGAAGTATGGTGAGGCAAACACGCTGCGCTTTCTCGTATCCGTACTCGCTTTTTACCAATCCCAGGATCCTTTAAAATACTGGTAGATTTCCATGCATCGGGCTATTACTCTGCAAAGCAGCTGCTCCGCCGCCGCACTTCAGGGAGCCGTCGGTCGGGATAGACGGAGCATAGGCGGCGATTCGTGAGCATGCTCAGTGAGATATCACTGCGTCGGAGGAATGTACCTGGCAGGGGTCCAGGGGAAGCCGGCGAGCGGGGAGCACAGGCTTCCTTTGGAGAGCCAGGCGAGATCGATCGGCGTGTATTTAAACGCCTTCGTCGGGGAATCGACACCTCGTTATCTTATGTGTCCTGACCCGGCAAAGAAACGGTTTAATAACGAGGTTACCGACTTGGATCGAGTCAGCAGCGGAGGCAACAAGTCGATTTGCTTTTGAACGAACTTGCAAAAAAAATAAAATAAAATAACAGTATCCCTACAATGAACCAAGCTGCCTCTTCTATAGATCTTCCCCCCGCAGATAGCAGCATAGTGCACCATTTTATAAATAGGACGACTTGGCGTGTGTTATGCGGAGTGAGTGACATAGAGAATCCCCGCGTATCGAACCAGGGACACCCTAAAAGTACCGGTAGCACCATAACAGCGGACCGAGCGGCGTCTTTTCATCCTAACCTGGGTTTGCAATTGACCCAGCACTTCATTTAATGTATGCATTTTGTTTATGGTCGACTTGTTGATTTTATAGTGGACATAATATAATGTTTATTCTTAAGCTCTGAAAACGGAGAAAGAGGCGTGTGTTAGACTAGAGTTCAAAGTCTGATTCCAGCTATCAGGCAGCGACAAGCTGCATTTTACCTACTTCTGACTGCAGACTCGCACCTGTCGCTCACTTTCACACACCAGAACCTAGATCAGCTGTAATCGGTTATCGCGTCCTGCATACTCTCCAGTCCGAATTAACGCTACGTTTGTGGTATCTAGATAACATTAAAGTTATGAGATTTCTCGAAACTTGAACCGCTGTTTTGGTACAAATTCAGATGCAACGAGATCTGGGAGGCTCTTTTGCGATTAATGTGCCTCAGACGTAATGTAATTAGGCATGAAATTCGCGTCACTTTTTGCGAGTCTGTTTAGTGTTAGAAATGCAGTTTGCACATATAACTTACTTCCGCTTGGACTGTTTAAAGTAAATCACATTTCCCATATTTTTCCCGACAGACGACAGGGCGTTTCTTTGGATGCAGGATGCTTGACAGTTTTAACTGACGGCTCAGTTGATTTCCGTATCTTCTTCACCTGTTAAATCGCGATCACCAAGTGGAATTATATTTTCGCATTCAGCATCATTCACGATATTTTAAATCACAACTGAAAGCACATTTAGGCGGAGTATCGTTGATATAACCTATAATACTTAGTCGCCCCCTATTCAAAACTACGAACGTGCATCACGTTTTCGTCTTTTTTTTTAACAAACGCGCAATGTTATGACTTTTTTGCATTAGTATTTTTTCTTAACCTAGGTATTGCATGGGCTTTTGCAGTCCATTACTGTCTCGGAAATAAAATCTATTCACTATAACCTTTACGTGCAGAACAACCCTCGCATATTTTAACTTTCATTTGGCAAGAAAGCTCCCCCATTTACTCTGCCTTCTCTCGCGAGCTCTCTCCGAAAAGTCAGCAATAAAAACATCAGTTTGCCGGTAGCATGCTAAAATAACCATAAAACCAAAAAATAAACTGCAGAGAAAAAAAAAACACACACATTTCCTGTTTTCAGTTTCTATCACCAAACATTTCTGCAGTGACGTTTTACTCTCTCCGTCCGGTAGTGGAAATACTGTGTTACTGTCCTATATGCAGACAGAGACAGCTTTAAGTTATAGATATAATACTTGCACTTCGATATTGTTTTATGCATTTAAATTAGGTTACTGTTAATTAGAAAAGTAAAACGTAAATTCTAATATAAATTGCTATAGTTATAGTATGTACATCTGAATGAACCTGTTTTACGCATATACACGTGTATACTTCGTGATGTACTTCAAAACATACATCATGTATAAGTATCTTAACAAATAATAGGATCATGCATATAAATATGCATATTCGTCTTATTATTAAACGCTTGAATTAAATGCGTCTGAAGTGGGACATTTACAAAAAGTAACGTTTCTTCACTATTGCAACGATGTATACAGTGCAAGTATAAAATAGTGCTGACATTCGTTATTGCGCCCGGCGCTGGACTTCAATCGCTCCCTAATCTCTCTTTCGCTGCCAAGCTCCGATCAGGCTACATCAGGAAACTCCAAATAAGGACAAGGAAGTGGAAACCCACCGGAATCAGCCCTTATGTAGACACGACCTTATATGGCGTGTCTTCCGGCACGCGCCATGCTCCAGCTTATACGGGAAATCCGCTCACAACCGGGGCCGCTGCTCACAGTGCAAATATAATGCATTTTCATTGTGGGAAGCGATTAATTTGAGATGGAAGGGAGAAAGCCTTGGACGTGCCATTCGGTTTATTGCATATACTTAATTCACAGTCTCCCCGCTTCGCCTTTTCCCCCAGGCAAACGTCATGTGTCCTCCACTGCAGTGCCTAAATATGGGCTTCCTCCATGCCATATATGGACATCTACGTCACAGCAAGAGTATATATAAAGGAGTGGGGATTCTCTAAACAGAGAAAGAGCCCAGAGAGCTTAGCAGAGCCACTACCAGTACAGAGCGAAACAGCCACAGACACACAGAGCGCAATCTCTGCACACATAAATGACAAACGACGTCTTCAAAACGAAAAGTGTGCAGTTATCCTCACATAAATGAAAAACGTGTTCAAAGCGAAAACTGTCAAGTTATTCGCAATTATAAGCCGAGAATAAGAAATCGACGGCAGATATTTTCATTTTCATGGAATGAACGAAAAGGACGCAATTCTACACGGTACTTGTTTTTGAAACAAGAGTGGATTTTTTTTCTGAAGAAGGGAAACAAAGCCTTGACATCCAGCAGACAAACCTGGAGACCATCCAGAGTGTGCTGTTAGCGAGCAGTAGTAGTGGCAGCATCATCCTCGCGTTGCTCCCTTGAGGTGTGTTGGTGGTTCCCTCACCTGTGCGCAGTGGTGCTGCCCTCTCTGAACTTCCGTAGCTCCGCCAGCAACGGCAGAGGCATGGCTGCAGCCAAGACGGAGTTGGTCCTGCCTGCTCTGCAGATCTCTGACCCTCTGAGCTTCCCTCACTCGCCCATGGATAACTACCCCAAGCTGGAGGAGATGATGCTCCTCAACTCTACCGGGACCCCCTTCCTGAGCGCCTCAGCCCCAGAGGGGGCAGGTTTTGGGAGTGGGGAACCAGGAGACCAGTACGACCACTTGCCTGGAGGTGAGAGCTGATTTCTTTACATTCGCTTGACATGTTGCTGTATACGTACCCTAATTTGAAACAGCACCTGCAGAGATTGGATTGCAAATCTGTCTTTAATGTGCTAAACAGCTTTTAAAGGTCTGATAGAGCAGGGAGCTCTGCTGTAAGATGCCATTTTAAGCAAAAATGAGGGATCCGTGCAACTAATAATGAGTAAATTACAGAGAATAGGTACTTACTGCAAGTATCATTTTGTGATATGTTTATACGTCACATGATTTCAGAATTCAGTCAGTGATTTAATGCTGCCTGGCGCAAGAGCCCGCGGTGTGTTAAAATGGCATTGCTGAAATCAGCTGAATTGCATTTTCTGTAATGAAATGCCGTTAGCGAAGGGATGAGGGTGGTAGGGGAGAGGAGGCAGAAGGTGTCTGTGAATAGCTCGTGCTGAGACATGCAAGAGCTTTAGATGCCCAGACCCTGGGATAGAGGAGGTGATTGGTGGGGGGGGGGCAAGCAAGGAGCCACAGGAGAATACTCCTGTTTTGTTTTGCATCAGCAAAGGCTACCCGCCCCCACGCAGAGTGGGACACCCCACTCTACATGCTGCTGGGACTCACCTTAACTCTGCACCTTGCAAAAACCAAAAAAAAAAAAAACAAATCAGCTGCCAGAAGGTGGACTGGCTTGTCAGCGAATAAGCAGTGATTTAATCCCCACACCTCCTTTGCTTGATGTTGTTGCAGATACGCTACCTGAGATCTCCCTGAACTGCGAGAAGACCCTTGCTGAGCAGAGCTTCCCCACCCAAAGGCTGCCACCCATATCCTACACGGGGCGCTTTACCCTCGAACCCGCAGTCAACTGCAGCAACAGTCTCTGGGCAGAACCCATCTTTAGCCTGGTCAGCGGGCTGGTGGGGATGAACCCCCCAACGACTTCTGCCCCTTCGTCCTCCGCCTCTCCGACCAACACCTCCACCTCTTCCTCCTCCTCCTCTTCCTCCTCCTCTTCCTCCACCCAGAGCTCCAGCCTGAGCTGCTCCGTCCATCACAGCGAGCCGAACCCCATTTACTCCGCCGCGCCGACCTACTCCAGCGCCAGCCCCGAAATCTTTCCCGAACAAAGCCAGTCGTTCCCCAGCCCTGCAGTAAGCAGCTCCATCCAGTACCCACCCCCTGCCTACCCCAACACCAAGGCCTGCACCTCCAGCTTCCCCGTGCCAATGATCCCTGACTACCTCTTCCCCCCTCAGCAGAGTGAGATTTCCCTGGTGCCCCCCGACCAGAAGCCCTTCCAGTCCCAACCGGGGCAACAGCCCTCCCTGACACCCCTGTCCACCATCAAAGCGTTCGCCACCCAAACGGGCTCCCAGGACCTGAAGAGCGTCTACCAATCGCAGTTGATCAAGCCCAGCCGCATGCGCAAGTACCCCAACCGGCCAAGCAAGACGCCGCCCCACGAGCGCCCCTACGCCTGTCCGGTGGAGACCTGCGACCGCCGCTTCTCCCGCTCGGACGAGCTGACGCGCCACATCCGCATCCACACGGGCCAGAAGCCCTTCCAGTGCCGCATCTGCATGCGCAACTTCAGCCGCAGCGACCACCTGACCACCCACATCCGCACGCACACCGGCGAGAAGCCCTTCGCCTGCGAGATCTGCGGCCGCAAGTTCGCCCGCAGCGACGAGCGCAAGAGGCACACCAAGATCCACCTGCGGCAGAAGGACAAGAAGGTGGAGAAGGCTGCGGTCGCTGTGGCGGCTCCAGTCTCCATCCCATCTCCAGCTTCCAGTTACCCCTCTCCCATCACCTCCTACCCTTCTCCAGTGTCCTCCTGTTACTCCTCACCGGTGCACACCTCCTACCCCTCCCCCTCCATCGCCACCACTTACCCCTCAGTGTCCAGCGCATTTCAGACACAGATAGCCACGCACATCTACAGCTCCCCTGTGGCCACACCCCTGTCAGACATGCAGTCCACACTCTCGCCAAGGACAATCGAGATCTGCTAAGGAGCTCATTCCTCCATCATCGCCAGGTTCAGCTTCTCCTTCTTCCGGAACAAAAACAAAATTATAATAACATGCTACTCCCTCCTGACAAGCACTTTCTCTCCCCCCCCCCCCCCCCCCCCCCCCCCCCCCC
>JAODJU010000002.1:19063324-19076433 GCA_026776725.1 Gnathonemus echidnorhynchus | reverse complement strand
CTTCTGCCGTTTCGCCTTTGAAGGAAAATGTTTTGTTTTGCTCCTTCTAACCTCCACCCGTTTTCCTCAGCTCTCTGGCTGCTTGGGGGGGGGGGGGGGGGGGGTTGTCAGCTTGTGGCTTTGTGGTCGATCAAAGGCCCTCTGATGTGCAGGGACTGCGCAGCCCCATCAAACACACTCGTTTATTTCTTCCTCCATTTGTTTATCGGCTGCCCGTCAAAATAATCGCTGCAGCCGGAACGTTCCGGAGGAGATGCCGATCGCGGTGTAAACGCTCGGGTGGACAGAGGGATTACGAGATGTATAGGAAGACAAACCGAGAGGGGGAGAGGAAAGATTCTGGAAAAATGTTTGCGACTGGATGGTCAGTCAACACCATATTTTCTTTCTTACAGAATGCGGATTGAGCAGGATAGCAAGATCTTAGACTTTCCCATTTACTGACCGAACTGTTAAATGGTCAACTCCAGACCAAGTCAAACCAAGGCAAACAGAAACATACCCACCAATGAGCACCCAAATCCAGAGGGGGCAGGGTCGCCTTGCGCTGCCAATCACTGCCGTGGTTGTAGTAATTGGGAGCCAATGAGCAGTGCGAGGTTGGTGATAGACAGCACACAATAATCCCTCCCACGGTGGGGTTTCACACCTGACTTCTCCCATCATTCCTCAGTAGCACAAGCGCAAGCCTCACATGAGTGAAGCTGTCTTGAGAAATGATCCTCTTCTTAGGAGTACTAAGCTGACAGCCGGTGGAATCTCACTTGTTCTGCATGCACTGTGTGTTGCTCTTCAGGGTGCCCCATATATGTGGTTGCCTGTGACATGTGTTCATGTCCTTGTGTCTTTGTCACCTTGGCGATAATTTCCACGGGAACCACCCCAAATAAACCAATAGGGGCTTAGGATGTACAGGCCCCTGATGGTACATCATTCCTCCAGATGCTGGGGATGGGGTACTTCCAGCCTGTGGACCCTCCACCCCCCCAGCAACATCTGTTTCCTATCCCAAGAAACGTATCGAGTCTCTCAAATTAGGTAATTAATTAGGCCAATTAAGTGATTTAGAGGACAGATGGAATGAAATCCAGGCGGCTGCCGAACTCTAGAGGGAGGCTGTTGATCAGGAGTAATTTAGCTGTAAGGATAGCCGACTGATGTGCTGCTGTTTCCCCCTAGTGTTCAAATGTGGAAGTGCGCGTGAAAGAATGAGTGGCCCTTCGGCAGCAACTGTGCAGATGCCGTAACTGTAATGAAGAAAATGTAAATCTGAAATAGTTCAAAAATACATCAGAAAAAGCACGATGTATATATATATAGCCATCTTTATACCATTTAATGTGCGTTTGGTTGTTATTTAACTTTTTGTTGGGTAAACAATATTCCTGGCGTAAATAATACCACCAGCACATGAGCTGCCCTCCATGAGGATCCAGTATTTGTCTGACATGGTCCCGAATCACAGCAAAGCCGGCCGGAATGCATTTCACATGAATTAACGCATCAGCTTGTTTCCGTGAAGCACGCCATACTGTTTCAACCGATGCAGGAGAAACGCTGCAATGTCAGGCAGGTCGAACAGGTACAAAGCTGGCAGTACCGTCTACACTACTCAAAACATGAATATTTCCCAACGTGTCAGACCAAGATAGAAGTAAAAGCCATGTCAGGGTCAGCACCTGTTTGTCCGAGTCTTTCACGTGTCCTCCGCGGTCAGCCAGCAGGTGTCGCTGCCCATCCTGTTCCTCCCCGTTGTTGCATGGGTCAATATGCTGAGTGTGCGGCCACTAACCCCTCAGTCAAAGTGTTAAAATCCCGCTTCCTCTGTTTTTGTATTTTGTAGATTTTTGTTCCCTAGTGTTTCATTTGTATCAGTTTTTCTAGTTCCTGTGTCTTGTGATTTGTATTCAGTTTTGGTTTCCTGCTTTGTGCACATGGTTGTGTTTTACCTGTCTTTGTTATTCCTCAGTGTTAGATTCTGTTTCTTAGTTTCTCTGTTAGTTTCTGAGTCCCTTGATTTAATTAGTCGTTACACCTGTTGCCCATTTTGCCAGCCCTTGTTAATCGCTCCCACCTGTCCTGTGTTATTCTTGTTGGCCTCTGTATATAAGTCCTGATCCTGCTCTGTTCCGGTGTGGAGTCATTGTTGATGTTGCCGATGATATTTTGTTTGATGGTGTTCTGGTTTATCGTGTTATTGCTAGTTTTTGATTCCTTGCCTGTTCTCTGCGTAACCAGTTTCCCTTTGTAGATTATTCTGTTTGGTTAGTAACTTTGTACCCCTTTTTGGTTTTGACCCCTTGTGGTCTGCCTGTCTTGTAGTGTCTCCTAGTGTTTCTCATGTTCTGTTAATAAACCCCTGTTGTTTTGCAGAGCTGCCAGTGGATCGTGAACCTTTCCCTGCCTGCAACAGGCCACGCCCCCGTGGCAGAAACCCCCCATATTGTGACAAGCGAATTAAACTACAGAGATCGTGCATTGTAAAAAATGGGAATGTTCCCTCATTAATTCAGAAAAACAGAAAAAATATTACTCATAAAAACAGGATGATTATCTCGTTATTTCAGAAAAACAGAAAATATTACTTGTAAAAACAGGATGATTGTGTCATTAATTCAGAAAAACAGAACCAATTTTTTTCCCTAGATGAATGCAATACGCTTTGGTAGTACAGAAGAACACAGTGTCAGCTGCTGTTTTTCATAGACAGAAGCCCTGATTTCAGGCCTCCTCAGTTTCCTGGTGAACATGTCAAACTAAAGTCACAGTGTTAACAATGATTTTATTTCCAGTTTACACCAGTATAAATGCAGGTATATTGGAATGTTTCTTTTCATGTATCCCGTCGTGAAACACACACACACACACACACACACACACAGTGTTTTCCAATCCAGTCCTCGGCGACCCACAGATAGTCCATGTTTTTGCTCCTTCCCAGCTCCCTGTAGGCAGCAAAAATGTGGACCGTCTGGCAGGGAGGAGGAGGGAGCAAAAAAATTGGAGCATCTGTGGGTCCCTGAGGTCCAGATTGGGAAACACTGATGAAGGCAGTTGAGGATGAAGCCTGGGGTTTGGTCACTGGCTCAGCCATTTATCCAGCAGCCTGTAGCATTTCAGGGTTTAAGGGCCTTGCTCAGGGGCCCGATGGACATGTGACTATTCTGCTCACAACGGTATTTGAACCAACCTTCCGCCGAGTACACAAAACTCCCCTGAAAACATATTTGTTCCTACCCACTTTTGAACTGGAGACCAGTGATTACATGATAACCACCACGCTACAGAAACCAGCCATTGCATGTTTTACACACAGTTGTTGGTTCCTACCATCACCTCATAATCCATTACCCCCTATCTAAGCCTGGGATTTGGCATTAAAAAATCTGCAGCTCTTATGATACAGTATGAAATTAACCACAAGGTTCATGTGACACACTTGGGCCAATGAGAAACAGGTCAGTTTGCAATGAAAATAATAAATGGATATTTTGATGCTATGTGGGAGTATACTTCTGAAACTTACTGGACTAAATCGATCAGATCATCGCTTCCCTGCACCTGTATGCCAGGTAATATATTTTTATTACCAGTGATGATAAACATTGCAGACAGATGCCAGCTTTCAGCACGCCCTAACCACTTCATTCATAATCCTTAGCATGTTAAAAATCTGAACGGCAATTCCCCCGTCTCTCTTGGTGTCTTAATCCTTCTTGCTTCTTGCTGTAGTTTTTCTGTTTACTTGCTTGAGTTTCGATTTTGCTTCCTTGCGTTTCAGGAGGTCAGCAGAATCGAACGTTTTCATCCCCACTTTAACTTCCTGTTTTTTGTGTTTATACATCACAAGTTCTATTTGTGAGGCCGGTTATTGTTTAGAAATACTTGTTTCTTCTTACCAGCACTGGAGTAAGACAGGAAAGTACAAACCTTTACAATGCTCCCCCAAAACGAAAATGACAGCCAGTCTCAGAGTGGAAAGCGGAGGACTGGCTGATTTCACGCCCGTGTCCGTGCTGAGATCGCCCCCCTCCAGCTGTGCCCTCGGTCCTCCTAGTCCAGAGTGTATATGTTGTCTTCCACGGGCCTCCTGGTCTGAATCTCCCAGATGATGTGACGGGGTTCTCTACCTGCCAGACTGGGGACGCCAGCATGCGGAGACACACCAGCACGTCTTAAGCATCTTTGCGGTATTTAGAGTAAATGTGACATTTTGATGTTTGAGAAAAGTCATGGCTGAAGGGGTTGAGTCTCACCTGCCTCTGCAGGAACATCTCTGGTGAATCTTTCCTGAAGGCAAGACGGGTGTGGACAGTGTTAGCTGCAGTTATACTCTATTACGATTACATATGTGCTGTTACAGCGTGGAAATGTGGTGTTTGGAGTAATAGAGTATTTAGAGTATTATGTAGATCGGGGGAGGCAGTGGTGCACCATTGGACAGTTGTGATGATGGATTTAATGGTTAGCAGGTGGGTATTGGAGTCCTCCTGATCTTGTTCTGGTGGAAATGGAGGATCCATTCATTCATTTTCTGTACCCGCTTTTCCTACACAGGGTGGTGGGGGTCTGCTGCGGACCCCAGATGCTAGCTAGGATATGGTGCCAACCCATGGCAGGGTGCACTCACACACACTCACACACACTCACACCTACAGACAATCTCACATTCAATTCACCTTAGCGTGTCTTTGGACTGTGGTGCAGGGGTAACCTGAGTACCCAGGGGGGCCGACACAGGGAGAACATCCAAACTCCATGAACGGGACAAGGGGGACACTCAAATCCCGGCCCCATAGGTGAGAGACAACAGTGCTAAAAATCGCACTACTATGCCATGGATGGATGGATGGATGGATGGATAATTATACAAATTGTGCCATTAACGATGATAATAATGGTGATGATTCCATGATGGCAGAGAGCACCAGTAATCAGAGGGACGCTGTACCTACGTTTGAACCCTAGCAGAGCGGCCAGACCCAGAAGCAGCAAGAAGAGGAGTGAGACAGAAAGGTACAGCGCAGGGCTGTGAGCACGGAGCGGGAGACTGGGAGTGGGCTCAGCATTCTGGAAGCAGAATACAAAACACTGGGGGTGAAAGGAATGGGACAGGCAGGGGGTCCAGCCCATACAGGCTGCCCTCACCAGTGCCTGTGCCGTTGAAAGGCTTTAGTTAATCCCTACTTTCTATACTCACAATGCTGCCAGCTTTGGGATGATTGGAACGAGGATTCAGAGTATATTCTTCTAGAAGAGGCAAGGGCTCGGCATCTGGATACCTGTCTGCAGACAGAAAGTACTGAAGTGTGGGGTGAGACGGAGAAACGTGGGAACGGCACCGAAGAAAAACACCACTGTCTTTGCTGAATCTCCATGATGCTGCACATTTCTGAGACCCTTCAATCTTTTTGAAAGGTTGCATCTCTGAGAGCTTCATCCAGAGGAAGGCCCCCCTCCCCGAGAGAGCAGTAGACCATTGGCGTGTTTAATTTCACTTCCCACTTCCCACGAAACCCAGCATCCCAGAAAGTCCTACTGGTGACCATTGCACACAGTACAAATTTCTTTCTGTTTTTTTGTCACATTTTTTTCAGCAAGCTTTTTTTGGCACCCAAGTAAACCTTTTGTATATGGTGGTGTTGTCTTATGCATTTAAATGTTAAATTTTTACATGTAATCATATGTCAGTATATTTTAAATGTTACTAAAGAGCAGTAAAGTTTGTAATGTAATGTGTCACAATTGCCGATTTCCTTACCGGTGTAGGAATCTGATTTCTCTCCATGGGATCCTGTTGGTGCAGGAAATGGGGTCACTGCTGAAGTTGGAAACAATCACTGTTACCTTTTCAGCTTTAACAATAACCGGCAGCAAAATGTTTCTTCTGGGCCCTCTGGTTTGCTCAGACACAATATGATACGTGCAATAGGCTGTGTAACACTATGTGTGTGTGTATGTGTGGATTAAGTTTAACCGAATGTTCCCCACAATGTAATCAAAACCTGTTATTTTGACATTGTGGGGAACATTTCTCAGGTCCCTACAAAGATCTGCGAATGCAATCAAAAAAGTAAAAATGCCAAAAGTCTCGTATTTAGTTTGGTTACTTATGGTTAAGGTTAGGGCTGGATAGGGGTTAAGGGGTCATGTTGGGATTAGAGTTTTCCCCATAGAAATGAATGGCGAGTCCCCACAAACATATAATTACAAACCTTTGTGTGTGTGTGTGTGTGTGTGTGTGAGCCCAGCGGTGGACTGGCTGGACATCCAGGGTGTCCCTGCCTTGTTCTCTGTGCTCCCCGGGACAGACCCCAGGCTCCCTGTCACCCTGTCCAGCGTAAGCGCTGCGGGTGAGGAATGCAAACCTGGCAGAGACGTCCTTGTCTCTGCTCAGATATATCAGTTTCCAAGTGAAAACACTGAAAAAAAATCACTATATTCAATAACTTCCCAGATTTTCATTCCATCATTTCAGCTCCTGTTTCCTATTGTATATTGATTTTCATGTGTGGCTGAAATAACTTGTGTAACGAATCTTTCTAAGCCTGAGTAATTTATACCAGTTTAATGCATTCTTGTCCCGTCATCAGTATGACTCAAATTACTCTAATCACAACAAATTACTAAATTTGCATAATTAATTGTACTTGCTCTGCCCCAGCCGTGGCTTATTAATGCTCAGAGAGGAAGGTAGGTTCTGTAGGCTCTCACCAGCTCTTTAGTAATTAATTAACAGCAATTATCAACCACCAGTTAGTACACTGTGTCAGTGTAACATGCTGAAGTGATGTGTAGAATGCTATGCGTAACGTAAGCATTCCCCAAGCACATGCACGCTGAGGGTCATAGATAGGGGCATCACCGGCCTTGTGTCACCCGTATGGTGTGGAGCACTTTCTTGTCATTGAAATATCCACTGATGTCCACTCTGCAGCAGTACGGCCCGCCGTCTGCCCGGCTGACGTTGGCGATGGTCAGGTCTGCCAGGCCCAGCCGCAGGTTGCCTGTGAGCCGGTACTTTTCCGAAGCCTTGGAGATCACGCGGCTGCCATCCATCTGCAGGATCGCACCCGAACACCAGAGTGCGCCACAGCCGCGGCCCCAGCACACGCTGCTCAGTCCGTGACGCTGGACCGAGTATCTGCAAGGCAGGGTCACTTGATCCCCTTCCATTACCTTGTGTGCCAGTGCTGAGGATCCTGGGAAGGAGGGAAAAGGAAGTCGGGCAAGTGTCTGACTGACTCTGACCCAACATGTCAATATATAAACAACCCTGACAGAAGTGAGGTTACCCTGACCCAACATGGCAATATACAGACATGGACAAATTTGTTGGTATTATTCCGCAAAAAAATAACAAAATGACAAAAGTTTAATTGCACCCCTAATTGTTCATTCCATATTTAACACAAATCGGACTTTGCTTTTGATTGATTCATTTGAATATTTTATATAATTAAACAAATGAAAATGGTACAGACAAAAAAGATGGTACCCTTAATTTAATGTTGTGTGACACCACCCGCCAACAAGCGATCTCTGTACTTCCCAATGTGACATCTGCACATGCTAATAGGTAGTTTGGTCCAATCTTCCTGAGCAAACTGCTCAAGCTGTCCCAGGTTTGAAGGCTGGCGTCTCCACATTGCAATTTTCCGATTTCCATAGATGTTCAATAGGATTAAGATCTGGGCTCATGGAGAGCCATTTACGAATAGTCCAATGTTTTTTTCTCAGCCATTCTTGAGTGCTTTTCGCTGTATGTTTTGGGTCATTATCCTGTTTGAGGACCCATGACCTGCGACTGAGGCTGAGCTTCCTGACACTGGGCAGTATGTTTCACTCCAGGATGCCTCAGTAGTCTTGAGTCTTCATTGTGTCCTGCACAGATTCAAGGTTCCCCGTGCCAGATGCAGCAAAGCAGCCCCAAAACAAACCCGAGCCCCTCCATGTTTCACAGTAGGTATGGTGTTCTTTTCTTTTAAAGCTTCATTTTTCCTTCTGTAAACAGAGCTGATGTGACTGGCTAAAAAGCTCAAGTTTTGTCTCATCAGTCCAAAGGACATTCTTCCAGAAACTTTGGGGCTGGTCGACATGCATTTAGGCAAATTCCACTCTGGCTTTTTTATGTTTTTCTGTCAATAGTGGAGCCTGAGTGGGTCTTCTTCCAAGGAGCATGTTATTGTTCAAAATGCAATGGATGGTGTGATCAGAAAGTGACGTACCTTGACTTTGGAGCTCAGTTTTAATGGTTTTTATATGTTTTTCTTGGCTCTGTTTCTACCATCCACACTGTCCTTCTGATCAGCCTGAGGTTGCATTTCCTCTTGCATCCACGTCCTGGGAGGTTGGCTACAGTCCCATGAACCTTATACATTTTAATAATATTGGCAACTGTGGTCACAGGAGCAGGAAGCTGCTTGGAGATGGTCTTATAGCCTTTACCTTTAACATGGTTATCTCTGCTCTTCTTTCTGACCTCCTCAGACAGCTCTCGCCTTTGCTTTCTCTGGTCCATGTTCAGTGTGATGCACACAATGATACCAAACACAGTAGCATGTTCTTCCCCTTTAAATAGGCTGAATGGCTGATGAAAAGCTTGAAGGCACCTGTGATACTAATTAAGGTTAAACACTTAGTTTGAAACATGACTGTAAGGATAAACAGTCTTGTAAGTGGTACCAACAAATCTGACCACTATTTTAGCATACCTAAACAACAAATCATTTCTTTTCACAATTTTATTGGTTTACTCTATCAAATACTAAAGTCATGCATTAGACATTAGTTCCCACATTAGACAATTGTTTTTAATTGATCACTTTTCAGGAGAAATGAAGCATTGTTTCAATGAGCTGTAAGAGTACCAACAAATTTGTCCACGTCTGTAAACTAGTCAGGCTACTATTTGTAATGGTCTTGTAAGCAGATTAACTCTTCAAAAAGGGAAACTTAAGCAGTTGTGTGTGTGTTTTTTTTTTAAGATTTATTTTGCATTGCAGGCTATTCTGACATGTTAGCCATCACATTCCTGACAGCATACTAGGGATAATTATGTGTTTATAGTATAGTGCCTGTCCTCTGCTTTGTGTTGTGGTTTAATGTGTTTAATAAGCATCCCATCCAGGATGCCCGCTGTAGCTGATTAGCAGTTATGGAAGATGGATGGATTGATACCTGATTTCTGTTTAATGACACGGCCTTAAAAATGTGTCAACCTGCTGCTGATTGCTTTAAATGCTTTAAAGTTACTGAACAAGTACTTCATGCATCAAGCATTCCTTAACCCTAAAACATTTTGCCCAAATTTCTGAAGCAGTCTTTATAGTGATTTATCTAAATAGGTTAAGCCACCATGCTTCTGTTAGCTGCAGTTTAAAATATGTCATTTTTGCTACCTCCCAGATAGTTCTGATACCAGCCATTACATGCTATAAATGATTGCTGTGAACATTAAAGTGCAAATTTGCAATTCAACAAGGTTGATGTACGTGCTGTATTCCGTAAACTTTAGGTTTACGGAACCTCAAGGCTTTAGGTTTTAAAAAGGTACAGCTTCTATATGAAAAATGTAAGTTTTTGTAGCATCTCAAACCTGTATTTTATAGACAATATTGATGGATGGATTTGCTACTAAATACCTTGTGTTTATGTCACACTGCATTATATGCAATGGCAGTAACTGATATGTACAGTACTAAAAATTACAAATCAACCAAATACTTGAATTTTGTTTTTTAATTTACACATGGTAGCATCTTCATATTCGTTCTATAATAATAATGACACTTCATTGATCCCCTGGGAGGGAATTGTCTTCTTGCCTACCCCATCTTGCTCTCCATGACATACAGATACATATATAGGTGAGAGCATGCCTGGGGGGTGAGCTCGGGGTGAGGGGGCCTCGCTCGATAGCCCACAGACAAGACTAATCTATCAAGGCCAGGCCTGAACTGGCGTACTTCTGATTACAGACACGGAATCTTAGCCTGCTGAACCACACACTGCCGCCATTGTACCTTGCAGTGTTTTATAAATGGGCTAATGTTTTAAATGGCTGTGTCTCCAGTGCCCTGCAAAGTCCCATCATCAACGTCAAGCCTACCAATAAGATACCAACAAGTCATCCAGATAGTGTCAACGAAACCCAGAGCGTGTGGGACCAACAAGCATCACAGCATCAACAGCATGCATTAGTGTTCCGTTCATGCATCTGAACAGCAGTTTCCACCAGGATTAGCAGCCGTTGTAACATGTACCGCCGCTATAGAAGATTAGTGTGCGTGAAAGGGCCAGCGACTGTATCATGCTCACGAGCGCTCGCCATAACCAGCACTGACAGAGAAGACGTACCTGATTAGCTAAGAAGCATTAATGGTTACCGCAACTTTACCTCAAGGCCCGGCTAGTAGTAGAAGCACGTGGTTAGTAGCACGTTCAGGGAGCAGACGCGGGTGTTAGAGCGGCAAAGGTTTCCGTCGGCTTCCCTGCCTGCCACGGCGACGGCGAGGATCACGAGCGGATGATGCGAGCTGGCGAGCCGCTCCATCCCGGGGAGTCCTGGACTGGGGGCTGCGGCAGCCGGGTCCCTTGCTGAATAGGCCGCTGTGTCCTGACGTTCCTGGATGTGACGTTTGCACCAGGGACTGCCACGGCGCCGTTAACCCTTCACAATAGCCCTCGGCCCAGAAAAAGGAACCTCTGTTGCTCAATTGGTGTCGAGGGACCTCCCCATGTCTGGCGGGCTCCCATTGCTGGTTGTGCATAGTCCACTGTTCTGCTAAATGCCATTCAGTCAATCAGTCCATAACCTGCTTTATATCTCTATAAAACTGTATGCATTCATTTGTAAATAATGCCTAACAGCTGTTCTGTTTCTCAGTTAATGGCTCGCCGCGGGGTGTAGCAGGCTGTCAGCTGGAAAAAAGAACAAGTGGTTTATCTTAAGAAAAACATTGCGCTCCTCATTAGGCCAGCAAACACTCAGCAGGTCACCGAGAGCATAACCCCCACAGCAGTGTGGTGTTTGATGATGCTGGTGTTTGATGAAGTTAACTGCTTTCATGTGCAATGCCAGTGAGGTTCTCTCTACTGTTAGAGTGAGTGATGTCCACGTTCTGCCGGGTGAGTCAACCTTGCAGTTAGGTAACCGGCAGCGTGCTTGAAATATGATAGCAGCACCAAGACCATTAGCCACTGGGAAGTTTGCAGGTCCTGGCACTGTGTGGTAAGCATGACTGGGAGTTTTTGAGAACAAGCTGTTTTACTCGTAGAAGTGCAAGAAGTGAAATGAAACTGTCCTCCATTACCATAGCATGAGGTCAGGTCTGTCATCCGCCAGGGAGCTACGTGCTGCAATCAGAAGATACACAGAACATTCTTTTGCAGCTTAAATGGTTTAGTGCAATGTTCCACAACCTATTCCCCAGGGATCCCCAGACAGCCCACATTTCTGGTCCTTCCCAGCTCCCAGCATATCTTAATTAATCAATCAAGAACCCAGAGTACCCAGTACAGGTGTATTGTGAGCAGGGAGAGTGGAAAAAGGTAGACTGTCTGGGGACCTCTTAGGAGTGGGTTAAGAAACACTGGTTTAGTGTGATTTCATTGCTCTCCTTAGTCCACTCCAAGCTAGTTTTTATTTCCTTAGTTGACTGGCATCACAGTTTACTCTGTAGTTAACTTTTTCAGGACATCTGTACCAGGAATTTTTTATTGATTACAGTCACCAGCAATAACATCACCTCTAGGCTGAAACTCTCAAGGTCCTCCACCATGCTGGATGTTCCTGTTTGGAGGTAGTCCAAGCAGTAGTAGCTGGCCTGAGGGTAATAAACAGATGTTCTGCTCTGCAGCATCCACCATTGACTGTGTCCCAAGTCTTTTCGCTTAAATTTATTTGGGAATATCCATATTTCTTGAAATGGACGGCTGTCGGGTAGAGTTATGACCTTTGGCCATCTTCAGAAGAAGACTCAGGAGACTCGGGTTATTCATATTGATTACTTCCACCTGAGCCCTGCAATAGACAGACGTCCTCTCCATGGTATCACCTAGTCTCTCTATTAATCAGAAATGTTTATTTTCTGTTGCATCTCAATCCTGTACTTCATAGACCACATTGATGGATATTTTGTAGTTTTTTTGTACGATAGATCTCTTTTTTATTGCAAAATACCGTATGTTTATGTCATACTACATTATATGCAATGGCATTAATTGGTATACTCAAAATTACAAATCAACCAAATTCTTGATTTTTTAAAAATTTACACAGAGTGGCAAGCTCACATTTGTACTGTAATCATAATAATGACACTTTAGCAGGTATCCGGCTGTTTATGTATTAGCAGGTATCTGGCTGTTTATGTATTAGCAGGTATTCTGCTGTTTATGTATTAGCAGGTATTCTGCTGTTTTGCAGGGTAACTCTGATGCCAATTGACTTGTGCTCTTCTCATCTGCAGTCATTCCCCACGGAACCTTGACACATCACACTTACAAGAAGTGCAAGTGTATTCTTGCTTTTTCTCAAGTTCCTTGTCTCCAACTTCATTGTGACAGGACCCCCACCTCCCATGCAAAAGGCATTGCCTTGTCCCTCTGGCTCTCCCACCTTTGAGACATTCCCCTCATAGGAATTGTGGTCTTGGTTGGTGAACTGATGCATTTTCAGGAACTGTTTCTGGTAAAGACATATGACGAGTTCCTTTCATCCCCCAAATAAACAACCCAGACTATTTAACAGGGTTTCCCCTGGTATAGATCAGGAATGAGTCAATGCTTGATTCTCTTTGTGTTGCTGGTCGTACGTCGTCTGGTTTCAATGAGCTGTTGGATAAGAGATAAGGCTGTAAACTTTTCCTACTACTGAGGGGTCATTAAGTGATGCCTCTGACCACGGCATGGTCTCAATGAGTCAGACATCCACAGGTAGACCTACTCCTAATATAACTCTCTCAGCTCAGTGTACACTATGAAACTCCCTCAGCTCAGTGTACACTCTGAAACTTTGTCTGCTTATTATACACTCTGAAACTCTCTCAGCTCAGTGTACACTCTGACACTCCCTCAGCTCAGTGTACACTCTGACACTCCTTCAG
>JAODJU010000002.1:19047658-19058093 GCA_026776725.1 Gnathonemus echidnorhynchus | reverse complement strand
GGCCGTAATAATTGCCATTATAACTGCAAGGCAGGGTGACACTCCTCCCAGCGAACCCAGTGATCGTCTGTGCTGAAGATTCACTCACTGCAGAGAGATTAAAGGAAGTAACAATGTCATACTTCATTCATATTTTTTTTTTTGTCAGAATTGCATCTCTAGTAATGATTTGCAGGCATCATTATTAGCTCCATCACAGAAAAGAACTTACTGTGATAACTATAAGAGCAAAGGGCTATGCACTTGAGATCTGAGAAAAGTTAAAAGTGCTAAAATTATTAAAACACCCATTAGTATGAGTTGTTAGGTTTGCAGAAGCCATTTGCTCTATAGATTGTTTCCCAGCAGCTGCTGGGTCCCAGAGTCACTTTCACAGCACTGATAATGGTCAGGGAGGCATCACCCTGGCTGAACTTGCCCGCTAACAGGTATCTGACACTGCTTCTGAAAGTCACTGCGCTCCTGTTGGTATTGCCGATTTTGTTACTGCAGCCTCGTAGTGGCACTGCACCTCGCCCCAGCATGCAGGCCGACGGCCGTAATATTTGGCATTATAACTGCAAGGCAGGGTGACACTCCTCCCAGTGAAACCAGTGATCGTCTGTGCTGGAGGCTCACTCGCTGTGGAGAGATTAATGGCTGGAATCCCAAAGACTTTGAAATACCTTTACAATTTAATTATTGTCCATTTGCTCTTTAAGTATCCCAGCAGCTGTTGCGATGGAGTTGTCAATTCTACTGCATGTCAACATATAAACATTTGAATTTGTTTCTTAGAAAAGTCTTTATAAATATATTTTAATTGTGAGAAATAATGGTCTTTTACATATTTCTCAAAAGTCTGAGTTCACATTACACCGGTCTTATCTTCCCTTCACTGGCTACCAGTTAAGTCTTGAATTGACTATAAAATACTGCTATTAACCTATAAAGCACTGAATGGTCTTGCACCAGAATACCTTAGTGATCTGCTGACCTCATACAACCCTCCGTGCTTGCTTTGTTCTCAAGACGTTCTCAAGCAGCAATCTGCTATAGCGTCTGGAGTAAAGATAATTGTATGAAACATGTCAAATATAAGCGTAGGCTAGGCTACTCTGGGCAGGTTAAAGGTCGGGATTCTTTCATATTACCCCTAATGGGCTACATTAGACTAACTAACATTTCATGTGACGTCATTAACATAAAATAATAATAAGAGGACAGTATCAGTAATCATGTCAATAGAGACATGTCAAATATAAGTGTAGGCTAGGCTACTCTGGGCAGGTTAAAGGTTGGGTTTCTTTCATATTACCCCTAATGGGCTACATTAGGCTAACTAACATTTCACATGACGTCATTAATAAAAAGTAATAATAAACAGCTTATGAAGGGGACAGTATCAATAATAGTGTTCATAGAAACATTTCAAAGCCAAATTTGGATATCAAAGCAAGGATATTTGATGTTGGCTTGTAATATCAAGCATTTCTCTTTCATTTTAATGTTTATATATGGTTACAAATAACCTCAAATTACATGCTTCATACCCATAATATTTTACTGCTCTGTAATGTTCTTATGATATAGTCCTAAATTCGTTAAGTAATGCATATTCATATCTACATAGCTTACAGTAACCTAACCAGATTTTGGTCCACCAACAAAAATGTTTTTTGCAAATACAAATAGGCGTCATGTATGTAATATGTGATTGGCGAGACCCACCGCTACCAAGCCCCCCACCCCCAGGCAGGTCCCACACCTCACGCTTTTTCAAACCCCACCCTGGCGGTATCAATAGAAAATTAAACAGGAAAACAATGAAACAATGGCATAAGTTTGTTGCCAACCTTAACAAAAACCCAATCAGCCCCCCCCCCGTCCCGTCCTCCCACAATATTGGTAGGAACACATCCCGACCGCCCATAGTCCCAGAAGAAATTAGAAAATAAGATTTGAACTTACCTTCTGCAATTTTCAGCGTAAATCTTTGAAAGCAAAAACTCGTTGCGGTCTCCACAAAACATGCATAATTCCCAGAGTCATTTTCCCTGACATCGTGAATGGACAAGGAAACATTACCGCTGAAAGAATCGGCCAGTAACTGGTATCGATCACTTTTTCTTAAAATCATGATTTGGCTGAAGCTTATTAAAATTTTTTCGCAACAGTTAGAGCCATTCAAGGGACATCTAACCCATGTTATCTCTATGGAACAGGAATTGTGCGTCTCATAAATGCAGTGCAGAGTGACATTTTTCCCAGGAGCTTCATTGATATCCGTGTGTTGTGACCCACATACTGTGAATAGAAAAAAATACCGTTATAGAAACATCATGAAATAAAATTTGCACACCAATATTGTGGTATTTTTAATAGTTTTTTGCTTAAATATTACAATTAAATATTACACATACTGCAATACACAGCTTTAAAAATGACAGAATTTTTATTTCCATAAGCCAGCAGTAAGTAGAACTTGTAGGCAGTGCATTACTTAAAGGTCATGAAAGTCTTTGTATGATGTGAAACACAAGCAGCCCTTGTACCAGTTTATAAGTAAGGAGACAGTAAATGTTTCATGTCGACCGCAACCAGAACTGCGCGATCAGTGTTTAGCGGGAGTTTACCTGTGAGTAGTGAGAGGAGTCCGCTTGTATAGAGGATGCTGCTGCTTCTATTCATGTTTTCCCCATAAAAGTTGGAAGGTTTCCAGTACAAACCCGTCCCTCCAACCCTGAGTAAAAACACAATTATAGTAACTTTTCTGTATAATGACCCATTTTATTCTTCTGGGCTATCCAACTATCCCGGTCTCTTCCCCCTTCCACGCCCAGCTTCCCATTTGATGTGAGAAATTTGGAAATTCATTAGTCACATACAGGAAAGTACAGGAGGTGAATGATGAATATAATGACTGGTAATTTGATTGCACAGAATGTGCTCAAAAGTGCTCAAAATAAAATATACAGATGTTCGTACTCACTTGTCTTGACTGCAGTGGTTCTCCCATCCAATAACATAAAAACACCCATTGCTGTTGGATTTTTCAAATGTATTTTTCTGGCACTTTAATCGCCACAGAAAGAATGTCATTCAGTCTCATTATATTTGAGCGAAGCCCGACATTTCTACAGCTGATATCTCCAAAACTAGGAAACTCCCAGTAGAACAACATAGATGGACAGATAGCAATAAAGCCCTTCTAAAACACATCTTTTACAGTTTTGGGGTGAACCACCCCTTTAAATTTTTTTGGAAAATAATAGGTGTTTATCAATGGCAAGAACGCAAAGGTCGTACTTGTATTCTTGATTAGAGCGGTCTTGCCAACTTACTTCCCAAGAACAAACGTGGGACACAATGAATCATGGGATTGGTCTTGTTATCGAGGATGCAACTGATGCATCCTTGATATTGGAGGCGGGACAAGTACGACATCTGGGGAGTTTTACTGTACTCTGTACTGTACTCTTTATTTCTGTTCTTGAGTATTGGACAGTAGTTTGGCAATGGAAGATGACGTCAAACAGGTATACGAGAACACACGTATGGTCAAGTACCTAAAACTGACTCTTGATCTTCTCTGGTAGTAGCGCTGAGGATGGATTAGCGACCGTAGTTGGCTGGTCTGGTTGATGTCTAGTGAATTGGAGCAGAACAGCAGCTGGTCTGAGAGAAAGCAGGTCTTCTATCGATACAAGAGCCGAGAGCCACAACTGTGTTTCCAAACTCCCGATTTCGAACAGGACTGATGATAATCTGCAGCAATCTTATAGTATCCACCGGCTGGATAAATGGCACACCAGGTGGAAATGAATCAAATAAAACCCAGGCTTCAGAAATGTCACCTCTATAATCTGTGGTCAACTCACTCACAAGTTCAGTGTTAGTTGTCGACGTGACCTTGATGACATCAGTCAATATGGATGCCAACTCAGGCACTCCCTGTGGTCTTTGGATGTTATCCACTTGTTTATATAGATTATCTTGGCATCTGAAAACTCTCCCAATTGTGTGTGCATGTCTCATGAGAGACCAGCATTCTTTCTTAGGTGTATCCTCCATCATATCCTGTACTTCCTGGAATAGACTCTAGCCTCCCCAACACCCTGTACAGGATAAGCAGCAGGAAAGCCCAATGGATAGACTTCCAAAAACATACTGAGGATGATTGGAGTTACCAAATTGCCCATAGGTGTGAGTGTGTGAGTGAATGGTGTGTGTGTGAATGGTGTGTGAGTGAATGGCGTGTGAGTGAATGGTGTGTGTGTGAATGGTGTGTGAGTGTGTGAGTGAATGGTGTGTGTGTGAATGGTGTGTGAGTGTGTGAGTGTGCCCTGCAATGGGTTGGAGCCTCATCCTGGGTTGTTTCATGCCATGTGCCCATTGTCTGTAAGATAGGCTCTCGATGGATGGATGGATACACACACGCACACACACACACGCACACATACGCACACACATACAGTGGACCAAATATACCCCAAAATGTGATAAAAACCAGTTTTGTCAGGTCCCCACAAAGATCTGTGAATGCAATCAAAAAACTAGAAATGCTAAGAGACTTGCATTTTATTTGGTTACTTATGGTGAAGGTTCGGGCTGGGTAGGGGTTAAGGTCGTTATGTTGAGATTAACATTTTCCCCATGGAAATGAATGGAGAGTCCCCACAAAGATATAATTACAAAATTGTGTGTGTGTGTGAGCCCAGCGATGGACTGGCATTCAGGGTGTCCCTGTCTTGTTCTCTGTGCTCCCCGGGACAGACCCCAGGCTGTCCGGGGTAAGCGCTGTAGGTAAGGAATGCAAAAATGCTGAAAATATCAACAAGTAAGTGTGTGTATGGAAATGACAGGTGGAAATGCTAATTGTGGTGTCTTCCCTCACCGTTAAACATTTTTATTGTATTTTACTGCATCCTTTATATATTTTCCAATTGTAATCCTGAAGTAAAACACATGTGGGGCAGCGTGTGCCACACCAGGTTAGTGTCCGGATGGTGCTGGGTTTGAATCCTGTGGCTGGCAGAGTAATCCTATCACCATTGGGTCCTTTAGCCCTAAACCCCAACTCCTCCTGGACGGCTGACCAGGGTATAGTGTTAAAAAAGAGATTCTGTATCTTGATAATGACTGTTTTATTTTTAACATCTGTTACAGTATTGGTTGTGAACAGCTAGGTTGTGAATATAATTAGTGGTGATTAGTTATTTTACTGGCAATTACTGATTCTCAGAGCAACTGCATTGAAGGAATCAAAGTCACTGATTCAGCATTAAGCAAAACAAGTAATCCAATAACCCTAAACCTAACCCTGATCTGAGTGACAGAGGCTTTATGGAAGCAGCATCAGGTCAGACTCCTTCCCGTATTTCTCCATCTCCTGCATTACTATGTGTGACGTCTCATGGCTGCAGCTGATGTCCAGGGTCTCGCAGTCTTCTGCGCTGTGCACTATCAGTGACCTGAACATCAGGAAAGGAGATGCAGTTACCCTCTGTGGCCAAGGGCTGCACACGGCATTTTGGGACATGGCCTGTAGTTTGGCTAAAAAAGTGCCGTACAGACTCTAGCGTTTGTTAACCCACTGAAAATAACCTGCAACAGCATTCATGAAGACTTGAGATGTAAAGACGAGGGAACTAACATGCTGTGAGACAAAGGCGGGCATCTTATATCTCAGTGTAATTAATCCTGCTGAACCCTCTGCCAGATCTGTCCCATTGAAATAGTTAAAGGGAGAGTAGAGAGTACTTACGGAATGGATAAGCTGCCTGTTTTCCTCTGTTTACCTATGTTGAGAAAACGAGTGAGAAAATCCTTTTATTCACTGAGAATTTGCTGACGTTTCTGTACCTTTTTGTTTCACTGTAAAATTATCCTAAATCCAAAACTCCAACTGCAGGCAACAATCCATCACATGTCAGTGTGTGTGTGTGGTCCACATATACCTTACCTTGTGGGGACCAAATGTCCCTAAAACATGATGAATAGCCATTTTTTGACATTATGAGGACCAGTTTCCTGGTCCCCATAATGGAAACTTCAGTTTTCTAAAAATCTATACTGCAATCCAAAAACTAAAAATGCAAATGTATTTTGTTTGCTTACTTATGGTTAGGGTTGGGGTTGGGTAGGGGTTAAGGTTGTTGTAGTTATAGTAACATTAGCATTTTTCCCATAGAAATGAATGAGTGGTCCCCACAAAGATATGATTACAGGTTTGTGTGTGTGGATTAGGTTTATATTACATTGTGGGGACCAAAGCAGGGTCAGCGATTTGGGCTTAAGGACCTTGCTCTCTCTACTGACCCCAGGATTTGAACCAGCAACCTTCTGGTCAGAGGCCTAGCAACCTAACCTTCAAAGTCATACACCTATTCACTGAACTCAGCTGGAGGGTTTTCTTATACTTTTTTGCATTTTGCAGTTGCAAATTTTTCTTAATTGTTTTAAAAGAAAATGAAAACCTGATATGTTGATTTCTTCATTTACAGTTTTTAACACAGTCACCAGAAAGGAGCAATATATATTTTTTGCTTCTTTACAAGTTGGCCAGTTTCATAGAAGGATTGTTAGATGAAATTTTAAAGAAGAAAATACCTGAGAAACAGTTTTATTAATATGTAGCTATGAAAGTAACATTGTTATTTTTTAACTGTTGTGCAGTTGTCATGATCCCCATGATGAAAAATTGAAAGAAAGGAGGTTTGAATGTTACTATGACCTGCCCTAAAGCCAAAATGACTGTTACAGTATCTGGGTACCGCTGTTTAGAAAACACACATCATTATGGCGTCTCTGTGTACAACAGCGTGAGTGTGCACACGAACGTCTGCATACTTACACCACAAAATCAGGCCCACAGCCCCCAGAAACAAGGTTAACGCCGGAACCAGAATCCAGAGGCTCAGATTCATAACCTGAAAAACACGGCATCTTTGATCTTTGTTTCCGTGTAGAAATATTCTTCCGTTAGTATGAATGGATCTTGAATACTCACATCCAGGTGCTTTAGTTCTGCAGTGAGCAAGTAAAAGAGACATGTTGTATTTTCCGTAAGATTAAATGATGTTTCCATAGAATAAACCATAGTCAAGTCTCCATAGACAATTCTTAGGTTCCATGATTGTAATGCAATATAGCCAGTAAGGTAGATACCTTTTGTCTCAGTGTCTGCGATGGTCTGCATTTCAGCGTTCTCTTTCATGGATCGTCGGAGCGACGATGCAGGAGATGCAGCTGCTGCATGCGACGGACGACGTGATGCTGGGAAATCGATATTGCAAGAAATATACTTCAGAAGATAATATGTTTTCAACAGACGCCAATAGAATGGCGGCATGATGCTTCAGAAGCTGAGTGTAAACTGCATAGAGCATAGAAACATGATATGTGGGTGTAATATTGGCAGTGTGGAAGTACTCTGAGTGTCTGTTGCTGTAGGAGTCAGTGCCCTTGTGGTCTGTGGGTCTGTCAGCCTGCTTGATGTCCCAGGATTTGTTGTCGGGGGTTCTGTAGCGATATTGACAAAATGCATATATATATATATATATTCAGAAAAAATCCATGAGGAATACATTAACATATCTGAGTGTGTATACATCTTCAGGAAGTCCAAGAGGACAGTGAGAGTCAGGTGACCCTTTAGAATTGCTGTATATCCATAGAAAACTGATATATGACCATAATGAAAGTTATACCATGAGTGTTGACAGCTGTACTGGTCAGTGTCCTTGTCTGTGGGTCGGACACTGTGGCTGGTGATTCTGCAGAGACATAGGGGTTAACGCAAACACACCCAATCGTTCATATTATTCCGACATCACAGCCAAATTGCCAAAATCAAGTTAGAAGTTTAATATATCTGTTAAAGTACAATTTTGTCATTTTTCACATTTAAACCATGTGTCTCACACAGGTTTCAAAGACAACGATCGGTTTAATGTGTGAATTGTCAGACATATTTCTAAAGAAAGGTGTTTAGCCAACATGGATACCAGTAAGGACTGTAATGAAGACAGCACTGGAACCTTGGGTTTCTGTTTCTGTACTGGTCAGGGTACTCGTGGTCTCTGGGTCTGTCAGCCAGTCTGCAGTAAGCACTGGCTGCGTTGTCGTTAAACTTTCTGGAGAGACATTGGGAAAAGAGATTTACATTCAGTGGTCACTTTGAAAGGTATAGAGCAGTGGGTCCCAACCCAGTCTTCAAGGACCCACAGGCTGTCCACATTTTTGCTCCTGCTCAGCTTCCTGCCATACAGTCCACATTTTTGCTCCTGCTCAGCTTCCTGCCATACGGTCCACATATTTGCTCCTGCTCAGCTTCCTGCCATACAGTCTACATTTTTGCGGGAGCCAGGAGGGAGCAAAAACATGGACCGTCTGTGGGTCTCTGAGGACCGGGTTGGGAAACACTGGTATAGAGTAATCTGGAAGTAAGATAGTCAGCATTACTACAGTGGCATCTCCCCACAAATATATATGCGTGTGAATGGAAACTGTCCTCATAGTGTAATATATTATTTAACGTTACTTTGACATACATGTCCAGGAAAGCAGGAAGAACTTGTACTGTCATTGGCTGCTCAAACAGTAGCAGAAAACTACAACTTTGGAGAAAAAGTGAGTGAAAAACACACAAGCCTTTAGCACATGAGAATGATTTATCCATTCTCTAATAGAACTAGGAGGTATATTAAACTTTTACGGTGTATCGATATATTTTCAAAATGAGATATAGGGTGATAGAATACCCTTTATATAGATATACTTTTATTGTGTGTTAAAATTAGCACTCTATTCAAGATTTTTTATAGAAACCTATAGTATTCCTTCCTGGTTGTAAACTACTTGAGAGCTTTGGTCGTGACGTTGCACAGAATGCCAGAATTCACAGCTACTTCAGCCTTTTGGTGGTTGTTAATGGGCTGTGAGTATTGTTAATGGGCTGTGAGTATTGTTAATGGGCTGTGAGTATTGTTACTGGGCTCTGAGTATCGGACAGGTCCTTTTAGAATAATGTGTGCATCGTCTGGCACAGTGTGTAATATTTGCCCGACCCATCCGGAACTCAGCTAACTTTAAAACTCTATGACCGACCTGTAGTTGGCATTTTGTTGCTTACCACAGGCCAAACAATTAATGAAATAATTCTGTATACTTATGAAAACAGAAATTTGTATTTTCATTTTTTTGTTACTGATGTGACTGATCTGTAATGGTTAATGCAACACACACAAGTAATTGAAGTGAGTACAGTATGTGGCATTTTTTTCTGTTTTTCTAGGTAACCTATGTCTAACGAACTTGTAAAATTTGAATAACGTGATGCTGCTGTCATTGTCAGCCGCCGTCACCAGGCTACAAAGTGCCACTGTACTGTAGCTATAGCGGTGCTCCAAGATGGCAGCCCGCACAAATCACTTGTTGGATTACTCTATATCCGCTCGTTATCGCAAAAACCCTGCTCTAACAAACAGCTAATATGAAATGTGCAAATGTGGCTGCAAATCATTATGTAAAGAAGGCAGACGCATTTGAGAGGAATAGAAATTGTTGGACTGAGCTTTAGATTGGCCTAGATGCATGATCCAAGTGAAGTTAAAGATGGTATGATTGCTGGTACCAGACTTGGTGGCTCCAGCATCTCAGAAACAGCAACTGTCCTGGTATTTTCACAAACTACCGTGTCTGCTGTATAATGATAGGATAAACAAAAACACCCTGTTAGGGGTAGTTCTGTGGCCAAAAGCACCTTGTTAATGAGGGAGGTCAGAGGGGAATGACCAGACTCCTTAGAGCTAACAGGAAGGTCATGAGTGCAAAAACAGCAGCTCAGTAGAGCAGTGGTGTGCAGAAAGGCATCTCATACAACTTTTGGAATCTTGAAGTGGTTCTAGCAAACGACGGTCCTACACAGTACTAGATAGGTGTAACTAATAAAGTGGCCACTGAGAGTATGTTTGTGTGTGTCTGTGTGTGTGCACCTTTAGAAGGTCCAAGAGAACAGATGGGTGCTCTTTTAGAAGTGGTATATATGCAAAGCATGCTGATGATATATCAGTGCAATGGAGGCAGTGCTGGAAGTTATACCATGAGTGTACATGGCTGTACTGGTCAGTGTCCTTGTGGTCTGTGGGTCTGTTGGCCAAGTAGACCACATGGGTGTCCATGTTGTCGTCGGAGGTCCTGTAGTGGTCTGAGGCTTTGTTGGTGCAGTTGATGTCACGGGAGCCTGTGTTGTTATTGGAGGTGCTGTAGTGGTCTGAGGCTCAGTTGGTGCAGTTGATGTCACGGGAGCCTGTGTTGTTGTTGTAGGTGCTGTAGAGGTAGCAACATAATTGATGGCAATTCAGGCTCATGGGAATGACTGGTAAGGAAAATAAAATGATCTGGATGACATGAGTTGAGGTGCGTTCCCTACATCCGCCTCTGTATCGGCAAC
>JAODJU010000002.1:19028686-19045512 GCA_026776725.1 Gnathonemus echidnorhynchus | reverse complement strand
ACAGAAGCTCATCTTGGTGCTCAAAGAGACACTTGCTAAAATTGTAAAGGTAGCTATGTGCTGAATGATATATTTACATATCATGTTACATATTTATATACAGGTGAGTTTTTTATGAATGGAGGCATCCCTTGTATGTGATTGCTAATAGGCCCGGTGCAGTGACACAGTGATTAGCACTGGTGTCTAACACCTCAGTTACTAGCCTTCTAGTCTCTACCAGAGCTCTGTGTGTGTGTGGAGTTTGCATGTTCTCCCTGTGCCGCTGTGGGGTTTCCTCTGGGTACTCAACCCCCCCCCCCCCCCAGGTCAAAAACATACTGAAGTTAAATGGAGTTACCAAATTGTGTGTGTGTTTGGTCCAGGTATACATTACAGTCCCCACAAGGGAAATTTTCAGTCCCCACAAGGGAAACCCCCTGCTGCCCAAAATAGGACAAGCTATTACACAAGGTGGAAGGATGATTGTTAGTGCTAATCTATGTCCTAAGACTTATGTTCCTTAATTGTTGTCTGGGAGCTGGAGGAAGGGAAATCATGTGAAAGTTTTAAATGATCACAAAGTTAAAATTATTAACAAACCCATTAGTATGAGGTGTTAGATTTGCAGAAGCCATGTGGACCACAACACAATGCAAAAATGTGTGAATGCTATGAAAGCTTACCTTTCTGAATCGTTAGAAAGACATTTCTTTTCAGGTCATTAAACAGTCCAGGAATTTCAACACGACATCCGTACGTCCCAGAGTCACTCTCCACAGCATTGAGAATGGTCAGGGAGACATCACCCAGGCTGATCCCTATCAGGTATCTGGCACTTCTTCTGAAAGTCACTATTCGCCCGTTGGTACTGATGACCCTGTCATTGCAGCCTCGCAGTGGCACTGCACCTTGACCCCAGCACGCAGGCAGATGGCCGTAATAATTGCCATTATAACTGCAAGGCAGGGTGACACTCCTCCCAGCGAACCCAGTGATCGTCTGTGCTGAACATTCACTCACTGTAGAGAGATTAAAGGAAGTAACAATGTCATACTTTATTCATATATTTTTTTTTTGTTGTCAGAATTGCATCTCTAGTAATGATTTGCATGCATCATTATTGGCTCCATCACAGAAAAGAACTTACTGTGATAATTATAAGAGCACTTTTAGATACCTTTAAGATTCAATCATTGACCATTTGCTCTTTAAACGAAGTATCCCAGCACCTGCAGCGACGGTGGTTCTGGTGCAGTGTGCACCCAGCCGCTACCAGAAGCCCAGAATGGTCGTGAGTCTGGCGAGTGTTTACCTGCGAGCAGGAGAAGGAGTTTGATTGCACAGGTCAGGCTGCTGAGGCCCCTCATGATGTTCTCACAGGCGAGCGTCCGTGGGGAAAAGTCCAGCCTCACTGCCAACAGCAAATCCTCTCATGCGTACTTCATCTATTCTGTCGGTCACGCTAGGGTACATTTCCCATTTTTAAAAATACTTATTTCCTGCTTAATATTTTTGAAAGAGCCAAAATGACCAGAAGGGCAATCACCCCATCATCTCCATCGCTTCCTTCTTTAAAATCTTGGGGGGCAGGAATCCAATGTGGGGGGTTTGAGAGTTCAAACTATTGGTAGAATTGAAAAATTTAAACCGAAACAAGACTAATGTTGAATCAAAATATCTTGTGGAAAGAAATATTAAAGCATAATTTTGTTACCCAGTAAAATGTGTGATTTTATCAAGCATTTGAATACTTTTGCAAGTAAAGGCTTTAGATATATGTTCCCCTGAATTATATTGTTTTGCAGGTATGTTCATAATTCATTTAGTTAACTTGCTTTCTTTTGAAAGCTATCACAGCACAATATAATAATACAAGAGGCAAGAGAAATGGGGCCAACCTCCTCTGGGGCTTTTCTGATCAAATGGCATTTACGGTTTTTCTCGATTGCTTTGATACATTTTCTCAAATGATGTTACATCTTCGTTGGTGTTGGTTCACTCCCCATAGTCTCCTCATTATCTGTGTGCCCTGTCTCCTGCTGTGAAGAAGAACAGTGTATTTATGTAAGTGATCATCGTATTATCCACCACATGCAAAAATATTTCACCAAACTTTCATAATCATTTAAGAATATGTTCCATAAAATGTAGTGATATGGCATCGTTGTATTTACGGTTCCCACAGTCCATGATTTTGTTGTCATTTTGCTGTTCTTGTGTTGCAGCTTCTCCCGATTGCTTTGGCACATTTCACGAAACATTCTCACTAGACAAAAAAGTTCAAAAAAGTTCATGCACATAATGACATTCTTTGATTGAATTATTTCCTTTCGAGACATTCGAGTTAATCGTTGTGAGTGAAATATGACTTTTTGCAGCTAAACCCAGTGTGCTGTACAGTATGCATGAGCTGTTTGGAGAATTGCTGTTATATTCCTGAGATTGTTAAGCATGTTTCATGAAATCTGTCACATTGTTTTCCCTTGCGTATGTAATTTCAGCTTAGGTCCTCACATTATGGTTCTTTGTCTTTATGAAGCACTATGATGATCAGTGATAATTTGTATACATGTGCCGTCTAGCGGATTCTGTAGTAATTGATTTTTTTTTTTTGGTGGGCTTTTATTTTATTTTTTACTCAGAACACAAGTAGATTAGAATCACTGCACTTTATGTATCCGACCATGGAAAACTGGTATATAAACCACCCTCCTTTCTTTCCATGAGAGATACAAACGCGCATTTATAAGTCGCCAGTCCCCCTGATCTCCTGAGTGTTTTTTCCATATCTGCTTTTCATGCTTCTTAAGATCCTGTGAATTCACAGTGGTGTCCCTGCAGGTAAAGCTAAGGATCCAAAGCAATTACAGTCGACCCTGCATCACGACTTTCAGAGATGGGGGCAAAAATACATCAAAATATGTTTTGATTCAAAATATAAGACAGGCATCTGGTGTGAATCACACGAGGGCTGGAACGAGAGGTAAGACAAATTAGTAACAGCTGAGGCTCTAACGAGCCACACTGAGGAACGAACAAGGGGGCAGGAATGCAGGGCATGACAGTACCCCCCAGGCAGACCGGGGAGGGGACCCTGGGACATGAGCCCCCCGGGCTGCTGGAGGCCAGCAGGACCAGGTGGAGCCAAGGGGATGGTAGGGCCAGGGCTGAAAGGCGCTGCGGGAGCTGCAGGACTGGGGTGTGCTGCTGGGACTGCAGGGCAAGGACCCAAGGGAAAAGGGGAACGTGAAGGGTGAGAACAGGGAAGAGGGCAGGAACAGGAACATGAAGGCCCTGAGGGACCTGCTGGGCAAGGTGGCCATGGGCTCCTAGCGTGCCCCAGTCTCCCTCTCTGGGAGACCGAGATACAGTGCAAAGTCAGACAAGACAATCAGACAAACTACAGACGCAGCTCTACCGATGAACTTTCAGCTTACGCACTTTCAGACATACCAACGAAGAGAACTGTACGTCCTAACTGTCTTCATTGGGCTCCCGTTTCCTGTCCGCGACATCAACTTTTTTTTTCTGCACGCCAATTCCGCCTAGTACGACTTCTGGCCACTACTCCCACCGCGCAGCAGCGTAGCATGCGTACTCCCAGCATCCTAGTTCTTTGTACTTGCGTATACCCTTAAAATGATGTTGAATAACGACTTACGAACGGCCGTTTGTAACATATCTCATTCGTATGTAGAGGTGTCAGGTCAGCCCCTGTGGTCCCACTCTGTGTCCCTTCCCCGTTTGGCCAGCAGGTGTCGCTGGTCATCCCGTTCTTCGTGTTAGTCTTTGTTCTCCTCTGTTACCTGTCTGGCGAAATAGCTCAATATGTTGAGCATGTGGTTGCTTGTGATTCTTGTCCTGTGTTCAAATCCTGCCTCCTTTGTCTTTGTATGTTGCTCCCTAGTGTTTCATTTAAGTGTTTCTAGTTGTATCTGGTGATTTTGTATGTGGTTTTTGGTTTTGTTCCTTGTGCCCCTGCTTGTCTTTACCTGTCTGTAATTCCCCAGTGTTCTGATTCCTTGGTTAGTTCTTAGTTTCCCTGTTTTAGTTCCTTTGAGTTTATTAGTTTCACCTGTGCCCCGTTTTCCTGGTCTTTGTTAATTAGCCTCACCTGTCCTATGTTAGTCTTGTTACCCCTTAGTATTTCTGTTCCTGCTTCTGTTCAGTTCCCCAGTGGTCCATTGTTGTAGTTGATTGTGATTGTCTTAAGTTTTGTGAGGTTAGATCTGTATACTGCTTACCTGCCCAGTTTTTGTTATTCGTAGTCTTAGTTTATCCCCTTTACTTTTGACCCCCCGTGGTCCTTTGTTTTGTTAGTCCTCCCTTGTGTTTTTTTTAGTTCAGTTTAATAAACCCTGTTTTTGTTCTTTGAGCCGCAAGTGGGTCGTCCATCCTTTTTGTGCCTCGTTACCGTGTCCGAGCCGCCTGGGATCATGACAAGAGGGGCATCTGTATTGTGACACTGCAGTGCATCAATAAAGTACAAACAGCAGGGGATGTAATGAGTGTGCCCCTCCCTGTAGGTAATTTTAAGGTACAGAAATGGACTCTGAGGGACATTTCTGTACCATTGATGGTACATTAATGCTGATTGTACCTTTGGGATGTCAATTTCTGTACTTAAAAGGTACAATCACAAGGGTAGAGCCCCAATGACAAGCAAAGGTATACAGTTTTCCCCTTTTTCTGAAAATGCACACTGGAACATAATTTTCAGCATTGTCAAAATTACAAATTTATTTTATTGCTTGCATCTATTTCTGTATGTTGCACTGTTGCTCATTAGCTGAATAAACTTAGATTTGAATTTCAGTATTATTGGGAGTAAGCTTTCCTATAGTCTAGGCAGAAGCCTGGTCTATAAGTTCAATGTGTTTAACCTTATGCCTTTGGACTGGAAACTGGAAAATCCAGAGGAAACCTGTGTGCAGTCTCCACACACGTACAGATCTAACATTCAGCCCTTCAGTTGGTGCACAGTCTTCAGCATGAAGGTACCAGTGGTCTTGACTCACTTGGCTATGCATTTGGTTTTGCTGGGCTGTCTTCTGTGCTGATGCAGAGGTGTGGTGAAGTGCATCAGTGGTACTCCCACTGGCTACAAACAAAGAAATAAATACTAATAAAAATGAAAAAGAATCGTAACCGCGAACTTATTGCATATATTCAAAGTTCAATGTCAGCCACAAGGTGGCGGTCTTTACCTGCAACATGAACACAAAGAGGAAACTACTGCATTATCAGTTACACAAAAGTTTATTACTTTGAAGTGAATATGCCACGAAACAGCCGCAAGTCGGTTTTTAAAATATCACCAGGTTTTAACCAATTTGTAATTAATTAGAGCCATGCAGTGAGGGTCGCGTGTTTTTGTAACTGCAATGGAGGTCGTGGAGCCTCTCAACAGTTCCCTGACGACAGCAGTTAGTACAAGCAGCACAGTAGAGTTGCAGAGCTTTGCTGCACTTTTGATTGAATTAAAGTTACATTTATATAGCACTTTTCAAGGCAACCAAAGCACTTTACAGAACCAATGGGGAGCCACTCCAATTATCACACTTAAAGAAAATCGTTGGCTCAATTAAGAAATATATTAAGCTCAGTTTTTCTGTAGAGTTCATAACAAGATCAATACACAAACTCAACCAAGAAAGACGGGGAGGTAAAGTACGCTGGACAGTAAAGTACACTGTAATTTATACAACGCTAAAGATGTGCTAGGATCAGACAGCGTTCACGTAGGACATGGCCAAACACACACGATAATTGGAAATATAACAAATATTAAGATTATCAATTAAAGAGCGGGGTCTATATACAACGTCCCAGCATGCATGTGCAGCTACAATATTATCGGGCTGGACGGTGTAAGATACTGAAACAGTTCATACATCACTAGTCAGTTAAATTAAGATCAGGCTTTTTCTTACCTTAAATTCTGTACGGAAATTATGTCAGTGGGAAAGGGAAAGTACCGAAAGTACCGTATCAAAAGAAGCGTACCTGGTACCAGAAAAGCGCCGAAAGCTTCTGCGAGGATGAAACTCACTTTCTGAAGTTGCAGTAACTTAATATTTTTTCAGATGTTAAGAGAGGGCAAAAATAATTGTTCAAAACACATATATAACTAAGTAGAGTCTTTTTTATTTTTTATTTTGACCAGCTTATAAAATCAGTTAACTAAGATGGGAAGATGTAACAAATATTAAGTTTTTTGTTGAGAAACATCTTTATTTTAAGTGTTGCTATCTCCTCAAACTATGATGCAATGGTAGCCATTGTGTGTGAGTAAGCTAACCACACAGTAGCTAAGGTGGTGAAGGGACAGGAGAGAATTCATTTAAATACAGGGGATGATTAGGAGGCCAGATTTGAAACGGCAATTTGCCACAGTGGGCAATTTTAGCCATGACATTAGGGTACCACCTCTACTCTTTAAAAGATGCCCAGGGATCTTTTATGACCTCAGCTTTATATTGCAGCTGAAGGACATCAAGTACTAGCCAGGCCCAAACCTGCTTAGCTTCAGGCAGATTTCCTAGTCTGAATTGCAGGTGGTATGCAGGATAAGACAAAATTCTTATTTTTCTTCTTCTTCTTTCGGCTGCTCCAGTTAGGGGTCGCCACAGCGGATTATCCATTTCTTCCTATCCTCTGCATCTTCCTCTTTCACACCAACCACCTGCATGTTCTGTCTCACCACATCCATAAACCTCCTTGAAGGCTACATTCACACTGCAGGACAAATGTGGGCCAAATCTGTCTTTTTTTTTGCTCATATGTGACTCGGATCACATTTTTTCATGACAATGTGAACAGCACAAGTCACATGGAATCCAATTTTTTCAATTCCGATTTGGGCCACTTCAGTATCTGGTCATAAATGGGATACAGGTCTGATTTTTTGCAATGTGACCTCAGTCTGAACAGCAAAATCGGAATTCGTGCGACTTTTACATCACTCTCGATCGATGTTCGTCACAATTCTGCGCAGGCGGAAGTCACCATATGTCTCTGTCAGAGTGCCAGACATGGAGGAGAGCACAGAAGCTGGCCAGTGGAGGGACAGTGAGGTGCTGGATTTAATAAGTATTTGGGGAGATAAATCTGTTCAGGCAAAACTGGAATGTTCATATCGTAACCGGGCAGTTTTCGAATAAAGTGACGTCGTTGTTTTTGGGCGTCATTGTGTCTTTGTTGTTTTGTTCGCACGCGGGTCAGTTCAGTTTAGTGAACTGCTCACATTGAAATCTGATATTGCCCACATTAAAAAGAGTAATGTGAACAGGCAAATAAAAAATCCAATCTGAGCAGGAAATCAGAATTGAGCATTAAGCATTGCAGTGTGAACGTAGCCTTAGACCTTCCTCTTTAACACCAACCACCTGCATGTCCTCTCTCACCACATCCATAAACCTCCTCTTAGACCTTCCTCTTTCACACCAACCATCTGCATGTCCCGTCTCACCACATCCATAGACCTCCTCTTAGACCTTCCTCTTTAACACCAACCACCTGCATGTCCCGTCTCACCACATCCATAGACCTCCTCTTAGACCTTCCTCTTTCACACCAACCACCTGCATGTCCCGTCTCACCACATCTATAGACCTCCTCTTAGACCTTCCTCTTTCACACCAACCACCTGCATGTCCTGTCTCACCACATCCATAGACCTCCTCTTAGACCACTTAGATCACTGCCACTGTCTCCAACCCATATATAACTGGTCTCACTACCATCCTGTAAACCTTCCCTGCCACTCTTGCATACTCCCCATTACTCTGAACTGTTGACCCCAAGTATTTAAACTCTTCTTAGAGGGAAGGTACTCAGAGCCTGTGCTGACCAGCTCTCACAGGTCTTCACCATCATCTTCAATCTATCCCTGACACATGCCACCATCCCAGCCTGTCTGAAGTCCACCACCATCATCCCAGAGCCCAAAAAATCAGTCACTAATAGTCTAAATGACTTCCGACCAGTCGCACTAACGCCCATCATCACCAAGTGTTTAGAGTGGCTGGTCCTAAACCACATCAAAGTCTACCTCCCTGCATCTTTTGACCCCTACCAGTTTGCCTACAGAACGAACAGGTCACCCGAGTACGCCATAGCGATCGCCCTTCACACCGCACTGAGCCACCTAGAGCATCGGGAGAGCTACGTCAGAATGCTCTTCATCGACTTCAGCTCTGCCTTTAATACCATCATCCCTGACATCTTGATCACCAAACTGCACACCCTGGGACTCCCCCCACTCACCTGCTCTTGGATCAAGGACTTCCTCACAAATCGGCCCCTGACAGTAAGACTCGGACCCCATCTCCCCTATTCCTGGCCACAAGGCTGTGTGCTGAGCCCCCCCTGTACACCTCTGACTGCACGACACGATGGTGGTGGGGCTGATCTCAGGTGGAGATGAGTCTGCCTACAGGGACGAGGACCAGGAACTGTCTGAGTGGTGCTCAGCAAACAACCTAGCTTTGAACACCACCAAGACAAAGGAGATCATCCTGGACTTCAGGAAAAACAGGACAGATCCACTTCCCCTCTACATCAAGGGCGACTGAGTGGAGAGGGTCCACACCTTTACCTTCCTGGGCACCACGATCTCTGCCGACCTCTCCTGGACTGCAAACACCACAGCTGCCCTCAAGAAGGCACAGCAACGTCTGCATTTCCTGAGAGTGAGAAGCTGCTGGTGATCTTCTACCGCTCCACCACAGAGGGCATCCTAACATACTGTATCACAATATGGTTTTCCCACTGCACTAAGGCAGACCAGAAGAGACTGCAGAGAGTGGTCAAGACGGCACAGAAAATCATCAGCTCCTCCTCTCACAAAAGGATATTTACACGTCCCGCTGCCTCAGCAGAGCTGGGGAGATCATCAGAGACAGCACTCACCCTGCTTATCACCTGTTGCCCTCTGGCAGGCGCTACAGGGTCACTAGGACCAGGACCATTAGGCTCAGAGACAGTTTTTTTTCCCACAAGCCATCACTGCACTGAACACACATATATAAGACACACCACCTCCACACAATATAATTTTTAATTTTTATAATACTATACTATAGTATACTATATACTAATATAGTATAATACAATACTTAACAGTGTGTGTTATTGCATCTACTTACTTTGTCTGTTTACTACTATCTATTGCAGAATGCTGTTTGTATTGCAAACTTAACGTAGCATCTGTGCTCCAGTATAATGACAATAAAGGCTTTCTATTCTATTCTATTCTATTCTATTCTATTCTATTCTATTCTATTCCAATTAGCATAGATAAATGCCCTGCCAATCCCTATAAAAGGGTGTGAGCTCACATAAGAGTCACTAACAGAAATTAAGAAAACTTGAGAAACTAACCAAGACGGCCCCATTGAAAAGCCAAGGCTGATGGAGCACCAATCTCCAAGCGTAAGAAAGACCTTGGGATGTGAACACCAAACGCACTGTGATATTTAGGAGCGTCAGTAGACCTTGGGATGTGAACACCAAACGCACTGTGATATTTAGGAGCGTCAGTAGCAGATACAGAATAACACAAAAAGATGTATGGGATGCTATTACTCTTTTAGTAATAATTATAATATATAACGGTAACACTTGGTGGAGCACAAATACTTAGTAACAAGTCAGTTACTAATGAAGTACAAATCATGAACAAATCAACAATTACAGTCACTACTTTTGATAGGATTTTATGATTCATTAGTGATGAACAAACATGAGATCAGGATTTAACTTATGTTACTCATGTCTTCCTTCAGTAGTTCACAAAGGTTTATAGAATTAGATATCGTAGTAAAATATAGTTACTGCTTGAGGTAAAACATGTCACAGATCATTATTGATGAATTGACATGAATTATATATGTAACTAAGGCTTAGTTGTAGTTAATTAATGCATAAGTATTAGCATAATACTGTTATTTGTACCCTGTCAAGTAAAGCATTACCAGAATAATTATAAATTAATCAAATTATTAACGGTTACAAAACTATTACATTTTCATTTAAATTAGGATTAATTTGAAATACATTAGCCCCTTTACATTTGCGACGTTTAGTGGCGGAAAATCCCAGAATATGTGAAAATTTTGAAAGCATTATAGGCACTCCTAACCTGTAACCTTAATTAGCGGTCTGCTAGTCTGTACGATATGTGTAACATGAAAATTCTACTTATTACACCATAAACAAACTGTACAGTACATTTTGCATGTCAGGTTGCTTTGTCATTCCCTATCTAGACCTTTCATATAATATACAAACCATTTAAATGATGCCCCTGAATATACAAAATTACTACTGTGTGCTCTGTGAGCACTATATTTTGGACAAATTCCTCAGGGCCAGGACCTGTCTGTCCCTGTCCCGTTGTCCTTGTTAATGGTCACCCTGTCATTTCCTCATTTGGTTATGCTCTGTTTTACTTGTCTTTCCTAGTTTGGATAGCCTCCAGTGTTTAAGATCTCCTAGCCTCTAGTGCCTGTTTATTGTAACATAGCCCACCTGTTCCTTGTTGCCCAAGTCCTTTGTGATTGGTTGATTCGGTTATGGTTCTCACCCGTCCACGTTAGTAGTGTATTTAACTGCCTGCTCTTGTTATTTTCCTCAGTGGTTCATTGTGGCCCTTTCCCTGTGTTAGCTGTGTGATTATTAGTTGTAGTAACCCCGTGTTAGCTATTGTAGATTCTTGTGTTCCTCCCTTCCATTGGTATTGTTGTTCCAAGTGTTGCTCCTTGTCTTAGTGTCTGTTTACCACTTTAGTTTTGACCCCTCACAGTCCCTTTTGTTTTCTGATCGACCATTTGTGTTCAATTTTGTTAATCAAACCCTGTGTCACAGATCAGTTCAGGGAAACCCCTTTGACATCACACTGAGTTCCTCTTCTCTTCACCACAGCTCCGGGGAATCCTGAGTTGTGAGACTAGCACCATCTGGGAAGCCTCTTCCCTGCCTACTCCAGATTTCTGTTAATACCAGTTGGGGTCTCGCCTCTTCCCAGTTGTGTTCAATTGGTTCCAATTGTCTGCCAGTCACAAGATATTCTTAGGCCGTTGAGAGTTCAGGTTCATCCTGTTTCCGTTCTTTGACTCTGAATTCTGCCTAGCCCATCGTCCATCCTCCTGCCCATCTTCCAATTCTGAGTCTTGCCAAACCTCTGACTTCCGACACCGATTGCTTGGCTCCTGCCGGAAGAATGACATCCAGCAAGAAAATCAGTCATTTTACTTACCCGCTCTGCGCCAGTGTCCTCCTTTTCTTGACCTGCCTGCCATGGCATCCTGTTTTGTTCTGCCATTACGTGGATTCTCTCTCTTGCCATGCCGAACCGTGACACCGTTATTAAAAATGCAAAATTAACAGCGGTGAAAAGTTTAAAAGCTTCTTCGAGAAACGTGAGATTCCACGGTAGCCAAGCCAAGACTTTTAATAAGCCTATTAAAGATATAGGCCACGTGGCATCTGTAAGCTCCCACCATAGCGCTGATGATGGTTAGTGAGATGTTACCTATTCTCAGTCTACTCAGTAACTGCTGCCTCTCTCATCTTCTGTTTGTCACTTTTCCCTTTGCTGGAAATGATTGTATGGACACTCGCTGTATCCCAGCTGTCCCCTCCCAGTATGTTTCTAACCCACCATGTGTCCCAACATCATAGCCTCAGGGTAGAATAACATTCTGTCCAACAGCAGCCGTCAGAGTCAGGAAGGAGGCTCCAGTGACTGGGAATAAAAAGCCAGATGGACATGACATCTTGGTAACTGAGCGATGTGACATTTTACTCCGTGTTCAGATCCATTAACTGCAATCTGCTGGTTTGTTCAAATATTTTGGACAATTTCACAAGTCGGTACAAAAGCAGCATGTGAAACTGTATAATAGTCACTTCAAAACCGGCTTCTAAGCCCAGCAGTTATTAGGATACTGATTTACTTCTGATTTTTTTATGTCTTGTGATGACGATTGTTTCATTGTGACATTTTGCTGTGCAACCCTGATGTGCGATATAGTTGGTTACAACATGGATTTGGTAAATACTATTTTCTTTATTGGTCCAGAGATTTCTCGTGTGTGTGTTGATTTTTATTGTGTAACCACACAGGTAGCTCCGGCAGTGTAATAATAGTTTGGTATTAATGCATTTTAATGTTTTATTAAGCATGTTAAATAAGCAGGCATTCCTATCTGCATCATTTTCCTTGGTTTTCAAGTGTTGTGACCAGGGGTAAGCGAACAGGCAGGAAGCGGGGAAGGACGAGGCAGGCAGACGAGGATGTAGGAAAGCAGGGTTTTATTACAGTAAAGACAGGGCGACGGCGACGGACATCAATTACGGATCTGGGGAAACTAACTCAGACGCAGACTAAAATACACAGGACGAGCCGAAAATAACAGGCAACAGGTGATCACAATAGGGAATTAAGATGAGGTAACGGGAGGGGCGTGGCATACAGGAGGATCGTACGAGCAGGTCATGACAGAACCCCACCCCCAAGGCGCGCACAGCCACAATTTCCTGTTCTTAGCTGACAGGACTGGCACCCGTTGTGGTCTAATGCTGCTGTAGCCCATCTGCTTCAAGGTTCGATGTGCTGTCTACTCAGAGGTGCTCTTCTGCATACCTCGGTTGTTACGAGTGGCTATTTGAGTTACTGTCGCTGTCCTATCAGCTTGAACCAGTCTGTTCATTTTTCTCCGACCTCTACCATCAACAGGGCATTTTCATCCAGAGAACCACTGCTCACTGGATGTTTATTTTTTGGCCCATTCCCTGTAAACCCTAGAGATGGATGTGCATGAAAATCCCAGGAGATCAGCAGTTTCTGAAGTACTCATACCAGCCTGTCTGAATTGCCCACCATCTGTGTACCTGTCTGGTATCAGACCTCCCTGCATTTCCCTTTTATGTGTCGTTGGCGGCGGCTTGGTGACTGTCTTAGTTCTAGGAGGAGATGCAGGTGGTTGGTGTGAAAGAGGAAGATGCAGAAGACAGGGAGAAATGGAAACAGGTGACCTGCTGTGGTGCCCCCTAAAGGGAGCAGCCACAAGAAGAGGAAGTTAGTCCTTTTTAGGGGTTAATGAAAGGGCATTCTTCTCTTAAGACAAGCCTTATTTCATTTTGCTGCCATGATTTGCCAGATGTTATACTGGTGTCGGAAGTGGGATGCCCGAAGCAGCCTCACTGGTGCTACTGGAGTATTTCCTTCTGTATATTGCTCTGACAGCCTGCTCCAGCCTGGCAGACCTGTGGGTGGCTGTGGAGCAGAAGAAGTGGTAGCAGCTGTTGCACGTCAGTGCTGGCTCGGGACAGCGAACGCTGGTTTGCTGGTGCTGCAGGAGGAGGGGACACTGGGCACAGTTTTCCCCCGAAGCCTGTGCCAAAGTCACCAGGGGGCGGTGTGGTGAGGAATGCACTGCCCCGTCCTTCCAAAAAACCCCTGACTCGTGCAGTGTGCCCTCAAGCCACCCATGCCAGCCCGCCGGACCCCCGTCCTGCCACAGCACCTTGGACCCAGGCAGCGCGCCCCCTCAGGCCACCAGGGTCAGCCTGCCGGACCGCCGTCCGAGAAGTCGATGACCAAGAAGGGCAAGAGCTCCCGGGGACAGCTCACTGGCCAGTGAGGGCTCTCAGCCCACTGGCAGCAAGAAACCATAGCAGGACACCAGCTGCGAGGACCACTGCCAGAGTACAGCCAGCTGGAGGAGCAGCACAGCCACTACCAGCAGGACCTAGAGCGGCTATGTGACGCCACCCGATCTGGTGAGCAGGAGGCCCAGCGACAGAACCAGCCTGACGGTCAGAAATAAACCCCCACAAGGCTGTGGAGGAGGGAACCGCACCTCCAGAACCCGCTAGCAGCCCAGCTGTGCCAGCAGTCCCCACCTGCTCCGCGCGTAAGCCGTCACTGGAGAGGGAACACCAGTGGCTGCCCCCAGTCTTTTGCGACTTGTTGGATGATGTGCCAGAAGACTGGCTGTGATGGTCGCTGGGATGGTTGACCTCATGGAGGGAGGCAGTGTATGTAACAGTGGAATATGTGATAAATGTCATATGTTATATTGGACTTTAGGGGCTCAGGAGCAATTTTTGAATTGGGGGGGAGGAACTGAAAAAGCGAGCAATAGGTCTCATCTTTTAAACTTATCCAGCCATGGTTGATAAGGCTTTTGACATGATTTGGATTAATGGTTTAATACACTTGATGTTTTCATTGACACTGGCTCACATACATACAGTGCTACAGTGTTGTCTGGTATCAAATTGCCAATCATCCACAATTGGCCTATTGGACAATAGCATAAACTACAGAGAAATCTCTACAATGTGTTTCAATTTTAAATTTCCTGAGCTGCAGTATATTGTTACGGGGTATGTGAAGACACAGTCTTAGCTTTGTTTTAACAGACATAATTTCACATTTGGTGAAACTTAGAGTTCCTAGCTTTGTTGCTGTAACATAAATTGAAATATAGGATAAATTGTTGACAACATTCAGCATAGAATTTACATCTATTTGCATTGCTTACTATTTGAAAGAAGTCTATGATGGATCTTTGTTTCTGTATTGCATACTGCTTTGATCTGTCTGACCAAAACTGTATCCGGCACAATTTAAGCACATTTCTCAACTTGTTCAGGAAAAAACCTGCAATGGAGGACAGAATGCAAACATGTGGCGAGAACAGATGTTCTGCTTTTATCTTTTCACTGAAAAACAAAGATACATCAGCAGAGTTACATGACGTACAGATGCTTTTGAATAAAATATTTTAGAAAGTAACATCAGTGTTTGAGTTATTTATCCTTTGTTAAATCAGTAGGTCATTGTGGAAGTGGAAAATTTTGAAGTTATTTGTAAGCTAATAAGAATGCGTGACCTTTGTCTACCTACAAATGGAGATAAAGTGAGACAGTGTGTGTGTGTGTATGTGGACTCCTAACTGCAGTATCTACATGCTGTGAGTAGTATGTGATGGTTGACAGTTTAATGAATCTGAACCTTTACAAGTCCAACAATACTGTATATAGGGATGCTGCTTTTTTTCTCCCAAAAGTGTGTGTGTGTGGGGGGGGTGGCTATATAATTGTCCCCCCTTCTCCACCGCCATCTGTGCCTCTGGTGGACTGTGTGTTATATGACTTATGTCATATTAGACTATGTTATGTTATTTTAGACATTGTTACGTCAAACTCAGGGTTGTATGTTATGTGAGATGGTGTGTAATATTACACTGTGTGTTATTATATTACACATATTACACTGTGTGTTATTATATTACACATATTACACTGTGTTATTATATTACACATATTACACTGTGTGTTATTATATTACACACATTACACTGTGTGTTATTATATTACACATATTACACTGTGTGTTATTATATTACACATATTACACTGTGTGTTATTATATTACACACATTACACTGTGTGTTGTGTTGTACTGTGTGTTACATGTCATGTTAGAGTGTGTGTTAAGGTGTGTTATCAGTGCATTTTCTCCCTGAACAGAGTCAGCAAGGCCTTAGCAAAGGGCTTATAGGACGTGGTCTGCAGGGAATCTGCCCGCCTCGGACTTCCTCTCTGCACTGCGACACAGCAGCGTTCCCTCCCTCTTTGCTACATGGAGGGTCATTTCACGTGTCCCCCCCCCACCTGTATGCGTGCTCCAGTGTGGCTGTCCTGGCGTGTGCCGACACTGTCTGCTAGCATGACAGTCAGGAGATGGACCTGCCGGGTGTCTGCACGGAGTGCCCCCCCCCTGCCCCCCCGCAACACAGGAGACACTCCATGAAGCTGCTGGCCAGCCACAGGGCTTTTGGGGGTCGGGCATGTCCCATAATCACTGCCTTTACTGGGTGTCACTGGGGGTCGGGCATGTCTGGTAATCACTGCCTTTACTGGGTGTCACTGGGGGTCGGGCATGTCCGGTAATCACTGCCTTTGCTGGGTGTCACTGGGGGTCGGGCATGTCTGGTAATCACTGCCTTTGCTGGGTGTCACTGGGGGTCGGGCATGTCCGGTAATCACTGCCTTTGCTGGGTGTCACTGGGGGTCGGGCATGTCCCATAATCACTGCCTTTACTGGGTGTCACTGGGGGTCAGCATTCACAGAGGAAGAGCACGGTACGTTTTCTGAAGCCAGACTCACATGAATGTTGTCATGAATCGCCAGTTTCATTTAAAAGACTCTCATTGGTCCATTTTAATTGGTGAGAGGGACTCAACTTCCTCTGTGACCCGAAGGGGAGAATCATGATGACCGCTTCCTTTATTGTTACAGCAGTCTGTGAGCGTCAGAAAAGATCACACATTTTGCATGCGTGTCGTAGCAGCTGTCACTGATATTTCTCAGCATATGATACTGTTTGAGAACCATTCCTTCTGTCTGAATGTCAGCATGAAGGGACTTTCCCATCGCATTGCTGTCCTCCAGTACATGCACTTCTTCATTTATTTGTTTCAGTCTTGGTCGCCTTCCATAACTGCTTTCCTATCCAGAGATCAGTGCTTATTTGCGTCAGACAGTGGCATCTTCCTGTGTGTCTCTGCTGAACTGGCATCTCCTGGAAAACTTTGAACCTGTGAGCACAAAGTGGGGAAGAATGGTAAAAGCCAAGTGATCATGGAAACTATGAGTCAAGTTTTCATTTCTGCAATCTGAACAAGTTATTTTTAAGTTATTTAGGGAAAAAAACAGTCTGATCACCGTAAGTTGGTGGTACTAGCATTACTAGCATTACTGGAAAAATAATGGAAGCTATAATTCAAGGGAAAATGGTAGATTACCTGGATGCAAATAACATTAT
>JAODJU010000002.1:18996112-19028586 GCA_026776725.1 Gnathonemus echidnorhynchus | reverse complement strand
TTCTCCCCAAACGAGCTTGATGGGCCGAATGGCCTCCTCTCGTTTGTAAATTTCTTATGTTCTTATGTTCTTATGTACTGGTTGATGGATTTATAGTAGTTGACCAGCTTAAGGTATGTTTTTGCATGATGGTTTGATGGTTTAGCTGGTCATACAAGCTTATGATGGTCATTCTAACTGGTTTAGGTGGCCACACCAGCATGACCAATTGGTGACCCACTCAAAGAAATCAGCAAGAACTGGGACATGACCATCAAATCTATCTCAGACCAGCTAAAACCAGCTACCAGTATAAGCTGGTTTTTAGATGTTTTTTTCACCAGGGAAGTAATGTATTCCCAGTGCAGTCCAACTGTACTTCAGTCTAAATATTATAGTTTTTAAAGAGCTTGGATTCAGTTTTCAATGTTGAGAAATTAATTGAACATACCTGTAATAATGCAGAGGATGAATGCTGAAATTATTATTATTGCTATAATCCGTATCGTGTTTCCTGTGAAGAAGCGACCTCCTTGCTAAAATGAGAGACGTCAAAATGAACAGAAGGATGTACATGTTGGTTGCACATTGAAAAATCACAGGTCAGGCTGCCTACTATTAAGCCCCTGATCAGCTGTTGATTTATGTCCCTTGGATGAATGTGACTAAGGATTAATAATTAATAAAAGCACCTCAGTTTGGACTCTAGCAGGTACTACAATGGTTCCCTCTGTAGTGACAGCTGGAGTTTCCCTGTTCCCTAGGGCCACAGCCAAAAGAAATAAATAAAATGAACAAATCAGAGCACTGAAACACATCTGAACACATCTGCATATCTCCCATCATGCAATGTCACATTCTGAGACATTTTTTTTTTTTTAATTTACATGCATTATGTAACCATCCATCCATCCATTCAGCAAGCCACTCACATCCGGCCATCAGCACATATACCTCTTCTCAGAAACTGCAAACCACAAGAAATTAATTTAGGGCAGGTTTTCCCAATCTGGTCCTCAGAGACCCCACAGACAGTCCACGTTTTTGCTCCCTCCCTGCAGCTGTAGGTCCATGATGACCAGACTGGGAAAGACTGATTTAGGGTCCTGGTGATCCAGGCATGGAAGGAAAATGTTATTGCTTTTGATACTCTGTTGTAAATTCTTTTCAGATGTGGTTGATCCTTACAATGGTTAGTGGTATCTAGCTTTTCCAGATCGTAGTGTAGTAAAAGTTCATGCTGTTGTGTATATATCTTCCAGATGCTGGAAGGACACTTGAACTGTCATGCGTTTCACAGTAATAAGGAGTAAACAAATTTGCGATTATTTTAAAGGACTGGAATTAAAACGTATATCGTTTAAAATAAAGCATCCTGACGTATCAGCTATTGTTTTTATGTTATGGTGATGTACACAGCAGATTTGAGTCAATCTTGCAGAAATGTGCTGTCTGGCATACAGAAACAGAAGGAAAAAATATTAAACATTAATAAGCAAGCTCTTTGCTCGCTGGAGCCGTTATGCCAGGGGGTTCTTACCTTCGCTGACCAGCAAATGGAAGTTGTATTTTTCGTCGTTGAACGGCCCTGGTATTTCCACGCGGCATCCATAATTCCCCGAGTCTTGCTCTGTGATGTTGACGATGGTGAGGGATACATCGCCGCCCTTCATTCCGCTCCGTAACTGATACCTCCCCGATGTCCTGAAAGTCACTTTAGCTCCATCGGTGGAGACGATGGTGTCCCGGCATTTAAACAGCGGCACCGAGCCCCGTCCCCAGCACGCGCTCGTAACACCGTGCGTTTCAACGCTGTATTTGCAGTGCAGCGTTACTTGGTCCCCAGTGTAGCCCACCACCAACTCCAGTGCAGCACTGCACCCTGCAAATAAACAGAAGCATGATGATCCGGTCTGAGACAGTAAGTATTTTATTCAGTCCGAGATAATTAAAAATAGCATAATTAATTCCAACTTACCGACCCACAGACTAAAGGTGAAGCAGTAATGCAGTAGGAATAAAGCAAGCATTTTGGCTAGAAGCAAAGCCATCGATGATGAATAATCCCTTACCAGACTGCTGTGACATAAATAACAGAACGACACATGGTCGCAATCATTTTAAGGGTTTCTCATCACTTCCTATCCCCCCCCCCCCCCCAAGACTGCAGACGACATCTATTTTGGGCCACAAGAAAATATAAAGTGGAAAGCCATTACTCATAAAGCGTTAGAAACCCACCCATCCATTTTCTGACTGCATTAAAAATGAAAACGCAAATTCAGGTCATACAGTCTTAGCAGGTGAACGCAGCTGTTTGTATGATCACGGGTGTATCAAGTTTGAATTGAGTGATCGTCCTGTTGAATGCTCGAAATGTGACTCAAATCCCATTGTAAATGAGATTTATTTTTATGGTGTTCCTGCTTTCTACCACAAGATGGCGACCTTTTCCTCCGTGGCGGAGCCGTATACGCAGGGTTAAGCACAAGCAAATATGCCGATCGGCAGAAAGGGGCCCTGGTGAAATTTCCGGGGTCATGCTGTGGTTTTCCTTCCCCGCCAAATCACAAATCAGATGCCGCTCGTGTAGATCCAAATTCAGTCTTTATTGCAACAATGAGGTTACAACCATTTGCAAGTCTGTCTAATACTGTTTCACAACAATTTTTATGCATTTTCCTATCATTTAACAATATCTTGTCACTTAAGCATCATCGTTCCTTCAACCATTCACAATCATTGTTTTTCCCCTTAATCCACACCCCTAGGTGATAATTAAGTTTGTCCATCATTTCTTTTACCGTTTGGTCCCTCAGCTGAACATAATGGTGGCTTGACCATCTCCACTTGGTTTTTTAAAAATGCTCAGCTGTGAATTTCTGGTGAACTCAGGTGAATCCCTTCCTTCAGTAGCAAACCTTGGCAGCTTCAGCCTGTTCCACATTGTCTAACTAGAGGGTTGATATTATATTTGTCCTTTAACATAGTGATAAGGTATAACACTAATAAAGGTGGATATTCATACATTCAGGGCTAATATAAAGTAGCTAACAGACTTTGGGGCTAACATAAGGTGCAAATACATACTCAGTTGATTACATTGTGTTGATTACATTATAATGATTACATTGTAATGATTACATCACGAGTATTTGGCATGCTTTTTAATAATATTATAATGATTATATTCTATGTTGTATAGTGCTAAATAATATTCCAGAGTCACCCCCTCTGCCAGAGGTGAAGCACCTCCTCCCCTTGACTGGCGAAACGTGTAAGAGGAAGGAGTGCAGGAAAAGAGTGACTGAGGCTGATTCACATTCTGACCGGCCAGTTCCTCATTTATTGGAAAATAACGCTGCCCTGATGTTTAGTGTGTCTTCATTATTTAAGGACAAAAATCAGCCCAGTACCTGCAGATGGGTTTGCATGGTAGGTGGTTACGCTTGAGGACCTACCTGCTCCAAACAGAGATGAAAAGCATTTTTTCTTAATAAAAATTTAATCCTGCACTTTACTTACACGATTTTGGGGAATTGTTTGGCTCAGAAACATGTCCTTTGGCTTTAGCGAAGTTTCTGTGTAACTCTAATGAAGTGACAGTTCAAAGTCGAGTCAAAGTTAAATTTAGTTGTACAGCATTTTATACACAAAGGTCATTCAAAGTACTTTACAGAAAATAAGGAATAAAATGCATTAAATAAAAGTACAAGCATATGAATAAATATGAAAATTGGAAATTACAATTATTAGAAGTGGAAAAAGTGCTGGTTGCATCATTTATGTGTAAGCAAAAATTCAAGCAATTCAGTTAAAGTGGGGATTGTTGACAGCTCATGATTTTACCTTGGAAAATCACACAGATTGTCTGAGAATGTGATTCTTTATTTAGAAATCATGTCAGCTGTCTAACAGAGAGATAAACAGAGCCGATTTGTTTAATCTGGTCACTCATACTGAAGAGTGTCTGAGAATGTAACAGCCCCCAAAATGACGTCTCTCCCTGTAGACTACAGGGTTGGGTGTCTCTAAGCAGAAATATTTTGTTCCCTCTCTCAAAAAAAGCACCTCTGGGGGAACATTAGCAGTCAGGATCGTGTCTCTGATTTCGATACAGGCTGTCTGATGGCAGATTTCCTACAAATATTCTGAGCTGATGATCTGTAGGTCATAAGTTGTCATAGGAACGTGCGCTGTAATTGTGACGTTAGAGAACGAACGACAGCATTTCCAATGTGTTAATAAAATGCCCGAAGTAAAGTGAGAAAACGACACTTAAATTTCAAATTTTGAGTCTCCTGCCAGTAGAGGGAGCGGTAGTATTAAATATCGCTGGAAAGATTAACGCTTGACTCTTGTCAGGGGAGTTTTGTCTTCTCCAGAGAAACATTAACAGTCAGTACGGATTTCAGTGCAGTGCTGGTGCTTTGAGCCGGCAGACCAGTGCAGTAGGTTCACTGTTATATTTGTTTTCTGTCTTTACCATTTTTGTGTCATTGTTTATTTTTCTGGTAAAGCCGGTTCTTAGGTCAGGGGTGGGCAGTCTTATCCAGAAAGGGCCGCTGTGTGTGCGGGTTTTCGCCGCAACTCCCTAATTAGATTAATTAGAGGGCTGACTGGCTGAAGAGTCCTCACACCTGGGTTTGAACAGCTGACCAAAAGTTATCCCAAAAACCTGCATAAAAACTGACCCTTTGTGGATAAGATCGGCCACCCCTATCTTAAAGTAACTAACGTATTGACTATAACCAGTATTTTTGGCCATTTTTTAACCAAAAAACCAACTTTTATTTTGTCACTTTCTTGTATTTCCCAGAAATGTATCTCATTTTATTAACAAATTTGAAATAATTCTCTTTCTATCTGTTGATTTTCTGTAACCGCTTATCCTATTCAGGGTCATGGGGGGGAAGGATCCCATTGCAGAGGCTATGGGCATTAGGTAGGGACAATCCATCACAGGGCACGCTCATACACCATTCACTCACACACTCACACCTATGAGCAATTTGATAACTACAGTGCTAACCACTGCACCACCCTAAATCTGTCTCCGATGTTTTATAATAGTCATTACAGCTTTGGAATAACTCTTGGTAATAAATTCCCACTAGTTGCTCAGTACTTCTGGGACCCATATACTGCAAAAGCCATAACGACAGGTGGTGACAGGAAGTGAAAAAGCCCCAATCTGTTAAGCAGCAGGACTTTCTCAACATTGCAGGCCCAAGCCTAATTTCTGATATTGCAAGATGGTTCAGGAAAATGCAGTTTGGGGGGGTGGGGTGCAGCTGCAGAGCTTAGTGATTCCCACAAACCAGACAGGCATCATGATAAAGGCTCTGGACAGCCATCCTCTGCATATGGTCTTCATCTCTTTGCTGAAGTTCTGCCACCACGCTGTGGACCCTTCAAGTTATTAAACCATTTGAACAGACATTAGTGTCACTGTGCGGGTCAGTACAGTAGTTGGGGGACATGCGTGAGAGTGACAAGCAGGTGGATTTGACATTGTGAGCTGTGGATCTGGACAATGGTGATACGGGTCTGTTAATGCCGCTGACATTTTAACAGGAAGTGAAACGCATGTGGGATCACATCACGTTTCTTACTGGTCATTGCATGTGTAAGACTCCAGCAGCGGATTGCCTGTGGCGGGAGATGTTAATAAATACATGTTTTCCAACATTCATCTGATACCTAGAAATACCCTTCAGCCCAGTTATCCAGCTTGGGGTCGGGACGTATTAAAAAGATATCATTCCGTAGCCTATGATTCTGGATTCTCGGTCCTTATTGTAAATGTTCCAAGATTAATATCGATGAGAGAAGAGAGGGAATGTGTGAACTTAGCAGGGAAAGAAGAAGGAGAAAGGGCAGCCGAGCTCCACGTGCATCATGGTGTTTCGAAAGGTGCTCTGGAGGCTGTTGGTTGTTTAAACCTCACCGTTCCCGGGAGTGTTCATTTGGAATGGAGGCTAATTAGGAAGCTTTCAGACTCTCACGCAATAAATCTTATGGCAAATCTATATTGTTCCATTACAAACCTAAAATTAGCTACATCGAATGCGTTGGGATACTTCGCAAACTCTACAGACTATTTACAAGGCAATACAACTCTTACATGCATAAATGAGTATGCAGAATCGTCTCATATAGAAAATCTCACTACAAGCAGCTGACCAAAGTTGGCAATGCTCAGCATTACCTTAGGGAGGCCATAGTCAGAGAAACTCAGGCACTCACATGGTTAACATTAGGCTGTGTCAGGCGAGTTTTTCCTAAGGAATGACCAGAAATCATTGTGCAACAGACCAGCCTGGATTTTGTCAGTAAATATTGAGTTGCGTTTATTAATTTTTGTAGTTATTTCATTCTCCCCGGACAAAGACACATTCCAAGCAAATATATGATTTATGATTCCTTTAATTTTAATTGAAAATGTTTTTCTCGGACCATGTAGATTTTATCCAGCGTCACACCAAAAATCTCGTCCAGTTCGAAAAACAATGACGATGGAATGTTGCTCTTAGGTCTATTCGATATTCTTTCCTGAGTCTTATCATCAAGCGGCATCCCAGTTTCAGTCTGTCTTCTCCCTTTACATGTTTGATTCTTGATGATCACTGACCACAGCAGGTACCATTCTGTTTACATGTCTCACACATGGATATATGCACAGACCTGTTAATGTCTCTGTTTGGCTGTGATGGAAATGGCCGGATGACCTCTGCCATTCTTTGCTGTTGGATATCATTATTCTATAAATGCTGAGGTGGCAACTACACGAAACAATGGAACTTCTCTGCCTGAAACTGATCACTTGCCCCTGTTTTTATTGGCATTCAAATCCTTCCTTTATGAAGAACATACTTCAGAGAGAAATGCTGTCAGGTTGGAGAAAACGTGCTTTTTTTATTGATCTTGGTTGTAAAGAGATGTGCACAGGGAGTCTGTAGAGCAGTGTGCCAATGCTGAACCTGCAGGGAATCAAAGTACAGAACCTTTTAAGGATGACCTTATACTGTGTGATTTTGATTGGATGCATGTCCCTTCATGGTACTTAAGAACCAATCACGCTTGGAGTGTCTACACTAGAAGCAGGGCATGTCACGACAGCTAACAGTTACCTGTCTCACAGAGAACTAGCCTGCCAGACATGCTGGATGAAAATGCAACCACCGCTGCCTCTTTTTCCAGAAGACCTTGTCACAGGCAGCTAATCCATCATATTTTTGACACATTTTCACAACCCAAGAATTCTCCTCAGAGCAAGCATCGCCATAACTGCCCATATGGCAAATGGCATCCTGTTTAAAATAGGACAGAACCCACAGAAAAACGGGCCTACAGATGTTCGGGCTCCTCCAGAGGGGAAAAATGTAGTAACGTAAACAGAGGTCAAAGCGAGGCAGATAACGAGGACGGGGACCGAATGTGCACTGGCTTTCCGCTGGGAACCGGGGCAGATGCCTGTTTCTCACATGGCCATGCTGGCAGAAAAGGCCAAGCGATGAGAAAGTCCTGCGAAGAATTTTAAATCGCTCACTTTTGTCCACGTTCCCGCCAAGGTTCTCCTTAATGTCACCCAAGAGGGACCTTGGAGAGGCTTTTGCTGGTGTAGCAAAGCACCAAGACCAGGCCACCGCCTCCCAGAACAGAGAGGGGAGCAGAATTCTTCCATGGATCTAACATCAAGATGCATGTCCGATCAGCTATGGGCAGCCAATCTTCTCAGCTTCAAGGCACTTCATGGCGATATCCAGTGATGGAGTTGCTGGTTCGAAACTCTCAAGAACGATGGTCTGCCTGTTCTGCTGCTCTCCAGTTTTTCTTTCAGTGTGCACTTAGTTCAACAACAGAAGCCCTGAGTCAGCTGCATTCTAGTGTAAATCACACCCAGGGTTTCTCATCTTCATCTCCAGGGAAGTGAAGGGGAAAGGCAGAGGAGGAAAGAGAGGAGCTTATGGGGCTTGAAGGGAGTTTAAGTATTATGTGAGAATGTGTCCAGATATGCGGAATATGGGTCTGTTTAGCCTTGAAAAAGGGGCAGAGAAATGAAAGGGAAAGCCAACGATTGGCATGTGTTCTTCCTCTTTAGCCTTGATTTGAGAGGAAGGGAGGACCCCCCCCCCATCCCTCCCAAGAGCACTGTGGGAAAGAGCATCTCCCAAGCTGCCTCAGAGCCCATCAGGAGTCCGTGACGGGGCCGTGGTCTGTCCTCTACTGTCCCTGGTGCCGATCTCACACGTGAAATTACATCGTCCTCCATAAATAGCAGAGTAACTCAGGAGCTGGGCGTAGAGACGTCTTTTCCCACAGGGTGGCCTGGGTCCAACGAAAATGGCAAAGGAAGGAGTTGAGGAGTCTTTCGAAGCGCCGCGAGAGACAGGCACTGGAACGGGGCGGCTCCCCTTGGTCGATGGTAAGCGTCACGATTTTCACAGAACTACAGGTGCTCCTTCTGCATAGGACGTGGCAGGCGGGTGGGCAGGCGCTGAAGTTAGCTGGCTCCACTTGTCAGACGTGGGAAGGCGGTAGTTTGGCAGCTCCGAAGACAAATGAATCCCGCTGACCGTTCTGGAACGCCGTCTTCACAATGGAACGATAATGAGAAGTGCCTTATACCTGGCGCTCTTGGGGCTTGATGAAGACCAGATGGGAGGGCAGAGGGATGCGAGGGTGAGGAGGGATGCCATAGTCTGGTGGGGAACACCCCGGGGACCACAGGCCTGGTGACGGGCAACTGGGAGCGGCCGCAAGGAAAATCGGGCAGGGAAATGTGAGATGCAGGCACCCACTTGGACATGTGTTGTGTACAAGAATAACAAAAACCCACATGAATGTTTTATACAGCCTGATTTTTACCAAGTCAAAAATTAAATTAAGAGGGATTGCACCAGTTGTATGGACCTTAACCCTTTCATGCATAAAATATTTAAAAACAGATACTTTGTAGATGCTTTCTCCTACTCAGAATTGCAAACAAAGAATTTTCACTTCTCATTTATGAATTAGGACATCGTCCACACATGTGGACACCATGCATTAATGGAATGCAATTGATAAAGCACACTTACAATGTCTTTGAGTTTTTACTTTGTTCATTAACATTTTCGATCGTACAATTCATAGCAGCCTCTTGGAATTCTTGGCGACATCACTTCCTGGGCCTGGTTCCACAGGCAGCACCGATCTGGCTCCTAGACTTGGGAACAAGGGCGTAGATTTGGGTATGGACAGTAGGGACATGATCGTAATCAATACTGCGGGAGTATCGTGTGTCTTTAGGGGGACGGGGGGTTCAGGGCTGGTTTGTCCTCAGCTGCACTTTTCCACAGACCCAATGGTTTTGAACATCTTATATTTACTTAAATTAGCCTTAATCAATTGCCTATAAGCATAGACACTAATCGTGGAAGGGTTAATCTCCTTCCAGGCTTCGTCCATTTGCAGGTTTGCCCGAACTGAAGGACTGTGGGGTAGGGCATTACATAAGCCCGTGGCACTGGTACAGTGCTAAAGAGAGATTTACAGTCTCCCGGAAAACTCCCCGGAAGCTGCACTGAACACTGCAGCCCAGCTGGCATGAAGCGGGCTCTGGGAGGCTGTTGAGAGCTCCAACAACGGCCTTGCATTTCAATAAGCAGAGAAGAAAAGCGTCTCTGCAGACAAGAATGACTCTATAAGGCCCCCCGCCCCCCCACTGGTGCGCTGAGCCGGCACACCCCAGTCTCCTTGAGTTCAGTTTTGCCTGTAGGTTAATCCCTTGAGTGTGGCACAGAGCTAAGGCTGCAGTTTACAGAACAGTGCTTGTTTATCACGGACCGCACAAGCGACCAATGAAAAATGGGCAGACGGATCTCAACAATGTGCCAGTTCCGCACTGAGAAATGTATTTATTTTCCTGACATACATCTCAAAAGCATAAACAACTTGTTTCCACGATTTATTGTATTTTTATAAACTCTTAAGTTTTGCCAGAAGTTCTTGTAATGACGGCCTTTGACCAATGCATGGAAAATCAGAAGCAGAAAATTGACAGAAACCTCTGTGTGAATTTATTAAACCTAACCCTGTAATTCCTGGGCGTAACATCAAAGTCACATCTAAAGTGATTTTTAATGCGTTGGGCTTTAGGGAATTGTTTGCAAAATGAAAGCTTTAAATTAGCTTGTTTTTTGGTCCATGCAAGGGGCTTGTTTATGTGATTCCAGTACCTCCATACCACCTATTGTTAAAGGGGTTCATGTAATGAAGATGAGATCGGCCCGTCTGACGTGTTTAACTCTGGTCGAGTGTCACGGTGAAACATTTTAAGGAGGGATCGGTTTTGGCCATAAAGACATCAAGAGAATTTAAACTTCAAAAAAGATTTTAGTTTCAGATTCAATTTTCTTAACAATTAGTTTTAAAAATCCAGCATGAGAAAAAAAAATCCAACCATTTGTAGCAAAATGTGTTCCTCATTTTCCCACAGGATAGAAAAAAATCTTTGACTGCGAGGGAGAGTCATTCAGATTCAAGTTACGGCCAGCAAACGGCATTATCTGCGGCTCGCCGTGATCGCGAAGCGACAGGCAGGATCTCACTGTCTTGGTTTATGTTGTTGAGTTTACAAAACTATTTTGATCTTTTGATTGCCGAAGCAAATTGTAAGGAGTGATTTCCTCCCAGATACCTTTGTAATGTAAGCCTTCTAATTGCTCCAGACATTTATTAGCTCCAGAAGTAGCTTAATCCTGCAGCGATGTCTGTTCGACATGGACCTACCAGAGCACTGTAAATTCAGGAGCCTGGGCTACAGTGAGGGGCCCAAGCTGAGAATTTATGAGTACCGATGGATAAATCTTGGCCATAACAAATACAATATTGAGGTAATTTATGTCATAAGAACCACTATGGGAACCATTATGAAATATTAGCACGTCAGCACATGACAGGCTGTGGATTTGGAGGAGTCGACAATGAGGTGAACTACACTTACTTTTTCACAGCATAAATCACACAGATCGTACGTGAATTGAATACATTTATCATTCCCCTACTTTCATCACATGTTATCTTCAACAGCTTATTTTCCAGTTAGGATGACTGGATCCCGTCCCAGTAACTAGACTGCAGGGCACAATACTGTGTGTCATGCACATATACATCCAACACTTACCCCCTAATGACCACTTAGTGACAGAGGTAAATCAGTGCACCCGGGGGGGGACTACATGCTAACAGGTGTGCCGTAAAGGGGGGTGGGGTGGGGGAGGGGGAGGTTAGAATGATCCCAAGGGTCCCTGAGTGACAGGGACCCTAAAAAAATTACATGATTGGTCTGGATTGGGGGCCCAATATGGGGGCTTTCATGGGGTCCAAAACACCCCTGCACGCTAAACAATTTATTATTTATCAAGGAATATTTTTATGTATATGTAATAAAATGCTGTAAATATATTTATTGCAGTATAGTATGTTTTTCAATTTCTCCAAATTTGTAATTCAATTTAAAAAGTCACAAAATTCCCCTGCGCCCTTATGCACCTAAAGTTCATTGCAAATGAGATTAATCATGAAGGAAATATTAATCAGAGCGTTGCAGACTTTGTCATGACCTTGCAAGTTTTTCCCTCTCCTTTAACAAAATGGTCACCACAGAGAGAGTCCAGGCTTCAAAGTATTGACACTAGGATTATTAAAAAGCCAAGATGGAACATAAGGGCAAAGAAAAATGGATGTTTGTGGCAGCCATCTTTAATGGCAGTAATTAAACTGTGGCTAGAGTCCTTTCCTGTTCCACTCTGCCAGTTTTTACATGGTTATGTCGTCCTACTTCAGAGAACCCAAACAAAGTGGGCGGGGAGGAATATCATTTACAGGAATTGATAATAAGTAATGTTTTTGGCATTGTCCAGGTTCCTGGCGGCAGCAGAATGAGATGATTGATAACCAAGTGGATGGGCCACTGCCACATATCGAGTCAGAGGTCCCCGTTCATTTCCTCCACGGGGAAATCATTTCATAAGGCAACTCCGGGCTTGACTTATCTCTGCGTGACTTTCAGCAGGAAATGCGTGAGATAATGAAATGGATCCATCTGAAGACAATTTCTGTGCCCTGACGTAACCGAAACACGCCGAAGCTGTGCTGAAAATGTCATGCTAGTGCATGGAAGTGCTGTGGACGGCTTCGGCTCTTTGACTCGGATTAATTACGACGTTCTGAAAATATGCCATTGTCACGAATGGCAGAAAGGTTTCTCAAGACTCGTAAACGATGCTGTTGAACGTTTGTTTTGATTTCATGCATGCTAACACACATGACATTTCAACATGGTTATTTTGGTTTGTTCAATGATTATAAAGTTCTCATGTAGATCCCTTCGTAATTCATGTTTTCCCAGATATATATGGCCTCCAAAAAATTTGTTTGTGAAATTCTACCTCCTTGTGCCCAGTGTTTTCTTGGAACCATGGCGGGATGGTTATGCCTCATTCTTTTGCGTGATTTTCTTCCCCCGATCCGATCCAGTTCACCTAGGCCTTGGCATCACTATGGACGCAGTTACCATGACCGCAGGGATGTCACATCAGTGTAGATGGTGGGAGAAATACAAAACACACGTTCTGATGATTTTTTTTTCCATCTCAGTGGCCAAAGGCAATCTTGTTATGGTCAGTCCAATTAGCTTAGCTGCAGTGAGGGATGCAATTATGGTATTTTTCATTAGTAATGAACGAACAAAGTATTCCTTCCAAATTCCACATTACGTAAAACCTTTCTGCAGTGTGTGTGTGCATGTGTGTTTGTGTGTGACATTAATTCCCCGCAAATGTCGAGCTCTCTCTGTAATTAGAGAGTAACTGTACTCTGGTGCCAGGTAGGCCTCCCAGAATGCAATGCGTAACTTTAGGCCGAAAGCTTTGAATTTTAAGCAGCCTTTCATGCACTTATGTGTGCAAAGTATTTCCCTCCTTATTTCTTGTTTGGGCGTTTATAAACAACTTCACATCAATGGACTTTCCAGCCCTGTAATCACTCACTGCAAACACATAATTCCTCTGTCTTTAAGAATTTAATCCCCTCACAGCTCCCGTTCCGAATGTCATCTGCTGGACTTCGCAAATCATAGATTTCTGTTTGTACTCCTACAATAGCCACCACTTTCAAATAATCCACAAAATGGCTGCAAAGGACCGCAGAGTCCTGAATGGGAAATTACAGCACCATTCGGCAGAATCATCGATTTTAAGGATTGTAGTGAAATCCTAAGTCATCGGTAAAGAGCACCTGACAATCATCCATCGCTTGAAAAAAATCATTGTAGCATTACAGTCATGATTAAACGATGGGCTGTTATTGTGACCTGCTTGGCAATAGGCTGCATGTGCAGCCAGTGGCACCTCAGCTGCATTAGTCAGTCAGGACAGAGTACTTCACTGCATCGCATTTCACTCTGAACCTACACTTCAGCTTTAACACAGCTGCACGACACATAAAGCTCGATGATTCGCCCACAGTCATGCCTGCGTTCAGGTCCTCACACCGTCTGTGTGTCAGGTCTCCTCAGCCAAACAAAAGGGCTGCAGCTGTGACTGCTTTAGCCAGTTTGTGGTCAGTTGCCTTTTTTAGGCCTCTGTTGATATTATTTACATCTGTATGCAAAATCTGTCTTCAATAATGAATGTTTTGTGCCATTTTTTCAGTATTAAATTGCTTTTGATTGGTAGTATGACTCACTCCCTCTTGAGGACATGTATATATAAACGCGACTAATTTAGGGACAAATGTTCTTTTATCTTAAATGATATCCTTGTTTTCCCTGCTTTTGCCTGCACCAAGCTGCAGTGTGTGTTGTATTTCAGTCATCAGTCAACCTAGGACATCTTCATTTTCATTGTTCTTCTGTTGTACGCTTTTAGGACACCGGGTACTTCTCAAGACCTCTACCAATACGGCTAAAAATATCTGCACATGATGGTGCTTTGGGGATAAACAGGTAACAGCCTTTTCCTCCTTGGTCAATGTTGGGGAGGAAAGAGAAGCTATATTCTGGTTCCAGGAAACTAAGCAATGTGTGACCATCCCCATGTGCTCTAGATAAGGGACATGAGGTGTTTTTGTCCTCTGTGGTCAGCTGGGATGGTGGCGATAGGACATTTGGTGTGGGGTGGTCTCCAGTGTAGGTCTTCAGTGTAAATCTCCAGTGTAGGTCTTCAGTGTAAATCTCCAGTGTAGATCTCTAGTGTAGGTCTGCAGTATAGGCTGCTAGTGTAGGTCTTCAGTATAAGTCTCCAGTGTAGGTCTCCAGTTTCTCATGTAGGTCTACAGTGTAGGTCTACAGTGAAGGCCCCGTTGATCTCCATTCTTGTTCTTGTGCTCCGTTCTTGTGCATTTGAGATCTTCAGAGACCTTTCTTACTATTAATCAAACTGCAGAGATTGAATCTCCCCCCTCTCTTAGGAGAAATGAGAGCGAGACACCAATTATGTGATGACCCCCCCCCCACTTCCCTCGTGAAATGGAAGCCTCGCTGACCCCCTTGTCCAACCAGCTTCCAGATTCTGTCTGAGTGAGGGCTCCTGCCACTGTTCACCTCTGCATTATCAAAAGCATGATAGCGATTCTTTGGATTATCCAGGGATTATCAAAGTCTCAGAAAACACACTTGGGATAAAACTGGACAGATCCTGCTCCCATAATGCACTGCAGTATCTCTGATGTAGCAGGATGACTCTAAGGCTGTGAAGATATGAACACATCTGCCCCAGTTTGTTTTGCTTTTAGTCTGGGAAGATTCTCCACTTTGAATATCCTTCAGCGGGATGTCGGTGTTTGTTTGGTTTTGTTATGTTATTGTTTGTTTTCTTTTTGTCATATGCATCAGGATATCTTTTGCTCATAATTGGTTAGTCGTGTTTTTCCTCAAGCCATAAGAAAGAAGCTTTTTCTGAGATAACGTCCCCTCTAAGGTCTTGGAGCCCAGGCTCTTTCACCAGCTTGCCCGACAAAGGGTCTACACTTCATCAATAGAGTGGTTGAAGAAAAGGGGGAACAGGGAAAAGCTGAGGGAGGGGGGGTTGTGGAGGCATGACCCCAGAGGCAGAAAGAAATCTGTCATTCTGTTTCCATTTCTGTGAAACACGATTTCCTCCTTTATCATGTAAAATCTGAGGCCTTTGATTTGTGTGAAGGCTGATCTGAATTCAGATAAGCCAGAGAGGGTGATGAGAGGGTGAGAAGCTGTTCCAGTCTCTAGCTGCCTGCTTTGCGTGACCCACGCTCGATCGACCCCTCGCTCCTTGCAGGCTTCTTGTCTTTCTTCCCCAGCATCACGTGACCCAACCATTACAGTGGCTTCTCCTTTGCCTGTCCATCTATGTGTAGAGTGCGCGCTATGATAGGCTGTTCTCTGTGGTGGGGAGGGACCAAAGCCCGGAAGTGGCCCCGCGATATCACGCTGTATGCTGGTGAAAGCCATGTGGAGATGAGGGTTTCGGCCGTTCCAGTCTGCAGCACCAGCCAAGCTAGCGGTTCAGAGGCTAACATCCAGTCAGCTCAGTCCTCTGTGTTGAGGACATGCAAACTTGCAGGTTGGCACCAATGCCGCACATCTCTGCTGGGAACCCTTCACAAGGAACGACAAGACTTTGTCCTTCAAATACCCTTCTCAATGAGATGTTACGGATCTGATATTCCCAGCAGTACTCGCTTGTCCCAGTGTTGTATTAATGACCCCCCCCCCATATATATATTTAAGCATGAATAGTAACACTGGCCTGAGACACGGCCTTGAAGCCTTGAAGTACAGGCTGGTTCGGTCTGTCCTCGAAAATGATACATCTCTTATCTCAGCTATTTAAAGATCACCTTTAACTGTAAATCTATGCTATGCTTCGCCATTTAATTTTAGACTCCTGTTTTTCCTAAACAGATGTGACCCTCCTGATCCCACATTTTTCTGCCTTGCAGTGAGTGGTCACCGCGCAGGAAGTCGCCACTTCTGACCGACGGCCAGTCGCTGCTTCGTCATTCACTGCATTTCGGACTTCCTCTCATTAACACGATAAGGCAGCGCATATTGAATGCATGCGTATTTTGAATGTGTGTGTGCATACAGGCTTGTATTTCAGAGACATGCTATATGGTGGACTGCAAAATAACATGGACAATCAATCAAGAGCTACAGTATGAGTGGTACTTTAATACACCAATGAGCCCCCTAAGCTAATTTGTGTTCTGTCTGATAAAGGCCTCTGCATGCATATCTGTGCTTCTCAGCACTGCGTCTCGAGAAACTCCGAAGAGCTCCACCCGGCTCCACAATTTTGGAAAAATTTCTCGTCTAAAATTAAAGCGCTCTCCGGGGGCCGGCTGGGATCATCTGCACATACGTCCCAGCAAGATGGCTCTTTCCTGTCTGTCTTCTCCTACTTTTTCAGCCTGTGATCCAGTAGCCATGTGCAGGTCGGCCAAACGCCACACGCCTTGTCTTTCAGACCACATAATCATAACTGCAGCTTTAATATTCCATATTCCACTACAGGAGCGGGTGAGCCAGACCCATGGAAAGTCTCGTCCCGCAGGCTCGAAGCACGGGACATCCCATAATCCCACCACAAGACAGAAGTCTCCCGCTGTGGCTTTTTCCGAGGCCCGGCCAGTTATGTCTGAGCGTCTCGAAGTGTTCAGCGGCAGCCCGCAGGGATCCGATTACACAGCGAGGTACCCATACCCTGGTAGAGAAATTTCCAGAACTATCAGTGTGTAAATTATGAGGCAATGTGTTTTTTTTTTTTTTTTGAAAAGCAAATTTACTCTGGCATCAGCAGATGGGCAGGATTCGTCCTGCAGCCCCCCCCCCGCCGCCAGGGTTCGAAGTCCTGTCCATCTCATGGGTCTCATGCAAATAGGGTGATGTGAACAACTGAATGAGGTACAAGTTTGACGTGACTTGGGAACTGGATTAAAATCATTGATTTTGGACGTTAGTCTGATTAGTCTCCACTGGCAGCCATGATGCGTTTTTGCTGATCGTTTTTGTTTCCCATTGGGCCGATGTTACATTTCCACAGAACACTCTTTGATGTAACACCCCCAACACCCATATTATACTGCCAACTTTGCATTCTGCATTCATCTGAAGCTCGCGTTCCCCTTCCTGTGGGTGTAACTATGATTAATATAGGATTAAGGCAAATGAATTTCTATTCGTCAAATGCCTGGCGAGCTCTCCGGAAAATAAATTTTATGTAGATGTTACACTGTGATGCAAACGTGAGTACAATTTAAGCAATATGTTTCATTAACGTGGTCTCCGTCCGCTTGACCTGCCTCCTCAATGTGGTGAGCAGTGCTGGGGACTTCCCTGTTGGTGTGATGCAACTTCCTGTTTCCCAGTTACGTAGTGTTCATGGGGTGGTCAGTATGTGCCGGATCAGTGTGCTAATATGGCCCGCTGCAGGACGCTCGCTAGGACTTCAGGGAGCTGGTCAGGCATGGAGACTGTTTATGTGTTTGCATACTTCAGAGAGTCCCCCAGAGTCTCTCTCTGAGTCACAGGCTGAGTCAGGGGAGTCATGACTCTCTGTTGCCGCTCATCCACGAAAGGTCATTCCCATACCCACCCCACCCCCCCCATTCCCACTCTCCCGGTGCTATGAGGTGGGGGGGGTATGTGGAGATGTTCCCACTCCATGTGAATGCGCCACAGGGGCCCCCTCCAGAGCTCTCTGCTCCCCGCGGGGGTCACCCTCAGTGAAGGGCACCGCTTTTGCTGATACCTGATATGTCCTTGCAAACATGCGTGTATAGAAGTGGGGCACATCGCATTCTTCCCTGGGACCCCTGTGCCCTGATTGGTCCCCTGTGGCAGGTGGAGTAGGCCTACTTCTAAAAATAACCACGCCTGCCCTCTCACCTCGCTATTTCTCATCAGGTGTGGTATGCGGGGGGCGGGGGGGGTTGCAAATCAGATTTGCAGTCATGCAAATCCAGCAGCACGGAAATGCGCTATCGTTCTATTTTGCAATATGTTCCATTTAAACATGTAATTGAAGAGTTATAGACATTTATATATACTTTTGTTTACATTATACACTGCCCAGCCAAAAGAAAAGACACCATTTCAATTTATATCAGCACATACTTAAGAGCCAATGATTGGATCATTATTACATCTCAGCAACATTACGCAGCAATAAAGTGAAGTCAGCTGAGAACCTGAATCTACTGACTGGCCAGGTTACACCTCCATCCATCATCAGTGGGTTTCTATCTTCTGTGTGTCACGTCTCTGGAACACGGGGCAGGGAAACAGGAGTGAGAGTCCAACAGGTCGGGGTAAAGACGGGATTTATTCAGGGTACGAAACACTCAGGAGCGCGAATCCTCATACAGAAGCAACGTCAATGACCGGACTAGGGAAACGGACACGGACACGGACTTGAATACATCACAATAATCAAGTGTACTTGAAACAGCTGGGAAACATGGAGATTCCACACGGGAGGATCGGCAGGATCAGGACATGGCACCTGTTGGCATGGGCATATTCTAGGACGAGAATGCCAAGATTTATTGGGTTCGAATTGTTTTCACGTATGACTCGGTCACCACAGGGCTGTGACCTTAACCTCATTGAAGGTCTTCGGGATGCGATAAAGGAGGCTTTATGGAGTGGTTCAACTCACTTGTCGATACAAGATCTTGGTGAGAAATTAATGCAAATGAAATAAAGGGCGAGATGTAGCATAAGCCTGTGGAAATGTGTCATAGCTAAAGGCGGTCCAACAAAAAATGATTAAATTATTATTATTATATTAAAGTATTAATGTTTTATCATGTTCCTATATGTCCCTGAAAGTTTCATTGTGTGGATAAAAGGTTTTGTGAATATAGCAGTGAACCCTGCTCCCTAACGTGTCCCAAACCACAGCCATGAATATACCACGCTTAAGCGCTTAGAGCTGATTCCCGGTCCCCAGAGATAGCAGGGACGTGGCTACGTTCCTGAAGAGTTGTCGCCATTGGTGGCGTCAACACGCCGTAAACCTTGTCGGTGGGGTTGAGGAGCGTTTCACGTTCACCCCGCTGAAGATTAACGCTCGGCAGATGGTCTGGGTCCGGCTCCCCATGGAAAATGCACAGAGCTTACTGTGAGCTTCTGCGTGCTGGAATGCTTTTCTCTGCTGGCTTTTCCTTCTGCTGGGAATACCACGCAGGAAGAGCATCATAGAAAAACATACCCCCCCCCCAACTCATACAATTAGGTGGGTTGCTTTTTTTGCCACACGTGGCCTAATCGTCCCCCCCGGACAGTAGAAGCTCTGCGCCCCCCAACAGAGGACCACAGGAGCGGCTGTGTGCCCTGAGGCCTAGCCTGGCTGCTTAGGGAAGCCTCATCCATTTTCACATGGGAAGTACTTCTGGAAGTTTCTGGCAGTGCGGGGCCAGAAACCACAATCCGGGACAATGGTCAATTTATATTAAGTGTACACATGTAGCGTAGATAGGTTGTAAAATCAGTCAATCCCTCATAAACCTCTCCTTGCACCACAAACCATTTTCAGCTTCTTATTTTACCAGTGTAATTGTGGAATTTTACACTCTGCCAGCGCCTCTCTCTGAACGAGGCTGAATACCTTTCCTGAAGAAAAACTGTTTTTCCTAATCGTTCTGAGTTTTTTTTCCAGGGAGTTTTGCACTTTTTTTTTTTGTTCTCACCCTTGCCGTCATATTCTCTCCGCGACGTCTCCCTTCAGCTTCGTGGAAAATTTTGGCGTGATCTGGGACGGAATCGGGAAGGTGATGGATTTTTGGGAGGGGGGGGGGGGCGGGTGGTTGCATCTGAAGCTCATAGGAAACCCCTCCCTTTTCACACACGCCATGCATCAGCTTGACTGAGGACAGGCCCCTCTGTGGAGGAGGAATGTGTGGAGCTGGGCTCCGTGAGGAGGGAAGGTGGTGGGCGCGTGGCAGGGCGGCGGGGTCACGCCTGAGGTCGTGCATCATCCCCAGACAGATCTGTCTGCCTGCCATTTTGACTTGTCCTTACTGCAGTTTTTTCAGGACCGTTTATGCTGAAAGACGATACTGTGTGTGAGACCCAGCACGCGTAGCTGTGAGCAGAGGCGGGCGTCTGCTCAGAGGGTCGCGTGTGCCAGCCTGTATGTTTATGTATGTTTATTTCCCCAGTCCTGCACGTCCCCCAAGTCTGATCTGACTACCTACAGGGGGGGTCGAGGACCTCAAGGGCAGGCTGTGTGACATCTGAGCCTGGCCCTAAGGTGTTGACGGGAAATACAAAAAGGTGACACGTGCCAGTCTGTCCGGCCTCACGGCGCAAGCTGCCCCAGGTATCCGCCCTGCCATCCTTCATTCGGGGGCCTTTCCTACAGCAGACGTGGGGGGGGGGGGGGGGGGGGCGGCCTGGCCTCTGTCCCTTCACTCTAATTAAAGGCAGCGCACTGAGTAACCTGCTACATTTCCAGCTCTGAGACAAAAACCACATCGTCCCACTTGGCTTCCAGTCACCAGCAAGCTGCAGTCATGGCATCAATCTCACGTTTTAAACCACGGGCCGGGAACTGATTTATAGCCGATTTGTGCAGAGGGCTTTAAACTTATTCACCCTGGAGGAAGGATGTCTGTGTGGCTTCTGGGTGTTTGTCTGTCCGACTGTTAATCAGCTTGATCCCCAAAAAGCGCATTAATTCCCGGCGCGAGTCGGCCATGTTGCCACAAAGCCTGAGCGAGTTGGCGAGCTATTTATTTGATGTAGGCGCAATATTGGCACTACAAGAGCACTGAGCCTGTCTTCACTTTTTAATTAATCTCTGAGATAGTGTCTCTAAATGGCCCTTAACTGATTAGGTTTGTGTGTGTGTGTGTGTGTGTGTGTGTGTGTATATGTGTGTGTGTGTTTATATGCGTCTCCTTCCCTTCCCTGGATCAGCTCCAGAATTCTCTGTGACACTGTACCAGATAAGCATTTGCACTTAAATGTATAAAATTTAGATTTCTTGCACTGCTGGTTGTTTTGTCACATTGACGCTTTATCTAATTAAAGCAGAGCCTCTGTATAAGAGAGTCACGGTGATGATTTGGTGAAAAACACTTCCAGCTATCGAAGGCAGGCTTGTGAAAACTCTTGCACAAAAAATGAATTTTGAGACATTTTAAACCTTTAAAGAGAACAGGGCAGACACCCGCGAAGTAATGGAACAAACTTTAAACCTGGGAATCTTTCTGAATTAGTGGTCACAGGTGGGAACCATGAGCTCTTGGGGGGGGGGGGGGGGTGGGGACTAAGGGCTGCCTACATTCTCTTCTGATGCCCCTGGGGGGCAGAGACCTCCTGGACACAATTGTTAGGCCATAATTCATGGTTATAAGCAGAGCTGTGAAGGGCCTTTTTTGAGGGGCAGGTGGTCAAAGGTTAAAGAGGGGCACTCAGTACCTTTAAAGCTCATGCAAAAGGTCACATTAAAATACACCCTGAGCCCCCACCCCACACATGCCTGATAATATGCAGTAAAACTATCATGCTACTGTTTCTGTTACTTCTAAGCCGATCGTCAACATTTATATTTGCATTTTACATTTCTCCATCGAATTCGATGAACAGGAAGAGGACCAGCAACAGAAAAAGAAATTACCACTGAAAGGAGGGACAGTCGGATGCCTAAAGCGTGTAGCAAATCTTCCACAGGGTCCAAGCAGATATTGCTCTAGTAGCGGGTGACTAGTTCGTTGTTGAGTCGTATGTGTTGAGGCTGGTGCTCAGTGGCGGGGTGTGGTGGATTAAGCAGAATGAGGAATATTCCAGCTTCAGCTGCTGCCACCCACACGACAAACTGTCATGTGATTAACCTTCGAAATCTAATGGCTTCTATTTACACAGCACAGCGGTGGGGGTCATCGAGGCCCGGGCGAGGGTGTTGGGCTGGCCGAAGCCCAGCTCTTTGTTTAGAGGGGGCAGCCGTCAGAAATAGAGTCCCCCCCCCCCCCGCACCTTTTTCCCAGCTCGTGCCCTGACATCCTGGGGGGCGGCACGACCCCCCAGCCCATCCCTGCTTCCCGTGGAGCTCAGCTCCCTTGTGTGAAGAGAGGGGTCCGGGCAGCATTGGGTAACACCGGGACGGGGGATGGGGGGTGGTCACGTTTCAGGAAGGAAGCACCTCTGATGGTCAACAGCCGGGGGGTGGTGAGCCGCTCGTTTTCTGTGATGCTTTTGATCCGGGAGCGATGGGGTTGGTCTGCAGGACCTTGGGAAGGAATTTTAGGGTCCACGTGGTTCCTGAGTGTAACATGACCAGAATTTAACCCGTAGGTGTTTATCTTTCCGTTACACTCTCCGTGTCCCTGGGGGGTGTGCGGGTCTTAGAGGCTGTCCGGGGATCTAGGTGAGAGCCCTGTCAGGCTTCCATAATGCACAGCGCTGGACCTTCTGTTTACGGCCCCCTGTCCGGGGTCACGCTTCACATGTGCTGAGCCGGGGGCCAGCCTTCGCTCTGCGGGTTTCCGTGCTAATTTAGACATATCTAATTCTGCATGGGACTTGGCGTTCCACGAATCCCCCCCCCCCCCATCAGCACATACACCCTCGGCGTCCGTGTGGTCTCCCAGCGGGAAGCCTGCGTCTGTTGCGTCTGCGTTCCCGGCAAACGGCAGGCTATAAACGCTGTCGTGCGGGAGAAAGTGACACACCTGTCACCCATGAACTGGTTACCCACAGGTGACTGCCAACAGGTGTCGGTAGGGGTCAGTTAAGAGGTGGCCAACCCCCCCCCGGTCAGAAGAAATTCATGGTCTTCAAAGTCAAAAGAGAGTCTTAAACATCTCAGAAGACAAATAAGCGCAAAAGAGGGTCCACACAAAACCCAAAGGACAGGAGAATGCGGCCCTCTTGGCACCGGCCGTCCATCTTGGCATTTCTACTCAGTGTCAATGCCATCCATCTGTCTACAGCACGGGGATGTCAGTGGGGTTCACCTGTTTGGCAGCGGGCATTACTGTGATGTCAGTACCAGCCATCTGCCCGCCAGAGAATGATGTCAGCGGGAATTAAGTCAGAGCCGGCTGTAATTGTGAGCCCCATTACATCCAAAGATTCAAAGTGGGAGCGACAGAGGAGGTCAGAGTTTAAGGATTAAATACTCCCTCTCAGAGCCTTGCAATAAATGAATGAGTGTCCATCCTTCTTCTAGAGGAAAATGGGTATAAATCAATGCTGAACCACCTCCAGAGGTTCTACAACTATAAATATTACAAGATCCATTTATAAACCATACTGCCACATGATGTAACTGAGGCACGAACTCAATTTGAGCGGAATGAAGGATCCACATATATATTGTTGACGTATGCGCATGTATAAAATTACGCAAATTCGCCATAGTCTTCCTCTAAATTGAAACCGTTCTGGCTCTAAACCCCAGCAGGTTAATCAATCAAAACCCACTGAAGCCCCATGTGGGTGTCAGACATCATCAAAAATAAGACCGTATCTCATTCCCTGGATGGATACAGAGCATCTCGGTGGTCCTCAAAATGATGCCCCCCCACCCCACCCAGGTAATCCAGGGAATGAGGCTTACAGATACAGCTGTCCTGGGAAAATAACTGCTATCAAACAGATTTTTATCTGCTCTAGTTATGCGGTTGATATTGGGGTAATTTATATAGTCTGCCGCCTGCCTGTCTTCAGGAACGCGTGTAGTATAAATAACTGTCCATTAGTCAGTCCGGGTGATCTGCTAGCGAGCAGAAATTAAGCCTAAAGCTGGGCTCTGAAGATTGAAATTGATGTTTTGGACAGCTTAATCAGTTTGGTTGTTATTAATGCATTTTCAGTAAAACGTCAGTTCTTTCGGGGGTATTACGTCTGTTTTTCTGCCTTGCCCCAACACCATTCAGCGAAGAGCTCCATCCCAGTGCCCCTGGCATGGCTCGTTATGGGTGTAATTGAAGTGCTGAGTCTCCCCTCGTTTGCAGCTCCTTCTTACTACCTGTTGATAAACGACTTGCTGTAATTGCTTTCACTGAATCGCGAGGCCTAGGGGAGATACTTCGGATTACCTAACCGCCGGTCGCCCCCCAGCTCCAGCCTCTCCCCGTCAATATCGCCCCAGTTTGCAGCACCACTGCGTCAAAAGGCTTCATTTGCATTTTAATGAGGGCGGGATATCTCGTAGTGTTTAACTCTCCAACTTTCCAGCCTACGCCGGGCCAACGAGGGGTTTAGGGTGTCGGCAAATGTGCTCAGTACTACGCTCGAGAAAAACGGAGGGAGGCCACGTCACGCTCACCCTGAACTGCGGTCGTTACGGCAGAAGGCTTGTCATGGATCCAGAAAGCTGAGAATACTTCTGTTGTACCCTTTAACATTTTTTAGCCTAAGAACATGTCCCACATCTTCTACAAATATACCTCTGTGGAAAAGGGAGATATTTATGCATTACAAGTGGCTCTGGATGAAAGTGTTGTCTTCACACGTATGTTGTGTAACGCCACGTACTTACGTGCAAAATCCGTTAAATCGCATAATCTGTGAATTTATTCAAAGGAATTTTTAACCCATTGATGCAGCTGAATGTTCTAATTGAACTATTCAGGTTATCTGCTTCACCTACAGGTATAAATCTGCACCCCTTACAGCAGCTGAACTCTTAAGGTGAAGAGTTCATATCCATGACCACCAGACTGCAGGATGCCTCAGAATCTGCCTTCCTAACTTTATAAGGCCTTTATATTGCTTGCATAGTTGGACTTTGACCAGAGATGATTACAGTAAGTTATTATCTGCAGTGGTGTCATCCAAGAACAATCATGCGGTGGATTTGCAGGATATATTTCTTTTCTGTGGTTTGTGTAGGTGGAGGGGGAGCTCAGCCCCCTGATGTAAGCTCTATACACACTTAAACCATGATTTTTTAATGCAAAAAGTGCTGTATTGATGTAGGGGGGTGTGCAGGTCAGCAGATCTTATTGTCTGACCAAGAGAGCTGCTCAGAGAACTTAAAACAGAGGATGTGAGCAGGCGTGTGATCTTTGGATCTTAAAGGCTTTAAGTCTTCTGGGTGGAACTTACATACACTTCATCTGTTTGGTCATCTAAACGTCTTTACGGAGTTTCTATTTTAACAAAAAAAAGTCTTGCTTTTTACCCCTGGGAGGTGCTGTTCCCACTGAGAACAAAAAGACCCTTCAATAATCCTGCACCCACTGGCGTGGAAAGCCGGTGTCTGTCGAGGTCTGGGCCTGGTCCCTTCTGGAAAGCCGCGGAACAGGCAGCTCCCCCGAATCGCGAGAGAAAAGTGTGAAAATCTTGAAAAGTAGCTGCAGACGAGTCTCTAAAGTGAACTAACAAGCGCTGGATTTATTTATCCAGTCCTTAAATATTGTTTGTCTTTTACATGAGCCTTGTATATCTCTCCTCAGCGCAGTGACTGTGTTGTAAGCCGTGAAAGAGGTTGTGTCTAAACATTTAGGGTTAGAGGTCCACTCGCAGCTTATTTATGGCAGAAACCGATTCACCATCCGGACAGATTGATAGCCGCACATGTGATCCAACGCCCCGAGAGCGGGACGTGGATGAAGCGACAGTCAGATGCCTGCCGGGCCCTCAGCTCCTGCGTGTAAGGGCACGGACTCAGGACGAAGCGTGTTTCCAATTCCGACCCGAAATGAGATACAGCTTCAAGTTTCAGCCTTTGATCTCTGCCTACGATGGGCCGCGATACAAAAAAATAAACCCCTTCTGTAGATGGAATCAAAATCAGGTTCCGCTTCCATCTCACCAACCGAACCATTCTATCAGACGTCACAACACATCTTTCGTACAATTCTAGGTCCCCCCCCCTCGCTCTTCCGCATTCTAGCTAACTAGTTTCTCATGTTTGTTTTTTTTTTTTTTCTTTGTTGAATAACGAATGATATTCCTGTCCTGTCTCCCGTCTCCTGCTCCGTATCTCCGGACGCTACACATTTCTCAGGATGGGAAAAATTCCCTTCAGTGTTGGGCCCCCTGCTCCACAAGAGCCATCCAGCCCCTGTCTTTATTTTGGGACCTGTTTAGAGAATGCGATTAAAGTTTACTTTTTCTAAACTGCAGCTTTGCTTTTTTTCTCAGATCAGCGTGGGGGAGTCAGAATCATAGAGTAAGTGCATGGAAAAAAAGAAAAGAAAATAAATCAAAATGTCATTAAAATTATTGGTTTACTGACCCCCCAAAAGAAAAACACAATCAATCCTGTCTGCAGGGGACAGAGTATTAGGTGTCGACCTTTGACCTGCAGATTTAACAGTTAGATAATGAGACCTGCTTTGTGTTCAGTGGCTTTAAGAACAGTGCAGAGTCAGAATCTTTATCGCCACACAAACAAGGCCAGTGGAAATTTTTGTTGGCACAGCTACCAATTAGGTCATAACAGACAGAGAATAAATACAAGACAAAGGACACACTGCAAAGAGGAGCAAATGTAGTTTGTGCAAATTTAAATAGTGCAATGCAGAAAGTTGACAGAGGCACAATACAGACAGCATTCAGTATTGTGCAAAAGTCATAGGCAGTCACAAAAATTATGCTTAAATTATCTTCATGTTGATGTAAAACTATATCAAAGTGTGTTAGCTTTGCCATTTCAAAACCTCTTCTGAACTCTCCCCAGTATTTGCAGCAACTTTCGTAATATATTCAGGTATATGGTGACTTGACTGCTAGTACCATGTTTGCCTAATCAATCCTTCAAGAAGTTTTTTAATAAATTGAGTTCATTAATTAAATGAGCTGGTGGTGAAATTTATTCAATTTATGGAGTGTCCTCAAGGAGGCATATCGGAACCAAAGCGATGCTCTTCTGGTCCAGTAAGATATCGGTAACTTTTTGGGGAACAGAAGAAATTCTTGTTAGTTTTTATTGTGTTACTATTAATTTACATACTTTAAATTGTGAGTGTTTTTTTATCCGAGCAAATTTTCACGTATTACCCTGATAAATACTTATAAACATTTTCTATGGGTGCCTAAGACTTTTGCACAGTACTGTATGTAAACACATGTAGAGCATAACATACATCGCATGCAATGTGCAACTCTAATGTGCAAACAGATTGTCAAAGGTCTGCGCTGAAGGAAATGTAAACATTTAAATGGTGCAATTGTTGCATTGTTGTTGATTACAAGCAGAAGGAACTTGCAGAATATGATGGCACCAGGGAAGACGGTGGTCTTGATGCATGTTGTTTGTGGTGAGTCGTCTGCCTGAGGAAAGCAGCTGAAACAGATCATGCGCAAGATGTGAGGAGTCCTCGGGAAAACTTTGGGCACATTTAGTGGCACGTTGAATGTGGAAGCCGTTCGGTAGATGGCAGGGCAGACTTAGAGATCTTAGGTGCCTTAGTAACCATTCACTGAAGTCTTTTCCTAGTGTCAGAATCCATTCCACCCTCCCAAACCGTGATGGAACATGTCAGGATGCTCTGTGTGATGTATGAGGTGTGTAACTGTACAAGGAGGAGACAACTGATTCCAACTTTAGCTGCCTGAGGAAATACAGGCTCTGGTTTTCGTTCTTACTCCGCTGGTCTGAGTCAATCTGCCATTGAAGGAACTGCAGATGGAGGTGCCCAGAAATGGGAAAGAGTCCATTAATGTTAACCGTTGATATGGACTATGTCAGTGCACCAGGTGACTGCTCCGTCCACTTCTATGTGATACTATGCTTCATTGCTATCAAAGATAGTGCCAATGCTGGTGGTATCATCTGTTCATTTGGGAATTTGTTGAGAGCTGACCTGTCCTGTGAGCTCATTAGTGAACAAGATAAATAGACGCAGAGAGAGCAGGCGACCTTGTGGTACTGCTGGGGACCAGGGTGGTGGGCAGTAAACTGTCCACTTTGACGGACAGATGTCAGCAGGACAGAAAGTCCAGAAGCTAGTTGGGGAGAGCAGCTTCAATATCCATCTCCGTTAGTTTGGTGAAGAGTATGAGGGGGTTGACCATATTGAAAGCTGAAGTGAAATCCATGAACAGCACATACACATAGGGTCAGGTGTCTCGAAAAGATAGTGATGATAGGGTTGATGGTGTCTTCCACAGACCTGTAGGGGGCGGTAAGCAAATTGTAGTGAGTCCAATGATGTGGATGTGCAGGATTTTAGGTGAGGCAGAACAATATGTTCAAAGCCTTCATAACCGCTGGCATTATAACAACAGGTTGGTAATCACTAATACAGCTGGGTTTGGAGGATTTGCTATGGGGAGTATGGTAGCCATTTTAAGGCACTTTGCCCAGGCAGAGAGAGTGGTCAATAGCTGTATACATGAGGATGAGTATGTATAGGGGGTGACCATGAGTGTAGATTGGTCTTCCTACCAGCAGGGTGCAGTAGAGGACCCAGCTCCCACAGACACCCCTTTTCTTCAGGACTCATTCAGCCTTTGAAGCCGACTCCGTGTACAGTCCTCAGACGGGGGAGACCCGGGCACTCCAAAGGCATCTATCTGACTGTGAGCTCTGTGCCATTTCTCGGTAAGACACTGACCCTGCTTGACGACCATATTCATTCCGTGATTGTTTCAGACTGCCATTTTGGGATGGGGTGTCGGAGGAGGGGGCCAGCATGCACATATTACCCTAACATGGATGCCAAACTTACAAACGTGGCAAGGCTTGCAGTCTGTCCTGCTCGCTACAAAAGCTTCTCAGTTGATCACTTTTGTCATGGCCGCTGAGACAAATCCCGGTCTGCAAAACTGCTCAGGCCACGGAGGAATGAAAATATTTAACTTAGGCGGCGTCTGTCAGCTGGACGGCCATCTGGTTCTGATCAGAGCATCACACTGCGACCTCTGATCCACGACCTCCTACTTGCCCACTCGACATAACCCTGCTCCTATTACCCACGATGCCCCTCTTTAAGGATGAAACAGATGCATAAAAATCATGACAGGCTTGGTTTTGAGAGTTTTCTTGCCATGGGACAAAGGCATTTCCATTTGGCCATAATCGGTGCATCTGTAATCCTGCACTCATCTTCCACCAGCCACTGGAAAGTGAAAGAAATGCACACTCTGTAAATGATATTTGACTGTTTTTAAAGGAAAATAATGAAATTGTGTTCGCAGGGTGTATTTTGCATATTGTAGTAGAGCATCTGCATACAGGAAGCACTGAGACAGAGCTGTGTCACCGCATGACTCCTCACAGCCGACCGGGTCAGTACCAAGCCGCAATAGATAAGGACGCGTATGTGGGACGGGCTGCGTGTCTGCGTGGAAACCTGGTCCGTTTTTGCGAACAGTGTGACCTAGAGCCATGTTTGATTTCACACTGAGGATTTCCCTGCGCTGCATTTGTAATTAATGGTAATTAAGTAGCGTGTGTGTGGTGACTAAAATCTGTATGCTGTTTACTCAGAAATCGATTTTACAAACAATTTTAGCAAGGAAGATGATGGTACTCTGTCTGGGTGAATTTCATCCATCCATCCATCCATCCACTTTTCCAGTACAGGGTTGACTTTAACCTAGAGGCTAACTCAAGCAGGATAGATAGATAGATAGATAGATAGATAGATAGACAGATAGATAGATAGATAGATAGATAGATAGATAGACTGATTGACTGATTGATTGATTGATCCCTCGGGAAGGTTCCTTCGGGAAATTTGTTTCTAGTAGCAACATAGCACCATACAACATACAGACAACATACAGTCACACATAGTACAATTATGAAATCAAAGATAAAAGTAAGTACAAGGCACTGGAACTCCTGGGTGGGATGCCAGTTGGCTACAAGGGGAATAAACTTCTACTTTGCCATCATTGAGAGTGTTGTCCATCGCCTCCTGGTTTCCTGCTGCCTCCACCCTCTCCAAGGCCAGGATACGCGTGTGGTCCACTCAGCTGAGAGAATCACAGGCTGTCGGCTGCCAGCACTGAAAGGCCTGCTCAGCGTCAGGGCAAAGAGGAGAGCTGGGCAAATTGCTGCTGATTCCATCCTCCCAGGCAGCCACCTCTTCACCAAACTGCCAGCACAGAGAAGGTTCAAGTGCATTATGACTACAAGTTACCCATGGCCACCCAGCTCCTAAATAAACTCACCCAGTTCCTCAGTAAGGCATCATCCAGGAACAATTCCCCTCTTCCCCTTGTCTGACATCTCCCCTTCATCGTATACATGCAATATCATTTCAGCTTGCACTACAATGGTTCTTTTATTGTCTTAAGATGTCTTGTGCTGTATCTTCAGGGATGCCCAGTCTTATCTGCAAAGAGCCATGTGTATGCAGGTTTTTGGGATAACCTGTAGGTCAGCTGTTCAAACCCAGGTGTGAGGACTCTTCAGCCAATCAGTCTTCTAATTAGTGACCTAGAAATTGCAGCAAAAACATGCATACACACCGGCCCTTTGCGGATAAGATTGCCCACCCCTGTTCTATATAATCATCCTCTGTAAACGAAATATTTGTATTCGTATTTTTGCACGTAGTTATTCTGTTAAATGATTCTCCTGTAAATCTTGTAATTTTGTCCTGTACTTCATGTTTGGTACTGGATCACAAACAATTCTGGCATATTCGTAGATGCTGGCAATGAAATGAATTCTGATTCTGATAGGACACATACTTACATTCATACATGAGGGGCAATTTAGAGACGCCTGACCACCTACTACACAGGTGTGAGGACATCAGGTGCCTAGAGGAATCCACAGCCAGCTGGGGAGAACATTCTCCGCATTCTGGCCGTCTGTAGAGAGGATGCGTCCATTCTCTAGTAACAGCTGTTGTGGTCAGAGCGAAGCTATTTCTCTGAGACTGATTGATTAAGAAGAATTGACCAGTCCGTTATCAAGCCCCTGGATACTCTTTCTCTCCAACTTTCCTAGTGGAAAAAGAAAACATGTCGCCTTCAAAATGAGTTTTTAATGAGCTGGGCCCCCAGAAAGGCAACATCAGCACCCTGCCTAACAAAAGACAGACGCTGTCCGTAAATTCGCCAGGATTTGGGATGCCTGATGAAGTGACCATTTCCGATAGCGTCCAGCCGCTGCTCCTGTCCCTTCGCATATGAGAATGTTCTGGAAAAACCATGAGATTCTTTATTTGGATTTTTTCATTTGCTTGTGATGCCATTCTCCCGAGTTTAATATCATTTTGTTCCTGTCCCCTGCCTGTGCATGGGTTGGGGAACGTTCCATCCTGTGTGTCATTTCAAGTTTGTGTACTGTGCTTGTTCAGGTCTGAATTCTGCTGCACTTTTGCTGAAAAACAGCCAGATTACGCATTCCAGGCTAAGGATGTGGGAGCACATTCGAAAAAAAAATTGCCTATAAATGGGCAGAGCGTTTTATATAAATGCTGTAAATGCCATGCAGAATTGGTGGTATCATTCTCTATTTTTGCAGTTTGTATGAAATAACTGTCAGGCATAGAAAGTTAAGAGATCAGAGCCCCTTAGGTGCCAGGCTTCTAAGAGGCAGGCCGCACAGTATTATCATCTGGATGTGGTTTTTCTCCATAGGGAGTCCCAGACGGACCGGGCCTGGTCTTCCTCTTAGCGGGGGCCATTAACAGGAGTGTTAACAGCTATGAGCATTAGTCAGCTGCACTGTGATCCCCCCTGCCATCCCCAGTGAGAGTATCCAGAGTGGGACCCTCCTTTGAATGTATCTGTGAGAAAGTCCCCCCCCCAACCCCCCCAGCAGTCGCGTGCCCCAAAGTGGATTAGTGTCTTCACGAGTGATGCGACAAGGGTGAAGCCTGGCTAGTGAACCCTGCCGGCGACACGTGCATCTGCAGAACAGCCGTGCCAGCTGGGTGGGATTTAGATGGATTAGACACAGGCGTGCATCTTGCGAAGTCACGGTATGGCATCAAATCCCCTCTCTGCTTTTAATCTCCCGTCTAATGGCTGTTGCCTTAAGATCAGCGGCTCCTAAGACCGGATGGCTCTCGGAGAGCTTTTCTGCTTCTCCATGACAGGCAGCTGAACAAACCAGCTCTCCCGGACCCCTGGCACAGGACCGGAAATCACCGGCGGCGGGGAGGGAGAGGGGCGGGGGTGCTCTGTGTAACTGCGAGGGGTGTGACTGTCACTCCGTGGGCTGGTGAGATGAATTTCGTGCGTGGTTACAGAGCATCTGCCTGGCTGAAAGTGCAAAAACCAACGCGATATCAGTTGCCCCCGACAACGCAGTCAGTCCTACACCACAGCATCTCAGACACCTTCCGAGAGTGAGTGTGTCGACATGAGTGTGAAGGTATTAGTGGGTGTCAAATCAAAGGCAAAGTAAACGGTATTGTCAACTTCAGCTATATGATGCATGGAGTTAGGGGTGGGTGATATGACCTACAATTATTATCACAGTATTTGTCATGTTTTGTACGGTGATGTGGTATTGTATCACGGTACTGCTCTTTTCCCAAGTATTGGGAGGAGTACCATGTCCTGTCTCTTTATTTTTATATATATATATATATATATA
>JAODJU010000002.1:18926771-18947717 GCA_026776725.1 Gnathonemus echidnorhynchus | reverse complement strand
ACAGACAGCCAAGGAGGCCAGTAAAACCTGCCAGCATCCAAAGGGGGGGGGGCAGGCAGACTGCCAAATAACAGATAAAGACTTAAAAATACATTAGCTAATTTAAATAATACACACGTAGCCACATGTATAAGATTAGGCTTTACGAGGACACATTAAGACGACATGCCACAACAGGACAGGAATATAGGCCAAGTCCTTTCCCATGTGACTGTCCGAAATCGAGCGACACACAACCGATCAATCCGTCATGGCGTACAGCATGCCGTCCCGTCCTGCCCAGCGCATTGTTACCCGTGGCCCATACGAGCAAATGCAGCTGGAGCTTACTGCTATGTGGTATTACAGCTATTCTGGGGGGGGGGGGGGTGCTGATCAAAAACGGGCACGGAGCTGAATCCCTGTGACTTAACCTTTGATCAGCTTGGCAGCAGCTCCCTCCGCACATCCCTCCATCTGCTTCCTCCATCAGCCGGCTGCTGCCGCCTGAGCTCTCGGGTTCTCGGCCGCAGACCACCTGACCACCGTGGCGGCCCTACTGAGGCCGGCCATGTCTCCCTCCGAGGGAGAAAGGCGCTTAAGCAGTCTGAGGCCAGCCAGCCCGCTGCTCTGCTGAAGGTCAACAGGGGAACAGGTGACCCCCCTGTGCATCATTCTGACCGATACCTCCCCCCTATGCCCTCCTGCCTGGGATGTTCTTACTTGACTGTAAACACAAGGAAAGGAAGGCATGGGCCATGGACCTTTCTGGAAACATCTCCCCCAGTTGGGACTTAACAGCGATGAAAGACTTATGACATCCATTTATACAGCTGAATATTTATGGTGGAGCAGGTAAGCACCTTCTCAAGTCGCAAAGACAGGACCCACGACGTCTTTAGCGCGGTAAAATGCACCGTTTATTCCATCGTGCTGCTGAAATTAATTGCACCATAACAGTCTAAACAGTATTTAAACACATGTGATCTGAATTATAGATTATGATTTATCACAAGACTGACGACGCAAACAGCCTAGATCCTTCCACTCAAGCCTCTAACAGCAGCCGTCTTGCACCGGAATGCACGTCGCCCGCCTACGTGTGCATGCACTCCCACGCAGCCCTGTAACGTCGCCCCAGCCTCACAAATAAGACCCCACAAGGGTAGAGCTGCAGCAGAATGGGACACCAACATGCACTACCGATAAAGGCTGTCGGACCAGGTGGATATGAGCTCATGAGCTGGAAAAATTGTCTCATTAGAGTGGAGGACCTGACCTGACTGTGTGATCCCTTCCAGCCAGCACCACACAGAATCTCTCTCTAACAGGGAGCCGTGCGAGACAGAGAGGGGCACCAAGCTCATAAGCAGTCAGACATACTGGTCTGAGGTGGGTTGCTGGGAGAGAACGCCACAAGACGAACGGCCTACACCCAGTCCAAAGCACTGGGGCCTGCAGCCGAGCTTCTGCAGTGCACTGCAGTTTGCTTAGTGGACATATCAGCGGTACCATAAAAATCACCAATCTGTGGCCACCTCCCAATTGGGGATTTAAAGATACGGTGCCCTTCTCAGGTTAGGGCCTACAACCTCCCCGCTTTATAAATCTGCCCCCCCCCCCCCAACCAGCTCCAGTATAGTAAAAAATTAGAGCGCCTGTAGTTTAACAAGCAGAGCATTGTGCTAACAACGCAAAGGTTGTGGGCTCAGATCCCAGGGAGCACACATAAACTGTAACCCTTCCCTCTACTGTAAGTTGCTTTGGATAAAAGCATCAGATAAAAGAATTAAATTTAAAAATTATGCAAATGGTGATGCGAAGCGGTGCTGCCCTGAGGGAATTACCCCCACGCTAATGGAGGATCCTGTTACACCAACAACTGTCCCTGATGCGAGCTGCTGGGTAGGAGCCCGCAAAGCCTCGTCCGTCTGTCCTCAAATTCTTCGGAGCTGCGAGCCTTTTAAACGACGTGCCCCACGTCAAGACCAGGCCGCGCTTGAAGGCCGGCGCTCCCCCTGCGTGACAAGATCACATGCTCATCCGTCTCACCCATTCGGGGAAATCGCTTCATTAAAATGCCCGATGAAAGCACGGTCTCATGCAGTCGTGGCCACATGAGAGCTGCACCCGGCTGAGAAGACCACCAGGCGATGTATGAATCCCCCATCTTTGCTGACATGTCCCCTGAAGGCTCCTCTGTCCTCTTCCTCACTTTACCTAATTCCCAATGATCGAGCCCTGTATGCAGAGCAAAAGCGCAGGACCTATTGAATTATTTTGTCGTGCAACGTGATCTTACCCCAACAGCTGCTTGAAATTTGGGAAGCCTTTTCAACCTGGGGTCCATGTCCCCTGGGGGGGGGGGGGGGTGTCGTGGATCAGTTGCCGGAGGTCCGTAGAAACGTATGGCAGCATAACCATCATGGTTACACAACCCCATTTAAAGCTAAACAAATTTTCAAGGGGGACACATTGCATCCTTAATAACAGAAAGGTTGCAAACCCCACAACTGGACTATTCCAACCTGTGACATCACATGCATGCTTTCGACGTGTCCAAAGCTGTGTTCAGCAAAGAGCTCTCCCCCAAATGCTCTTCCACGTGCCTCGACTATGGGCTAGATAAGTAACCAAACCTTCAAAAACCTGTAACTCCACTGCTCCTCACCACAAAAAAACACATGGCAACAGTGTCCTTCCACAGGTTCAAAGCTTCATAACGACATTTGATCGTAATCACAGGCTGTGTCTACAGCAGAGGCTCTACTCCCATTAATTCTGTTTGCTATAAGAGCGAATACATCCCTAAATGACCACTTCCTAAGAACATTAGGCATGGATACACTCAAAACCACGTTCAGACCACTCCCCAGTAACCCAGACTCCCGTCAGCAGCTTCAGAAAGGCTTCCTTCATGTCTCTTCTCACGCGCCTGGTTCAGCCAAACAGATGAAGCCATTACCACCTTAGGCTTCGAACAGGATTGTTCCAGGTTTGATTCCTATATATTAAACTCAATTTCAAACGATGTCAGATAGAAAACCAATTGGTGCTGCCATTGTAACTCACCCTCAACTGGTCAAAATACCAGCTTGACCAATAATGTGACTGATCCAACCGTACTCTGCTAGGTTCCGGTCAACTTGCCGTGTCGTTTTATGAAAACCACGCTTCTCCTTGCCGAACTTACAAGCCCATCATGCTGACGTACTTAGGAATGGTAATTTAGTCCAGGGAGAATGTGTGGTCACACATTTCAAATAGAGATGTAATGTGAAGTGCAGGGCTGTGGGCGACACCACAGCAGGGATATGACAGCGGGGGGGTGGGGCGGGTATGGGGGGCAGGGCAAAGGAAAAAAAAAACCCTCTACCTGATAAAAGCTTTAAGTGCAAATCCCACAATCAACCTGAGCTGAGATGTCATTCCATATGACAAAATAAGACTAGTCTTCTCTCCGAAACCTTCACTCTGTCATCATGGTTATCACTAAGCCTCTGGTCATAATTGTTGCCATCCTCAACCCTTAAGCCTTGAAATAAAAAACTAAAACATGGCCAATGAATGACTACTTAGGATTTTACATTGCAGAGGCCAGATCATGCACCAGTCTGGTCCACAAGACCATAAAGCAGGTCCACAGGATTCGCTGGCCAAAAAAAAAAAAACAAACCCAACTGCTTTTCTGTTCTTCACAAGTACAATGAAAACGTTTTGTTTTCAGCACCAAATCGGGCAGCGGGATCTGCAGGAGACCGACTCACGGTCCACTTCTTCAGAAGCCACCATCCCCGAAGGTTCGAGTTCTGCGCCAGCATGGAAAACGTGAACATGTCAGTCCCCTACGCTGCTCACAGCTAAAATTAAACCAGCGGCAGGAGATAACTGGCAGCAGCTGATTACAGGCCGAACCACACTGGCTTCTGAGGACCTGAAAATCGCCACTGTCGCTGTCATTTCCCACGGACGGCATGTGCTTCTGCTTTTGAGGTGCCTCTGTGACGAGCGCAATGAAACAAGTCGTCATAGGCGGCAAAACAACGTGCAGTCCAGCATCCCCTCAGGGGTGACGTCTACTCACGTCCGCCGAGCCCGGGAGTGACATGGCACGCTGCTCCATTCTCCTCCCTGTGTGAGACGGCCATCAGCAGGACGGAGGAGGCCCTCTCTGGGAGGAGAGAAAGGGCAAAGCAGGTCCCTGCCTAAACCACAGCTGAGGCCCAAGCTACACTCAGCAGGAGAAGCAATTTGGGCATCGCCGGCCCAGCCAGTGGTGGGCCGTGTGGCCAGTCTGGCCAATCAGTGCTCAAGAAACCCCGGGGACCAGTGTGGCCTAAAACTCATTGTCAGACCCTGAAAGAAAAACCCTATTAACCCAGATCCCCTTTGACGACTTCTGGCAGATGTTAAAAGGCAGCTTTTGTCTTGTTAAAATATAGATAAAAACAGGGATGAGGGGAGATTCTACAATGGATGAACAATCAGTAAGGAAGCAGAGCAGAGGAGCATCCCAACCAAGCATGTACCCCGTCTTACTTCTCCAGTTAAATAGCTCTGACAGATATGCAACACGCAGCAGTCGATGTGTGTCAGGCCATCAGAGCCATGTCTTTACAGGATCACACACGAGAGAGGGAAAAAAAAAAAAGGTTAGAAATGCACGCCTGACGACTCACGACATACAGAAATAGAATGAAGGGGTGATGAAACAGGGCCGGGAGAGGTGTTAGAAAGGGAGTGAAACGAATTAAGACAGCAAACGAGAAAGGGATAAGGAGGGAAAGCCCTGGAGACAGAAATCCTAAAATATGTTTAGTTGAGAGTGACGCCAAATTGCAGCTAAGGGCAACATAAACTACAAAAACCGCAGTTTGAGTCTTACTGAGATCACAGGGCTGTTAAGAAAGAAATACATTAAGGGATTAAAGAGAAGGGAGTTACGTCTCGAGTGTGCGACATAAAAATACACACAACTAAACAGCCAGAAGATACAGTACAATCGAGTGATGAGGGCTGCACATCACCCCACAAGTGTTTACTAAAGGGTTTGGCCAGTCTCTGGATACCAAAAGCCACCATCTCGTTACAGAGGTGACCATCTTTGGTCTGTGTGGGAAACTACAGTTGTTTGTGTCTGAGCAAAGCATACGTATTAATTGTCACATTCCATTTTCTGGTGTCTTACCCAAGTGGACATCAGGATCCTAAATAAACACAACCTAAGGTGTCTTTAATAACTTGTGGTTCTGTAAACCCCACTATGTAAACATTCAACATGTGGAAAACTTAAAACGAACGTAATTGCAACACAGACACACGAGTCCCTTTAAATAATACCGCTTAATGGGAAAACTGAGAGAGATCTTTAGCTTTCTGAATAACAATAAGTTAACAGACACCCATGTGACTACCTTTTAGAGACATCCATAAGGACCCCCGAGAAGATTTTTTCTCCGAGCCGAAACGAGACCACCAGGGCGTCATCGATGATGTGATCCAACGAGACTCGAACCTCTGACCCGGGGATGAGCTGCGCAATAGATTCGGTCCGTAGCCCTTCGTCCTCGGGGCCGGCCAGCGCGGCTTTCAGCGGGGCGTCCTGCACGTCGGCGCCGCTCAGAGGCGTGTCAAAGTGCTGCGGGTCCGATGCAGCCGGGATGCGATCCTTGTCCACCGGCGCCTCCGTGTACGTGCGCTCCTCGCTGCTTTCTGCAACCGTGAGATGCTCCGTGGTCCTCGGACTTGTGGGGACCGCGTACATCGAGTACGCCTGCAGGAGATCGGCGCTCCCCAGTCCGGGCTCTGGCGATGGTTCAACCGCAGGTGGCTCCAATGAGACGCGTACTTCAGGGTAGATGTCGGTGCCCCCGGTCAGGTCCGATTCGATGAGGGCAGCGCATCCTCTCCCCAGTTCAGTCATATCCGTTAGAGACAAAAAAGGCGCTGCAAGCCACGTCTCTGTCGGCACCGCCGGGACAGCCTCCGGGAAGCCGGTGGACAGTTCTGCTGCTGCCGGTTCCGATCCGGCGGCCAGCTGGACTCGTGGAGGCGACCCGCGCTGAGCGACCTCGCTCACCGTCCCCTCATTGGGAGTCAACCCAGCGCTCGAGTTCACCTCCTCGCACCCGAGGTCCCTCCAGGTTCCGGGGCTTTTCGGGACGGCGTCGGGCTCACTTCCAGGGCTCCCCTCCGCGGCGTGTCTGTCCCCTCCGGGATTACAGCGAGCACTGCCCACGGCCTCTTGGGGAGCTCTGCGCTGCGCCTCGGCGCGACCCACGCTGCATTCCTGAGCTGCATCTCCGTTCGTGGGTACGCGCACAAGGTCCATCACTGTGGCGCGGTGCTCCGCAGCCTCGGCCTTAAATTGGGCCTCCCTCGCAGCTGGCTGCACCACCTCGTGTTCTAGCTCCGCTCCCTCCCTCGCTGTTGTGGTTGCTGCCGCAGAAGCTCCTGGCTCCGCAGCCACGGCCGCCATTTTCTTTCGCCTCCTCCACCACCAGCTCAGCCTTCTCTCTGTGATAGGATGTAATCCCTCCCACCGCGACCCCACGGGACTTCCCATTGGCTGCAAAGCAAGGAGCTCCTGCATATGTTGCCCGATTCTGAGTCTATCAGGACGGAGCGCTGGAGTCAGCCGTTTTGATTGGTCGAATTCGTGTCCGTCGCATCGGTCCCGTTACTTTTATGGATTGAGGTTGCACTGATGGTGACACAGGGGGCGATATTGTGTCATGTTTTTACCCTCCAGTAGCGAACGAAAATGACCATTTGTACTGCACAAAGCAATTATTACAAACAAAAATATCAACAATGTTATATGTAACTATACATTTTGTAAATATAATTAATAATCATAAAATATAAATAGCAATATAGAGAGACGATTAAATCCATACATTGTTCTTTATGCATTTTTGTTCTTTCTAACAAAATCTTTACTATACAAAATTCCATTTGAATAATATGGACATTCCCAGGCGTAGTCTAACAATTAACATTTCAGCGTTCATCTTTACATCTTCATTTTAGTCATAGTCTACCGGAGTTCCTCTTTGTAGTAAAAATACTAGCCTTATCCGTATGACTTCTTTAGTGATCATTTCTGATGTCTTGAAGTTACCCAGAAATTCATATCGGAACCAGGAAGACATATCACCTGCTTTTATTTTAGTTCCCGAGCAGCCTTTCTGCTCTTGTTTTAGGTTCAGATTTACATGTACTGTATACTGTACTATGCTGTACGTATAAATAATACAATAGATATTAGCATAGTAATTGGTTAAATTCATTTAACGAATTCTAAGATGCCGGTGGTGAGGATTTCGCATTATTTATCCATCCAATAGGTCATCTGAACCATCTGATACATTTACTGCTACTTCTACTAGGCGTGTTAAGCCTTATGAATCCACGCTGAACTCGTGATTCAATGCAAAACCCATTTCCAAACCTGCCTAATATTTATACACCTCGATATGACAACACATTATCAAAATTACACTGTCTTCTAGAATACACCTGAGCAATAATACTATGCTTTACAATAATGCATTGTTACCTAATGCAGTTCTTTTGAAATGCAAGCACTCTCCTGGGGCACAACGCCAGTTATTTGAACACCTAGGGCTAGTTCCTTGCATGAAGCAGCCGGTGCTGAAAATATGATGAAATGGTCAGCAATTAATATCACATCCATTAGGTGGCTTTTTGTTGTAATTATTTAGATTAAATACAACATTTACAAGAGTATCTGACTGCGGGTAGGCAGTGTTTTGAGCAAGACAACTAAATATTTGATTCCTCCTCAAACCTCAGGAACCAGTAAGCAGTTGAACCCACCATGCCCCGCTTTTAACGGAATGACCACTCGCACCGTTTCCTGTGAACCATCACGGTTTTTCAGTAGGCATATATGCCTACACAGCGCCCCCGCCCTCCCCCTCCCCTCTTTTTCTGCCAGCTCATAATCCGGCCCCCTTGATATGGTACCTCTAATTGTACACTGCGTGTAGAATTATTACACTTGTAACTGCTCTTCCACTTAAACTTAATAGTTTAGATGAATCTCTAAGTAAGAATGGACTGTTTGAAAATAGAGCATGCTCAGTGTTTTATCTGATTCCTGTTTGGAGTAAAACTGGAAATCATAGGTACTTACCTGATTCCCGATAACGACGAGTCTTGGAGTCTTACGAAGACTCTAAAGATATATCTTACGAAAGGTATTTGTTTTCCTACATATATTTCCCGAACAATCTTCTAGATTGCTCAAGGAGAGCTTGTAAAGAGCAACCTCAATAGGCGCCAGAACACCTGATTGGTTGACATCGATGCTCCAGAATTGATTATTCCCTCCATGCAGCAACTGCGGCACGAGAGAAAGTGGTGTTCCTTATAAATACAAAACTGCAGGATTCCTTCAAAATAAAAATACAAAGTACAAAATTAACAACTTGAATCATCTAATCGTAAATAGGATTTTCGCCGATTGGGTGCACGAACCCGCCTCCCCACATTAAGTATCACCATTTTATTTTTATTTGTTCTACAAAACACCTGCGTGCACTAGTATGTGTGCATGTCATTGATATCGGGAGGAGCAATGGCACAATAGCCGAAAGAAAAGTTGTGTTACTATTTAAACATAAGAGAATGTCCTATGTGCTTCTATGGATTATTCCAGGGTGCTATTTTGGGGAAAACATATTAGACTTACATGCAAATTAACCTGCAGCGTCGACTCGTATCAATCTCATGAAGCAAAGTTTTCATATACCGTGACTTTGGCAAATTTACAGAGGTGTGCACATTCCAGCGGCGTCGGAAATTGGGGGACGCCTCCATCCCAGTCTCAGCAGAACCTCCCCTTCCTTCACAATTAATAAATACATAATCAGCAGGGCGTTCCTTGTCTTTCATTATAAATCAGCACATTACTGAGGCCAATTCTCTGCGCATTCATAGTTCAAAGACGAAACCTGATGATGATTGTAGTCATGTATCAGACAAAATCATTTTATCATATGGACCAGTTAATTTTTAAATTAAGTGATGTTTAGTTATGAAACTGTACCCTTAACGATGTTGTTCTTATTTTAAATGAGGAGTATGAGTCGAAAACAGCGATGAGACAGCTAAGAGACAACTTAAGGTAGAACTTATGAACGACTTTGCCTTAAGAAATTTAAAGGAAAACGAGCCCTGTGCAAATTATTATTACTATTAAAATGAGCCAATAAAAAGGACCTTACAGAGAGAGACAAAAGTAAACAAACAAATAAATAAAATGCCTGTCAGAGGGATGCAAAACCATCAAAATTGCCAAACTTATAAAACGTGTTCACCACACAATTGAATGTTTTGTGGCTAACAGCCAAAGAAGATGGAAGACGCATGTACAGAGAAGACACAAATTAACTGCTTAAAATATTTCAAAATAAAGCGGAGACCTCCAGAAACCCTTTCGAATCAAATGCCACCATTTTTCAAATCTGCGATCTTGACCAGAATCTATGGAAGTACTAGGTGCAGTGTGCTACGTGACACTGCTAAGGTCACAAAGGCTGAAACAAAACCTCCACTCAATATGGCACACAAGCTAAAACCTCAGGAATGTGCATGGACACGTCTCAAGGCTGATTTTACATGGGCTCCATGGACAGGTGAGATGGGAGTGACTCTTGATGTAGCAGATGGATGGGCCAGTGGTTGGACACCTTCTTCAAGCACCAGCAAAGTGGTGCAGGGGTGAGAATGCAGGTTAAAGTTATCAGTGGTGCACTTGTCAGAACTTTACGACTTGCAGAAGGTGTAAAATTTAACAACAAGATCTACTGCCAAATTCTAGAAGATACCGTCTTCAAACACCTGCACAGGAAGAAGTCAGCCGCTTTCTAAAAGGTCATGATATTCCTGCAGGACAGTGCCCGTCCCTGTGCATCAAAGTATTTCATAGATTGGCCTAGAAAAGCTTGAAAGGTGATTGAATTATGGCCTGTCTCCTTTATCGCCTGACTCAACCCCATTGAGAACTACTGGGCTTTACCAAAGTGTGAGATTTACCAAGGTGGCAAGCAGTACCCTTCTCAGAGCAGCATCTGGGAGGTGTTCCTAGCTGGCTCAGCTAATATAGGACAGGATCAAATCAAAACCTGATTGGTTCAGTGGGCAACATGTTCATGATGGTCATTGAGAAGAAAGGTGGCTATATGATCATTAAACCTGGTAAAGTGGACTGTATATAATGGCCAATAGTTCATTATTCTTTATATAGACTTAATAACTAAGATTGTTTTTATTATTTCTGTTGATGGTAAAGAGAGAAAAATTCACTTTAAAAAGTTTCTGATTGTGTAACGATTGTGCACACAGATAATCAAACTATTTTCTTTTATTTTTGTTTGTGAACGTCCAATGTAACATTTTCTCTCTAAAAACATTTACTTTTACTAGGACCAAAAGAAAACTTCTGAAATCACGTTTATAAGTCCGTGCCCAATGTTCACTAAAAATTAGTTTATTATAGTAAAAAATAGTACTTGCCTAATAATTCTGTACAGAGTGAAAGTGTGCAAGAATCATCCACTGTATGTCGTCAAAAAAAATCACTTACACACCTATGTCACAATTTGAGTATCCCTTTTTAAATTTAGTACATGACCACTGTAACTGTATCTGCTATGAAATGCTATGTTTAGACTGTGACACTGGTACTGCATTGAAAACTAGTGGCATACATTTGGATTGTGCTGTAATAAGATTATATTATTTATTAATGTTTTTTACATTTGCAAATGTGTTCTTTTTCAATTTTTATTCCTTAGTAAAAAATAGAAATATCTATATAATCTGACCAAACTAAAATAATGAGTCCCTTTCCCAGGTCTTTAAACTGAACGTATGTATTGTAGGACTTTGCAGATTCAGGCATTGCAGTGGCCAAAAGCAGTTGGGGTTAGACGGTTTTAAACAAAATAGCTCTTTTAACCGTAGAGCTTAAAAGGACTTCAGACAGAGGACAACCACCCTCTGAAAACACTTAATGTGGGAACACAGAGGTCTGACACCAGACACACGGTGGGAATTTGGTGCAATTCCTAAAGACACAAGAGGATCAGACGGGGTTCACATATAACACAGCAATCGGGAACACACAAGTACTTACAATAAAAATTACACACAGGGGCCATTTGCACGGCCCGCAAGTACGCAGGGATATGCAAATGGACTCCACCACTAGCAGCCATCTTGCTGGCATTACAGTATTGGTCCAACAAGAGCTTGCAAGCATCTAGGTCTGGCCTCCAATATAGAATTGCTTCAATCCCTCTATAGTTTTTGGCCACTTTGGGTCATTGTCTCATGAGCCACTCATTGCAAGTCACACCGAAGCTTTTCAGTAGGACTGAGTTCATTACTTCGGATCAAAACATGAAAGTTCTTCTGCTTCATCCAGCACGCCGTGGATTTTTCGTGCATCAAGGCTCAATAACTGGCTCATTCATCCACTTTCTATCTAGGACACAATTTAAGTCAAAATACAGAAGAATTAATGCATGCATCTCTGTTTCAATGAAGGGTCTGAAGCTTCTCCCAAGCATAAGTCTAGGAAGCAGAGAATATGCAGATTTTTCATCGATCATTTATGTCACGCAAGTATTCAATGACACATTTGAGATGGTGATAATAAACTTTTGCCCTCAGATTGTACCTGTCCCTGCCAAACTAACGGATGACCGTGTCACAAAATGCGATTTTACAATCTGAAGTTTGCTAGTGAAAGCCCAGGAAGTTCGTTTTTTAATACCGCAGTTTGGTCGTAAAAAAGTTCATGAGTCACTATGTTTTATATTGTCCAAACACATTTAACCCTGAGAGAGGAATAAAAGAGTTCAGCCTTGTGCTGAAGGACATTCCAGTTTATGGGGTTTTGCAGTCTGCCGCCTCTCATTTCTGTTTTACAGGTATGACTTCATTTCATTAACACAAGATCCTCTCCAGGGAACACCTGTGGCTGCTCATGTTAAAAACGTCTCCCACTGAGCTATACCTTCCCACGTCCCTTCCCGGAACCTCAGCATGCCTGTTCTGATGACCTCGTCCCACATTCAGATTACTGGTACATTTTAAAAAGGTTGTCTAACACTTGAGTCACGTCAGTTATAAGAGTTTTGCATAAGAGTTAAGGGTCCAGTCAGAGTTGTGGGACCCCAAACAATGCCAATTCAATTATGTTATAATGTTTAAGGCCCCTGTCAGTCAGGGGCCCTGGGAATTATTCTAACTTTCCCTGTTGTTTTGAGCACCATAAGGGCTCAGGCCTGTCTGTGGCCCAGTGGGCTAAGCTTCTGTGCTTCTGATTGGAAGGAACTGCTCCAAGCCTGGCCTTCACAGACTAGTCATATGAGCATGGCCATTTAACCCCCACAAGGCGACTGCCCCCTCACCGTGACCCCCAACCTTGCTCCACCTACAAATGTGCCTGTGTGAAAACAAGACAGGAGTTACAGTGAAAAGAGATTTTCCCCCCAGGAATTAATAAAGCATAACCGTTCCATTAGCCAGAGGAATCCAGTAGCGACTTTAGCTGCACTGTAGGCATGGACAGACACTGTCAGGGAGCGTCCACATTTCTTCCCTTTTTTTTTTTTTTTTACAGAGAGTCACTTGACCACGACAATGGACCACGTGCTGAAAAAGCAACCGCCAGCCTGTTCAGAGCCAAACATTTCTGCCGGTTCCTCGTCTGCGGTAGAGATTGTCTGAACCTGCGGCTTCTTTCCAGGCAGAACAGGTGAAACATTGTGCGACCGAGCAGATGGATGGTGACAAATTCTAATACAGACGTGCATCCCGGGAGCAGGCAGACAGCTTGCACGTCTGCATCGGGAGCTCATGGGGGATGAAGTGCGCACTTCTCCTGTGGTGGGGCATCTCAGACGATCACGTGTCTTTGGGCCAAGTCTCCTCAGAGCCCCCATCCCTCAAAAAACAGGAGCACTGCTGTAAGGGGCTGCCAGGGCCAGGTCTGACTCGACCGCAGACAGAAGTCTTTCTGTTGAGTCAGCCTCTGTGGGGAACACACTGTCCTGCGGACACCGTCATAGCCGGAATCAGTCCACTGCGCCCCTGTCACTGCATGATATCACTGCATGGCTCAGTGTGGCAAAAAGCGGCATACAGGACAGAAAGAATCGGGGGAGCACAACATTGATTCAGAAGTGCTGTCACTTAAAAAAAAAAAAAAGAAAATCATTATTTATATCTAGCATAATAAAAATGGTGTCTTGCTGTAAGGGGTGAGGACAATGTATTCATTTGCATATGTGTGGCTTACAAAGACATGCTATAGAAACTGATTTGATGCCAGAAGTTTTTCCTTTGAGCAACGCAGGTACAGACTTTTCGAGACCTCAGGTGACCGAGCGGTCACTCACCCGCGATTGTGGCGATGTCATCATAGCGCTTTATGACAGGCTGTGGCGGGGGGGAAGGGGGGGACCCAGCGAGGGTGTATTTATGGAGCGGGCTGTCTGATGCACTGCACCTGTCTGCTCACCTGCACGCACTGCCGTCATTCCTCCTCACCGCTCACGATGTCCTTAGCCGGCAAGTACGAGCTCGAGAGCCAGGAGAACTACGAGGAGTTCCTCAAGCTGATCGGTAAGAAGCTGCGTATTTCGAAGGGGGCATTTTTCAAGCTTTTGCACCCTGATATTTCAATATATAATAAATATAAAAGGCAAAACCAGGGGTGTAGTTAGAGATGAATGGATGGGGGCCTGATGGCAAACTATTAATTACTTAAACCAATAAATTCACACGCCCCCCCCCCCCCCCCCCAAATAAGCCTATCAATGCCCCTGGACAAAACCAAATGCTTTCTGTGTGTCAGTTACGGAAAAATATTGAACACACCTTAAAAGCTCTTGCTTGCTTTAGCTCTTGCTTGCTTTACCTATTTTTAAGCTTTTATAAAATTTAAGGTCTACAATTAACTGACTAACGAGTGATGTAGCGTAGTCATACGCTTACAGTGTATGTTAGAAACCTACCTACATTCTGCAGACTCTTTGCCATTTATATGGCTGTGTGGGCATCAGCATAAAGCATCGGATTTGGCTTGAAGGTGTACTGAGGGATTAGCGCGTGTTTCTGAACGAGAGAGCCTCCGACAACGCAGGGCAACCCTAATGAGAGCACCGCCCCCTCTCTCCACACTACCCCAATCCCAGGCATTTCCGATGATGTCATCGAGAAGGGTCGTGACTTCAAGGTCATCACAGAGGTGGTTCAAGATGGCAACACGTTTGTCTGGTCCCAGACATACCCCAACAAGACCATGACCAACAAGTTCATCGTCAACCAGGAGTGCGAGATCGAGACGATAGCTGGGAAGAAGTTCAAGGTCAGTGTGATGACCGTCGCTTAGGTCGCTATTCACCCTCCAGCCTGACCTTCTCTCGTGACCTTCTTCTCTTCCAGTGTCCTACACAAAGTCACCAGCTGCTTTTTTCGATTCATTAAATTCCAGTTCAGTTCATCTTTATACAACACCTTACAGAAGCGCTTACAGAGCATCAGACAGTGGCAATTCTGCCAAAACACGTTTACCACAATGTCTAGTGTATCATGTTTTTTTTCTTTTTGTTAAAAAACTTTAGGTCACTGTCGCCATGGAGGGAGGCAAATTGTCCGTGCGATTCCCCAAATATCACCTCACAGCTGAGGTCTGTGGGGACAAGCTGGTGGAGGTGAGCGTCCCCAGCCGGGCCCCCGCCGTTCTCGGGGTGTGGCTGCTCCGTAAAGGCACATTCGTTTATATCCTGTGTGGCTTCTCTCCCTCCACCCCAGTGCTCGACGGCTTCCGGAGAGCAGGGCGATGTAACCCTGAAGAGAATCAGCAAGCGGATCTAGGAAAAGCCGTGGACAACTCCCAGCAGCCTACTGCTATCTGAAAATTAAAATGCTCAAATAGCAAAATCCATCTCAAGCCTGCTCATTTGCCCTCTGGAGTGGCTCTGCACTCCCCCTAGTGGCTGGTCCATGCAAATACATCTGCCACATCTGAAATAATCTGCTGAAAGGTTATTGCAGATTTTTAAGTGTAGCTTTAGCGAATTACCACAAGGGGGCACAACTCATCAAAACGTGTCTTTCTGTCCTACGGAAAAGCCTCCGAGTAGCATAATTTACGTCTCTCTCCAGTGGGAAATTCAGCAATAAGTCTGCACATCCACTCACAGGTTGAGCTCTTTGCTGGTATCACTGCTGTGTGCTCTGGACGTGGTGACGTTTAATTAAGGGGTTTCCCAGCTATGGCAGCGTGCAGTGTTACGTTAGAGCGTAACTTGATGTCGCTGGAGTCCTCCATCAGGATGGCATGCATCTCTGCAGCATGCTGATTGAGGGGGTCTCATCATGGAAGCTCCTCACCCCCACCTTCAGCAGAGAAACCCCGCCCCCTCACTGTCTCTATGGAAATGATCCCTCAGTGAGCCCCCGCCACGCAATGCAAAGGCCGCTGCTCCCCTCCGCACAAAAGGACCGGGGGTTCTGGCCCCTGCCCCGGACCCCAACCCCCCTGGCGGAAACACCCCACCTTGCCCCCCCCCGGGGGGCATTACAGAAACCCCAAAGTCTGGGGTCCCATGACAGCTCCGCCCCCCCCCCCCAGCACTGGAGGTGGAGAGTGGAATGTAATGAGAGGGCTTTTGGGGGGGTGGGTGCTAGACAAGCAGAATGTCGCTGACTGTACAAAACAGGGAAAGATAAGTGCAGATCATGGCGGGAAAGTCTGACAAAGACTTGGGGGGGGGCGGGGTCTCTCTTGCATGTACAACCTTGCTTGCAGTAAGCATGAAGGCATGCTGAAAATGTGCAATCCCAGATAAGATTTTCCATGAGACTGCGGGGTAATTCGTCAGACAGACTCAACAGCGGAAACGGCAGCATGTCCTGCCATTTTTTTTAAGCTTCCTGTAATTTTTCGCCAGTCTGGCATTTTCCCGTACTTAGTGATTGATGTTAGAGGGATGTCCCCCCCCTCCATTATTTAGTCTTAACCATTCTCCTTTGTCTGTCTAAAAGTAACACACAAAGAAGTGCGAATTTAGTTATCCCCCGTCCCTTGAGCTCTGCTGTGCTTTGATTCGCCGAGAGACACTCGCACCCAGAATGCACACGGTGAGGGGTTAGCATTAGCGTTAGCGTGTGCCGTCAGTCACCAGCTGCTGTAACCTTGCTAGATGACATTACCAGTTCCCAAAACCGATTGTTGCTGAACTTTAAAATGGCTTGGATGGTGAACAGTAACTGAAAAATTTACACAAATATAGTTGTGTTGGTCTTTATTTTGGGTGGTCAGCTTGACAGCAGGTGTCCATTCAGCATAGCTTGTATCCTCTTACAACCACACAAACTCTGACATCATGGACGAGAGAGACAGTTTATGACCTGTTCCTAAGGCAGGAGTTGCTGGCTATGGATCTGCACTAGGTCTTACGCACGCAAGTCCTGCGGCGACACCGTCACGGTTGCAATATGCAACATTTTCATCATGGTTAAAACTTACTGCCTACCAGCAGTAAAAATCAAGCAAACAAAAAGAAAATTCTCAAATAAGTTACTAATGATACTAACCTTCTCTGAAACTGATCAGTAATCAGTTTAAAGATTCACAGACATACTGCACCCTGGGATTGCTGCGTAACCGTGATGATCAGAGGGTCCCCATGCTGGACAGAATGTGGGCTCCACAGATACACGCACGCACAACAGCATCTGAAAACGTACATTATGAAGAATCGAAACAAGAATTTACAAGGTACGATTAAAAAAAAAAAAAAACAGTATAACCAGTTGACGTAATACAGTGATTAGGTACAGGGAGGTAGCTCAAGGTCCGGGGTCCAGCGTCATAGGTAAGGCTGAGAGACCGAGTCCTTGCATGAGGCAAGCAGAATAGACACAGTGGGATTTCAGTGCTTCATAGACGTCTCCACTTCGGCTCAGAGGAAGGGTGGCGGAGGAAGCATTCTGAGCCACGGCAGCTTGGGGTCGGGCATAACCGAGCGGGACGTGATCCTGAGGCGTGGGGGCATCCCACCTTATGTCGAATCCAGTCTCTCTGCCATGTGGACAGCACCCATGGTGCCCCTGTGATCCTGAGCAGCCTATCAGAGTTCAGAATTCTGTTACAGATTTCCTGAGAAGAGCCATACAGCACAACGGGGAACTGCCCTCGTGGAAAACAGTCATACAGCATAGGAACTGGGGGGGGGGGGGGACTGCTTGGCTTCCAATCAGGAGGATCTGCTTAGACAGCGACCACCGAATGCTAGCCAATCAGAGGCCACCACAGCATCTCCATTGCACTCCAGAGATCTGGCTACACTGAGAATAAGTGTATTACAGGCTGGACAGATGCCCAATACAGTGTGTGTTTGTGGCATTCTGAGTAATCGGCAAAACAGTAAATGCATAAACATGTATTGATGTACCATTATATTTCGTTTCTCTAGATGACTGAGTGCAACAGCTCCACCTCCCTCCCCCACCAAGACAGGCAGTAGAAAGACGGCCCCTCCCTGCCGATTCCCTTCTGGCCTCAAAGCCAGGACAGCCTCCCCATCCGGCTGTGACCGTCACATGGCCACCGCACAGTAAAGGAGACCTTCCGTTTTGCAGGAACATCCACGAGGGCACAACCACGAGGGCACAAAGGCAGCTGAAGGAGTCAAAGCGTAGAGGAATGAACATAAATAACAGCAATGCCCCAAAGTCGTCGCCTTCAAGTAACATGTCAGTCCCTGAATCGGCATGGCGCATGTAAACAATTCCAGGGCAGGAGCCTCACAGACACAGCTCGCCGGGTTTCTGTAAGGCAGCAACATTGGGGGTAGGTCCATTTTATAGACTGACAACAGGCTGCAGAATGATGTCACTTCCTTTCTGCAGGTATGCAGAGGGAAGAAGGCGAGTGAGACCAGTTAAACCTCCAGACCTTTAAGGTGTTCAACCACAGGAACAGAAGAAAAAAACAGAGCAGCTTAAGGTCAAAACGTTGGTCAAAACTGGCGAGAGACCACAGTCCGAGGATTTTCTTTTGTGGGGGGGGGGGGGGTGCTATTGGATGGATGTTTCCAGTCTTACTCGTCATTTTCTTTTGGCTTGTTTTTGAGAATAAAGCAGCACTTAAGTTTAACGAAGGGCTGTTAACCCGGACAGATGAGGGAATCAGAGCTATTTTAGATAATACCTTAATCCCTCCCCCACTCCAAGATCAGAAGATCCACAGAGATGATTTTCAGAACTGAACCATGGCTGTAGATCTGTCTATCACAGTGTGGTAAAAAATAATCAGTGGCGAAAACTATCAGCAAAAATAGTCTCTCTTCCTCTGGTTTAATAAAGGGCTCAGTAAAGTCTTTGTTTCAAGTCCATTCCAGCGGCCAGAGCGTCATGTGAGCCCGCCGTTGGGAGCAGGGTCCGCCCCGGTGCCGCGTTTCGATTTACGCTTGCTGCGTCTCTGGAGGGGGGCGGGACTAGGGCCGGGGGAGGGGGCAGAGATGGGCCGGCGCGTGCGTCTGAGCTCGGGGGGCTCCCTCTTCTGGCGTCACCTGTCGAAGCAGCTGGCGGCGAAGCCGCGGTGGGAGCTCAGGTAGCCGGCGGGGTAGGCCACGCTTAGGCCACACTCCCCAGCCACGGCCATCTGCACGGATAGGGGGGCCTGCAGGGGCAGCCCACGCACCCCGGGCTGCAGCCCCGATGCCAAGCCAGGGTACGAGTGAAGGGGGCCCCCGGCGGCCGCCCCGGAGAGCAGCCCCATCCGATGGGACTGGAGGTAGTCGTGTGACACCACAGGGCCCAAAGCCGGGGCCTCGGCCAGCATGTGCAGCTGGGACAGGGGGGCCGGGTGCTGGGAGAGATGGGCAAAGCCGGCCGGCTGGAACAGCAGCTGCTGGGAGGAAGCGGCCCGGCTCTGGACAGGGGGGGTAGAGGCCGGGGGCGAGGGCTGGACCGGTGACGGCAGGGAGAGCTGGCCAGATGAGGGGGCCGCTTTGCTTTTGTTGGCCTCTTTCACGTCATTGTCATGAGCCCTTTAAAAGGACGGGAGAGAGAGGGAAAAAAAAAAAAAACACGATACAATGACACCTCAGACATGCGATTATAGGATATATAAAACGGGTACATTGCGATCACAGCTATGAGGGTGCGATTAGGCGGAAGCTAGCCGGCCATGCGTGACAGAGAGCTGACAACCAGCAGCGTCACAGAGCCACGGTCGCAAAAATCATGACGCCGAACGTGGGAGAAGCGTGTCAGAAAAGAGGAGCGGTCGAGAAAGACGGGCTGCTATCGAGACGGCTGCTAAAAACGCCCTCAGAAGTCCGCAGAGAACCGAACCAGCAGCTGAACGCTGGTATCTACGGCCGGAACGCTAAAATCCGGGCCCCTGAGCAACAGAAAATGCTAATATGACCTGAGGAGTCATTCTGCCCTTTGTCCTACTTGCAGACAGGCTTCCCTCTGAAGAAAGTCAAAGGAAGGTTCCGGGGCGCCGCCTCCGCCAGCACGGGCAGGAATCCCGGGGGGGGCATTAGCGCCGCCATTGTTCTGCACGCTCCTCCAACAGACGAGAAATACGAGATCCCTCGACAGGGCCGGGCACACCCTGTGGCGCAAACAATGCCCCCCTAATGATGTTCCCAAGATAATACCCGCACACACACGGCTAAACAAACGCAGGGGTGGATTCGGGAATGCCGGGATGAAGTCAGTCACCTCCTGTGGCATCACCAAGCAGCAGAGCTATGCGTCATTAAGCATTTAGGGGACACTCGGGACCTGAGGGGCAAAGCAGATTTTCACCTCTACCATATTTCATTGACATATAACCAGGACTGAAGCTGAAGTAGTGACCCTATGCCTGGTCAGAGCCTTGGATATCAATATACAAGACATCTAATGTGTTTGACCGTACTTATTCTCATGTACCCCTTTTACGACATCTTCCATTGCCAAAGACCAGTTCCAATACTCAAGAACAGAAGTACAGAGGACGGTACAAATCCCTGAATGTCGTTCTTGCCCTGCCTCAGATATAAAGGATACATCGGTTGCATCCTTGCCAAATGAGACCAATCCCATGATTCACTGCACCCCAAAGTTTGCTCTTGGGAGGCGAGTTAGCAAGACCGGACTTGTTCAGACCACATGTATGAGCTTCACATTCTTGGTATTGAGAAACTCCTTTATACTTTTGGTGTCGCAAGCAAAGGCTGAGACTCTGCGGGATTCGAGCACGCAAGCCAAGCGAGGCGGGGAGAGGGGCAGCGGGGGGAGAGGGGCAGCGGGCAGCCAGGGGCTCTTACAGGAGCATGAGCTCGATGCACTGGGTCAGGTGCTCCCAGGTGTAGCCGGTGAGCAGGTGCAGCGCGGTGGTCCAGCCGGGAGACACCTGCAAGCAGATGCGCGAGGCCGCGATGCAGGCTGCAGCCACCTGGGAGGGCCGGAAGCTCAGGAAGGCGTGGTCTGCGGCACAGGCGAGCGTTAGAGAGACATGGGGGCAGACGAGGCCCCAAAAGGGGGCACACGCTTGGGCCGGCCGCCCCCCCGACCCGCGTACCTTGCAGCGAGACCTCCAGGAAGTAGTGTGTGTACTTGTCCATGAAGGCTTTGGTCTTGGACGGTGAGGAGAGCGGCCAGCCGTTGTGCAGGTCGCTCTCCTGCACGGAGGCGTGGAGGTAGTAGTCGATGAAGTGGGCGGGCGTGGGCAGGCACAGGTTCCAGCCGAAGGTCTCCAGCAGGAGCAGCTCCATGCGGATCAGGTCGCGCTTGCTGAGCACCAGGTTCAGGCTGCACATGAAGCCCAAGGCGTTCAGCTGCTCCAGTTTGGGCACTCGGTCCTCCTTCTCCTCAAACTTACCTGGACGTGACAAGGGGGGGGGGGGGGGGGGGGGG
>JAODJU010000002.1:18906191-18919252 GCA_026776725.1 Gnathonemus echidnorhynchus | reverse complement strand
CAGTTCTGTAATAATTTCACAATCATGCTTACAGTAAAGAAATACACAGAGAAACAATGAATCAGAGGGCTGATGACGGTAAACACAGGAACGTCACTGCCACCCCCCACCCCACCCCACCTTCACAGCAAACACAGCCCTGTGTCCCTGAACTGCTCAGTCACTCTCACGCCACCCCCACCCTGTCTCAAAGCAGACAGCTTCTCCCCGTCTGGAGGCAGGCATAACGTCGACAGCAAACACAAACACCCCCAAAAAAAACCACACATGCAGACACCATAAATTACTCATCACCATCCCAGTGCTTGACTCCCACGCACCAATAAAATCAGCCCAATTCTCAACTTCCTCAAACAAAACCTGGACCGCGGATACACCCCCACTTTCACACGACCCACCCCCACCTGAAACAAGAAACGGGTGAAAGCGGCAGCTGATCTCACTGTCCAACTGCTCCAGAGTTTCCAATAAGCCTAGGCCTCACTGGGACCATGGGCAACAATTTAAGGTTAATGCCGAAAAAAAAAACTTCCCATCCTCTGAAAAGCTCTATTCACATCCCAGTAGTTGATACTGGGAACAAAGAGTGCAGTATTTTCGCATGAAAGCCTGCGTTTGTGACCAAGGGGATGATTATGATGATGATGGCAGGGCTCATTCTCCAGAGAGACTGTCCAGTGTGTCAGCGCGTTACTGAGGGACCGCAGGATTCGTCCCGTGCGACGCGGCGCTCGTGCAATGACCGCACGCTCGCCCTACAGCTGCTAGACGTGAATGTGCGCGTCACTATCCGCCGTGCACGGCCTCGAGACGGCCTCGGCTGCTTTTGAGCCGCCGCTCTCTACATTTATCACCTTCTGGCGCCCTTTATCAGAGACACTCCGGTCAGGCTTGGCGTCACCTGGGCCGGCTTAAGGCTACTCCCCGCAGACCTGCTGCAAACGGGGCAGGATCCCATAACGACAGCCGGCAGCGGAGCAAGGTGACGGCAGGCCCCGGGGGGGGACACTTAGCCCGAGGGCGCCTCGCCCCCAGGCAGCCGAGGGCCCGGGATTTACCAGTTATGGCATCGCATCTCCCAGCGAGACGCCCACAAGCCCTGGGGTCGGCAAGCCCTGCTACATCAGCACAGACTCCTCAGCTGCTTCCCCCGATATTCTGAGGGACTAAGTAAGTGGGCCTCCAGCGTGCAATCAAGCACATCAGCGACCGGGCTCTGAGGAAACCTGGGTAGCAGCATCTAGACGATGTGAAACTCAAGGGGACCAACAGTTAGCGCCCCTTAGCGCATGAATAAAAGACAACAACTAACTACACTGGGCCAAAGGGACACACTGTTGGGTACAAATCAGTCAATCAAGGCCACCTTCAACCCAACAAGACCAACCACACACCCCAATGACACAGCATCAGTGTCATCCACCAGACTGTCAGGGCATTTAAAGCTGAATCAGAATCCCACTTATTCTACAAGCACGTTGGACGGTAAATCTGTCCCAGAGGTAGTAATACACATAAGAGCACAGCGACAACGATTCGGAGTGTGTCGATACCTGAGCTTCAGAGACAATATATACAAAAACTGTACAAGCAGACGTCTGTGCTGGTAACTGCATAGCTACATGAGGTTTGGAAACAAAGGAAAAACAATGTGGTGTCAAAGAGAAGGTTAGCAGTTATGTACAGCAGGATAATCTTTGAGTGTTAAGGTATGCGTTTGATCCACGGTTCCCTCACATTTCCGCAGACGGAGGAGTCAGATGTTACCACGGGCTGATAGACGCACGCCACATCTCACACCTCCACATCAAAGGCGCACGGAGCCCTATACACGCATCCCACCCTCTACCACCCAATTAAAATCTTGTTTCCCTACTCGACAACAAAAAGCATGATGTAAGGATTGCCGTTTATAAAAGCGGGACTCACCTTGACGCGCAGAGCTTGATGGATGTCAGCTGCGAGCTGGCTTTTCCACCACTGCCCTTCCGTTTCCATCTTTCCCATCCAGAGCAGGCGAAGAGGACGCAATCGTACCCTGCCAAGATCAAAGGGGATTTGGGCTCGGACATTTCCCCCCCGGGGTGGACACCCCCACCTCGGTTCAATTCACCGGCCGGTTCCGGTCATTTTAACCACATAACAGGCACTGTCCTAAAGAGACCCCACAACGGCCCCTTTCCCCATTTCTAGGCATTTTCATTAACCTACGTTCTCATACTTCTACCATGAAGTTTCCATGAAGATGAATGTAGGCAAGTCAATCCAAAATGTTACTTTGTAGTTTTTTTGTATTGAACAAACTTGATATATCCCATACCGTCAAATACGAAATGCTAGAAAAGCAACAATTTAACTAAAAACTTCTTTCAGCTGTCTGAAAAGCCTTTTAAACCTTAATGCGGTTAAAAAGTCGATCGCATGGTTCTCTACAGTATTTCCACTCCGCTAATACTACTACAGGGCGTATTTGGGTTTTTTAAAGTGATTTTTATACAGTAACGGGTCACAGATCAGATACGTGGGCTGTTTTCAGCCACTCACTCCCACACCAGCCGCCGCGATGTTTTCCGTGCGCAGATCGCTGTTATACATGTCATATTATAGAAAACTTTTTCTGGAGTTCAACGCGTGTTAATCTCTTGGGGGTAACGGGGTACAGAGGAACCTGCGGGGGGTTCAGGGTCCCTGTAAGTGCAGCCGTGCTTTGATCGTGTTTTAGCAACAACGAGGCGTGATCCTGCGTGCTCCATGTGATAGTTACCCCTCCACCGGCGTCCGTGCCGCACCACTCGAAGCTCACCGTTACTGTCCTACCCAGTTCATTAACCACCTATTTCACGATCACCGGCTAATCCGTATTTTCATCAATCAGAGCCTCTCACTTGACGTATCCCTCCTCACAAAAGCATTGCATTAAGGATATTACAGATATGCGAGCAGAAATACCCTTACCACTCAGACAACAGTGCTCCGGACCCCTTTGTTTCACACCGACATCCTGAATTTACAAATCCTGCTGGAAGTTTCTTTATACCCACGCAAGGGGAATAATCCGGGAAGACGAGGCCCCCTCCCGTCTATAACGACTCCAACGGGTCCAAAACTCCCTGAAGGGGGATCTATCAGGATGCTTCGGTGTTTTCCCCCGATTACCCCCACAGCAGTCCTTCCCGACGCTCTCCGGCAGCGGAGCAGTATCAGTACCCCAGCTGCTACTGTGGTGTGGAGCTCCAGGGCTGGTGAACCTGCACAAGGGGGAGGCGGCGAGAGGCTGGACACTGGTTGCTTCTGGGAGTTGTAGTTCTCAAGTGATGACCGCACCATTCAAACTTTTTTTAATTATTAAGTAAATTTGTCTAATAATTTAATTATTGTTCCATGTAAATATTTCATTTCCATTATTATGATGAAACAGGAATTCGGAAAAAGCAATTATACCTTAATAATATATACTGTATAACCTTATGTTAAATGCAATGTATTTTAGCAACAAAATTGTCAAAAGTATTTGAAAGTATCCTGGCAGTAACTAATTATATATGACGATGGCGAAAAGCTACACTGTAACAGCCATTATAAACATGTATGTAGTAAATTTTGAATGCTTAAGATGAGATTTGGCTCCATCTGCTGTCAAAGTCGGGTTATGTTTGAACAAGAAATGTCTCGTAATTTCTGCAGCTAAGCTCTAAAAACCTGAATTGCATGCATCTCAGATGCAATGTAAACCACAAATAAGTCAACAAATGTTCCCAGAAGAGCAAAAATGGTAATCAGTGAGAGAAACGGACTGTGCGGTCACTATGAGCTGCGTGAATGCGGTATGGACAGATTTACTGCTCCAGTATTTGTGTCATAGAACACAGTGAAACTTGTTCACTCACACTGACAACACAGACAATACAGTTGACATGCATCCTGTGGTCAGAGAGAGCTGGAAAAGCAGGAATAAAAAAGAATAGCACAGAATTACTGTTAGCTGTTTAATACATTAAAGTGTTTGAGTGGGTTTCCTCTGGGTATTCCACACAATCCAAAAACATGCAGTTAGATATATTTGGAACTAAAAATTGCCCATTCTGTGATTGTGAGTGTGTGTCTGTGATAGACTGACATCCCATTCAGGGTGTCTCCTGCCTTGTGCCTACTGGGATATGGTCAAGGGTCATCACAACCCCATTATGGAAGATGGATGGATATCTAATTAAATTAGTTAGATTTTTGACTAAGATTCTTCACTTTGACAGATTGGCACAGTGTCAAACATCAGACAGGTCCAGCAGTGACCTTCTCGTCCCCTCTGTCAAGAAAATCCTGGTTGGCGTAAATGAGGAATCCGGTGAAGAGGCTGTCAGTCCAATATGGGTCAAAGAAAAGTCCGTTCTGCTCCGAGTAAAAGATCTGCAACCAGACCTGGTCCCCACGTTTCAGACGGAGCACTGTGGAGCCAGAGGCCACGTCATGGTTTCCCGTATTGGCGTCGAACGTCTTGATCTTATACCGGCCGTTGTGCACCAGTCCGATGGCCAGGTGCTTGTTGGCCAGCGTGATGTCATAGCTGAAGAAGTAGACACCAGGAATGGCGCAGACGAACTTGCCAGTGCTGGCATTGTAGTGACCGCCCTCGTTCATCAGGATGCGGTTGAATCGGATGGGCAGGCGCTCTTTAGGGTAGCTCTTGGTCACGGCCACGGAGAAGGCAGAGCGTGCTGCGTTGGTCCCGCAGTTGCAGCCCCCTGGCACCCCCGCCAGCCCGTCATCTCCTGCCTTGCCTTTTTCTCCACGGACCCCTGCGAGACCTGGGGCCCCACGTAACCCCTTTGGTCCCCTGGGTCCCGCCTTGCCTATCACGCCTTGACGGCCTTTGATACCAGGCTTCCCAGGATTTCCAGGTCTGCCCTGTTCACCTTTGGGAGTTGTAGGGGGGGGGGGGGTGGTGCATACATCAGTTATCAACTGTTTTTAAAACTACACATTAGTCACCGCTTCTATACAGGCAGTCCCCAGGTTACCATCGAGATCTTCCCCTAAACCTCTCTTTAAGTCAAATTTGCAGGTAAGTTGGAAAAATAATAATACAATACATAATAATAATAAATTATTATACAGTAATAATAAAAGTAGCTACATATGGTACTGTACGGACGGACCATTGAAGTTGTGCAATGTTTTCACGAGCTCACAAAGTAGTGCGAGCATTTATTATTATGAACCATTGTACATATTTAGCCAGATTTTTAATATAATGGGCTTTATGGTAGTCCATTCGTAAGCAGGAGTTGTCCGTAAGTTGGACGTTCTTGCTTAGGGGACTCCCTGTATTTCTGTTAACTACATTAATCCTGTGTCACAGCCCCTCTCACACAGTCATGACAGTAATTATCATGTCAGGTAAGTGCTCTTTACTGAATGGATATTAAGGTTTAAATTTACCATACAGCACATGCTTCACTCATTTAAAGTGCTGAACGTGCCTCTGTCTCCCTTCTCGCCCTTCTTCCCATCCTTTCCATCTGGACCGTCCTTTCCGGGTAAGCCCATCCTGCCGATGGAGCCGGCGGGCCCCGGGGCTCCGGGTAGGCCGGGGGGGCCCTGGGGGCCGGGGAGGCTGCACGCCAGCTGGGAGGAATGGATGGTGAAGTTCCGGCCCTTTTTAAAGGGAGGAAGCGCCATCTGTTGGCAGGTGAGTGACAGCATAGAGACCAGAAGCACCAGCGGGAGCATGATCCCACCTGGTTAGGCAAAGCAGGGCAAGCAAACGTAAAAAGCAATGCGACTAGGGAATCAGGGAAAGTAGGCGGCAATGATAATCGAATAAACGGTAAGTTATAGATAAAGGGAAAAAACGACACAACGTAAACGACACTGGATACAGAGTCAGTGTACAAGATGATCATACGTCCGAAAACAATTAACATTCTATATCTGAACGCTAATCGCTATGCTCAGATAAAGACAAATATTGAGTCTAAAATAAATAGGCCTAACTCCTGATATTCTACTGCTTAAGTAAACATATCCTGCTGAAAAACGTACGAAACATTTTTACAGGATGATTCCGTTAAAAAGATTTTAACAAGAAGGGACTGCGCGTTTTAAATAAGAACAATATGCCTATTACGATGTTGCAATAATATGTAAAATGTAACATTTATTTGTATGTTTTACAACTAATTTTAAACCCACAGAAAATGGGCGTACAATCGGATGTATACGAATGTATAATTCACAGAGCTATTAAAGTATTTGCTATATTGCTTTAACAATGAAGTGGGACTAATAAGTACGCTCACAAGAGCCCTGCCTATTTCTGGCTAAACAAACAGATTACTTTAATTAAGGAAACTATCTTACCACCAACTTAACTCCTCGCAATCTGCAGTTTTATCCGTCTTGTGAAGAGGGGAGCCGAACTTGCTTTTATGCCCCCGAACTTTTGTTAGACTGCGTGATAAGCTTTTCGCACAAAGCACGTCCCCAAAGAGAACATGAAGACATTAAGGCAGCTTTATTTTCACCATCCGTTGTCGATGCAGCAACCCTCCATCTGCGCCAAGAAATATTTCATCTGTGACTCAACTTGCTCCATTGCCGTAATGAATCAAACATCACAACATCGGAAATACATGAACGAGAAGGAAAAATGCGCCACTCAATGAATTACCGTATGCATTTATTTGTGAAAATCTTACACACCAAAATATACAGAAGTATTTATCTACTTGCTTAGGAAACCTTTTTAAAAACATTTCAATATTGCCCTATATGACTAAAGACACGTGTTTCTCAGCGGCACGCGGCGTCGTTAAGGTCGCGATATAACCAAATACGAACCGCGTCCCTCTGCATAGAAACATCCAAAGACAGAGAGACCGGCCAAGTGGCAGAAAAAGGGAGACCCTTCGCTTAACAGTCAGCACGTGCTAGGAAAACCATGCCCTTCATCTCGCCTCCGTTACGTTCTCGGATTTAGCATTACGGCTCAGAAGTGTAGTAGGACCTTAAGATTTTCCACCACCTGATAGCTAAACAGCTGGCTGGGTCACGCCCCTCCCCTCCCCAGTCTTCCTTCTCAGACTCCAGATCCACACCCCAAATGGGCCCCAGTTAATGCTCTCTACTCTCTTGAGCATCATTACTGTTACAGTCTTGTTCGGAACCCCTTTATTGTTGCAGATTTAAATTACATTTTTCCCCCCAATAAATTTTGTGACGTACTCTTAGAGGTATGTCTGATTGCAAACTAAGTGCCGTTCTGCTCTTGGCAAACATATCCAACCCGCCAGCTGCTGGAGTCCCATCTGGCCTTCAAACCCTTTCTGCATTAATACATCTGCGGGGAAATGAAATCTCACAAGGATTAGGAAACATGGAACACCATCAGGCATCTCCAACAGCAGGGCTGTACCAGAAGGAGGAGGAGGAGAAGAAGAGTGGTAACACAAAGACAAGGTTCTATCCTCAGTTATATTCAATATTTACATAGAAGGTCAGGACTGATATTAAAATGAATGAGTTAAAATAAAAGACACTTATGCCATGCAGTTTAACGTAGTTTGTGACAGCCAAAAATACATGGATTTATTTACTAATACTTTTATTATGGACAACTGTGGCAAAGACATCTAGGTCACGTTTTCCCAATGCACACCCCCAGGATTCCTGGATGAAAAGCACGGATTCCTTGCACCACTTAGCCAGTCGGGGTCCAAAGAGGCCCCCCAGCTCTGATCACTGGCCCAGGAAGGAGGCCATGGGGTCATCGGGCCGGCTGCGCTTCATGCGGAAGGCTTCCATCTCCTCCTCAGTGGGCTCCTTCACTTCCTGCAGGCTGCTGTAGGGGCGTCGGCGCTCATCCACTTGCATCAGCTTGTCCACCTGCTTCAGACGTTGCTCCTCTGCAGTGAGGGCCTGGGAGAAGTAAGGATCAGAGAAAGGTCAGAGGCTGGGGCTACAGGGGAACGAGCTACAGGGCAGGCTGAGGAAGAAGAGGAGCCCGACAGGGACAGGGGCTACAGGGCAGGCCGAGGAAGGAGAGGAGCCCGACAGGGACAGGGGCTACAGGGAAATGGGCTACAGGGCAGGCCAAGGAAGGAGAGGAGCTCGCCGGGGACAGGGGCTACAGGGAAATGGGCTACAGGAGAGGCCGAGGAAGGAGAGGAGCTCGCCGGGGACAGGGGCTACAGGAGAGGCCGAGGAAGGAGAGGAGCTCGCCGGGGACAGGGGCTACAGGGCAGGCTGAGGAAGGAATGGAACTTGATGGCCATGAGCTGTCATCAGCCAAGGGTTGAGCAAGCTTCCTGTTCCCTATAGGTCTCCATTATGGCAAACAGAATATCCAGGGATGTGAATTTAGGTCCAAATTTTAAAACCTTCTACACAGAAAAAAAGGTCAAAACTTGTACCTTTGCTTGTCACTGGGGCAGTACCCTTGTAACTGTACCTTCTGAGGTACAGGAACGGACTCAGAGGAACATCCCAAAGGTACAAACGACATTAATGTACCATCAATGATACAGAAATGTTCTTCAGAGTCCATTTCCGTACCTTAAAAGGATACAATTAGCTACAATTAAGGGTATAATTGGCAGACCCTTGAAGGACCAGCCCCAGTGACAAGTAAAGGTACATATTTTTACCCTTTTTTCTGAGAGTGTATGGTTACTGGAATATTATATCAGACATCTTACTGACAATATGCATATTAAGGATTAAAAAGGTGGTAAATAATCCTTGTTTTTCCAAGTCCAAGAACTGAGATAAATGTACATGAATGACAGCAAACCCTGTTGGTGCACAGCAGCCTGGTTCCCTGACCAGAAGACGCCCCCCCCCCCCTTACCTTCATCAGCTTCTTCTTCTTCTTGGCCTCATCCTCCTCGTCGCTGCTGTCGGAGTCCCGCTTCCTGTTCTTCCTGTTCCTCTTTTTCGCTTTCATCTTTTCCTGATGCATCTGTGGGGGACAAAATGGCAGGTACACGTCTCAACAGAGAAATGCCCCAGAGTTCACTAAAGTCCCGTGGAAACACGAGTACAATGAAAGTAATAAAAAAAATGAACTGGGGAAAAAAATTGAATAGTTTAAACAAAAAAACAGGGTTCCTGCCTGCGATAAACGTTCAACAAAAGGGACTTGCCTCCAACAAAGTCTTAGGTTGTTCATCTTCAACCTCCTTTTCCATGTCCTCCTCAAACGGCGTGCAGTTGGAGTTCTGCAGGAAGAGAAGTTCAGTCAACCTATCAGCGCACACTCTTCTGCGTGGACATTCGAGATGGAAAGTGTCACTGTCACCCACCACCACGGCGCACTCTTCAACACAATAAGCTATGAAGACAAACGCAAGCTATCGATATGCAGAGACTCACCGGAACACATCGTCTATCACTGAACGTTTTCCTGCTCTAAGTCCCTAAAAGGATGCTGATGGTGGCTAAGAGCATGGCCACATGGTCCAGAGTACACTCTCTGCTTACCACAGATTTAATGCCAGCCTCTCCGGTGCAGTAGCTCTGCTTCACCAGTGAGAAGCAGCACTTGTAGCCCCAGCAGCCATCTTTCCAGTAAGACCCCCAGATGCACTGAAGTTCAACAAGGAACACAGACACGATCTGTCACTTTCACCTATCCAACAGCTCATTCAGATTCTAAAACAGCAGTTTGTCTGTAGATGGCACACAGTTTTGGTTAAACCTAAAGAAAAACACACGACTTCCTTCTGTGTCATCAGTATGTAACCTGCATCTGACCAGAATAAACACACAAACCTATTAGTGCAGTCGGAGGCAGCGACTCCCTGCATCTACGTCTGTACAAACTGAGAAAATCAGTCAGTGTGCAAGCTCTACTGCCCCCCTCTGGTGGCCCTGAGGCACTCACGGTGTGGTTGTTGATGAGGACGTCCTCTTCATATTTGGACCGCGCCACGGCCTTCTCCAGACCCTTGAGCACGGCACCGTGGCGGGAATACTCCAGGTACTCCTCCGTCTGGGCCAGGAGCAGCTCCCGCGGAGGTGCATCCAGGTGTTCTTGACCTCCGTACTGTTACCAGATTAAAAAAAAAAAAACATAAATACCCAGAAGACACTGAAATGTATAATAAGCTTAAGAGAGAGAAGAGGGAGCACCTTCTCGAGGATGCTCTCCTTCTGCTGCTCTTTGAAGTCCTCCTTCTTCACTTTGAAGGACTGGTGCAGCAGCTCCAGTTTAGTGGGGTCGGCCTGCAGATGGACGTCCGAGCCCCTCTCGTAGGCCTCCCAGGCGAACACTGGCAAGCAGACCAGAAGCTTAACCTCCCCCGCTTCATCCCCTCGAACGCACACCCCGCGAAAGGTGCTCGCTAATCCCATGGCTCGAGTGCGATTCGGCACGGAGCAGACCAAAGTCAGACTCCTCCACCATTCTGCTGTGTGATCGCAGCTTAACGCCCCAAACTATAGGCTTAGTCTCAGGAAGTGAGACTTGACTGGTTGTATCCCGACTGCCTCCGGCAGATGACACAGACATATCCCTCATCAGGCCCCCAGTCTCCGTGCCAAGCTTTATGTCACAAGGGAGGCGTGACTCACGCTGTGTCTGGGCCATGGTGACGGTGTCTCCACTGTAGCGCACGAAGTTGTCCCCAGCATAGCCAACCCTACCGTGTGAAACAGAGGCAGCAGAAAGGACTGAAAACAACTCTAAAGGTGCTACAAATCCAGGAATATGGAAAGAAAAGCACAGAGAGAACATACTCTTCTGGGTTCTTGCCAGTGTTGGAATATGGGTTCTCCCTCATGGCTCGAGTCTTTGGGTCGTAGTAGGCCGAGTTGGGATCCAGATTTCTGAGGTACTACAAGGGTAAAGTGCAGAAAGTTAGAACAAACAGTTATGTTCAGTAAGGTTCTGTAAAGACTCTAAACAAATGTGTCACTCTACAGGCACAGAAGTAAACTAGTAATCTGATACAGCAATGCGCTTCTCTGACTGTAGGTGTGAGACGGGCATCTCACCTTGGCTGTGTCTTCTCTGATGCGCAGATTCCTCACAGTGATGCGTCGTTTGGAGTCGAAGTTCTGCCCGGGCATGTCTATGTCGTCGGCGTACTTGTCCTCATCCTCGTCCTCACTGTTGTGCTCCCGTTCCTGGGGGGGGTTGAGATGGTTTGCATGGATTGATTTAACCGATCGCTGACTATCTTAGAATCAACATACAGAGTCGTTCAGGGATGCAATACAGCAAATCCTTAGCAGCAGAAATGAACACTTCACACAATGCAGTGATACACCACTTACGCAGAGAATCAATGATGTTCTGACAACTTCTGAATGTGCAGGACGGTATGAAAAATGGAAACACCCAATGTTATAACTACTGGAGTCTGGCTGTCAAATCCTTAAAAAAAATGACACTTTCTAAACTCTTTAAAATGACATCTTAACTACACATGTTTTAGCCTTCAGCAAGTGAAGCCCGACAGTGCAGATTCGACGCCAGCGGCACCCCAGCTATGGAGGATGGCCCCCGTCTTCCCCACATCTGTCCAACATCCAGCAACCGGCACCTGCTTTCACTTTACTCATTCAATCGAGGGCCAGGCACAAACAAATGCTATTTATTTAAACACTCTTACTTGTGAACCATGTTCATCCTCATCCCATTGCTTCCTGGATGAGGCCTAGAGATAAACAGAAAATGATGAACCCGGCAAAATGAAAACAAGGCCTGGCAGCAGATGACAAAAGTTTTGAGATAAACTTCTGTACAAAGATTAACTGTAAACAATTATAGTCAATTCGCATTTTTTGCATTAGAAAAATGAACTATTTACATTCCTGTACTTCCAGCTATTTAAATGCAATCCGCCTATCATATTTCCCAGTGCTTCACATTTTCTAAATGGCACTTCTGTGACCGAAGAGCAGGACGCATGAAGGGGACATTGTCACTCACCGCCTGGTCCACCAGCTTCCCGGAAGCCAGTTCCTCCTGCAGTTTCTGCGCCTTCAGAGTGCGCTTCGCCTGTGAGAGAACATGGGGGCACGTAGTTTGTGTGTAAATCACTGCACCCACGCACAGGCAGTACAACAAAAGCTGGCTGCACTAGAATGATATTAGTAGTAATAATCAACACCCACCAAGTCCACCTTGGCGTACTCCTCCACAATGCGCATGTGCTCCTCAGGGTCGTAGCCATTCCAGCGGTCCCGCTTCCCGTCATAGTCCAACAACAGATGGACCTGTTTGTGCTCGTCTGCGGCGATTCCCATGCCTGTAAATTTTGCCCCGACCTTCCTAGGCCGCTTGGGGTGAAGAACAGGGAAGGAAATATGCATATCAGACCCATTTACTCCATGCAACATTACACAAACCAACTGCAGACAGCAATAATCACCAGAAGCATTTCAAAGTAAGTTGTTCAGAGTCATCTTGCTGCTTTGCTGTCCCTAAGAAGCAAAAAATGTCTCCTCACCTCAAGGCAATCTTTCTTTTTGTGGGTCAGGGCCCCACAGTTTTCGCAAGCCCCCTTCCGGTACTTTGTGGTAGCAGGCTTCTGTTCCAGGAAGACAAACACGACTTTCAGAAGTCAGGCGGGCACTCAGCTTGCACCATACAGCCCCCTCAGCAGTAGGAGACAGAAGGAAGGGAGCGAGATTTAAGAGTCTCACCTCGACCACGCCCTTCTTATACCAGTCGCCAATCCCAGTGAACTGCAACTGCTTGTCCTCCTGGGGTCTCTGATGCTTCAAGGTCGGTCTCTTTGAGGGGTCGATGTACCAGGGTACGGATGAGATGTACTGAGGGATGTGGGGGTTGATGTCTCTGAAGATGGGAAGAGGAGAAGTTAAGGACTGGGGCAGCAGATATAGAAGCTAACAATGTGGGCTCAGGCAGAAGCTGCCTGCCTCAACCACCTGAGAGAGTACAGTAAAAACAAATCAAGATAAAACACCAGCTGTATTTATATGATCCAGGTCTATAAGATTCTAACGGGTCTGGATGCAGTTCAGCCAAATGGCTATTTCAATATTAGTCTAAATACTAGAACTCGTGGCCATAAGTGGAAATTAGCGGGAGAACA
>JAODJU010000002.1:18873201-18906091 GCA_026776725.1 Gnathonemus echidnorhynchus | reverse complement strand
TATTAGTTAAGTTCTCCCCAAACGAGCTTGATGGGCCGAATGGCCTCCTCTCATTTGTAAATTTCTTATGTTCTTATACTAACGACTTCTAAAATACATCTTCTTTACAGAAAGCAAAAACAACTTCTTGTATACAAATTCTTCAACAGTCATAAGTCTGAACACACCCGTTTTTAATGCATTTGCCTCTATTTTAGTTGTGTTACTCTACTCATCTTACAATAAAAGGACTTGAGGCAATGAAATAATACATTTTAGACTTGAATAGCCCCCTTTTGAGTCAATGACAACATAAAAAACTGTAGCTACCTGGAATGTTTCTCCAACAGTCCTGAAGGGGTTGGCACAAGTTCTGGGCACAGGTTGGCTACCTTGCTCTTACTCATTGATCCAACTCACTCCAAACTAGCTCTATATTTTAGGTTGGGGAATTGTGGGGCCAGGGGCCAGGTTATCTGTCACAGCACTCCATCTCTTTCCTTACAATAATAATACTTACTACATAACCACGAGGTGTGCTTAGGGTCATTATCTAGTCGAAAAACAAATGATTTTCAGTAGGTGTGCCCAGACTTTTGACTGGTACCGCAAGTAGAATTTGATGCTTTAATAATGATACTTTATTAATCCCCATGTTTAAATTCCTTTTTACCTACTCCAACAAAAGCATCTACTCCTAAAAGCAGCCTGTGGACAGGTAAAAGATTATTTATACATAGTTTAATAAAGACAGCCCTGGTACTGCCCTCACTTCACTGCAGAATCTTCTACGGGCATCTAAGTCCACTCGCAGCCACAGTCAGAGGATTCCAGGCATTACCATCCAGTCCACATCCTCCTCTTAGAGAGACTTACTTTCCCTCTTCATCCACCTCAGCTGGAGCATTTCCTAGCTTCCTTTGCTCTTCAAGTTCCTTCTTCTTCCTCCAATCCTCCCTGGTCATCTTCTTGGGTTCCTCCAGCCCTACTAACCCCTCCGACCCCTGAGTTGTTCCACCACTTTCCTGCATGACTCCCAAAAGTCTCTGAAATAACAAGAGATTTATTATAACGGACTAGCATTATGAAGACAATGTAACTATATATTTCCATCATGTAATAATCTAACAAAAATTATTTCTGAGAAGGTACAACTGTAACAAGACATCTAAACTTTAAGAGGGGCTCATCTATTTTCGCACCGTTCGTATAGCATATTACCACCAGGTAACTGCTGTACAGACAAACCATCCACATCACGCTTACTGAAGAGGGTCCAAATAAACATATTAATGTTTCATTAAATATCACGTACCTTGTCGCAAAACGTAAGATAAACAATATTTTATATATAAAGCTGGTATTAAGTTCTTCGTATCTGTCGTATTTACAATCACACTATAACGCCGCCATTTTCCAATAGAACCACGTGACCGACGTCACGCTAACGTCAGAACGTTAGTGTGGTTTTGGCGCATGCGCCCTGAAACGCAGTCAAAGTGCTGGTCCCAGAGGCATGGACATATATTCCCAGAGGTGTGAGGCAACAGTGCTAACCACTGCAATACCATACCGCCATTAAATTGTATATATTATATTGTAAAGATGTGATTTGTGTGTGGAGGAGAGCTTAATTTCAGTAACCAACTGAAGTAAAACTAATTATGAATCAACAATATCCGAAATTCAAATTGCAGTGATGTAGTTCATAAGCTACGGCCTGCAGCAAAGTCCAGGGGTTGGGGGGTGGTTAACACACTGACAATGGTTCAGAGACTCACTTTTGGGTCGCGACCCACTAGTTGAGAAACACTGGTCTATACCACACTAGTAGGAAATGTGTACCAGCACGTTCGATTGTAATTAATTTGGTGTAGATCTATTTTCAATTTATAATAAAATTGTATTATAAACAACAAACATATGGTATACAAGTTTTCCCTTTCAGAATGGCTGATACCAGTGTGACCATGCACTCAGTCATTGATGGCTCTCTAGCCTGGTAAACTGTATGAGCTGATTTTGTGCAGTTGTGAATGAATTTCATTCCCCTGGATTGGAAGGGACGTAATCGTTTCATGAATCTTTTTAATTTGTTTCACTAGATGGCGATATAACTTTTATTATGTGTACTTTTCAGTGCTGCTCTGGCCCCGTATTCCTCTCTGAAGGGTTGCACACATATATTTGTCATGCAGTTGCTTGCATTCTACATCTGAAGGCTACAGTGTTATCATCCTTCCAGAGTATTAAATCGATTCCCCACCTGTTTCGCCCAGGATCCACGCCACAGGCTTAGGAATGCCCAGGTCTCTGCTTACGGTTTCACCATAAGAAAAGGCAAACTTTGAGTTTAAATACCATGTTTGTAGTGAATATCTCATATATTATCTACATATTTGTGGGTATTTCCACAAGAGATGTCATGACTACCAAAATCCATCCAGTGCTTGGTCGGACACAGTTTAGGGCGACACCATGGACAGAGTGCCAGTCCTTCACAGGGTATGTACACATATACTAGGCAATTTTAGAAATATCGCTTCACCAATCTGTCTTTAACCTGCAGGAGAAAAGCTGTACATATGGTAAGAACATGCAGACCCCATGCACACAGAGTGTGTGAGGGGATTTGGACCCCCGGTCCTGAGACTGCACTGCTACCTACAGCACCACTAAATAAAAACCTGTTTTTAGTGAAGTGTTTCATAATAAAACTGGTCTGTAATAATTTATATTATTTGTCATTTTTCCAAGCTCTAATCTAGCTTCTAAGCCCTTTGCTGTTCCCTGCCATTAGTCTGCTGGGTTACTGGTTTAAATCAGATGGCTACAAATGCCATGCTATACTCCGATTAATTAACCTCAAGGCAACTTTCCACATGATCTTTCTTTGGCCTTCGATCGTTTTACTAAGAACCAAATATGCCCCCTGCTGGCCAAGCAGGAAAATACCGAATGGCAGTTTATGGCACATTTTAGCACTTTTCTGGTTCTTTAACCAGCTGCGAGCCAAATTCTTTAGGTCCGCTGACCCATGTCTCTGTTCTGCATCCCCAAATAATTTGACAATGTCATTTCACGCCGTGCTGTGCCACTCCTGGACAGTGGACTTAATGTTCTGTCTAATGATATTACTACTCAATTATGATATTTGAGGCATGAGGGTATCATGGTGGATAAGCTTGGACAGGGTCATGTGTCATTCTGCATTCGGGGGGGGGCAGAGGCTCTTTTTCATAATCCTCTCCCCTCAAATTAAGCCCCTCTAGGGTGCCGAACATGCTTTCCCTCTGACTCCTCCGAGGTCGGGGCCTGTTTAATACACCATAACTGCGGGGAAGAGAATGAGTCACTGCACAGTGGTTCCGTGGGCGGGGCTTGTGCGGGGCATGCATCATAAACGGTGGGCTCGCCCTGGAGGTTGCCGATGCCCCGTGACATGACACTTGTGCCAGCCTGGGGGGTGGGGGCGCCTTGTGCTGCTGGGTACTGGGTATCTCTGTATCACTTCACCTTGGCACTGTCGCCCCTTGCGATTTTTCTGTGCCTGCCAAGTCAAACCGGGCGTACTCCGCCTTCCTCATCTTCGAGTCGTCGGCGCGTTCTCTGACAGCTGGGAGGCTGCCCGGCAAATACCAACCGTGCTGTACGTTACTGCGGGAGGGAGTAATCAGGCTGCAACTTGAACGACGCCGGCGACTGGATCGCCGTTGGGCTCCAGCCTCCCGCAGCGTCGCATGTCACTGGAGGACCATAAAACGAACCCAGAATTCCCCTGTGAAAGCGTGACTGGCTGTTTAATTTAAAAGAAACTATGAATGTAAGATACGCGTAGGGGACAGTACGTTGAACAGACGCGACATACGAATGCTGCTCCAGAATTCATGTCAAACAGGTGAGAGTCCTGAGCGTTAAGTTTGCCATTCTGAGACCAATTCAGCTACGTGTCTGCCAGTGTGCCTGGTGCCTGAGCTCAATCTCTCAGTGATGCTATTCAGGAGGGGGGCTATATTTACCGTGCCCTGTGACTGCTGGTCCCGCGTGTCGGATTTCAGTAGCATGTCCCATGGCGGCTCTATCAGCACCTGCTGCTAAGTATAGCGCTCTCTCTTACTGGGCAGCGCCAGCGTTCCAGCGGGGCTCCGTCTCCAGAACGCAGCGGGAAAAAATCCCGGTCAGACTCGTCCCATCCTTAACGCCGGTAGTTTAAGGGTGGGTGGGCCTACTCTGATTTTTTATTTGCCCTTTTCAAAGCGGTGACCCGAGTTTGGACTGTACCGGTACAGTCCTGCGGTGCTGGATGGACTGTGGGTCCTTGCTGAACTCATCTGTACGACTGGGTCACGGTCTGTCTCCCAGGGAGCACGTTCACCTGAAGGTACAGTACAGAAAAACCTCTTGGCCAAATTGCAGCAACAAGTCAGATTCATAGTCATTCATCAGTCATTCATCACGCTAAAGCTATTTGTTTGTTTAAACTTATTAATATGTTAGTTTTTTATTCGGAATAGTTGTCATTTTACAAGACAGCTGCCGGATTAAAAAGGACAATGAATGTTTTAAAGAGTAATGGTTTAAACTGGACATATGGAAAACTTCACTGAATACATAGGACTAATTTGAATTCAAGTGATATCTAATTATATCAATTGAAGCTTTTAATGCTCCAGAAAATGGGGATGTAAGGTTCATGATGGATTGACAGCTTTTATATGTGGTGTTTGTTATGATTATTTGCGGAATTGTTTCTATATATGTCAGTTGATTTTTTTTTTACAGGAAATTTAGGAAATGTTGAATTAACATTTTCTAAAGATACTTGTGCACCACTTATTAATTCTTTTATTAGAAATTTGAAGTTTATCCTGCTGGATAGTGAATATAACATATCAACATTATGTAAGTGTGTTGATCTGAACCATGAGAATCTAACAGTTTGATGTAGCTATTTTAGCTGTGATGTTTCATGAAGGTGCTGATGCAGGTTTATGTATTTCACATCCTTAAATGGGTCATGTGACAGGGGCAGTGAAGTTTCCAACATTCAATGTGTCATTCTTGGTTTCCTATTAAGTTTCCCCACCACTTGGATGTGAGACAGAGCCCCTCGGCCTTGGAGCCTGGTTTGGGTGGAGATGGAGAGGTGGCCAGCAGAGGAGGACCACTTCCCTTTCCATCACAGCATGCCCCAAGGCTTTGGTGTACGCAACAATGATGGCCCGAACCATGTGGAAATCTTCGACATCATCAACATCCACAGCCATCACCGAGCTATCTCTGAGACGACTTGTCTGTGCGACATATTTGGAGATGACTGCGAGTCGCCAACTCCGTCCTACAGCCCAGCCTCAGATTTCGTAACTATGAAGGAGGTAGACGATTTTACACTAGCAGATGACTCCAATAATGAATCATCAGGCTCTTACCACACAGCCATATGTTCTGAGCAGTTGAGCGATTCTAGTGAGACCTTTGAAGATTCTACAGAGACTCCTGCCCCAGCATCCTCAGACACTGTGCTGTTATCTAGTCCAGAAAGTATAGATTCTTGCTCTCTCACGCCTACTAGTTTTGAACCCAGCAATGTTCAATCTACAGGCACTTCACCCACATTAGAACACACTGATTTGCCCCTTCAGTCCAAGGGTACTACTGACCAAATCAGCCCCCCAATTCACCCAGGAAATACTGATATATACAATTCCAGGAATTTTGGCCTCCCATCTGAAAGGAAGAACACCACAGCTATACTTGAAAAAAGGGAATCTAATCACTCACCTAATCCAGGATGTCTTAACCCCTCAGCCAGACCCCGAACTATAGCCCCAACACTAACGCACAGGAATACATCCTCATCATTCACATCCCAAATTACATCCCCATCATGTACACTCAGGAATATATCTCCATCACTGACACCCCAGACCACATCCCCAATACCTACACCTCGGACTACATCCCCATCACTGAAAACCCAGACCACATCCCCATCACCTGCCCCCAGAAATATATCCCCATCACTGAGACTCCAGATCACATCTCCAATACCTACACCTCGGTCTACATCCCCATCACTGAAAACCCAGACCACATCCCTAATCCCTGCACCCAGGAATACATCCCCATCACTGAGACCCGAGATTACATCCCCATCATCTACACCCACAGATACATCCCCATCATCTACACCCAGGAATATATCGCCATCACTGACATCCCAGATTACATCCCCAATCCCTGCACCCAGGAATACATCCCCATTAGTCAGACTCCAGATCACATCCCCATCACCTACACCCACAAAGACATCCACATCACCCGCACCCACAAACACACCTACATTACCCAAATGTCAGACCACATCCCCAATACCTACCTCCAGGAATAGATCTCCATCACTGACACACCAGATTACATCACCATCACATATACCGACAGACACATCCCCATCATCTACACCCACAGACACATCCATATTACCAAAACTTCAAACCATATCCTCAGTACCTACACCAAGAAATATGTCCCCATCATTGACACCCCAGACTACATCCCCATCACTTACACCCACAAACACATATCTATCACCTACACCCACAAACATATCCGTATCACCCAAACCTCAGACCACATCCCCAATACCTACACCAAGAAATACATCCCCATCACTGACATCCCAGATTACATCCCCATCACCTACACCTACAAACACATCCCCAGCACTGAGACCCCAGATTACATCCCAATCACCGACACCCACAAACACCATCCCATCATCTACACCCACAAACACATCCACATCACCCAAACTTCAAACCATGTCCTCAGTACCTATACCTAGACATACATCCCCATCACTGACACCCCATATTACATCCCCATTACCTACAGCTACAGACACATCTCTGTCACTTACAGACACATCCACATCACACAAACGTCATACATCTCCAATACCCACACCAAGAAATATGTCCCCATCACTGACACCCCAGATTACATCCACATCACCTACACCCACAAACACATCTCTATCACCTACACCCACAAACATATCCATATCACCCAAACTTCAGACCACATCCCCAATACCTACACCAAGAAATACATCGCCATCACTGACATCCCAGATTACGTCACCTACACCTACAAAAACATCCCCAGCACCGAGACCCCAGATTACATCCCAATCACCTACACCCAGAAACACCTCCCCATCATTTACACCCACAAACACATCCACATCACCCAAACTTCGAACCATGTCCTCAGTACCTACACCTAGACATATATCCCCATCACTGATACCCCAGATTACATCCCCATCACCTATAGCCACAAACACATCTCTATCAGCTATACCCACAAACACATCTACATCACCCAAACTTCAGACCACATCCCAAATACCTACACCAAGAAATATGTCCCCATCACTGACACCCCAGATTACATCTCCATCACCTATACCCACAAACACTTCCCCAGCACCGATATCCCAGATTACATCCCAATCACTTACACCTACAAACACATCTATATCACCCAAGCTTCAGACCACATCCTCAGTACCTACACCCAGGAATACATCCCCATCACTGACACCCCAGATTACGTCCCCATCACCCAAACTCCAGACTATATCCCCATCACTGTCACCCAAGACTATATCCCCATTCTCCAAACTCCAAAGTGCATTTCCATCACCTGGACCCAGGAATGCATCACCCTCACTAAATTCTCAATCTGCTTCTCAATCACTCACATCTGGGATTACATTAACCTCAGCAAAACCCCAGACAACACCCCCTTCAGCTACACCCAGTACAGTAACACCTTCACTGAAATCCCAGGCTACTTGCCCATCATCCAGTTTTGGGAAAACATCAGCCTCACCCAAACCCAACACTACAGCTCCTTCACCCAAGCCTAACCCTAACACTACAGGCCTCTCAGCAGAATCAGGGGATGACATTAATGGAACCAACATATGGCCTGAACCCAAAAAGACTAATATCTTGTCCAAACCCAGAAGCCCGTCATTGTCGCCCAAGACCTATGGTACAGACTTCTCACCTGAATGCAAAGTTATAGACTCAGCCCAGGAAGACACTCCCTTGTTTAAACAAAACACATCTAATAATTCATTTTCCCCTGAACTTTCAGGATTGAACCTCCCACATCAACCTTGCAATACAGACAGAGATTCACCAGCTGTAGGCCTGGAAAATAACACCAAACAAAAGAGCTTCTGCTCCCCTGAGTCACATTCCACTTTGGACACAGTCCTCAACAAAGCATCTGCAAACAGAGAGAGCAGGCTGAAGGGTGAAAAGAGCCACAGCAGCCCTCCTACCTTCGGAGCAGCTGTGATCCCAAAATCGTCATCCAGTGGAAGTCCCTGCACTGCAGAGCACAACAACTACCCCTGCAGAGACAGGGGGGGTGAGGTGGGAGAGGGCAACATGGCTAAGAATCAGTGGAGCAAGGAGGGGGAGGGTAAGTGGGGAGAGAACTGTTACAGAGAGGAACAGGTTGAGCTGTCATTCATTGCCAAGAATAGAAAAGTCCCTGTAAGCCACAGCCCCCCCGCTACAGACAGACGGCCACAGACGAGAATGCCAGCTCGCTGTTATTCAGAGTGTCTCCTCGCAACCCGGCAGCAGCAGCACCAGAACTCTTTCGGACCTCAGCGTTCACAGCACGATCACCCCAGCGGCGCTAGGAAACCTCAAGTACTGCCAAAGACCGCTGACGGCGGAACCATCAACTCTACCACAGACTGTGCCAGCGGCAGCTCCAGTATGGGTAGTGAGTTGGATGAGACGGACAACGAGGTGAAGTGGTTCACAGACTTAGCCTTCAAGAGCCTGTCCAGCCCTCAGGTGGACTATCTGGATGTGTACAACTCCAGTCACAGGTCCTCCACCAACATGTCACAGCCATCTACTGAAGACAGCACTGGTGCAAATGCCTGGTCAGCCTACGCAGACCTACGTGGTTCCGTGCGTTACGAAAACGACGAGCCGTTACGCCAGCCGCCCACGGCGTTCCCTTCAGACGGCCTCAAGAGAGCGAAACGCTTTGAGATGGGCAGCTTTGAATGTGTGGATGTGGCCCTGGATTGTGGGGGCGAGACTTGCAGGGGCAAAAGGACTGTTCCGAAGAGGCAGATCCAACTCAAGAAGCGTGACACATGTGAACCTCCTGCCCAAGAGAACAGCGGGGATCCAGCTGAGGCCTCATCCACGCACAAAAGACACTCTAAAGATGTCTTTCTGCGCCAACATAGCACGCCAGCTGCCGTTGAGGTGGAGTCTTACAAGAGCAATTCAGACTTGGGAAACAGGAAGCAGAAGCTGCAGAAGTCTGTCTCCTTGGACGAGACATCGGGCAAGACCAAGATGGCTACCTGTTTCATCAAGAATGTTCTCTCTAAGAAGATGCAGCAGGAACACAAAGACATGAGCCAGCAGGTACCAATCGAGAATAGAGTCATCAGCCCATCTGAACCTATAAGTGAAACTGCTGACACCTCTCAATCTTCTATTAAACAGATTACCAAAACAGAGGTGTCTAGCCTGAGCTCGGAACTGCCCTCTGAATGCAGCTTATCCTCAGAAGACCTACCAGGCAACCTTAACAAACAACCTGAAACCTACAACTCCAACCCCCAGCAGAGGCCATCCCGTAAATTCGATCTTAATCCACTTCAGGGCAGCAACGTCGGATCTGATTTTCATAGTAATGATACAGGGAGAACGGGGAAAAGGTCTGAGCTACTGATCCCTTTTGAGAATAAGAAAAACGAGAAACTGATTTCCAGGGAGGATATGAAGCAGCTGACGGATGACAACCTGAGGGAGAAAAACTCCAGTGACTCAGCAAATGCCATCAGCGGCAACACAAGCGAGGCTGCCACCCGACCCCCAAGCACGCAGAGCGGAATGACAAACAGAAACAAGGAATGCCGCGCCAAGCCAGATAACCACAAACAGCAGAGTGCCAGGAACATCTTCATGTCTAAAACACCAGAAATAACCCTAAAATCAAGCATTGCTGGTGAACAGAAGAGGACTTCTATCAAGGTTCCACCTTTGTCTCCTGGTCCAGGAATAATGGCAAGCAGGAGTCCTGACATTCATTCAGCAAAAAGAGAAGAAAAACAAGAAGAAAAGATTGAAAACCCGACTGTGAATGAAGCAGGCAGCAGTATAGATGTAGATCCAGGAACTAACAAAACTAAAGGTCCCATGCACAGAGTAAAAGATGTGAGAAAGATGGTAAAAAACACATACAGCTTATCGTTTAAGGCAACTGCTGTAACTGCAGAAGACGGCATTCCCACAGCACAGGAGGAAAAACTGACTGCACCTCCTTCTCCTATGCAGATTGAATTCAAGGCTATCAGCAGGAAGGAGGAGAAGGCACCAATTGGTGCTTCTGTGGAGGTGCAAAAAGACGACAAGGCACAACAAGAGCCATCCTCTCAGACTATTCAGGAAAAAGGCAGAGAGACAGCCTCGATTCACATTACACCCAGGAACGTTTCGATTGAGGACATGGCTACCTCAGAGTTACATGAGGAGACATCTGATGCGCAGTCAAGTAAAGTTAACCGCCTTGGTGTATCAGAATCAAACAAGCCAGCAGAGAAGCAACAGAAGGAAAGTGAGCGAGCCCCTACGCTGAGCAGTCCAGCTAAGCTGCCCTGCAAGGACAGAGAGATATCTACCCTCATTCTACTACAGGACGGACAAACGAATGACAGCAATGACCCAACAGCCCCACCTCCCCTGAGTCTAACCACCACCAGCAGCAGCCGCTCTGTCTCCATGCTACTGAAAGAGAACTGCTTTCAAGCCGACATCGGGCTTTGTGATGCTCCAAACGGAAGCCAACTGTCCACACCGAAGCATGTCAACAGGCTGGAGGTCCCGTTACAAAGCCGGCCAGTGGAAGATCTTGGCCCTGGGGCGAAGAAAGAGACAATTTTGGATCCCACACCACCACACACTAATATCTCTCCAAAACTAGTCCCACCACTGGAGGCTAAAGGTGAACCTCACCATAAAGAAGCTCTTACACCAGGAAAGACAGACATGGGGAAGATCAGCCGCAAATCCCCACTGAGAGAAACACAAGCAGCAACATCCTTATCAGCAATGTCTAGCTACACTCAGCAACAGTCAGTGACAGAAGAAACCCACACCACCAGCTACATCCAGGAGTCGACGGTGGTCGCGACATCCAGTAACACTGGTCAACCTGTAGTAACAGTGACAACCAGCTTTAAACAAAGTCCAGCACCTGCCAGCAGCCCACAGCAATCAAATATCGCAAGTACACAGGAGCAGGTTATGTCAGCATCCAGCATATCAAGAACAATGGCAGCACCCACTACAACACAAGCGCCAAGTTACATCAAGGAACCGGGATCAAGGGCACCAATGCGACATCAGCCATATGTTGACAAATATCGCTTTTATACCTCAGATGACCCACCAAGCTATGACGAGAGGGAAAGCTTCAGCCCCCTGCATTTAACGGACCTACCTCGCAGAAGGTTCCATCGGTACCATCCCACCTGCCAAGTTCCTCCATGTTCCTGCGCTCAAGAGAGTCTCTTGACCTCTGGGCAGCCCAGCCTTCAGCCCCCCAACATAGCTCCTCCCGCAGCACCACTACTACGTCCCCAAGATGCGTGCTACCCTCAAGCTGCCCCCCCAGCCAGCCAGCATGAGCCCAGGTCAGATGTCCAGCCGGTAAACCTCCAGCCAGCATCACCACAAGTCACCCAGCCCAGGACTTCGCAGGCTCCAGCCCCATTCCAGCCTCTTCAGCACCCGCCCGCAGTACCTACTTATCCTGGACCACTGATGCAGCCACGTCCCGAGGACATCAGGCAGCCAGGACAGAGGACGGACAGGCAAGTGCTTCACCCCCGCCCACCCCATCAGCCGACACAGCTGGTCGGAGGGAGTCCCTATGGCAGCCACACCCACTCGCCCACCTCACTGGAATCGAGACCCCCTTACTTGTGTAGTCCGCAGAGTTTCACAGCTTCTTTCAGCCCAGAGTACAGCAGTGAGGGCCCTGGAGACAGTGGGGTACTTTACCCTGAGAGTGGTGGTAGCCTTTTTGGACAGAGTCCCCGGCGTGTTCTGCTGGACCCCGAGACTGGGAAGTACTTCTACGTTGAGGTGCCAGTGCAGCCGCTACGCAAGATGCTCTTTGACCCCGAGACCGGCCAATACGTAGAGGTGCTGATCCCACAGTCGGGTCTGTACCCACCCTCCGCTGTCCCCTACCCCTCTCTGCACAGCCCTAGCTTGTATCCTCCACAGTACATGCCCTACTCAGTTTCACCGCACCCCCCCACCCAACCACCGCGGCACCCAGAGGTCCCGGCACCCCCAGCTCTCCACCAGACCAACAGAAGTTTTGGGAGCCCAGGTACCCAGGGCTCAAAACGTGAGTCCCAGAACCACCCACCTCTGGATCAGAGTTACCTGGAGAGCATGTACTACGTTCCTACAGGGATGACTGCAAGTCCGAATCCCACTCCTCCGGACTTTTATCACAAACTTCCCCCTCGCCCAAACTCTGAGGGTAAAAGGTCCTAAAATTGACATTGTGGTGTGTAAAACACAAAATACACGCGGAACATTAAACTTGCAGCAACAGCATCCACAGCTTACACTGTGGTAAGTAGTTTACCGCTGTTCTCCCATAGTTCCATTGTGTTCCATTTGTGTTACATGTATAATGGTACTAAGATAAAATTCACATGACTTACCGTAACTAAAAGAATGAACTGCAAATTGTTAAAATGCAATGAAGAAACAGTGGCTCTATCAACTTCACAGCTCTTTGGGGTTCTGTTACGTTTCCTTTAAAAGTGTCCTTGATTGAAATGTGGATGCCTCTGTGGTCAGTAGCAGAAATCCAGTACGACTACAGGGGTGAATTTCTGTGCTCTGCATAAACTCCAGGATCCTCAAAAGCTGCACTTTGTACTGGGAACTCAAGTTTTTGTATGATAAGATAATAGTCTGTCTGTGTAGTTTGAATCAAATGTCTTGCTTAAATTAGAGAACTCCTGCATTATACTTTAGTTGTTTTTATTTTCTATGGCGGTCAGGTTGTGATACAAGCCGCAGTCCGAGGCAGTCAGAAGGGCGTTAGAGATGGTGTAATGCCTTTGGGCTCTAACAAAGACCTAGAATCCAGGTTTGATCATAACCCTCGTCTCTGAGGAACAGAACAGCACAAATTCATTAATCTCTCTATTCTGCACCATTGATTGTGATGTGTGAACTGTGTGGGTTAGTCCCTGCTAGCAATTCGGTTATAAAACAGTTACAGTTATAACACAGTCATTATTTAATGTTATAACATGGCCTTATCCCATTACTGACCCCGAGCAGGGACAAAGGAGAGCTGGGGGGTGGGGGGGTGCTCTCCATTCTGTACTTCTGGGTTCAGAAGCTGTGTCCGCATGGCGTGTATAACGTGAGGGTCACGTAAGTCAACGGATCGAGAATAAGCTTCCTTCTAGCCGTAGCAGAGACCCTGCAGGTGTACCGCTAGTTCAAGGACTGGGGTACCCCGGTTCTCTGTCGATGCCGTTACTCTGACAAGGTGGTACCGCCTTCCATCTCCTCTCAGCTTTCGATGTTTGTCTGATCTCTGGGCGTGAATAGCAACTGTTGTGCACTACAGACAAAAAGTTAAAAAAAGAGCAAAACTCAGACTGCAAATGGTGTAGAACAATGCAAAAGTGACCACTGTTAAATTTTGTACACAATAAAGATATTTGTCTTTACGTAGACGGAGTGTGATGTCTTGTGTGCGTCTTCTGAAAATATGCTTCTCAGACATTCATCAGGTGAGAAATCTTGGTTCACCAGAATCACTTTTAACTACTTTTCATTTCCAGGCTGTCCAGAGCACATGGCTCTGTGGAACAGGGTGATGTTTGTGTCCTTTTATAATGCCAGATTGTGCATTTAGAGGGGAGGATTGCATCAGGCTGAATGCCCTGGGAAATCCCTGGAGGAGATCTAGGAGTTTTGGCTGGAGAAATGTCTACAGAACGAGCCAAGTCTTCAATCAGTTTAAAAGGGCAAAAAAGACTTTCATATAAAATCATTTTCTTAATTTCCTCCATGGGGTTTAAATAAAACATGTTGAAGAAAATGATACCACATTTGGCTTTGGCTCCATCAATCAAATTCCTTCTGGCGGGGGGGATTTCCAGGTGTGAGCTCTGTTGTCTTACAGTGCCTCCCAGTGGACATTGGAAGGTAGTACAGAGACATCAGGCTGTTGACTGCCATTCCTGCAGCACAACGCAACTAAAAACTAAAAAACTAAAAACTAAAACATTGAGCCGTAATACCTTTAAATGCGCATTCGGCAGCTGCCATGGTAAAGTGGACCAGTACAACAGACACTTCAGTAATTTATTGGTAGAATAGCATAATTTAGCATAGAATGTATTTATCCCCATGTCTGTGGTTCCGGGATGCTACGACTGTGTGTACATCTGTACACAGATAATCATCTGTTAAAAGAGCACAAAGGTTCGGTAAACTGTTAAAGATGTATAGCGTCTGATTGGGACTGGGAGGCCACGACACGCAGAACGACTAAAGGCAGTTTGTGCCTTTAGAATGGTTGGCCACATCATAAGCTGCCTGAGACTATCTGTACCAGTGGTGGTGGGCTAATTTGTGCAGGGTCTGAGTCGTTCTCTACACTTAGCTGACAAATACAGATTAGTACGGAGCCCACGGGCCTGTATCACGAAAGTGGATTTCTTGCTTAGCCGGATAACTTCTCGGATTTAAGGTAGTCTGGGCAAAATTTAAGTGAACAAAGATAAAGTCCATTTTACTGGTGTACCTTAAATCCGACAAGTTATCCGGCTAAGCAAGAAATCCAGCTGTGTGATAGACCATGGATGGGCTATGGACAGTGACATTATGCGTGCAAAATAATTGTGACAACTGTCTGTAATCCCACCTGGGGTCCATAGGGAAACAAGGGATCCCAGAGACGAGTCACTCAACCCATAAGGCAGAAATATTTTAATTCCATCTTCCAAGACAAACAGCTTAACATGAAATTTCATGCAAAAGGCATAAACACGCACAGGACAAGCGGGTATAGGAAATGGATGGTTGGATGGAAGTACTTATTATATATGCCACAAGGTGGCACTGTATATCACAACATACAGAATTCATGTTCTACATCATGAAGCAATATTTTCCTCAATCCCCCTGCTGTCTCAGAAACATTGCCCGACGAAATTGTGAGATTATTTAAATCTAGCCAACTGTCAGAGTGTTTCTGTGTGTAATTAATGCTGTTTTGATTTTTGTTTCTCAGCGAGGAAGTACCATCAGGAAGATGCCTTATTGTTTCACCTGGGGAAGCATAGTTTAGAGATCTTGTATTCTGAAGAAGCAGGTAAAACCAGCGGGGTGATGACTTCATTTAATTTCTCCCACAATGTTAATCCCATATATTTAAGAAGTAAGCTTCCTTATATGGGTTCCTCTGTGACTGTGACTCTGCACAGAGAAAGACACACTCGTAAAGAAGCAGCCCTGGAATGGTCATGGAGGAAATGAGAATGTATGTCTCTTGTATAGATCTCCACACTTCGCAATAAAATTGTTATTCCCGTTGTATCTGAGACAGAGAGGCGACAGACGGAGGATAACGGGGATACCGTGAAGGAGAGGGAGGGGCATTTCCATACATCCATCCATTTTCCAAACCGCTTATCTCTACAATAGACGGGAAATCAAACACGTGTGCGGGCAAACACAGACACGTGTGAACTCAGCAACCTGCTTCCTGTCTCGGCAATGGCTCTCACACAGACCCAGACAGAACCACACAATCCTGGTGTTACGGTCCAGTCTAAGAGGAAATAAACAGTTAAAAATAACGCATAAACATAAACCAAAATATATTGTTATATATCACTATAACGATATTGACTTAACGAATGGACTTTCCCATAATAACGGTATATGGGAAAAATCAATGTAGATGTCGCGATACTTGCAGGACGCGATGTGGATGCGATATACCGTTTCCGGGTTTTGTGTGGAAAGCACCCAAGTGAAAGATGATCAATGAAGGTCTCAGCCTGTTTGTTAGAACCCTGAATGCGTTATTCTGCTTATTAGATGTAATGCAGACATGACATAGACAGAGGTGACAATCTTTGGCTCAGTAGAATGAAACAGCAATAGAAACTGCAAATGCTACAGTGTAAAAGAAGATCAAAAGCACAGCAGAAAATGCCAAGAGGCTCCTCATGAAGCATTCAGACCAGGCTATGTGCTGAGCATCGTGCTTCACATCTGCTGCTTTTCAAACACTGACCCCCATCCCCATCTTTCCCACCCACCTATCCCAGGGCGCCTGCCCTATGGGACACACGCCAAGCATGCACCACAGACGTGATGCCAGCCCGTCACAGGACACACACAAACATCCATCATATAGATGACAGATATCTTAGGGCAGTGAATCCCAGCATGGACTGTCTGGGCTGGAAGCCCTGGGTAGCTCCTTCGGTAACAGACTCAGACACCCAGCATGTGTGAAGGTCCAGAATCGCAGCTCATTGGTCCTGCACTCTGTTCAGGTAAAAACAATATTCCTCTGTGTTTCACTGTTGTGTAATACTGTTTCTGTCTGCAATATCACAGTCAGCTGGTATGGGGCCCTGGGCAAACACAAACCCAGGCCAACAAAAAAGACACATTACTGAACTAACCATAATTTTTATTAAAACATATAAATGAGCAAATATAGCAAAAATAAATTAGCAAAACTAAAAAGTATACAGATACAAATAAATTAGGGACTCAAATATAAATAAATTGCACACATTCTTTATCACACAAGTAGAATAATACAGTGTCTTGCAGTATAAAGCAGATAACATTTATTACACTAAAACACACACACACATAAAATTGCTTAAATAGCATCTTAAACCTGACCTTTCTTGCTTTCCTTGATGCAAAGTGATCAATTACATCATCATATGAAATCTGCCCAGCAATTAAAATTATGGTTAATACTGATGATGGAAAGGCTGTTAAGGCCCTTCTGGGACATCAAGACCTCAGGTAGGTTTTGATCAGCTTAAGTTTTGAAAAGCTTCTCTTTGCTTCTGCTACAGTCACTGGGAGAGTAAGGCAAATTCTGAAAGCATATAGGTATAGATCCTACAGCACTGAAAATTGCCCTCAGCCTACTGAGTTAAAGACCTAGTCAGTACAATCACAGAAAATCTGTATGATGTCACTTGAAATGAAAGTTAACCAAACCAATAATATGTTAGGTTGTAACCTGGACCAGCAGTGACCCCTGTTGGCCAAAGGGGGGGGACAGACCGAACGGCGCTTGATCCAGAGGAGATGTTTATTATTCTACGGTGCCCTTCATGTGTCATTTCAACGCCCACAGCAGTTAGTCATGTATTTAGAACGGACGTGGAGTTTCTGACCTTTACGTGCCCGTGTCACAGACAGTCCAGCTTTCTGTGCCAGGCTGCAGCTTCTACAGCAAGGGCAATAAATAGCTCCCCAAACCAGTGGCAAAGCTGCCCACCACAGACATCACAGGTGACATCATGGACCAGCACCCTAGATATTCGGACGGTTCTGTTATTGTTTGGGTCTTGTTTCCACTTTCCATGCCTGGGTCCCCTCCCAGACGGGCCCGACTGGCCTCGAGCTCCCCGTGCTGTTCGATGTCGACTCACGGGCTGTCCCATGGAAATTCCACAACGGGCAGATTTCCTTTATTATTGTAGCGATAGCGATAGCGGAGCTATTTAGCCCCCGAAAGTGACTCTCTGGCAGCACCCAGCATGTGCCGATAAGCCGTTTCCAGAGTGTCTCAGCCCTGTCGCTCACCTGCGGTATCTCGAGTGGAACCAGGGCGAGCACCAAGCACGGCTGCAGGGCCTCAGAAGTGATCTGCCGTAATCTCTACTCCCACTTGAAATGACACAGCTGACGACGGGCCTGAAAAATGACTTGTTATGAGAAGTAAAGGGGCGAACACGTGTCACTTTTGATCATTTTTTACAATAATAGTTTGCCAGATGCACATCAGAGGAATAATGCTGATTCTCGGTAATTCCTAGAATAAATATTTAAAATTTTTGATGCTGCATTTTTTTTTTTCACTAAAAATCAAGGGTTCTCAGATTAGGGATTTCCTAGGACAGCTGTAGTTGACAGAAAGTCTGTATTAACAGTTATTTTACAGAAAGGAAAAAATATTATTACTCATTTAGAGCAAACACTCCAAAGGAGATTCCCCCACCCCGCCTTATGTGATCATGCATTAGCTGGGGGGGGGGGAGCTATTTGGGAGTCACTGGTCAAAACAGTTCAAACACCCCAGCATATAAATCATCTCCATTTTTGAGCAGGTGTGTCTTTAGCTGTGATGCTGCAAACTTTGAACAGGGACAAATTTTAAATATTTGTTGTCAGTATTAACGGATATGTTGCACATCTCCAGGTCTCTATATTGTTTGTTCCATCGTCAGAATGATAAATGCAATGCAAAATAATAAAGTCAGAAGAATGAAATATGGGGGGGGGGCATGGTGGTGCAGTGGTTAACACTGTTGCCTCGTGCTTCAGACCAGCGTCTCCAGCCCCCCCTAGGGTTCCCCAGGTCCCCTCCCACTCCACAGTCCAAAAATATGCTGACATTAATTGGAGTTACAAAATTCCCTATGTGCGTCAGTGAGCCCTGTGCTGGGTTAGGACCCCATCCTGGGTGGTTCCCTGCCCTGCACCCATACCCTGTGGGATAGACTCCAGACCCCCACAACCGTGAATAGGACAAGCAGATACAGAAAATGGGTGGGTGGAGAGAAACTTATTGCTCAAGAATCAAGAGAAAAAATCGCAATCTTGGTTCTGAGTAAAAAGAAAATTGTGACTCTTATTTTGCCCAGAATCGTGCAGCCTTAATCCTCCTTTTACATTTCTACTGCAGATATAAGGCAACAATGCACATGTAATGTTAGTAACAAGTCTAAATTCCAAGGGTCTGCACAATGCATGTGTAAGGAATAGTAATAAAGATGCCCCAATGTTCTTGGTTGATCATTTGAATACAGTGTTATCAAGTTGTGATCATGGGGGAAGTCCATTTGAATGGGGGTTCCATTTGGCACCACTAAGGTGATAATGAAGATAATTCAATTGACAGTGGCCAGAAAAGTGGTTGACTTACCATTTGCTTTCACAGGAAATCTCCGTCCTGTCCCGTCCCTGTCTCAGGCTCCGCACACTCCAGGGGGTCACTCTTTATATGTAAATTCACTCACAACACCTACACACAGCACCTTGGAGGGGAGGGTCTTTTGGGGTATAAAGGGGGGTGAAGAACTGTCCTTAATTGGTATTTGAGCTGCCTTTCAATATCTATAGTGTCTACACTGTATCACATTATATTATTTTTTACTGTTCAATAAACCACCGTTTTGCCGAAACTGCGGAGACTCCGCAAGTGGATTCCTTACACATACAGGAATACAACTTCAGATGCCCATGTATGTTATATGTTCACTATGATGCAGTACAAATTAAGAACCACTATCATATTTTTCTCAGTATTTGTTCCCACCTTGTTTGCCAGTTGTGGTTTCCATAGTTACCAGCTGCTTCTAATTAGACTGCACGAGGCGGGAAAGTTAAAGGCTGGAAGTGTGGAATTGTTGAGTGTCCTGAGTGTGAGTCCTTAGTTGTGATACTCTAATGGTGTGTTTTCTTTCGGAACTCGGAAATTCCGAGCTGAGTGACATCACGTCCGACAAACTCCCGTTCGAGCTACCACATCTCGGAACAAACAAGGCTGCCTCCATGAACACGCTGCTGTGTGTTGTTGCTTCATATTTTAACAGATTTGGAGTGAGATTATTTTTTCTGAGAGACAAACAAACAAGAAACATGAACTAGTCAAACCACATTAAAAGCTTTATAAAATATTTTAGCACATTTATAGCAATATTCTTTTTTCGAGAGACAAACAAACTACAAACAAGCCAAAGACACTAACAAGCCTGGTAAAAATCTGATATTGCATGATAGGATACTGTTTACGGTCATGATATGGTATTCTCTAAATCGAACACGTGCAGTTACATTTATAACTATTAATACATTTAACAAAATAAACATTTTTAAAGATTTATAAAATAGAATGACTGTTGAGTGTGTAAGCCGCCATGTTGAAATTACGTCACAGGGGCAACTCGGACAACAAAATTCTGTCCAACATCAACTTCATAAAAGAGGCTTGTTTCCGACGGGAAGTAACGTTTTTCGTGACATCTCGTGACGTTTTCATCCAAGTTTCGACTCGGAGAGAAATGATTGAACACACCATAACACCAAAGGCTATGCAACTGATTTCACCTCAATCTAGTTTTTGTAGCTGAATGATGGCACTTGGAGTTAATTTATTGTAAGTCGGGCTACAAAAAGGGCCATGATGATGTCTTATCACTGTAAGGTATTTGCTGAGTGTAACTGCCCTTTTACTTCTTCTGCAGGGTGCTTTGCTTGGCATCAGTCTGCTACACTGATGTAGGACTAAGTAAGTGCTACTGGTGGCTTACTAATCAAGTAGCAGCTAGTGCCCCAGCAAGGCCTAACTGGTGCCCAGCAACTACTGTCCAAGCAGGACAACTGCAGTAGCTGGGTCTTCTGTACCAGAAGGGTGTAGGATCTCAGCAGGGCTCTGGCACCTCAGTCAGTGTTGCTTCTGGCCAGAGCTTTGGCTCCACTCAAGGCTTCAGTTCCCAGGCTGCCTCTAGTCTTGGTGGTAGTGGGTCTGTGAGCCCAGAGTACCAGCTTGGCTCAGGTTCAAGTGTGTTGGCCCCTGGAACAGGTTGGCTCAAGAAGTCCTTGCAGCGTTTCATCCCAGGTGAGGCAAAGGGCTCTTTTGGGTCATGTGCACACATCCATGTGACTACATCTGATGTTGTCTGTCTTTCATAGGGAACTAATTGTCCAGATCAACATTGATGGTAAGCTGGGAATCATATCAATGTTTCAACTGTGCCTGGTCTCCGCTCATCATAGCTGTCTTTGTAGGTTCTGTTCTTTTGGTATGAACTTGGAAGCTCTTCCTCTGACTTGTTTTTTTGGCTTCAAATAAATTTGTTGAATGAACTTCTCCTGTGATTCCTCATGGCTTCTGTGACTGCCTGACAATGGCAGGGTGATCTGTAAGGTGTACCTTCCCTCAAACCTGAGTTCTGGCCTCAGTGATCTATTAATGATGCAAAATGGCCAGTCTGTTCACAACTTGATGCTCTTGGTATGCTGCATTGTATTACAGGAGTGGTATGTGTGTGTGTGTGTGTGTGTGTGTGTGTGAATCATGCAGTCATGATATGTCTGAAGATTCTCAGTCATCCAGGTCATGGTTATCCCAAGAAAGGTTATCAGGGCAACTAGACTTATTTAGTTCTTAAACATTTCACCCTTCAATCCAGAGGGGTTTCTCAATTCTGACTGTTTACAGTAGCAGGTTTATAAATCCTGCGGAGCCCTCAAGTCGTTAATACTTCATGGTCACTTGATGGTTGTTTCCCCTGGCTCATGTATGTCACTGTGACCACCTGGACCAGGGTGTGAACGACCGTCTGGGTAGGGTTGAAAGAACAGCATTTTAAGTGAGTGATAAATTATACCTAAGGCCACCTCTCTGTTTAACGAGTGTCATTCAGTCTCACAGTACACGACTTCTCTCACCTCGTTTGAACCAGTCAGCCTCCCGGTCGAGAATCTTAATGTCCTGGAGTGGCCTTTGTCTTTCAGATGTAGGTGAACTGCTGAGTCTTGTCCTGATGAGCTTCACAGTCGTTCACACCATGGCCCAGGTGGTCACAGTGACATACATAAAAACCAGGGGAAACAACAACCAAATAGTGACCATCGAGTATTAACGACTTGAGGGCTCCGCAGGATTTATAAACCAGTAAGAACTGAGAAAACCCTCTGGATTGAAGGGTGAAATGTTTTCAAAGAACTAAATAAGTCCAGTTGCCCTGAATAACCTTTCTTGGGACAGTCATGTTATTGATATTTCATTTGTTACATATTGGTTTACAGCTTGTCAGCATAACACAATGGGCTGCTTGATGGGGACAGGCCATTTCTTTAGGGCCCCTATTTGGACCTCCACATGGGCCTAGTGCTCATTTCAGATTTGGTGGCAAAAGTGGACTAAATGTCTACACCAGGCATAGCAGTGGTCATAATCCTTGATATAGTGGACTTGATTGTCTATGACAATGACCCTTATCCAAACTAGCTCCTGCAGCCTTTATCTGTTGGGAGAGTGAGTGGGCTATGGTGTTGGCATTCATGCAACAATGTCCGATGCATTTTCACATGGAAGATGTTCCATATGATTATGCATGAATTACTCCCAATTAGCTAAGATCCAGCATTTAATTTATAAAGACAACTTGTATTTCAGATCAAGTATCTTTCTGTACTTTTAGAAAATGGTGTTCAGCTGTGTGTTTCTCTCTCTCCCCCACAAAAAAAACCTTAGAATGGCTGTATAAAAATCTGTCTGCTTCCTACCAGATCCTCTTTTTCCCCCAATAGCTTAGGGAATCACGGCAACTGTTGAGCCTTGTGAGATGTCAGGAAATCATGCCAATGAGCTACAACCAGTTCCAGAGAAAGGGAAGTTAGTCCTAAAGGTTGCCGCTGTATTCATACCCTACACATCCAGGAAGGGAATGTTCTTCAGCTGTGAGTGTGGCTACAAATTGAATGCATTCTGTGATGGATTGGGGAGAGTCTGGTTTGGAAAAGGCCCAATGACTTCCTTTGATGAAAATGGCCACTCCACAACGTCCATTGGTCTTCCCTTGGACAGGGGGTACATATGGTTTTAGACCGATCTGCTCACCCTTACGCAGTCTCTTTCCTGGATATTTTTCAAGCTTTGCAGAGGCATTGGGTAGGTGGTGAACTGATCATTTTAAGATCACCTCAAAGTTGTGGAGACATTTGTATGGGTGATGATCTGGCCTTGAAGATTGTACAGGGCTGTGATTCTCAAACTGTGAGGCACGAGATATCTGGAGTTTTCTATAATAATGCTCAAGCAGAAACAAAAGCAAATTCAAACTAAATTTGGCTCCAACACTAGCCTCCCCTTTCAGCAAATGGTATTGGTAGCAGCTCAACAGAAGGTATTGTGGCGCCTGGAGTGGCCTATTGGAAGATTCAGGAAGATTCCTGGTGGGTCAGTTGAGTATAAAGAGTCAAAGTTATGGAGAACTCAACTGGTTGGTTGAAACGAAATCCTGGTTTGTATTTTAACTTTCTGGACCTGAAATGTCCGCCTCTGCATGTCAGTGAAGTCATGCAAGTAAGTATTATGGGAATCTTGCACCCATCCTGTTTGCTGTGCAATTAACTTGTTTATATTGAACCAAGTCCCCCCCCCCCCCCAAAAAAAAAAAAAAAAAAAAATTATCGTCGTGTAGCCAGAGACCTGGAGTGGAGTGGTCTCCCTTTTTTCTAACATTTGAAAGTGCCAACCTCAGGAAGGATTGAAAGTTTGCCAAACGAAGATGTGCGTTTGCAGACAAACGTGGCGACACAGTGAGGAAAAGCCATGATACTGTGTAAAGGCTGATTGAGGTGATTTCATTCTTGGGTTGACAGGAGCTGGCATTTAGAGGACAGGATGAGAATGAAAACTGACAGTAAAGGAACGTATAGATTTCATGCTGCAGTGTTGTTCTGTCTTTTGTTGGAGTGTTACCATGGCAATGTAACGCAGAGCAAAACAGTTACATATCACATATAAAACTATTGAATAAAATAAAAAGAAAATACATTAAAAAGAACTACCTGATTTGTAAATGTGTAACTTGTAGCTAAATGACCACAAAGCATAGTTTCAGTCCATAAAAAAGTACAGTACAATAAATTTGTAACAGAAGACATAATGCATTATTATAAAGATGTGGGATCAGAAATGTGTTTATTATCATTCACAGTGTTAATAATTAGATGACCATAACGCCTACCTTCCACCATAGAACTGACTGAAACTTTGGACAAGTGCCAGGTCTAGCAGAGTAAGACCAGCTTTTATTGAGAAACATGCAGTATTACAAATTTTTCAGCAAATAAATTTGCTACCATAAAACCCATAGTATTCCCACAAATAACAGAGCTAGAGATAGCAAACTGAGAGCACAAAAATTTGTATGTTCATTTTAGGGATTATGTGAGCTCAGTATTGTATTTCGTGGGATGTTAAACTAATATTTGCACACGATTTAGTACATTGTGCCCATAAAAAAGCTCTTAACCCCAATTGCTCCATGGACTGGTTGCCCCTACTGGGTCCTTTACCCCAGTTCCATGAGGTGGCCTCCTGGGATGTTCTGCCAGCTGTCCAGAAGGAGGTCCCACATATATGCTGAGCACTTATTGGCCACTTTTCCTTCACTCTCCGGGCAAATTCACCCAAACCCTTTTCTACTCTATTTAGGTCAAAGGTCAAAGATCAAAGACGTCAAGATCAAAGATATTTTTATTGTCAATTCACATTTTATGTGCAAGACATACATGAGAACTGAAATGCCGTTTCTCGCTCACTGGTGTGCGAACCGTACAATTACAGAATTATAGACATACTATACAACAAGACACAGGACAAAGTGACAAGGCCAGAGACATATCGACAAAGTTCAGATGGTGCCAATATATAGTCAGTTGTGCTAATGATAAGTTTGAAAGGCAGCTGCGCAAATGGTAAGAGTAGAAGAGGCGATTGTGCAAAGGGTAATAATATTAAGGTAGTTGTGCAAATGGTAAACATAGATAAGGAAGTGATGGTGAACAATAGAGTGCAAATGGTAGCAATCATACAAGTCAAATTCAAATTAGCAGCGGAAAGGTGTGAGTGTAAACAGTTCTTGAGGTAGTGAGTGAATAAATGACTGTCCCAGGGCCAGGAGGCAGAGTGGGGAGGTAATGAAGAGAGCTCAGTCTCCTGACAGCCTGGTGGATAAAGCTGTTTAAGAGTCTTGTGGAGCCTGGAGGGTCCGGTACCTTCTCCCTGAAGGCAAGAGGCTGAAGTGGGGGTGTAAGGGGTGGGAGGAGTCTCCAGCAATGCTGAGGGCTCTGCGGGTGAGGAGGGTATGGAGAGTGTCCATGAGGGGGGGCAGGGAGGTGCCGACGATCTTACTGGCCAGGTCATGTGATGTCATACTGTATCGCTCTCCTTCATAGGTAGCTTGGTGTGTCCACTTTTGACAGGAAAAAAGAAAATGGTGAAACTGGAAAGTTGCAAAATGTGTTTAATTGTAAAACCTGACACTGGTAATGAGGCCCCGAGTGGCCAGTCGAAAGACTTGGGGAAAATTGGTCAGAAACAACATAACTGGACAAGTTTACATTTGAGCTGGTGGAAACAAAATAATATAACTTTAAGAGAACAAGTTTTAAGAATTCTCTCTCTCCCTCTCTCTCTTGCTCACACACACACACACACACACACACAGCACTCTGTTTCCCTATAATGCAAATCCCCAGGATTTCCCAACAGAATGGTTCACATGGATGAGTACAGACTATGGACAGCACATAGGTGCTTCAGGACAGGCCCAGTCTCGCAGAAGGGGGGGGGGGGCACACAGTTGTACAGCACTGGGATGTCACCCTTCAGATGCTCCCTTGAATGTTCAGAACATTGGTATCTGTGGTTCTCTGGATGAAGAGACGCCCCTACCTGCTCCAGGGAAAGCCCATATTAGGCATTGTTCCGGGAGAGGGAGGGACAACTCTGGCTTAATTACCGTTACATGTCCGGGCCCAGCACTCTGAAAGGCTCCACCAGCAGCCGACCTGCGACACCTGGCGAGTGAGCCGAATTGTGAAACGTTCCTTCTACCTTAGATGGCCATGGTGTGTTTCTGTTACTAGGCAACCGTCGAGAAATCCACACATTAGCGGACCTTTGTGACGGTGCAAAATGGGGGTGGAGATTTCTGGGAGGTACAGCCGGGGTGGGGCAGTCAGACATCCAATATCTCTCATTGTTCATATACACAAACACACACATCATCATTTTTCATTTATTTAAACACTTTTTTCTTAAAGGAGGTGATCAAAAGAATGGATATTGCATCCAAACTCTGATGTATAATATCCAATCACTGCCATTCACTGATTTTCACCACACCTCTACTAGTGTTAATAATACCTGTCTAAGACTCCACTGAAAACAATTTCACGACAATTAGGACAACCCTCAAAAATATACTAAAAATATTAAACATAATATACAGCACAATCATTATCTGCTATCTGCATATACACACTGCATGCTATATTAATCAGTGAGTGTTTTTGAGGTAAAAATATAGTTAAAAAGAAATAGGAAATGTGTTTTGCTTCAGGAAATTTGCAATTTTACATGTTAAATTTTTTAAAATATGTTTTTCTGTTGAGGGAATGGTAGCATAGCAGCTAGCAGGGGGCCCACTTCCGTCTTCTTACGTACAAATCACACCTTGCCGGAACGCAGCTTCACCTTCTACAACATTGACCTTTTTTCCTCAGTGTCCCGAAAGTTATTAAAAGATTCAAAGCTCTGACCAGACATTCATTTCTTGAGTGGATGAAATATTAATACACAAGGCCTTGATTTCTGGTCTGTTTATTTTATAATTTGACTTATCTTGCTTACCGTACTGGTGCCAAAACTTCATTTACTTGCTAGACTCTGCTAGAGCTAAATAAGATGTTTGTAAGAAGCAGTTTGTAAGTAACATGATCTTTTAATGTATTTTCCCAGTCCTATGAATGAATAAGCGAGATTACTTAAAAATGCATCAATATGGATTACTATAAATTTAATTTATGTTATGTTTTAAGAAAAAGTAGTAATATTTAACTATGTGCCAAACCCAAGGGATGGGATTTGTCTTAGGTGAACTGGTGTCCTGAGAGTATTAATGTCTGAGTAAAATACAGTCTCTTTTTGGGATTTACCTTGACTAGTACCTACAGCATCCCACAAAAGGCTCACAGATCATCTGGGTAGGGGGACAGACCAACTGGACTTCAGTCAAGGCTCACCTTCCTCCTGCAGATGCTAGCAAGAGTAACGAAATGCAAAGTCCTTCTCCCCTGGAACAAACAGATCTGCAGATGAGTTACAGAGTGACGTAATGACTGGAGAATCCAGGCTTTGTCCAACAGGAGCGTTTCACCTCAAATTAAGTGAGGAATGTGAAGAATGTTCAGAGAGGGGGGAGGGTGACGTGAGCTCACCTCTGCTATGGAAGAGAAACTCCATGACACGCTATCGGTCTGACCTTGCGAGGGATGCCCTTCTCCCCCATCAACAGGGAAACCCCCCTATTAGTCCAGCTACAGATACAGCTGGCTTGGATCACTCTGCAGAGTGGCAGAGAAAGTCCCACGTATCAGATTCAACCTTGCTCCCCTCAGCAAAAGTGATGGATCTCAGAGCAACAAACAGAAGCAGGGTTGAGTGATCCCCACAGGAATTTACCATGTGTACACAGAGCAGAACAGAAACAGAAAGTATGTGTGGAGAATTCCCCTCACTTCAGGAAGTTTGAGAGCAGGTTTAAATTCTTCCCGTCCCAGGTAGGGGAGTGTCTCAATGGAACAAAACAGGGCAGCTTAAATGAACATCATGGTATCCAATAGATTCAAGTACTGCTATTTTGTAGCATATAATGACCTGAATCCTCTGAGTTACCCCTGGGGAGTTAGCCAGGGCCTATATTTACTCCATTTCCTGGCCTCGTCAGGTCCACACCATGACCTCTGCCCATGGGATTCCCCGACCATTTGGAGGAATGTGATGTTAAAGTGAATTGCATGCAAAATATGCAAGACGTTTTGTTTCCTCACCGTGAGAACCAGCTAAGAATGCCTTCACATGTTGGTGCTGACTCTCTCTGTTCAATTCCATTTTATGATGAAAAGTTCAGTCCAACACACTGAAACAGCTGAGAGTGTTTCCAGTGTAATTTTCATTTTTTTGAGTTTTGTTGGATGTTAGTGAAGTAATGTTGGTTGTAGTTTTGCTGTTTGGTATGTGTCCTGCCCCCCTATCTACCCACCCCCCCTGTTTGTAATTCGTTTTTGTTTATCCCCTTTTGTTTTTTACCCCTCATGGTCTGTTTTTGGTTTATAAGTATTTCTACTGTTTTGTTTCTGTTTGTTAATAGATCCCCGTTGGTCTGCCTGTGAGCTGCAGGTGGGTCGTCCACGTTCGTTCCTGCCTGCCCTACACCTCGTCCTCACGCCAAAGCCGCCCGCATCCATAACCGTAACAAAATGAAATACTAGACTTCTGGCATTTTTCCCTTTTGGATTTCATTCACAAATCTTTGTGGGAACCTGAAAAATGGTCCCCGCAATGTCAGCAAAACAGGTTTTCATTACATTGTGGGGGATATACCTAATCCACACACACACACACACACACACACACACCTATTAGATAATTCAGATGGAGGAGGAGACTGTGCTGCCTTACTGCTGAAATAAAACTTTGACATAAAAATGAGTACAAAACAACAATATTATGTTTTATTATGCTTTGAATTAACAGACTAAAGCTCAGCTCCTGGAAGCCTTGGGGGACTGGGGGTGGGGTGGGGTGGGGGGGCTTTCCTTGCACAGAGCGTCTTTTCTGTTCTCTGAATAAGCGGAATTAGCTGGGAGTGATCAGCCGGAGGATGATGTCAGAGGGTTGCTGTTTGGTTAAATAACACACCAGAATCGTATCTTCCTTTCTATCTTCTGTTGAGTTTAAATAAAAAACATTACAAATTTTTCTACAGAAATCCATCAAAAGTGACTAATAATGCAAAGATTACAGTTCTGGAAATCTGCTTACTATGGGCTTACACAGTAGAAACGCTACATTACTAATCAGTCACTGAAGAAAAGTAAGACTTTAATTAAATTCACATGTTCAAAACTGCATGTCTCTGCAACCTTAATGTCTTAACAGGCATTTTATATGGTAGTGACATTATCGCTCTACCATAACAACTAATCCAGTACAGAATCGAGTCAGGATAGCAGTTTATCTCAAGCAGAGGTGGAAAGTTCAGGTCCAGAAAGTAAAAATCCAGGCCAAGTTCTGTTTCAACCAACCAGCTGAGTAATCTGTGGCTGTGTCTGTGTATGCTCAACAAGTTGGTCGAAACAAAATCTTGGTCTGGATTTTTCCTTTCTGGACCTGAACTATCCACCTCTGATCCCAGGGCACGCGCTGAAACACACAGTGACACGCTATACGCAATCTAGAGGCAAGAATCACACAGCTCCCAGTTGTACGACTTCTGCAGGAAAGTGGAGCAGCCCAAGTAAACCTATGCAAACATGAGGAAGAAAATGAAAACATCACATTCAGAGAGCTAGAGGCAGGATTCACATCGCCGCCCTGGAAGTGTGAGGCAACAATGCTGTCATCCTTTGGCATACATTTAGCTGAAACTGTAATTGAAACTCACCTTTATTATTGTTGCCGCACTAGAAAAATCATAAAAAAGATAGTGGCCATCATCACTACAACGCTATTATTGATAATGTCTAAGAGAAGGAGAAGGGCTACTTATTGCTGAGAGAGCGTGAGAGGAACGTCGTAGGCAGCACACATGCTGCTGTTACGTGGGGCTCATTGCCCTTCATTTTTTCTGGTTGGTAAAATATCTGCCACACTTAGTCTCAGGCTGCAGTGGGGCCCACGCAGTAACTCCTGCGATGGAGTATGAGGATAAGAGCAGCTATGCAGCAAGCCTGCATGAATCAGGTCATTATGTTTGTTTGCCCTTCCTGTCTATATAAAGCACACCTTCTTAAAAAAACACCTTCTGAGGAAGGAAGTTTAACCTTTGCATTTTTCAGAATGGAAAATGCCAACAGATAAGGAATGAACACCCCCCCCCCCCCCCCCACAAGATATTTGAATTTTATTTGCTCATTTGTCTTAATTTAACAGCAGAGCGGAATCTTCTTTACATCACAGGCAAATATAGCGCGTAATACACCTACACTGTTCACAGTTCCCTAAAGCATGCAGATTTCAGTGTAGTGTCGAGGCACTTGACAGAGACCCTAAATTTCTATTAAAAGGTCAGGCCATGTGGCAAAAGCGTGTGTCCAATTTACAGGATGGGACCAAATACCCACTAGGGGAATGATATCACAATGGTGAATGGGGGGGTGTTTTGCAATTAGGAGAGGAACTGAAGAAGTCAGCATTGTGACAGAATTGAGTAAAGAGACCTTTGCATTATTCTCTTAAAGTACACAGACATCAGCTTCAGCAGGATAATTACACTTGTAGCTGTAAGATAAAGATATCTTCCGGCCGTTTATACGCTCACATTAATGAGTGATTAGGCACCCGGTCCCTGGGAAGGTGGTTTAGACAGCCTCTTATCTGCATATTCTCCCATACAGGGCAGGGGGGGGGGGGGGCGATGGGTTAATTATTAATTCAAAAAGGATCCCGCTTGACGTTCCCCAGCTGAAAACCTTCGTCTTATTTTCCTATCGTCTCCACAGCTTCAGTGAGCTTCTGGTTTCACACGCTGATGTAACGCAAAGCACAAAACAAATCTCGTTTAGATCACAGGAGCTGTGGTGCATGAGGCAAATGCCTGTGAGGTAAGCAGGGCAGGTGGCCACGGCATTAATGTTCAGTTGGGGCTCGTCTGAGCCTATGCCAGGTGAAGGGCAGGCGACTATTTGTGGACACGACGCAGACGAAAACACAAACAGGTGCCTCCTGACATTTCTGTGGAGTGAGTGGATCTGTCATACCGTCATCGATGGGGCCCCCGTTACACTCTGCCAGGTGAGGGCGGATCGGCAAGTTGGGGGGGGGGGGCGGATTCTGCTTTGAAAACATTCAGCCTGAGGACCTTCGTCCGATTCGTCTGCTTCTGTGTCGGCTGCATCCAAAATACCCTGCGGCTCGTCTGTACTTGGCCGCATGCAGCCCATCGGGGTCAGCCCGGTCCGCAAAAGCGAGCCAGGCGGTCAGTTCCCGATCCTCAGACGGACCCGCATTGCCAGCCTGCAGATGTCACTAGGCGTGGATGGACCTGCTCTCTGAAGGTGCCAGGAGCAGGAAAGCATTCCACAGCCGGATGAGTGTGCACCCGCCGGGGTAAACAGGGACGCCCGTGTGATCGCCATGGACACCTGCAGGGGGGAGGCGTGTCTTTTCCAGACGTTGGCTGATTCCGGCTGCGGCTGTTCCTCTGACCATACCGGACGTCACGGGAAGACGGGGGCGGCGGTAATCACAGAGACCACGGCATTTGGCAAGAAGCTCCAAATTACAGCTCTCGTCCACGGCAGCGTCCCCCGCGGCTCGCCGATGGAAACCGCAATGTGGTTTTTTTTTTCCGCCATTTTCATCGGATTCAGGTCTGCCTGTTAATAAGAAGTGCTAAGCAACCAGCCAGAAAGTATATTTTTTCAGTTATATTTAGTGTGTGAGCTCTCCCCTGGAACACGCCTGCCATGCTAACAAGGTGAAAGCTATATTTACCGTGAGCCAGCACCACTGCACCGATTGATGCTTAGCCCAGGGGGGAGCTTAACCCCACTGCCAGCTAACCCAGTCCAGGTCAGCTATTTCCAACAGGTTACTGCTAATAAGGGGAGGTTTCCCTGTACAGGTTGGAAGGACGGCACTGGAGAGTGCGTGGTGTGTCTGTTGTAACATACAAAAAAATACCATCTCCTTCTTATGTTAGGATGCAATAAACCCAGCAGATTACCTAATGTTAATTACAGGCAATTTAGTCAATTTTGCACATACATCTTACTGATGACTTTTTTGCCGTTTGCACAAGCATAAGGGCCAGTACACAGGAATCGTTTTTTTTGCATATCCCATCTTGCCCTCCTTTGAGACAAACACACAGGGGTGTAGCTAGAAATTCTATCCCCCCTCCGCTTCTAATTTTTTTTGTATAGTTTTATGTATCCCATGCAAGGCCATAGTCATGGAGTTGACATTGGGGGGAGGGACCGAGGCTGTAATTATAATATATATTGGGGGCACATCTGATTATTTGGGGGTAAGTGCTCCCCTATAGACTCACACGCAATGTTGAGTTAGAGGAGCTGGGGTCCAAATGCAGGGGGCAGCATTTGCCGGGGAAATTCCCGCCGATTACTTGATTTTCCGAAGCCTAAAACATTTGGGATTCAAGTCCAGACTAAAGGAAAGCCAGAGTCTGGACACGATGCTCAATCATAGTCGAGTCCCAGAAACGGCTCCGCGGCTCTCCAGGAACCACTGAAACCCAAATGTGAGTGTCGACCCCCCCCCCGGGGCATGTGGGCTACAGACCATGTGACGTGCAAACCGTAGCAAGGGCAAAAGCGACCGGCCCCAGGGGTGAGAGATTGAAAAAACCTTGTAGGGACATTTGTGTACAAGCTACACTGCTCTGACACCCAAGATGCTAGGCTAATCCCCGACACCCCCGACACGGTATAAATAACACATCCTATCCCCAACTGCCCTCTTAGTAAACAATAACCATTTTCTGTGCAGGGGCAGCAGGTGTGGGGGGGCTGTCATGATGACAGGTGTTGAAAAAAGGTGTCATCACCCTCCCCGCACTCAACCCCGCCAGTGACAATCTGCATTGAAGTGACCCCGACCCCCAACCCCCCCACACAAATCTCTCTGGGTTGTCGTTAGCATTATTACTGAAGTCATCACTCACAAACAGCAGTGCACCAGCAGGGAGGATTCCAGGGGTGGGGGGGTG
>JAODJU010000002.1:18860009-18873146 GCA_026776725.1 Gnathonemus echidnorhynchus | reverse complement strand
CCACCCACCAGCCGCCCCACCTCCCGGCCATGTGAACGCGAAAGCCTCCAGAGTAATTAGGTCATACTCCTCTGCAGACCCGAGCTGCGGGGGGGTGCTAAATACAGTTTGGGGGGGAATGCCGGCTATGTCCCCACACTGTACACAAGGAGAAAAAAATAAAAAGGCCCCTCATATGGGCATAAGGCACTGGGGCCTGAGCTGGACAAAATCTGGCAAAGCCAGCAGCCGACCCTAGACTGAACCTGTCTCTGGTGCCCCAGCCCGGCCTCCCCCAGTCCACACGTGTCGCTTGCAGATGGACAGACCACTCGGGTTCCGTTACCCTGATTCCGCATCACATGCATATATTTGAAGGTATCTTGGGATTATGCAAAAATGGTCGTGGAAAATGGCCCAAGCATTTTATGAATCCGGAATAGGAATAGAATCTTTGTTGCCACTGATCGTAGAGCCGTGAAAAATTGTCTAGCAGCACTCCAGTCAAGTAAAAACATGCAAGAGTGCAAACAACATATAAACAATATACATACTGGCATACATACTCAACATACAGCTGCGGAAAAAATTGAGACCAGAGCACAATTTTTTGTTTCACTCATTCATAATTTATGGGTGTATGTCTGGGAATAATATATGTATATTTTTGTAAACTGCAGCCTGGTTCTTTCCTGCTTCTCATCAATGACGGGCTTCTTCCTTATTTTATGGGACTTCAGTGACTTCATTCCTGCTTCTAGGAGCCTGACATGAACTGTCCTAGCAGTGCACTTCACACCTGCACTTAATGCTTCCCGTTCCTTTTGAAGGTCACTTGATGTCATCCTATGATTCATGAGAAACATTCAGATAAGTTAACGGACACCTCTGGCATTACAATGTTGCTTCCACCCTTTACCTGGCTGGTTGTTGGTCGTTCCCAGTGTCTCCTGCTTCACCTTATATTTTTGTACTGCAGTCTTAGATATTTTGAACCTGGAAGCAATCCGCTGCTCAGCATAACCAGAATTAAACCAGGATTTAAAAATGCACATTTATTAAAAATTGAGTGGTCTCTTAATTTTGTTCCATGGCTGTCAATGTAAACACGCATACATGGATTGCACAAGGTAAGAATGTCGATGCAGAGTGTAAATACCAATTATGCAACATACAGAAGCAATGGTTTGGTGCAAAACTGACGCAAAATTGATGCCAACATGTGTCACTAGTCAGAGCACGCTGAGCCCAGGATAAAGCTCTTATAGCTGTGGGGAAAGGTTGTTTTTCAGCCTGGCTGTGCGGGCAGGAATAGACTTGCAATGTTAACCTGCAGTTGACAGGAATTCGAGCAGGTTGTGTCCAGGATGGGATGTGTCTTCAATGATGCTGAGAACTTTGTTGTAGCAGCGGTTGGTGTTGATGTCATCCAGGGCAGGAACTCATGCACCTATGGTGCCTTGTGCCAACTTCACCACACGCTGCAAAATCTTCTGATCTGCAGCAGAGCAGCTGGGATGCCATACTGTTCCACTGTTACTGAGAATCAATCAAAAAAATGTAACAAAAGTATGTCAAGGAATCTTTGCAGTAGTTAAAATTCACAGAACTCAGAACTTGAAGACCTTAATCGGGGCTTGGGGTGTTAGAATTGGAACCCAGAATCAGCTGGAATCAAGATGCAAGATTAGAATTGAAATGGGCGGAGCTTAGAGGTCTCGCCGTCTGAAGTGATTATAATCAAAGTCCTGGCAGTATCCAGTTGAGTACTGATGGAATTGCTCAATTGACCTGGTGGTGGACAAGAGAATCACATGACATAGGGCTGGGTATGACAGGAAGAAAGAGGAAGGAACCATTTCAAAGCCATTAAAAAGTTTCATTTTTGGCATCAAGGCAGGAACATGAACAAACAAAAACAGAATCTTAAGCACTGGATCATTGTTGAGGAAAGATTGGGACTAAGGGTCAGAGTGGGGTTATTGAGGATGAGAGAAAATGAAATCAATCTTTTGTCAAGGATGGGAACAAGGGCCAGGCGAATTCCACCTGGGAGCTCACCGCCTGAAGCGTCCACACTCGCTCCAGCCCTCTCGGAGGGGCATGTGCATTGCATCTCTTCATGAGGACACTGTACAGTGAACAATGCATTCTTTTTGGGAGTTTTGCTTCTGACAGATGTCTTAGTGATCACAGGTCAGTATTGTGCCTTTCACCCAATATCCACTGTGCAGCTTCCAGATCGTAAAAACAATAAATCCAAATTGGCACATGTGCAACAAATGATGCGTTGACAACAGATCCGTTTATTGCATCATCAAAGCCTTTCAAGCTCAGTGGGCAAACATTCAAAGAGGGATCATAGAGCACTTTTATCATGGGTGGGGAGGCTGTATACAGGCTAATAGCATAGTTACCGCGGGGGGAGCGTCTGTTTATGGACAAACAGAGAGTAGTTGGGGGGACAGGTGAAGAATGAAAGGTACATAAGAGGGCTGCATGTCACATGGCCTTTTTGACTGGGGGGCACCTTCGAGTGAAGTCACATGTCCGTGACAGAGGACCAGCCACTGCTGACTTGGTTACATCACAATTCTGCTTGGCAAGCACAACACGGAGAGGCTCGGACATGTTGGCGGCTGCTACTCGCAGCTGGGTACTCGCAGCTGAGTATTTGCAGCTGGGTACTCGCAGCTGGGTACTCGCAGCTGGGTATGTGCAGCTGGGTACTCGCAGAGGCAGCCGCAGGTGTATTCCTCTAACCTCCAGGCCTTCAGCTGTGGCTGTCAGTCACTCGTCCTACATTTCTCATCAGCCGCGGCTTGTGACCTTTACAATTATCTGCCCGCAGAGGTTAATCTCCGGGGAGCATCCGGAAGCATCTCTTTTGAAAAGATACGTGTCATCCGTCTTCATCCTGTCAAGACCCCAAGCCCCCGTGGGAGGGGTCTCCTGGTTCCTCTCGCTTATTCCCAAACAGGAATCCCACAGTCTACTGCGGCGTCATCCTCGTTATCTACGGAACACGTGTGAATACCAATGAAGAGGAATAATTTGGGGCATGAAAGTTCTACTCTGTGCTGCCGGGGGACTTCGGTTGGGCCTACGTGATCCCAGATGATGAACGTAAATGTGACATCATCACTCACACCCTATAGTGCCCATGAGGCACGGTGAGTAGGCCGGTTTGGCGCCAGATGCAGCAGAATTACCTACAGCACCCCCCCCCCAACTCAACAGAGCCTGCTCCTCCTAGACCTCATAGCTAACTATGCCCATACCTACCATTCAGACCACCAAGGTCAAGTCCTCAGTATTTTTTCTACAACTCCAATAACCACGGTCCATGTAGGGGGGGCTAACACATTATTTTAAAAATCCTAGCTATGGCCTTGATGCTAACTGAAAGCTGATTCCTCTCAATCGTCATATGAGGTGCAATTTATTTCACTAGTTGTAGCCCAGACCACCTGCCAAAGGAAAAAGGAGAATCTGACGTGGAGATTGGCTATGGTGCTGAGTGACTGTTCGTATTTAGATGCTAATTCCCACAGCTGAATGTTACATCACTCTAACTGATACTGATTCAGCCCGAGTTGGAGATGCCCAGCGTGAGGCCAAACTGCAGTGTGGATGAGAGTCACATGCCAGAAACTCAGATGTGATGTCTGCCCTGTAAAACGCCAGCCAACAACAGGGAGGCCAAAGTCCCAGGCGGAACGGGAGTGTCCTCATACAAAACTGGGGGAACTTTCTTATTTGTGATCAAAACCAGTGTGATGAAAGTTGAATTTCAAACCATTGTAGTCAAGCCTCATTTGCCAAGAGGCTTGTTACCTCACATCCTGGATCACTTCTGAGAAACTGGTCTTTAGTGTCATTAAAATCAAATTATGAGTATTTGCCGTCGCTATTTCACATCGTCACCTTCCTCTCAAGTGCCGCTCGTGTAACGAGTGTAACAAAGGTGTCGTTTCAGTTTCATCACCCTGTAAGCCGGACCGAACTGCAATCACTCGTGGTTTCATTTGCGTTTGAACAAAATTGAAAACAAACTATATTCTGTTCATTTAAGCGCCTAGCGTTCAAACAGTGCGAGAGGCATGTAGTCAGTCAGCCCAGGAGTATGGACTTTGCTCAGGGCCAGTGTTAAGGCGCTGCTTGTGAGGGATCATGTGGGAGCGGAGGAGGGGTTGAGTTTAATGGCATAACATAACAGGTCAGGTTACAGTACAAACTGGCTGCACTGCACATTCCATAGCCTGCCTACACAGTCGCAGGGGAAGCGGAATCACATTAAGGAACAGGATCAAAAAGTGCAGGAAGGCAATATACGTACATCAAGTCCGAGAATGAGGACGCCTATCAATACCAAAAGGGTGCAGTGGTAGCTGGAATCAGCAGTGCAGTGGTTAACACTATTGACTCACAACTCTGGGACCTGGGTTAGAGTCTCCACCATGGCTCCATGTGTGTGAAGTGCGCACATTTTCCCCGTGTAGTCATGGGCTTTCCTCTGGGTACTCCAGTTTCCCAGACAAGTCCAAAAAGATGCTAACGTAAATTGTAGCTATCAAATTGCCTGTAGCCACATGAGTGTGAGTGACTGGTGTGTGAGTGTGCCCTGTGATGGGTTGGTGGCCCATCCTGGGTTGTTCCCTGCCTTGTGTCCATAGCCTCCAGGACACACAACCATGTAAATGGATGGATGATGTTTTTCCGCTGCCAACAAGAACTGAGCTGTCCTGTGAACTGATGGCTTTCCACCAGCAAGGCCAAATGCAAACACCAAATGCAAGACCAAACCAAGCAGCTTGTGGCATCACCATCTGATTGGTCAAAGCTGACAGAGATACTGGTAATCTGCACCAATATGTATGGATTATCTTAATAATAATGAATTCATTATTAGTAGTTTTGCACATTGCTATGTATTGCTGCATTCCCAATAACTTTAAAATCTCCAACCACTTACTTAAAAAAGTACTGTAGAACAACTGAACGGAACGGATTCGTAATGCAAATTTACGCACGCTAATGCTAATTCCACTAATGCTAATTCCGCTAATGCTAATTCCGCTAATGCTAATTCCGCTAATGCTAATTCCGCTAATGCTAATTCCGCTAGTGCTTGATGCTAACATAATCCTCGCAGACAGTTCTATCTGAAATTAGCACTTGGCTGGCTTGGTTCCAGTAAGCCAGTGGAAAAGTGCCATAATGCTATCCAAACTCTATCAGCCACCCCTTTGCTCTGATAGTCACTACAAACACTCTCTTTTGTGTGGGATGGGGGTGAGGTCGGAGGGGTGGCTGATTTGCAGACCCGCCCCCCTCCTCCCCCCAACCCTTCAGGAACCCCTAGTGACCCTGAACATACCTTGCAGGAAACTATTCGCATTCCAGGCAGATGGCAAATGAGCGTGAGTACAAACCTGCATGGCACCTGCCTTTCATCTGCCCTTCCTAAGCACCTGGACCAGTGGTTACTCACAGGATGTGTGCCGAGGGGTCAGAGAACATGCGAGAGGAAGTGGGTTTGGGAGGAGGCAGGGATCTCCACGGAGATACCAGTCTAAGTCAAGATGCAGCCGAGCGAACGTGGGCTCAGATGCCGGAGTCGTGCATGCACATGTCCATAGTCGCACAGCATACCTCAGGTAAAACCATGTTGCTAAAGAGCAGCCATGTTAGGATAGGCCTGCGGCCAATCAGAGCCTGTTGATGACTAAAGCGTTAATAATGCGTTCCTGTTGACATTCATTATTTACAAGTCAAAGAGGGAGACACGGATTATATTCCTGCCCTAAGGACAGGGAAAAGCCGAGGAAGCTGCCTCATTAGGTGACGGCCCTCCCGGGACAGTAACTCCCTTGTAAACACAGTGGGAGGGCCTGAGACAAGGCCCAGACTGGCCCGTGACTCGCTCCCGTCGTTCTGCCCCGAGCTCGTTCCGTGTCCGGTCAGCTCTCGGGCACTGTGACGTCTTCCTCCGGATCACGCTGCCCTCAGACCGGCCCGGCATAGGACCCATGGGACCATCAGAGACGTGCACCTGACAGCAGAGCTTTCCCTCAAGAAGGACGGTGACAAAAGGAGAGCGACCAAACGACAACCATCAGGTCAGTGGGCAAACCAGAGCAAGGGGTGAAGCATTTTTTTTCCAAAGAAACTTTGAAGCATCTTTGAAATGTGGTCTAGCTTCCTACCATCTGATCAAGATGAGACACGGGGGGAGGAACAGACCAGAGTTATCTATGTGAGTCAGTGACTATTTCATCACCCAGCCCCCACCTCCCCCCTCCCACCTGCCTGCCTGGACCCAACACACCCACCTGAGTCGCAGCTATGGACACGCTGAATACATGCCGACTCACTTGCTTCAGAGTAGACACGCCTAGGTGATGTATGATGAGCAGCTTGGATTCAATGAACCCCCCCAGGGCACTTCAGCCTGCGTCAAATGACAGACCACCCTGAAGAGCGTGAAAACTGTGAGAAGTGGCCAGGGTTCATCAAAAAGGCGATGCCAGGGGGACGTGACTCCAGGCATGGAGGGAGATTATTCTCAGCCTGGGAGTTTTATACCTAATTCCGGCACATTTTGTCTTCGTTCTGCGGGAACTTTGATAAATGATGCCAAAGTTCAAGTCTGATTATCCCGATAAATTTTATTGCTGACATTTCAAGAGGAATATAGAGAATAAATAAAATACTGAACTGTTCAAGCAGTCTGACTTTTTCAGTCCCACCTGGTCTCTTTGTAACATCCATCGTTTCAGAAACTTCCAGTGATTGGCAGTAGCGAGCGATTATTTGTGGCACCTCCGCGACCGTGCACTGCGCGCGGGCGATCATGCAGACGCGCATGCCGGGTATTTGCGTGTTTCTCTATGCAGAGCAATTGTGGCCTGTTGTGTGTGTGAGAAAACTCACTGCTTAACATTCTAAAGGGTTGTGGTAGAATTTTACATATAAAATTATATTTTTTCTGACCAGCTCAATTTTAAACCTGTTATTTTGTTTCTGACTGGCACAGCAGCTAAGCGGCCCACCAGGAATTCTCCCGAGTCTCCTGATTGGCCATTCCGGGCCCACCTGACTCTTATGCACTAATATAAAAATGGACCTATGCTCTAGATCGCAACCCAACTTGCATGAGGGAGCGATAACTTGACGCATTAGCAGACTCCCATAGGAAGCAGTGACTCAGTCCTAAACGGCTAAAGGTTTCTTTCCTGGGTTAAGAGGAAAGCCGGGCATTAAACTGGCACCATGATTTAATGTTGGGAATTGGCTGGTGTTCCACTGGGCAGACATCTGCATTCTTCAAGAACAATTAAACAATTACCCCCTTCCTGCATCAGCATTATCTGATCCCATCTGTGATTTAACTAATCATATAGCTACAATGTGTGAGGGGCCTCATTCTCAGGCAAACCACAGGACACCTCACAGGGCCTGTGGAACAGTGGCGTGTGAGAATAGCTCCGGTCTGGATGGTAAACAGGACTGTGGCGTACGGGGGGTCACGGAATAATGAGCTGATTTGGAACAGGCTGTTTGTTTCCAGGGCTCATAGAGACTGGGCAGGGACGGGTCAACAAGGCAAGGGAAGTAAATGGCCAAAGCAAGTCATTACAGAAAGAATTCCACAAAGAAATTAAAAATCACTGTGGGAGGGGGTGTTGAGGAGGACTAAATGGAACAGGAGTCAGGACAAATAGAATACATCACTGTATACCGTCAGACATGATAGAGGAACAGGTGGAGTGAATCCACCCCCCCCCACTAACTCTCGTAGGGTCAGCCTGCTCTACCCCCACTACCCCCCATGCTCTGTTTGTTTCTCAACTTCCTCTTTCCAAGATGTTTGGCAAAGATGGTGGGAGTGTGTCAGTGCAGACAGAAACCTAACGTGTTACGATGAGGGTGGCTGGATAGAGATTGATTTCCCCAGCGTGTTGACGCATCACATCCACTGTAAAGCAAACATGGCTTCACATGTTATTCACCCCTAGTATGGTCTCTTTTCGTTTGAGGATGAAAAGCCCTACTCTAGAGATGGGGGAGAGGGGAAATCATCAACACTCTGCTGATGAGTCTTATCTAGGGTGATGACATCTGCTGGTCTCTTGATTCATATCTACGTGCTTGAGTACTGCAGTAGCGCTTAAGCCCAGAGTCTCGAGGCTCTCAGAGGTAAAACCACAGCCGTTTTGCAGGGCCACTTCCATCATACATGTGAAATTACTCAGCTTGGAGGTCACCCAAGAGCAGGAGAACTGTGCAGCTACTGTGCTGAAGTCTATGAGGAATGCTCGACAGATAACGCCGCGCCCAGCCTCCCACAGCTGTGCCTGTGGTTGGCCGACTGACTCCGTCGTGCAGAGTCTCTGATCACCTCTCATCTCTCTTTCTGTCATTGATTTTCGCTGTCATGCGGCGATGTCTCAGAGCAGATGTGAAAGAATAGTCTGGTCATCATTTCTTGGAAGACCAAATACATCCTACACATAAACATCCTGCAATATTTTACTCAAAAAATTCATTTGAAACTGCGCAGTTAGGGGAAAAACACACACGCAATCTTTCCTATTCTGGTAGAAGGAGCAGCGACATCGGAGCCACTGTGTTTTGACACTGGGTGGGTTACCGTGCCTACCAACATAGGAAAGCCAATGTACACAATTCGCTTCCTCCGTGAACAGATAACACTCCGATCAGAAATAGACCGCTCTTCCATCTCCTCGGAGGACATCTGTGGGCGAGAGACGGAGTGAGCTGGTGCGACTAGAGGTATTAAAGGCTGAGGGGCAGCTCACGGTGCTGTAGGAAAAAGCAGAGAATAACGTATCTAAAAATAAACACGTGCCAGGTCAGAAAGTAGGGTGTGTTCACAGAATAACCGAGAGGTACTGAGATTTGAGCGCGGATGGTGTGCTGTGCGTAATGCCTGCGGGTCCATGTGCAAATGTCACAAAGCCGCCCCTTAGCAACCTCAGGATTTTTAAAAGCACTCCAAAATGAAAACATAAATTTCATTTTTTGGCAAATTCGGTTCAGTCAGTGTTATAGCATCAGTGATTAGTGGCTGTTAATGGCCTATGTTTCTCCTTAAGTGAACCCTGAGCTCTGGTCTACCGATGGAGCCTGCACAGGTTGAAAACAAACCATTAATATGTAACCACAGAAACCAAGCAAGGCTACTGGACCTAGTCTGGACTTATTCCCGCTTCCCTCAGGCTGGTGCTGTGGCTGGCCTCTCGTTTTATTATTCACTGCTTACGCACTTATGTGACCGGACTCGTCCTACTGCCTCATGGCCTGTAGTACTCTGAGCTTGTTTGCATCCTGAGACTCTGCTGAATCGACAGAAAAATCTGGAAAAGGCCTGACGAGGGTTATAGCCCACAAGAAAAAGTTATAATAACATATATAATAATAATAACATTGACTCTTAAGTGTTTTTTTTTTTTTCAATTAATATAAGCTCTTTATTTGACATTCAAAATAAATATACAATACACTTAATATGTCATATTTGTTCGTTAGTCATGTAAAATACATATTTCGAAATATTTTGTCCAACATACAAGTTCTACATTTATGTCCAATGCATTTTAAATGAATCTTTTGTCAGTATTAGTTTTTATGCATAATTTTTTGAATGAGCTCAATTGAATTATGGACATTGGTTCCACACAAAAAGAATGAGTATTCTGAAAAGGAAACATCCTTTTATGATTGATGCATTTGTTTTGTTTTCTGAGAACATTACAGTTACTTAATCGTCCTGAATTTTCTCATGTCAAATTAAACCAGCTTAATGTGGTGGGATCATACTAGACAGCCCTTGGTCATGCATGTCTCATTAGAATAATATTAAAACAACATAAAATTATGTTAAGAAACAATAAGCAATAAACATGTATTTCCAACTAAAGCCATGTGTTTCTTCTTAGTGATCCCTGCCCTTTACATATGGTAAAATGTAAAATTCCTGTAAAAGCTTTAAAGTTTTCCTATAGGTTTTTCCCTTGAGTGTGTTTTTGGTATGAAGGTGGCCACAGTCATATAAGAAAAAACATTGACTTATAGTGAACATATAGACACAACATGTGTTGTCATATATAACTGAAATAAGAAAAATGTCTGATAGCCTTATATGAAGCATGCTGTTTGTTTTCATACGGGGAGACCGATAAACAGGTGTGACAGGCCCCCAGCCTGACCACAGCAGGCCTCTCTAGCAGTATGGAGTGTAGGAGTGTGGTCACCAAGATAATCATGTGACCAATATGGCAACATTGTGGTTAAAATCTGGCTGGCTTCCCAGTAAGACCTCAAGATGTGGCAATGACTGTGCAAGTTAGAAATTTCTGAGAAGGCGATTTAAAAGCATAACATCTGCTTTGATAAAAATAAAGGGAAATTGTCACCAGCAAAGATATTTCAGGACGGTTTCAGGAAGAGGGTTTCTTGGTCAGTCGTCCTAAGGAACCAGCTATGCTTCGCTCATTTGGCGTCCTGTTTCTGGCCCTGACAGACGTAAAGAGGGTTGCCACTAAGAGAGGGAATGACAGATGGTCATAGGAGACAGAGACAGGCAAGTTTTGACTGGACTTTCAAAGAAGTCAAATGAGCTGTCTCAGCCTGAACCCCGTAAACCTGGACCTGCTTGTTAGCGCTATCGAAGTAGTGCTTTAGGGGATCGGGATGGACGGAACACAAAGGTGGGCAGACAGAGGTAAGATGAAAGTCAGGCAGACTGCTCTGATCTACCTGAACCTTTGTTACTCTGACCCTCTTTGATGACATCACAGTGCTAAATTCCTCATGATACTACTGCAGCTCTGTCCCTTTCTCTCATCCCAATAGAAAACATCTGTATTTGATAACTGACCACTACAAAGTGCCTAAAAGCCCCACCAATAAGGGCAGTATCCATAAGGGACCCACTGATTGCAGTTCAGCTCAGACATGTGGCCCCCAGTGTCACTGATTCAAAGAGATCCAGACCTAAACTCCGTTCACATTCTAACCATATTCTACTCTGAGACAAACCTCTTTCAGTGTTGGAAAAAACACTTTAATACAGCAAGATCAAATACCTCTGCACATCCCAACCAGGAGCCCTTGGATTTCTCTGTCTTTGACCATCTCCCCTAAAACCACAATTTAAGGGTTTTTTTAAGTGCACACTCTTGTAAAGCTAACTAACGATATTTGGCGTCGAGAATGAGATTCCTAAATTTCCCCGTCTTTCCGTTCAGACCGTTCAGCTTACGCCTCCATATGGCAGGTGGACTGGAAAAATGTCATTGTGCAGACCAGGCCTAGTTCCCAGATATGAAAGGAAGGAGTCAACTTGAAATCATAATGCTCTCATTGTTAAACAAGACAAGGCATCGAGATTGAACCAAGAAGGACGTCATACTTGGTTCCATTATGTATTTTGGCTCTCTTTAGCTCTCCACGGGTCACTTCCATGGAATCTGTGTAGATCAAACATGATGGCTGTTTTGGTGGCCTGCTTGTCTCAGAAATAACAAGAGATGATTGGAATCTGATATTTATCTTAACTTACGCAGACCTCTGTAGACATCTCCCAACTGAGGCTGGATTTCCCTGTCACCAGGAATCTTTCCAGCATCCCATTAGTGTTACAATTTTCGGTAGCAATCTATTAATTTACTATTGCGAAGGTTAAACACAGTCGATTCGCTTGGGCAGGTTTTTTTCCGTCTCCCCGAGAACCTGGAACCTGCAATGTTGGTGGAACTCCAGCAAATACAGCCACATACAGGTGCCTATTGTGGGAGAGAGAGGAATCTCCACAGCAGGGAGGAGGTCAGGACAATGGCAGCCTTGTCTCAGTGCTGTATGCTAGAAGACATAAACACTGAGCTATCAGTCCATAGCCGGACAAGAGATCCCTATTCTCTAACCTGGACAGATAATCCACCGCAGGCTTCCTCTGTTCCTCAGACAGAACATATGACCCATTTTTTCTTCCATTATGACTCTTTGCCAAGCCAGGGGGACAGGACCAGGATCTGGTTTCGAGGACGATCTGATTACTCAGACACTTTCTCCTGTGCTATTTTCAGTCCTTTGCTGCGTTGATCAGGAGAGCCAGAGGGATCTGGGGTAGCCCAACGTGGCTGCAGCCGCGGCGTGGAACCGGGCGCATCCGGAGCGGACCTCCGCCTCACTGGAGACGCATCGAGTTCCGCGGACCCGCCGTCTGCCCGTCTTTGTTTTCCAGCAGTCTCGACATTCCACCAGGTCTGCCTGCCGGGACGGGGGGGGGCCCTGAGAGGGAGGGGGGACATTTACACTGAGCCGCAACAAGCCACCCCCCTGACTCACACGCAAAAAGGGCTGAGCAATCCAAACGAGCTGAGTCCAAAACCCAAAGAGAGATTATTCTAACTTTTCAACAGCCCAGTTTCAGACTCAAAGGTGAATCAGTCCATAGATGTATCAAACAGGCATACGGTCACTGTTACTAATCACTTGGATGTCGCAGCCAAGGTTTGATTGCCTGCCTGCCAAAACTTTTTTATGGGGAGCTGGTCATGCTGCAGATTCAGAAGAAACCCGCCTGAAAGGCAACAGGAATCCCTCAGGCTGAAAGGGGTTCGCCTGCATCTCAGCGGGAGGAGATGAGGTTCTGCACGGGAGTCCACGAGTCGACGCCCTACCGAGGAGCCGGCCACGCATTACCTCACACACAGAAATCCCCATCACCTCGCCCACTCTGCTAGCTGCATTCCTACGTTCTGGGAGGGGCCAGTTATTGTTCTGCAGCCGGAGGGCGCCCTAGAGGCAGACGGACACCTCCTGAGGTCAGGCACGCGCCCCTCCTGTCTGCGTGGGTCAATGAGGCGACCAGAGATAATATCTGTCCACGCATTCATCCAGGGACATACCATCCTCCCCCCTCAAAGGCCAGCCAGCACTCCCCCCCCCCAGCAACAGGTATAGGAAATGTTACTGTGCCATAGCAGGACAGCACTGGAGCAAAGGCGACCTGGCTTATGATTCACTCCCCTGGGGGGTGTCCCATTGGGAGCTTCCCCTCACTCAGCTGCCGCTGCTGATTTAGAGCTTTTGGGTAATGGGGGGGTGGATTGGCTCATTCCCTCCCAT
>JAODJU010000002.1:18820093-18859127 GCA_026776725.1 Gnathonemus echidnorhynchus | reverse complement strand
CCCCCCTCCCAGCACCACCCCCCAGAACAGTGGGGGAGCAGTGTGTGTTATGGCTATTTATTTTCTGACAGCAATACTCACCAGACAAGAGCAACCTAAAAACATTGCCAGTCAGAGTGGAACACAGCCAAGCAGACAGTCAGACAGACAGACAGTCAGACTGACAGACAGACAGACAGACGGACAGACAGATAGACAGACGGACGGACGGACAGACAGTCAGACAGACGGACGGACGGACAGACAGACAGACAGTCAGACAGACAGACGGACAGACAGACGGACGGACGGACAGACAGACAGAAAGACAGACAGATGGTCCTACTCCCTCTCATACACACACATACCTGGGCTCACACTCCCTCATACAGATAAGATAAAATAAACTTTATTGACACACACACACATACAGATGAGCCTGCCCCCCTCCCACACACAGCCCCCTCTTACTCACGCAGCCAGAGTGACATGTCAGCAGAGTCACCTGCCAGGGCTCCCTGCTCAGTCCCATTCCAGCGGCATCAGCACTTCTCCATCCATCAGCCCACAAAATGTCACATCTTTGGCATCGGAACACACAAGGGTACAGCAGTAGGGGACAGAACCCGCTTACATGCTGCCACAAGCCACAGCACCCATTGAGTGTGCTATAGGGATGCCCCAGATCAGGGTGTAGCTGCCAGAAGTGCAGTAAGATCATTAAACTGTGGACACTAGCTCTCCTAACTAGCTAATACTGCCTTTTGGCAAACTAAATGCAGCCTTGAGTCCACATTAGGGACCAGGATCACCAGATGCTAGTCAGTTTGGCTGTCAGTTTTGCTAGTCAGTTTTGATACTGTAGCTGTCCATCACATACACATTACTGTGTGCATATTGTATTACAAGTTAGGTATGGACAGTGCGTCATTATATGCCTGGCAGTGCTGCCCATTCTCCTGCACCTGTTACATTATGTGATATGGAGGTCCAGGGTGATATGGAAGCCCAGCACTGCTTATACAGGGAGTTACAGAGGCCCAGCACTGTCTTTACAGGGCAATATGGAGGCCCAGGGCGACAGGGAGGCCCAGCACTGCATCTACAGGGCGATACAGAGGCCCAGAGCGATATGGAGGCTCAGCACTGCTTCTACAGGGCGATACAGAGGCCCAGGGTGATATGAAGACTCAGCACTGCTTCTACAGGGCTATATGCAGGCTCAATACTGCTTCTACAGAGTGATGTAGAGGTTCAACACTGCTTCTACAGAGTGATATGGAGGTTCAACACTGCTTCTACAAGGCAATATGGAGGCTCAGCACTGTCTCTACAGGGCAATACGGAGGCCCAGTACGATATGGAGGCTCTGCACTGCTACTCACACATCCAGGGATAAGCATTTGAATTCTGCCCCTTTTCTCTCTCTCTCTCTCTCTCTCTCTCTCTCTCTCTCTCTCTCTGTGTTTGTGGTCATGTGTATATTACATTGTGTAGACCAAATGTAATGATAAATGATAATTATAAAAACCAGTTATTTTGATATCATGAGGACCACTTTTTCTCCCTCTGCTGTTTGGGTTTCTTCTGCATATGCCTGCACTCCAAAGACATGGAGTTGCATCCTTAAATTGCCTGCAGTGTGTGTGCTCTGTGATGGATTGGCATCCCATCCAGCATGTGCCCCTGCCTTTTCTCTTGTGTTGCCTGACATTGACTCCCGTTCCCCCATGTCCCTCTGCAGGATGATGCCTGAAAAGTGATACAGAAATCTAGAAGGAACCATATGCAGGAATTGCAGATATCAGATTGCCGTTATGTCAGATAAGCTGTACAGAACAGCCCAGGTAGCCTCAAAACCTCCGAGTGTGACACAGACTTCACATTCACTCTTTCAACATTATGTTTCATTGTCTTTTTCTAAATTTTCACAGAACTTTAATAGGTGCCTTTAAGCTACGACCGTGAGCCCTGAGCGGATGATGGTTAACAGGCCTTCAGTGAAATCCATGGTGCCCTGTATGACCTTGGGAGACACCGATCGCTACACAGTGTATTTTACAGAGCTGATAACCTAGCAGAGCGTGAAGGTCGGCCGTTGGCAAGGTGGGAGAGGAGATGGGCGAGACCAGTAGTTCACTGGTTTTGGAGCTGAGAAGGATTCTGCTGTTGTATTCCTTATCAAGATTGGCGATCTGAATTTCATCAGCAAACAGATGATGAAGCGATGGTCCCTGGACCTTCTGCATGGCCTATGACCAGCACCCTACCGGTCTCAGCAAAGGCCAGGGGGTTCGGTAGATCACTGTGCCCCCAACTCTGCATCCGTATGCTCTAGGAAGCTGCGATACAGAAAAAGCTCCGGGTGGGCTTGGCCTCGGTGAGCTCCAGGCCCTGGAATAGAAACTGCGTGACCATGACCACACCACACTATTTCTGTGGCCACTTGACATTGAGAGCTCCAGCCTTTCTGAGATTCCAGTAGACCCCAGCTTCCATACGTATTCCTGGTCTAAATGACAGGCAGGGCTCAAATGTGCTTCCAAAAACACAGCCATTTTATTATTTGATTTATGTGTGTGTATGCTGTTTCACTGAAGGCATAGCACTCAAATGAATGGATATCGAACTTGTTTCTTCTCAAACTGTAAACTGTAATAGTTTAGCACCCATGCGATGTTTCTCACCACGACCATTACTGTCACTGACAAAGAAATCATTCTCATTAATACATACATTCAAGCTGGTTTCATTTTTCATTGTAGTAGCACACTGGTGTATTGTAATCCAGTTGGGTTTAGACTTTCATTGTAATATCATACTGGTGTATTGTCATCCAATCAGGTTGAATCTTTCATTATAGTAACCTACTGGTGTATTGTGATCCAATTGGGTTTAGTCTTTCATTGTGGTTTTTATGCACAAGCATAGTAACTGTTATCTGATACCGGCATGCATCTACCAGCTCTTGTGGGTGTGTATTCAGGGTATCTGGGAGTCTCTGAGTGTGGCAGTGTGTCAATTTATAGCATGCATATAAGACTAATAAACATATATGTGGTTCCTTTAATTAGTTTAATTGTAAATTACATACAAATTTTGAAGCCTACATACAAATTTCTGTACTGATGACCATCAAACATGAGCAATCCCAGGATGAGTCATGGTAACAGCTACAAACTCCTCAGCATGGCTGGGTGCTTCTGGTCATGGGAGAAGGTGAGCAACAATGAGATAAGTCACAACACATTTCCAGAGACGCCAGGTTTCAAATGTACAGACAAAAAAAGGCATTCGATCTGTATCTCTGCATGCGTGCGTTTGGCCAGAACCCAGCAAGATCAGTCACTGAGTGAATGTGAATCATCAGCACTCAGTGATCTTGAAGGATCACTGACACAGCAGAATAGAGCTTTGCTGTTCTATTCATTTAAATAAAGTTTTAAATAAAATTTTATACTTTCAAGGAGAATTAGGTTTGCAACCTTGTCAACCAGTTTAAATGACTCTAACTATTTTTACAATTTACTGTTTAATAACTTTACTACATTACCAAGCGTTCTTCTGTGTGGCTGATTTTGGAAACCTAATCAAAAGTTGATTTTACTTCTTAAAATCTATATATGCCAATGCTTTATTCCAGTCAGCATGATGTATGGCCTCTTGTAGAAGACATTTAGCCTGTCACACTCTCTACATGTGCGTTCCTGCCTGCAAAGAACTCAGAGGCCAACAGGCCACAACCACATCAAACATGCTTACAGCAACCATCAAACATGCCTTCAGCTTCACGGCTTGCGTCCCTCTCATTACAAACAGTGATGTAACACAGCCGCATAACGGGCAACCAATAATCTTCATGGTAGTTGGCAGAACCACAGGATGTTTCATTAAGTATTTCATATTCAAAGTATTTGGTAAAAGTCACCCTCCATTTTCCAACCTCTTATCCAGAACACGGTTGCCACGGCCTGGACCGTATCCCAGAATGCACTGGGAACAGGGCAGGGAAACAACCTGAGAGGGTTGCTGGTCCATTACAAGGCACACTCACTCACACACTCCGGTCCTGATTGCCATCATACCACAATAAAGGCAAATCCTCCAAACCAGGTTTGATGTAAAAAGGGATAGTTGGGTTATGTGGTCCAATCTTTTCCACACTTCCTTCCTCAAGAAAAACCACTAACTTGGCAGAATGACATGGTTACAGATGTGAGCGAGCTGTAAAACTACGGACATCTGCATGGCACATCGACACCCAGGAAGGGCGCATGGCTCACTTAGCTGGGAGCAGTGTGAGGTCAGCTGCCGAGTCACTGAGCACATGGCCACTGCTGGACAGGATACAGATGTGGCTCGTGAAAATCACATCTGGGGCACGGCAGTGGAGGGAATTCAGCCACAATTAACAGCACACAACAGCTGCTGGGAAGGGTAGGTTAAGGGAACTGGAGTTTCTTGTGCTTCCCTTAAGATAAAAAAAGATATTATATTCATCTGTATTATTTGGGGTCAGAGCAGAAGGTCAACACCTCCACAGCGGTTAAGAGCTTTGCCTAAAGGCTAGATGGTGATACGATTACTCTGCCAGAAGATTCAAACCCACAATCATCCAGACACAGATAGTGAACCCAAACCCATTGAACTGTATGTCACCCCTTTTTACATCAGGAAGCACGTGGTTTTTGGGATTTTATACCACTGAAAGATCATGTTTCCAGCTAGGCTGCAGGCTGCTGATATCATATTTTGTTTTTTTTATTCCTGTTTATTCAACTGTGCTCATCTTGGCTCTAGAATGACACTGCAGCCAGAGCAGCTGGGGCAGCCAGAGCAGGTTTACATCTGATTGCAGTGTTTACCTTCATTCTGCAAGGGACCAATGTCTGTCTTGTGTCAAATGGAAATTCAATCAAGCAGCAAAGGACACCTTCAGCAAAACAAATCCATGTTCCCTGATCGAGAGCTAAGAAAGCTAGCCATAGCCTAAAATAAATCTTAAAACAACTATTAAACCATGTAGACATTCATCTCCTAGTTTCATTTAATAACAGGCAACAAACTGCCAGACTATGGTCAGTGAACAAAAAAAACACTCCTACATTACACAACAATCAGTGACAGACGCAAATGCTCATTATCCATTGTCAACACACCCAATCCTACTCATGAATTGTTCACCAGCTGAAGAGTCAAAGTAATATTAGAAAATAATTAATTTAAATGAACCAACATTTAATATATAATAACTTATGCCCTTTGAGCAACAATGCTACGATGATAGGAAAGATGAAAGAAAAACAACCTGAATCGTTTATGAAAAAAATGTTTATTTTTCTTACAGGTACATCTTCACAAGAAAGGAACTTTAAAATGCCTATCTTGTCTTATGAAAGTTTGTTTTCAAGGTATGACATGGATATTCACATTTCATGAGTCAGACAGTTGAGTTAAACATTGATCACACAAAATTCCTCAACGGACAGTAGACACTTTGTACTATTAATATAATATGGCACTCAAATGAAACCATTTCATTAAAAATAAAGAAACTAGTTACACATGCAATGTAACAATTACGAAGCTCTAAGAATCTTACAGTCTGGTTCTCCAGATGACAAATCCCCAACAATCATATGACATAAACCAATGGTAAGAATCCCTTTAGATCAGGTGTCTCCAACTCCGGTCCTGGAGAGCTACTATCCAGTAAATTTTCTATCCTACCCGGCTTCTGATGAGCCACACCTGTTCTCAGGTAAATACCAGGAGCAGGTGTGGCTCATCAGAAGCCAGGTAGGATAGAAAACCTACTGGATAGTAGCCCTCCAGGACCGGAGTTGGAGACCCCTGCTTTAGATGGTTAAGTAGGATTTTGGCAAACCAAATCTGTATGATCAGCAATGTAGCCTGGTTCCTTGTTAGTTGCTTGGCGGCTACTGTTAATCAAAGTGGTTTTAAAGAAAGTGTGAGCACACATACATGTGAGCACACGCACGCGCGCACACACACACACACACACACACAAAAGTATGTGTATACAACACACACACATGCACACAAAAATTCAGAGGCTATTCAGCAATTTTCAAGTTAAAAGCCCATGTCCTTAAGCACTACTCCACCTGCTGGCCAACCAAGTAACAAATAACTCAAGCAGAAGTCTATTCCATCAATACTTTGGAGGCAATCATTGACCTCATATTTCCATGTTTCAATAAATACTCACAATATAAAAACACAGACATTACACAACTTTGACAGTGCAATTGACAAAACTGATTTAAAACCTGAATAAATATTACTACGGATAAATAAATAAATTAAAAGACTTATTGTATAAATAAGGTTTGCTGTACACTAAATGACAAGATGCACAAGCTGATTCTGTATGGTAAAAAAGAAAAACTAGTTTTATACTGGAAAGATTTTTAGTTAATATGAGTGGGTGCCATTAACGTCTTAACCATTATGGAGAAACTCTTAGCTCAGCCATGAGACTGTTCAACCCTATTTCCGTCTTCATCCGTTGCAGAGTCCTTTTCTGGGAGTCCAACGATTCCACCTTGTGCTGTCAGTGTTAGTCTTACACTCAGCCTGTGCTGATTGGTTGGTAGCCTTCTGTTCATATCCCTGACATTCCTGCTACATCTGTCTGTCCATCCTTCCATCAATCCACACGTCAGTCCGTCTCTGAAGGCCCATACCCATACGGGACACAGACCCTGCTTATGCCACATTCTGGGTCCTTCTTGACTTGGCACGTCACTTGATTATCTTTTGAGGTAGAACTTCCATCTTCGTGGCTGAAACAGAGGACGGGGACCTAATGAAACACAGTGGCGCAGACCAAACCCTGCAGGGAACGGTGAATGCGTCTTTCTGTTCATTTACGCTCAAAATAGCCACACACTCCTCCTTCCTGTTATTTCTCCATTCTGTTTGTCCTCCCCTTTCCATTTTAGGATCTCAGTGGACACCCCTTCCTGCAAAGCCTGCTCACCATTTGCTCTTGCTGTTCAGTGCTGTGGCGCCGTCCCCAGCTTGATCTTCTCCTCGTTCTCCACGTCATATGCACCTCTCTTGTGATACCTACAAAAACAAGGCCGTCTTGAGTCAGACCGTCAAAGGCTGTTAAATCAGGCCGGTGTTCACTATTAAGTGTCCAGCGGAGCGTTTTCCTTGCATAAAGTCTTGTCCTATCCCCTTTGCGAGTTACGCATATTTGTTCTTCAACACCAGTAGAGAATTTGACCTTCATATGACACATGCTTTGGTTTCTGCATTAGACATGAGCACTTCTGCCACAGGGGTGTCAGAGAAGCCACTTACTTAATTGCCAGCAGAATAGCGATGACAGTCAAGCATAGTGAAGACAGGACCACTGCCATGATGACCAGGGCCGTTGTCCGGTCATAATTCCCTTTCGTCCCTACTTTTAGGGTTAGGGTGTGGCAGCGCTCTCCCGCATACCCTGTAGAGCATCTGAGGAGGCAAGGGGGCGAGGAAGAGAAGTCGGTCAGCTCTAAATCAAACTCGCCTCAGCTTGCACAAGAGTCCATTTCTGCTCATCCATCACATGACCCGACCCAGACACTGCTCATTCTGACCTCGGGCTTTATGAAAATCTACCCCCGAGCAAGACAACGCATTCGTGCAAGACTAACCCAACTACTTTTAATGTGTAAATGACTCACATCGACAAAATCTGGAATCAGGAATATCCACATGATAGAGAAGATTCCAGCCCTCTCTCACACATGACATATTGCAGTGACATAACACTATACAGAATAATGGCTGCCAAGGACAGTGGCACATACCAACAAACCATTCATATTGAAATACACGATTAGCAGCTTAAGGACAGGAGAGCTACTCACACGCAGGACGGGGCGCGTAACTCCTTCACGTACTGACAGGTGCCATGGATACAGTAGGCCTTGTACTTCTTAAGGCAGGGGTCCCTCTTCATCCCCTTGCCCTTCCTCCTTCCCTTCCTGTTCTTGCCATTTGGCTGGTCTACCCTCTCTGCCTCCAGCACTGCAGATGAGTCCTTGGGTTTACTGGACAGTGCAACTGCAAAAAAAGGCAAGAATTGGTTTTCAGCCCCAATTCAACTTATGTATCAAAGGTACATTTTCTTTGTAATGAACTTAGATAGTAAGACAAACATGCAGCAATCATCTCTTCACTGGTGTTAGATTCCCTTATTTCACCCTTAAAGTAACGAACTAGACCAGAAGAGTTCTCATCCCAGATGACCTCTGGTGCAGTAGATGTTACGCACAGCCTTCTCCACCTTCTCCTCCTAACTTGTGTGTGATACCAGCCTTTTTATGGAGTCTAAGACAATAGACCATATTTGATCCCAGCCAAGCAGGAACCAGTAGATAAAAGGTGAGGAATCAGAAGACGGTGATTAGCGACTCTGTTCCTTGATCATCCTGCCCCATAGCAACCTGAATGCTCAGTCTGTTTGCTGATCTGCATGGGGGGGGGGGTGACTGGGTAGCTTGCTAATTACCATTACTATCATTTGCTTGATTACAGGAGGCCCCAGTAGCTGGGATTTCTGTGTTATAAAGAAATATGGCAACCAGTAATATAACAAGGTGATACAGCAAAGTCCTACATTGTAATCTGCAGCTGGACTTTAATGAAAAGTCTCCTTCCCCCTGAATATCACAGCTGATCTGATAAAATGCTGAAATGCTGTGTTGCAGTTTTATTGGGTAAAATTACAGGACCTTTCATTGGTGTCTGAATGAATGCCTGCATTTCTGTAGGAAAATGAAAATGTGGATTCTATTTTGGTTTTCCTTGTTTTTCCACTGGTCACCATTTTTAAATTGTTATTTTAATTACTAGGAGATTGAGATACATGGCATTTTAATTTGATGAAAATATTTGGATTTTAACACTTGTAGTACCTCTGGGTAGGTCGATTTCATCAGAGCCCGAGGCGACCTCGTCGTACTCTCCTTCATCATCGTAGTATTCCTCGTCACGGTCGTAATGAACCACGTCCGATGCGCTTTGGGCGGGCCTGTCGCTGTGGGGACCCCACATGTTTATCACCGTAATCTGAGCGGGCTTCTCGCTTTCATACCTGTCAATGGAGGCGCTGCTGGCCAAGCCGAATAGCGCTGAGGAACAAAAGACACACACACCGACCATCACGTTATCCGATCATGTTGTGGAAAAGTAAAAGTCACCATAATTCAATTTAAAAGAATACAAAATTATAGAGGGCCATTATCAAAACCAACGGGACACTTAGTGACATTGCAGTCCCCACACGGGGATACACCAAGCTTAAAATTTAAATATTAAATTAATATCAAATTCATATTTGTAGTATAATTGTTTGTAAATATAAGCACCATAATACGTCAGATATTTGGATTCACACCTTATTATAGGTTCACTAATATTACACATGTTGATACATGGTAAGTTGAAATACTCCATTCAGTAGGGCGCGATTTAAAACATATATATTTAGTTAGTTAGTTTAGTTAGTTAGTTCAAACTATACAACAATTTCAGCATTTCCAATAAAATAAACTGGCGGTATAATTCTACCACCGGTGAGTAAACAGTGAAAATATGATCTGCTCACTGAACACCGCACACGCAGAACTGCCCTACTTTCCACTGAGTAATAAAACGTAAAATATCTGTACGCTTACCGAATGCTGCGGCGAACAGGACAACAAACTTCATTTCTTAAACTTCGAAAAAAAAAAGGAAAATTAAAGTACTGTATTTCCAAATATAAGGCACAGGTAATGCAGTCCTCTGTTCCTCGGAGTGTTATGGCAATGTCGTGGCCCAGAATAAACTTCTGTATTGATGGAGGCTCCTGCGGTGTCTGTGCTGTGATAAAGGAGCGTGGTTACGGACGGCCAGTCCTGTACGGGACGGTGGAAAGAGTGCTTCACTGTGGCAATCGGGCATTTATATAGCCTACTGAGGTCTACCCTCAAATGAATGGCGACCACGCCTAAGTGTGTACTGTATTTAGTCTGTCTCGGATCGGAGCTTCCCCTCCCTGACTGGTTTATGAACGCTCACACATTAAGTACAAGGCAGAATGTACGTTTAATTTATTCGCCGCATACAACATTAAAGTATTAACCAATATTTTCTGTATATTATATATCGACTATGCCGACAGAATAAGAAACGGGTTTTTTTTTTAATGATCCGATGACAAACTTTCCCAAATACTCCGCTGTTACTAATAGTAAAAACAAGCACTAAAACCTGTCTTCAGCAAACCGATTGTATTTAATAGGCTAAACTATAATAGATATGGGCAATGGCGACCTCTTGTGGTACTTGTAATTCCAATGTAATTCCCAAACGATTCGGTTATATTTTATTATAAAGTAATAATTAATGATGATAATTTTGCTGTGTTTATTTTAAAAATAAATCCCAATTAATATGCCATGAAAAATAAGAACAAAAATACACGAACGCAGAACCGTTCCATTTTCTGTTACAAAATGGCTTTATAAAGCTTATACCGGGACTCATAAATCATAAAAGTTCCTATATTTTTCAGCCTTTAATGAATATGAATTATTATGGGCATGCCATTTGTGGCGATGCAAAGTGTCGATGTGTTATGTCTGCTCCATATCACACGCGATTGCTCTGGTCTGAGATCACATGCTTGTTTTGGTGAAGATGGCCGAGGAGGCCGAGGCTGTGAGCGAGGCTGTGAACGGGAGCGATGGCAAAGAGCGAGCTTTCGAGGTGTTGGCTAAAACGCCGGAGGCAGAGTCGCGGAGAGAGAAGTCGGGTCCGGAAAACAGCTGGTCGGCACCCATTGTGTCTCTAGCCCGGAAAGCCACCGAAACCCTGACCGGCGGAGTCGGCTCCGGCGCTGCCCTGAGAGACGGCGCTTCGGGTCCCGCGGCTGCCGGGGAGCGACTGACCGAACAGTCCGCCGGCGATGGAGCCACCAAGCAGCCCGGTACGTGCTGATCATGGTTGGTCCTCCGATGCCGCTTGTCCACACTGCGTGGGACGGGCTGCATTTCGGTCTAACCGGGCGGTACAGCATCGACCCAGAAGCAGTACTTTGATAGTATACATACTTTGGTGAAAATCTCCTAGAATCAGGAACTAACGTACGTATCCCACTCGTGAAGTGCTGCCAAGTGCTATCCGGTATGTGATCGTGATGTTAACCTTAATTCCCTGCGAATTTCATTATTCTGACATGGCGTGGGATGGTAGTGCGAGACAGCCAAGTGGCATTTCAACGGGATTAATATGTTGCATCACAAGTTTAAAAAGAAGGTGTTACGTTTTTTTTTTCGTCAAGTCACCACTAAAAGCTTAAACCAGATTCCTAAGACATCAGAACTGACAGCCACATGAAGCCTCGGACTGTATATCGGTGTTCTTATCGGAAGGGGTCTTTAGTCGATGAAATTAGTCCAAGTAGAACACCGTCGGGTTTTTTTTCCTGAATAATGGATGATTGATACGTACGCACAAGTAGAACAGAGCCTGAACTTCACTGCTTAGGACACCTTGGTATTTGTGCTGCTGTTGGTATTAATCATGGTTTGGTACTAACTGAGTTCCAGGGCCCTCACCGCCATCCTTCTCTGTGGTCCATGTGTACATTCCCCTCTAGAAGCGCTAAGGGACCCCATGGCAGTGGAGCGCTCCAATTTACTCAGCATGATGAAGCTTAGTGTGAAGGTTCTGATCCAGTCTGCGCTGAGCCTGGGCCGCTCTCTGGACTCTGAGCACCCGCCCCTGCAGCAGTTCCTCATTGTTCTGGAACATTGTCTGAAGCACGGACTGAAAGGTGGGGCTGTGGCACAACAACACAACAACAACAGTTTTTCTTCGCAGATGTTCGTTGTCTTTGTATGTTATCATGGAAGCCCTGACTGCAGATCAAACATTAAAAAAACATAATGTTTCCACCATTGCGATGGAGTCATTTTGTTCTTAGTCTAATGATTCATGCAGTGACTCATTCCTGTCTGCTTCCTTTGTGCAGTGAAAAAATCCTTCATTGGGCAAAACAAATCCATTTGGGGACCATTGGAGCTGGTGGAGAAACTGTGCCCTGAGTCGTCTGATATTGCAACCAGTGCAAGGGATCTACCAGGCATAAAGTAGGCAGACCTGTTTTATCCACTCGGCCCTCCTCTGTTTCCACTGTAGATAATAGACACGGGGAGAGGAACTAACGTGTTGTATCACATGATGACGCTTTAGCTGTTTTTAGTCTTGTTATTGATGTTGGGTTGCATCTTTGAGTGTCTTTGTTGACTGCAGCCTCTTCTGTGATGTTCTGTCTTCAGGACGGGGTTGGGGCGAGCCAGGGCATGGTTACATTTGGCCCTCATGCAGAAGAAGGTGGCGGACTACATGAAGGCCCTTCTAGACCGGCGGGATCTTCTGAGGTGAGCTGTGTGCATGTGTGTGCAGCTGCCGGGGAATGTCATGCCTTGTTGGATACGTTAAGCCGATCGAGAGAACAATATTTCAAACTCTTCTCCCGGCTCTTTCTTAGTGAGTTTTACGATGTTGGAGCATTGATGATGGAGGAGGAAGGGATGGTGATTGCTGGGATGCTGGTTGGACTTAATGTCATCGATGCCAATCTGTGCGTGAAGGGAGAGGACCTGGACACACAGGTTGGTTTATGGTCACTGCTTGCTCGTGAACCTCCTGTCAGATCCTTCCTGATGGCTGCTCAAGCTGAGGTGCCCTTGTTCTGTTGTTTGTCGCCCCCAGGTGGCTGTCATTGACTTCTCGTTGTACCTGAAGGACCCCCAGAACAATGAAAGCCCGAAGGAGTGAGTAACATCATCTGCCAAGACACATTGTACACTAAGTGCCCAATGTGCAGTATCTTTAAACACTCTTTCTGGCCTCTTGTAGCGATGGGAAAATGGCCGCCATTTTGGATCAGAAGCACTATATTGAGGAACTAAACCGTCACTTAAGGCAAGAACTCCATGCAGACACACTTGGCTGCCTCTTATTTCACTCTGCCCTCCATGCCATGTGTTTGCGCAGTAACGCTGCCTTTGTGTGTCTACAGCTGCACTGTGACAGATCTGCAAGCCAAAATGGACTCCATGGAAAAGACCAACTCAAAGCTCATTGAAGAGGTTTGGTTTCTGTGTATAAATCTGTTAAATCACCTAGGTAATACCAGGGTAATCTAGTCTCCATCTCGGCATGCATATGCATGTATGGTACTGAGCTGTCACACCAACTTCCTTTTCCCTACAGCTGACCGCTGCAACGGATCGTATAAACGCTCTGAGAGAAGAACAGGAGCAGCTGAAGCAGGAGAATGACACCATTATCCAGAGCAGCAAGCAAAAGCAGGAGGTGAGGGGAACCAGGCTGACCTGACCTGACCTGACCTGACCTGGTCTGGCTCGATTTGAAATGAATGGACCAGGACTAGTTGTCCTTCCTCTTCCCAGGTGACCCAACAAGACAACCAGGTGGAACTGGAGACATACCGACAGTCCCGGCAAGGTCTGGATGAGATGTACAGAGAAGTGTGGAAACAGTACAAGGAGGAGAAGCACATCCGCCAGGTCCAGCTGTCCCCGTTACATAAAAACGGAACATAAGAAATATATCCTCAAATGAATAACTGGGAAGTCTATTCCAAAAACCCCTCTATGTTTCCGTGCAAAGAAAGGTTTTCTTTGTTCAGACCCAGACTTGTTCCCATTTGTAGCATTGTCTTGTTGGGCACTTTCACACCGCAAGAACTTTTGTCAGGAACCAGAACCTTTTTCTGGAACCAGGAACTTTTGTTGCGTCCACACCACAGGAACTTGGCTCGATTATCGTTCCTGGGAGGCAGTCCCGGAACCCATTTTTAGTTCCTATTCCAGACTAGTTATTCTTCGTTCGAACACACACTACAGGGGAGGCGCTTACAGCAATACCTTACTGACTGGTTTTCCACAAGCACTGGCGCTAACTTGAAAGTTACGCAGAAGTGTGGCGAAAAGAGATAAAAGTAGCGGAATTCAGCAGATGGAATTATTTTTGTACCCCAGTTACATTCATCGCATCAACAAGTACCTTTTTGCTTTAATCTCCATATTTCTGCACTGGTAAATTCGATCGATAACTAATACACTTTTCTCTAATATCGACAGTGCTAGCGGTGAAACTTGCCAGTGCTTATTACGTAGCGGGTCATATGTATAAAATGCGAATAAAAGACTGCGTCCTGTTTTGACCGTGAACAATCCTCCCAAATAACTAACAAAATGACTTGTTCATCCTCCACTGTTTGGGGTTAGGCTGTAGTTTCCGATTAAATTATGTACAGGTAGTTCTTGCTTTCCCAGCTTTTGTTTTATGAGTTTATGGGAATTTTCTGTGGCCAAAAACAAAATTTTCATTTTTCGTAATTTTTAAAAAATTTGCACTTAACGCAAACTGCCCAAAAATGCCGTCTGTGTCCTGACAAAGTTTTCGGCTAACTTTGTGAAATATTTGACTGTGCATGCCTGATTTGTACCTCTGAACATGCGCAACACACACTTTATGGCATATTTTACGATGGTGCCTGATTTGTACCACTTTGTTGACCCAACCTGATGCCGTTAATACATTTTGCTTACTGTTTGTGAGTGGTCTACATCAGCTCACAATGGGACAACTGAAGAATAAAACCACCCCACCTACTGAAAATTAAAGTGACCAAAATTGACCGTGAATGTTACAATTTTAGCAAAGTGTTTTTCTCCAAGGATTTTTTTGTTTATACATGTGTATACTTTTGATTAAATGTTAATTCTAATAATATGTTTCTGCTTCGTTTGTTTATTTAGCAAAGATTTATGAAAAATTTCTGGCTGGAACCAATGACTTGTCGATTAATGAGCAATAATTTGGGACGGATTAGCTCGTAAAGTCAAGGACTACCTGTATGAAGTTTACCATACGGGTTTCTTTGCGTCTCCCATGCTTATTAACATAAAGGGCCTGTTCTGAGGTGTGAAAGCGACGCATGAAAGTTGCTAGGAGCTTCAAAGGTCCCTGGTTGAGACCGCCCAGGATCTTGTAACCAGGAGCCAGGTTCCGGAACTTCAGTGTGAAAGCGCCCATTGATTCAGCGCTCATGGAGATAGGGGGTGACGTTGTCTTTATTGGATACTTGTACATTGCCCTCAGTTGTTACTCCTATATCCCGTATCCCCACTTTGTCCCTCTGACCTCCATCCCTTGAGTTCCACGGATTGAAATTGTCGTCTGTGTATCGCATACAGGAGTTGGAGAAGGAGCTGCACCTCCAGATGGGTTTGAAGCAGGAGATGGAGGTGGCCATGAAGCTGTTGGAGAAGGACATCCACGAGAAGCAGGACACACTGGCTGCTCTGCGCCAGCAGCTGGACCAGGTCAAAAGTCTTAACCTACAAATGTTCAACAAGGCACAGGTACGTTTTCCAGGAGGAGTAGGTGTGATGCTCTTACATTCTGCAGTAGGGTGGGAGACCAGTGTGGAAACCTCAAACTGAGGAGGAATTTGAGGAGATTCCCTTGTGGTTTGCTCTTCGGTGGTGGGCAGGATGCTGACCGGATCATCCAGAAGAAAGAGGAGGACGCAGTGCAGCTGGAGGAGAGGATTCGCCAAATGATGTCTGCCACAAAAGAGTTGGAGGACAGGTAATCTGCGCCCTACTGGACAGGAGGAACATACCTAATCGCTCGAGTGAGTCTGCATCATGCTACTTTTCTCTGCCTGACAGGCTGCAGGCTTCTGAGCGCACAAGAAAACAGGTGGACAAGAAGGAGAAGGACGCTCGCATGGAGCTGGAAGGACGGGTGGATACCCTGCAGAAGCAGCTCGCTGACCTGGATGCACTGAGGTACAGTCGAGAGAGTGTGGGGAGGGCCGCATGGTCTATCCATGCGGGGATAGACTAGGGGAACAACCTGTTCTGGGGCTACGTCCTTTACGTTTGTGTCGCTCCCTTGCCAGGCTGAGCCTGGAGTCGGATCTGCGTGCTGAGAAAGAGCAGCGGCAGCACATGCAGAAAGAGCTGCAGAGGGAACAGGACAACAGTGCAGAGCTTCGCACGCAACTTCAGCAGCTGCAGGGCCTACAGAAGGTATGCGTCTGCGCAGGTCTCCGCGCATCACGTGGCCCCAGTCACCGAGGCCATCTGTGACCTGTGTCTGTGTGACCTGACAGGAGCTGAAAGAGCTCCAGCAGGAGAAGAAGCAACTTCAGAAGACCTGTGAGGAGCAGGAGCAGACTCTGCAGGAGATGGGCCTACACCTCAGCCAGTAAGGCCAGCACTAGACAGCATGCCCGGCACCTCCCTCTCTCTCTCTCCCCCTCCTCAGAATACCGTTAATGTTACTGCTCTCCCGTAGATCCAAACTAAAGATGGAGGACTTCAAGGAGGTAAACAAAGCCCTCAAGGTGAGACAGTGGCGCAGTGAGAGCCGATAGCCTTTAGATGGGGTGGCGGTTAGGGGGACCTGAAATGTGTGTGTGTGTGACAGGGCCACGCCTGGCTGAAAGACGACGAGGCCACTCAGTGTAAGCAGTGCCAGAAGGAATTCTCGATCGCCCGCAGGAAGGTACGCCATCTGTGTCCTCAGCATTCAGCTGCTCATTAACCTGGTACCTGATAATGCATAATGTATAAATGGTAAATACTTCAAATCTAACACACAGTGAGTAGTTTGGGTGGGACGCACGGCTGCAGAATCCTAGAGCAGGATACCCAGTTGGCAGGCTTGACCGGACCTGTCTGCCTCCCTTGTCCCCCCAGCACCACTGCCGCAACTGCGGCGACATCTACTGCAGCCACTGCTCCAGCCACGAGCTGGCGCTACCCTCCTACCCGAGGCCCGTGCGGGTGTGTGACACCTGCCACTCGCTGCTACTCCAGAGGGTCTCTTCCACACCTTCCTGACTGCTGAGGGACACCCTCCGGGATGTGTGTACGCGCCCTCCCCACGCGGATGCCGAGGGCTGGCTTGGCGGAGGCAGGCCGTCCCATTTAGGGATCATGCAGGGCCGTCCCGCTCATGCTGGCTGAGATCTTCAGCACCAGGACCGATAATTAGGAGATCTTTTCACACGGAGTTGTAAAACAGTCACTGTTCAGCGCTTTTGGAAGATTCTGGGTGGGTATAGGCATTTCAACCTTTAATTGAACTAATCTGATCTATATTTCTTTTCCTAAATGGTCTGGCCACTGTCTCACTAATGTAGTCCTTTGCCTATAAGCTATGTCATTCGATGCAAATTTACCGAACTGTCTGCTTTAATTGTTCCTATACCGTGTCTGAAATTTAATTGGGATTCTAAGAGGTGAGGCTACTCCTACTAGGTGGTGACAACTCCAGGGAATATTCCTGAACTCTTCTTAGAAGGGTTTGAGTCAATCATTAACATCAGAAAGTCCCACAAGACCTGCCAAAGGGTGCGAGTAATTTGTCACGTGTGTTAAGTTGATGTAAATGTTTGTAGATGTATAAAATACAAATGTGATGGTGGTTATATGCATATAGAAGCAATTGGTGGAAATGCTCTGAATGGTGTTAAGAGCTGGTCTGACCACAGTCATAAGGGCTGTTTTGAAAGTCAGTGAGGGAGTACTGTACATCAATCCGATTGGTTAACCCAACAGAAGGATAAAACTATTCCAGTCACTGCACAGGGGTCCCACCCACCATTTCAAAAGCTATATCCCCAGTCACCTTGAGTCCCTGACTAGGGAGTAGATGGACGAGTGGCATTTGATCACTGAAGGCAGTGTTTTACTGGTAGACGGGACTGAACAATCACATAGGAGCTGACCTGCATGGGAAGTATTTTACCAATAAAAGATGAAGTACGGGTAATCGAATGCTTGTTTGAACCAGTTTGGTCAAATGACTTCTGCAAAGTTATGGTGAAAAACCATTACCAGCTAGGTAATAAAGATGTATATTTTAAGGATAGAATATGTTATCTGGTGTATAATTTGACTAACAAGCCATTTTTATTAAGCATGTCCACTTTTCTATTTCACATTTTATATGAGATGATCACTGGAGGTACTTGTGCAAACTAAATAAAGCCTTTACGATAAACGTTTTGGAACTGCTGTTGTCGCCAGTGTCATAGTCAGATGACTGAGACTCTTCCCACGTAACAAATTTATTTCTCTCTGCAATACAAGAACCACAGAGGAAAGAGGCAATGCAGTGAACAGAAACATCCATCGACTGCATATTCCGGTAACCCCCTCAATAAAAAAAAAAAAAACACTATAAAAAGCACACCAACACTCCAACCTTAAGTGGGAAAAAAATTTGCAGGGTAAACAAAAATCCATTTTAAGCATATTTACAATGTGCTGGTCGACACCCAGAGCAAGTCACTCTGGCAGAGGTGAGGGAGAGAGGATTTCCCCGTACACCCCGTCACTCATACAAAGCTACATATAGCCTATGAGCAGGGCATGCATACGATAAAAAAATAAACAAAACCCACGTAGACTATGACTCCTCCCAGGCGATTAACCCCCTTTACACTGCCCTGAATATTAGCTAAATAAGAGATGAGCAATCTTAAGTAACGGTATTTCCAGCCCTGACGACAAAATGAGAATAAAATAAGTGAGAGTTGCCCGCGGCAGCCTACATGCCCGCGGCGGCCTACATGCCCCAGCCGCCGCCCATGCTCATTCCGCCCAGGCCGTTCATGTTCATGGAACCCCGACTTCCTCCACCACCTCCGTAGTAACTGCTGCTCAATCCGCCCTGATTACCTGACAGGAGAGAGGAATTGCACACACTATAGGACCCGGCGCTTCTTCACACTGCCCGGCTGGAGGGGGGCAGGGACAGAGGCAATTGATCACACGCAGCCAGCCTAGCGCACACTACACCTTCACGGATGAGGGCAGGCCCCCGCCACCCCGGCCCCACAGAGATGAAACTCACTGTAGTCACTGTACCCGCCCAAGCTGCTCTGGCTGCTGTAGCCCCCACTGTAGCCCGAGCTCATCTGGCTGCTGGGGCCGTACGACGATTGGTTACCTGCGGGGAATGAAACTGCCAATAAGAAGCCAAACCCCTCCCAATGTGTTTAGCCCTCCCCCAACCTCGACCTTCAGCAGGGAGGTGACTCATGCACCGGGAACAGTGAGGGTCGAGGTGATACTTACTCATGGCTCCCATCATCTGGCTCCCATAACCTCCGCTGCTGCCCCCTGCAGTGGAGTTGAGGAACAGCTCGACGTAGCGGTGCTCTGTGGAAGGCAATGTTACAATGTTAGCATAACGCGGCGGACCTGTGACGGCCCCAGATGTTTGAATCCTCAATGGCGTTCAGCTCACGCATGTGGGCCTTGTCCTTGGACATGGCAGCCACGGCGTCCTCGTGCGTGGCGAACTCCACGTCGGCTTCTCCCGTCACTCGTCCGTCTGGGCCGACTTCGATGTGTACGCGGGCGGGGTTGAGCGGGGAGAAGAACTGCGAGGAGGCGGAAGGGGACAGACACGGATTTACGGCAGCCGTTTCTCCCGCACGCACCACATCAATCAGTCATAAACCAGGGACAGAACTCACGTTGTAGATGTCGGTCTCTGTCGCTCTGTAAGGAAGGCCTCTCATGTGTACACAGTGACCCGTCGTGCTCTGGAAGTTAGAGCCCCCGTCACTATAGCGCCCATCTGACACACCTATGGGAAATGGGACCAGATGAAAAGAGTCTCACTGCTTCAGGTGAACTTAAATCTAAAATCCTTTCCACACCGTTATTGACTGCTTATTTCAAATTTACGTGATTACCAAAGGCATGAGTAACAAAGAACGTACTTTCAGCAACTCGCCCAAAACGCTGGCACTCATAGCCCTCGGTGAAGTCGTCATAACTATCACAGCCTGAAAACACAAAAAGCAACTGCTTAACCAAATATATGGGGTTGAGGTTCTCCACAAAGGGGCACCAGATGGCAAATGGGCATCATAGAAGTGAGGGGCTCCACTTACAAGTTCTGCCCCTGAACCTCCACCCTGGCCTTACTAACCCCCCCCCCCATATGCACCAGCTCAGAGAATTACAGGGCATCTTGTACCAAGGCGTCGTCGTCGTCCTCCCCCAGATATGAAGGAAGAAGGAAAAATGGTCTTACCCCCGCCGTAGGTCCCGCGACGCATTCTGTCAAAAGAGGCACCGCGGCCCACGGAGCTGTAGCCCCGACCGGCGCCGGGTCGGTCATAGGGACTAGGCCGCTGCACGCCTATGCCCTTCCTGGCGGGCTCGTAGTGTGTCCGCACCTCGGCGCGGCTGCTCTTGAAAATCTCGATGTACCTGAGCGCACAGAGGAGACGGGCTGAAACGGAATGCTACGGCTGGGATGTGAGCAGCCAATCAGAATGAGCCAGTGTGTGTCGCGTCGTTAGGAAAATCTCGGGTGGGTCTGTATGTCAGCTAACCTCTGAAAGACAGTGGAATAAAGTAGGCCCTATCCCACACAGCCTTGCAGTGATTTTTTTAATTCTCTCTTTCTGGACTAAAATTGCAGTGTTTCATTACAATCTTTAAAGGTGTGCAATACTAAAGAATAATAAAATAATAATTTAAAAAACAATACTGATTATCCGAGACACAGCTAAGCATGAGAGTAGCAGTGTGTCAACAGAATCATTCTGGTGGTGTATGACAGAGGAGCTCATGCAATTCTGATCCTGGTGACCTTTACCTGTGGATGTAGGACTCTGACCCCTGTTGTGAGAGGCTCTTTGGATTGGAGGGGAGGGTAACGTCTACAACTGCTATGTCTACCTGAGGCTTAGTACTGAGCGACTCTCATCTTAACTAACCTCATTCCCCCATTCTACAAGTGATTACAGCCAAGGGCTGAGCCAGGTGTGTCAGACCTACATCCCCAACCTGACAAGTGGCCTCCTGAATATCTATTAGGTCACCCGCACAAGAAATAAAAAAAAAAAAAAAAAGATGTTGATCGCTCAGCACTAATTAGCATAACCTGTAAGTATTTAAATGTGCACTATCACAGTGCTTCATATTCCCACAAAGGCTGTGAGTGAAGTGTGTGTGTATGTACGTGTGGACGCGCGCATTAGTGGGTCGCGTGGTTTGTACTGCGGTAAGTGGTTACGTGTCATTTTACGGCAGTGGAGACGTACACCATAAGAAAAGCAACTTATCCAGCCAACCAACCATCCATCCCCACCTGTGCCCTATCCTTTCCTTGTGTTTCTTTAGAGCCTTTTCAGCTATATCCTGTGAAGCAAACTGCACGAAGGCCTCCCCCGTACTCCTCCCCTGGAAGTCCACCGGCAATGTTATCCCATTTGGCACGATTTCCAACCCTTCAACCCAAGGACAGATAACCCCAGCGGGGAGCATTAAATCACATGCCCAAGCACAATGATCCTCTAATGCTTCTCTTCTTAAAAAGAAAAAAAGAAAAACACAAAAACACACTCAATACATTATACAAACCAGGTTCTGTTGTTTGTCACCATTTACTTACTGTACTTAATGTATTTTGGGAACATAAAATAAACGAAGACAAATGAAACATATAGAATGCCTCTTGCCCCCACTTATTAGAAAAACTAGAGCTTGACCTGATGGTAGTTCAGTGCAGCTATTTTAAAAATGGTGACTCTTACACAAACAATAAAAGGATGTTACCATTAGGGGGTAGGGTGGGCAGAAGGAACAAGGCGGGTGACATGGGGAGAAGGGAAAGGAGAAGTTGGGAAAAGGTTTCGTAATTTCAGACCTACATGATCATTAGGTGCCAAATTAAGCTCCAGGAAATGGGGCCGACTTTTGGGGTGACAGCATTTCAATTTTGTCTCACGTTATGTTTTAATCAGTTCCGTCAAACAGACTGAGTATTAAAGGCGCAGAAAAGACCACACACACCTGAGAAGAACTGGACGATCTCCTCCTTGCTGCATCCGAAGGGCAGCCCTCGCAGTCGCACCAGGCCATCGCCTGTTGTCTCTGGACAGTTTGGACCAGTGTGCTTCAAGACCCAGTCCATCTCAACACTGTTGGATTTGAACACTGGGAGGCAGCAGACAGAGAGGCCGTCAGCCCGTTCCGTAAGCACCATTAAACAACCATCAAAGCTAAACAGAAACTTTTCTGCACCTTCTACATATCTGTGACCCATTGTTTCCCTGTCCTTCTTGAGGGCAATCTTCAGATCCTCTTCAGACTCCAACTCCACAAATGCCTCTCCACTGGGGCGGCCCTCGCGTGTGTAAGTGAAGTGGATGTTTGTGCCGCTGTCAGCGACTTTACAATCTATAAGACAGACGTAGTGTGATACAGACTGCAGAGACTGGATTAACCCACATGCAAAGAATCGCTCACTTGGCATGAGGGGCATTTACCTGAGAAAAATCTCTGAATTTCGTCCACGGAACAGGACCAGGGCAGGCCCCGTATGCGAACCACATATCCCTCTCCATCAGACATGCTTGATACCTGTCAATCAGACATGAAATGGAGAGAACAGATAAAAGGCCTGTGCAAAATAGCAAGGATAGTTAACTTTAACACGATACAATGACCCAGAGCACAATATATGTCCACGTATAAAAAAGTAAATAGAATCAAGTTACCACATGTAGCATCCCAACAATTACATACAATTGATTCTGTACACAAATGTTTCATATATTTAGTGAATTAATATGATATAGTACTCTCAAAACAGATGGCTGAAATGAAGTTATTATCGATAATCGGTACTGGCAACTGGTAGTGATATCTAACAGTGATTAACCTGCAATTATCGCCTTTGTGGGGGACAAGAACTCAGGTTACACACAAAGCAAGATAACATAAGGCAGGATTCTTCAAATCTGGACCTCGATTCCAAATCTAGGCCTTGTTTTCAGTTCTCCCAGATAGTTAGTTTAATAATTACTGATTCTGATTGGTCAGAGGCTTCACACCTGACTGACAGGTAACCCGTGTAGGCTGGAAAACCAGCACTGCTCGAACCTAGATTTGAATAACACTGACATAAGGATTTAAAATATGGCTTTCAGTTCAGCCTTCAAGCATATGTTTCCAATGCAAGAAACTTGGCTATTATTGCACAGCGTTTCACAAGCATAGCTCGTTGCTGTAACTGTGTTCGCCATTCTTGTAAGTTGGGATGTTCGACGTTACACCACCAACTATCTTCCACTGACAGCCAGAATGTCAAGTGTAGCCTCCTGGTGGGAATTTCGTGCTTCCCAACTTATGTGAATGGTTGAACAAGACAAAAGCGTAACACTAATGACACGGAAACTGCCTGCAGCCTTGATAACACAGTTGCGAATTTAGTCGAGATGGCAGAGGTTCGTCGAAAAGTCAATTTCACCCTCAATCGTCCACCAGTAGTCTACAAAAAAACACTACACTAGGTACCAAAATAAAGCTTTAAAAACATTTTCAGTAAAGTCGTAGCGAAATCCCACAATCGACAGCGAAACCCAGCTTTAGGAAAGAACACGAGGTTTTAACTGATCAGATCGAGTGGTACCACAGCTGGCATATCTCAAAGTCCGTTAAACATAATAACTTCAAGTCTTTATCTTGTATAAAGATAAAACATTCTGACTTATTAAACCTACCCTGGGCCAATTCCCAACATTTAGTAGCCGGTATCTAGCAAAAAGCGAATCATTTAGGATTCATCGGCAATGCGCTAACGTGCGTGCATTGGCGTCCCCGCCGACTATGAATGGACATGAATGGTGCCATTCGGGACCTACGCAAACCTTTTTAAGCAACCTGTTACTACTGGCAAGCAAACTTCATTACCCCAATCTAAATTCGTTTAGTAAAATAGACGAATTCTTAATCCATCCCAGCTATCTGATGCGGCGTGTCTATTTTAATAACTGGCGTACTACTTCCTGGGCGTCTAATGTAATCTTCCCTGCGGCTCGGCGCAACAGGCCATGGCTGTCTACAGAAACCCACGGCGATCGACTCTCAATCACATTTGGTGCCAGAAGACGTTAAAAAATAACCCCCCTTTTCCAAGTATCAAAAGTACCCTAATGGCTCTGAACTGCGCTTTCCTCCGTTTTAAAAAAAACGAAACCAGCAGCGCAGCTACTCGGAGGTCCCGGAGAAGGCCGCAAACCTCCCGAGTTAGCTTAGCCACCTAGCACTACAAACAAAGACGCGGTCGAAGACGGGATTCAAAGTTTAATATCGTCGCGTAACAAAACGCGAGCATAATACGTGTTGTTACTCAATACTCTCGATTTTGGATGACCTCCCGAAGCGCCTACTCACCTTATTCAAACAATATTCGTCACCGAATCGTTTTCCGTTAATCGCCGCCACTATAAGTCACACCTAAAAGAAGACTGTCTCTGTTGTTACTGACCTGACCTGCAGCTCATGTCCGAATTACAGCGCGCATGTCCGCGCATGCGTACACACCTCGTCACACACATCGCGATTTCCGAGAAGTAGGCTAGCAGGAGACTGAACATTAAATAAATAAAATACTAAAAAAATAAATTACTAAAAAATTAAATATAATAAAACGAACACAAAACTAAATTAAATTATTTTTAAAAGGGGGAAAAGCGAGGGGGTGCATTATTTATATTTAATAGGCTATCTTGGTATTCTAGCACAGGGAGATCATTTTTGTAAGCTGTAATTTATCCCCGAAATGTTAATCGCCTTAGGAATATATATGTATAATATAATGTATGCTTGTGTTTCAATTTCAACCTGAACCCAAAATAAACACGTATAAGAACATAAGAAATTTACAAACGAGAGGAGGCCATTCGGCCCATCAAGCTCGTTTAGGGATAACTTAACTAATAACTCAGAGTTGTTAAAATCTTAACTAGAGGAACCCAGGGTTTTGCACTACAGTAGCAGGAAGACTATTCCATACTCTAACTACACGCTGTGTAAAGAAGTGTTTTCTCAAATTCAGTTTAAAATGTTCTTCCACTAATTTCCACTTATGGCCACAAGTTCGAGTATTTAAACTAATATTAGCAGCTATTTGGCTGAACAGCATCAAGACCTGTTAGAATCTTATATACCTGGTTAATGCCCCCCCTTAATCTCCTTTGCGTGAGGCTGAACAGATTCAGCTCAGCTAACCCCTCATCGTAAGACATTTCTCTAAGACCTGGAATCATTCTTGTAGCCCTATGTTGAACTTTTTCCAAGGCAGGAATGTCTTTTTTAAGGTATGGTGACCAAACCTGCACACAATATTATAGGTGGGGTCTTACCAAGAACATCACCTCCACACACCTAGAGATGTAACCCAACGTCCTATTGACCTTTTTTATTGCTTCCCCACACTGGCGAGAGTGGGACATGGAAGCATCAACATACACAACGAGGTCTTTCTCATAATCAGCTACCTTGATTTCAGTGGAACCCATAAAAAATCTGTACTTTATATTTCTGCTCCCTGCATGGATTACCTTACATTTATCTACGTTAAATTTCATCTGCTAGGTATCAGCCCAGTCGCTAATTAAATCAAGACCCGTTGTAGCCTCTGTGCTGCTAGATCAGTATCTGCTACACCACCCACCTTGGTATCATCTGCAAATTTAACCAGTTTATGTATTTATGTCAATATCATTCATGTAAATTAGGAACAATAATGGTCCTAAAATTGAACCCTGCAGTACCCCACTATGAACGCAGGTACACTGTGACATTGTGCCTCTAATAACTACCCGCTGCTACCTGTCTGTTAACCAGTTTTCGATCCAAGCTGCTACAGTTCCTAAAATCCCTGCAGCTTTGAGCTTAAGCAAGAGCTGTTTGTGGGGGACAACATCAAAGGCCTTCTGGAAATCTAAGTAGATCACGTCGTAGGCCTTTTTGTGATCGATTTCTCTTGTAGCTTCCTCAAAGAACTGAAGTAGATTAGTTAAATAGGACCTACCTCTCCTAAATCCATGTTTGCTATCCCTCAGAATGTTATTTGAATCCAGGTAATCCACCATTTTCACTTTGATTATAGCTTCCATTACCCTTACAGTTATGCTAGTTAAACTGATTGGCCTATAGTTTGCTGGATTACTTCTATCCCCTTTTTTGAATATGGGCGTTATATTAGCATGCTTCCAATCAGAAGGTACCACACCAGTAGATAAGGATTTCTGAAATAATCAAGTAAAAATAATTTACTTTGATGAATCAAAGATATGACATTTTCTTGCTAATAAAGGTACTCAAATGGTGACCATACTGTAAATTTATTTGTTAGCAAAGAAAATTGACTGTATTTTTAGTAAATGTTGATTGAGAAGCAAATGTAGAAAATCTCAGTGTGTGCAAAAACGTTTGACTAGCACTGTATATAATAATTATTATTACTATATATAGATATCTTGCTCTTATAATAACCACTTCTAATTTATGAAAATATTTGTTTGTAAGGGCCAACCTCAACACCTTATTATTACATTTTTTTTCATCTAAAAAGTTATAACCTTTGATTAAGAATTTACCAGTTCTTGGTACACAAGAGGAGTACTGCATTTCCCCTTTGATCATATTTGCCAAACTAACAGGAATAGCTTTTACCACTGTGGAATATTTCTTAGCTGAATGCTGCAAATTGTATCACCTGCAAAACTGGTCATAATCTAAAATATTATTATTATCCATGAAGTACCTTATGACTCATATCCCTCTTTCCATCTGTATTAGTACGAGAGGGGGATATAGGGCTTTCGAAGGAACAAACAGGCACGCTGTCTGTTCAGCAATATTTTATTAAAAGCAATACAAAATTATCATACATCATAAGCTTTGAAGAGTAATCCTTTTAGTTATTAAAATGCTGCAAGCTATTTACACTCGGACGTGCTGTCATCACCCACCTTCACACACGGACCAGGGAGCCCCTTCCAGTCCTGGCAGGAGACCAACACGTGAGTCCCGAGAAAGTGCTGGGCGATGCGCTCTATCCCACGGCCGAGCTCCGGTCAGCACTGAGTTCTCCCCCTTCCTTTATACTAAATTGGGTGCTGTCTAAGATGACTGTGTGTGTGTGGGCAGGGAATGAGCTGGCCAGGCTCACCCCTCCCCTCAGGCAGTGCACTCTTAGTCCTTCAATCCCATTGGAAACAAGACAAGTGTCCTTGGGCAATGCTTTCCCTTCTTCCCGAAGACAAGACAAGTGTCCTAGGACAAGATAAGCATCCCGGCAAACAATTTATACAAATAATTCTAGGAAAACATGTTAACTTGAACTTGGCCCAATGATATGGGTGAATCATGGACGTACTGGAAGATGCATTAGAATCTCAGGGTGGTTAGGCCATACACAAACATAATCATTCAATACCTCCATCACCTCATATGTATGTCTGCTAGGCGGAGTTGGAGGTGCTCCGAACTGTGAATACTGGCGTTGAACAATCATAACTTTCAAGAATATTTCAGTAATAGGAGGACAGTGAACAACGTAATCGCCCGCAAATTCTTTCTCTCACACCATCCAATTGTAGTAAAAGATTAAGTTTCTATTACACAAAATGCAGGCCTACTAACTGTTCCAAATGAGAAATTTATGCATAAAGCTGTGCTTGTAAAGAAAATTCCAATACATTCACACTTGCTTACCACTGAAATGCAGACAAGTTAATCAGCAACTTCAATGGATGAAAATCACAAGCTAAAAGATAGTGTCACCAACAGATTTAAAGACTGCTTACTCTTCAAAGCTGCCTGTAACTATCTCAGCTTCACAGCACCATTTGTGGCCTCCTAACCAATTGCATTTAAGCTGTCATTATTTAGAGATTTAACCAAATCACTCTTCCTAATGAAATTATGCCTATTGATCCAAATAAAATCATAGTGCAATTGCTTAAACATTTTTATTAATCTATCACACGTTTCATCTTCAATGGGCCAGATAAACCAATCTTGATAACCCATTTATGCTATTCTTATTTTTTTGTATCCAACTTTTTAAAATAACTTTTGTAATATATTTAAAATATTACAATTTCCTCTGTCAATCAGATTGTTATTGATAGTCATTCCCAAATATTTAGCTAGCTTTATTTTCAACCGGGATACTCTAAAGTAAAGTTTCCTGGTGATCATGAATAGTCAAAACTTTCTTTTTTTTTTTAATTTTCTTTAAATTTAATTAATTTTAATCCAAATGTATTTGTGAAGACAGACACCACTTTTAAAGTTACAAGAAAAAGAAAGACAGTGATAAAGAGAAAATAGTGCAGTTAATGGCTAATGGTAAAACACTAGAGATTTAAAGGGTAGTACACAGAGACCACTGAAGCAGATTCTTATTAAATATCCCTTACTGAGCAGTTGAGAAAACTTATAAAGTGACTTTAGTAGAGTGATTTTTACTGATGAATCAATGGTGATGCTGAGTCTTGTATGATGAGGAAACTCCTACAAGACTGAGATGACAAGAATTATATCTGATTATAATCTGAGCAGGATTGTCAGCAACAAAGGCACTGGGCCATTCAAGGTTAATGACAGCATGATGCTCAAAAGTGTGAACTACTGCACACTACTGGAAGGTACATTCTTCAGATGTCCTACAGCTGATCTTTTAAGAAGAACTGCATCTTCACAAAAGTTAATGCATCTTAGCTCAAAAAGAGTTCCCTACAAGTAAGCTGAAATTTTGACCACCATCTTCATCTGACCTGAACCCTGTTGAGAATTTGTGGGTGCTGGTGAAAAAAAAAGCTTTTCAAGAGTGGGAAACAATACAAGAGCATCTCAGATTCAATTCTAAATGCAGTCCAAGCTGTAACTCCAGGTACCATCAACACTATACAAGTTCCATGAATGAAACATTGATTCAGATTATTGAAAAACAAGTAATTAAATAAACATATAAAAATGTTTCTTGTTCCTAGGTAAAGACCCCTAATATTGTTTCTATTCATAAATACTTCGAGTATGGTTTCAACATCCTACCTTTTTAAATCAATAAAGCGCCCCTTGCCCATCATCAGACAGCTATTTTTTTATTTGTAATATTCATTTGAATAGCCTAAAGCAACCTGGATCAACAATAGGCTTCTGTACTGCCTGAAGCCTGCTTCTGTTTTATGTTTAGCTAAATGTGCCGGTGTGGCTGGCAGCCAAAGCGCCCGTGTTTGCTCAGGGCTCCGACACTGGTACCCATTTATCCCGCGTTCTTTTCTTCTTCTTCTGCTCTTCGTTGACAGCTGGCGAGTGAAGATAAGAGACCGCTACGGCTGACTGTTAAAGTTTATTTCTGCTGTTTTATCAATAACAAAGAAAAAACATTGGAATGAATATACTGCTGTTTGTGCTAGGCCTATACAGTCCGCCCACGCGCCGTCAGCGGCTTTAACTAACGACAGATATCTGCAATTGTCAACTGAGAAAAGCACATATACCAAATAAAATTCACTTTAATCAAAAGTTCACACACAGAGTCACAAGGTCACAATAACAACTTATCTACACAATTTAGAATTTTCGTAGTTTATAACAAACAAGTACATTTTCGATACAACTGCTAGAACATTATCTACTGCATGGCTCGTGCCACGCCACTGACAGCCTCGTTGCCATGACGATACTTAACAAACCACATTCAGAAGAAATTTTCTTCTGTACCAATTAGGATTTGATTAAGTTCAAAGTAGCTATGAAAACCATTTCACAATGGTCACATAATCAAATATGTAACTGATAAGTAAAAATATGAAAGCAGGAGTCCAAATTTATTACAAACACATTTACTAGCTGCACGACAAATTAGCATCGTAAAATTCCGCGACTATTGAACTCGCGTATACACCTCCGGAAAAGATGTATTACTTACGTCAGTGACCTTGGAGAGGAGCTCCAATGAGGAAGAGCGTCGTATTCATTTCCGGGGCATGCTTGTGACCTTTCAACTCGGTTACTAAAACTACTTCCTTTCTTGGTTTGGCTTTCCGAAGCGAAGCAAAAGGGTATGAGTTCTTATCCACAATCCAATTAAATCTTTAATGTGATTTTATTATATGGCTATTTTTTTAACATTAGGTTGTGTAATTATGTGATCAGGATTGTATATATATTATATTAGCCTGATTTAGTTTTGTAAAAAGGAGAAATATGGTTGGATGGTCACAGCGTTGGGATTCTTTACGTGCTAGGCCGCCATATATTCGCTTCAGTTGTTACGAAACATGGAAGTAGCGGCACTCTATTTTGCCGTTGCTTTTGCGAAAATTAGACTGTGAAACCGACTGTTTACCGTTTTATTTGAATACCTATTGGTTCTTGTCCCAGATCTTTATAAGCAGATATTGGTTTGAACTTTTCGCAGTATCTCGGTTAACAGCGTGATGGCAGGTTCCCTATACGACCAGGGCCGTTTCGGATGCAGATTTGCATCCTGTGGTTCGCTTGAACGCATTTTGTTGGTGACTTCGGCCTCACGACGCATGTGTGTGCGCGCCGTTTGCAGAGATGGCACCTCGTAAGGGAAAGGAGAAGAAGGAGGAGCAGGTGATCAGCCTCGGTCCTCAGGTCGCCGACGGCGAGAACGTCTTCGGAGTGTGCCACATCTTTGCCTCCTTCAACGACACCTTCGTGCACGTCACTGATCTCTCTGGGAAGTAAGTGATACGCACATGCCTGTGCGTCCGTTTGCTTTTTTGAAATTTGTATATACTTTGCTTCCGTATTTACATGCTTAAGCATGTACTCTTGTCTATTAAAGATTAATGCTGGAGTACGAATTTGGCGTGAATTGATTGGCAGGACAAATTTTAATAAGTTTAAATTGCGAGTATTTTTCGCACGCAATCATCAGGGGTTCTAAAATATATTCCACCGCGGGTTGGGAACCTTAGTCTAGGAATTGGGGGTCCCCAGGGCAAAAGTGCTTGATAGAAAACGTGAATGTGACCTTACAAGTTTTACCTACTGCTCCTTGTCACCAAGGGAGACGATCTGCCGCGTGACCGGTGGGATGAAGGTGAAGGCGGACAGAGACGAGTCCTCTCCCTATGCCGCCATGCTGGCTGCTCAGGACGTGGCCCAGAGGTGCAAGGAGCTGGGCATCACTGCCCTGCACATCAAGCTGAGAGCCACTGGGGGCAACAGGTAGGTTTATGTAAGCCCATCTTGGCGGGTTCAGTTTGGTCTGCTCTGCTTCTTTTCTTTTGCTCATAAGATGCATGCACTGCACCGGGAGTGTCTGAGGTGCTTTTTGATGCCCCTGGAGCATTTTTTTGGGGTTGGGAACCTTGCTCAATGGCCCAGCAATTTTTTTTCCTGACCCTGGTATTCAAACTGGTGACCTGCTGGACACAGAAAGACTCCTAACCCACAAAAACCGACTTTGTTACATAGTAATTTGTACTGTTTACTGTAATCAAGCTTTTTTTATAGTGTGATATATTACTTGAGGGCAGATTTGATTTTTTTTATTAGCTGATGGTTTTATTGGATTTCATTTATGTGGAATTTTTCATGTGAGTAAAGCAATGGTTGATGCATCACGATGCGTCTCATCCGTTAATTATGTACGTAGTCATATTAAAGAAAAGGTTGCTGTTTTCCATGCAGGATTTCCTTAACCGTATGTGTACACAACATTTTGTAGTGCCTTCCAAAAATATTTAAATTTATCATAAAACATTCTGATAGAGTAGGTATATCCGTATCTGTGAAACACCTCTGTGATGGTGTTTTGTACCTTTGTTCCAAGTATGCAGAAGGAAACGAAAGCCTGTATTTCCCTAAACCATGGCAGTGAATGCAGCAGTAGATTGCACGATCATCTTTACTCTTCTGGTGTTCGTGGCTAACACTGATGCCTTTGCTTTCTGTATGGCTTGCTGATTAGCTGCAAGATTTTTGGCAGCCGCTAACTGTAACATGGGGTAAAGATGAGTAATGTGATTTCACACGTTTCTTGCATTACCAGAGTATTTAATCTTGGCTCGACAAGTTTTATCCAGCTTGTTTTCCGCTTCAACTCCATAAAAACCAAAGTGTGTCCAAATCTGCTTTCAAGAGTGCCTTTCTCTCATTCCGCCATGTCTCCCATCTGAATTGCACACCTGATGCAAAAGTTTAATGTAGCCTCAGCAAGGTATACTATTATTTAAAATACAATTAAATAAATTTATATAAAAGTTATTTTTGAATATGCTTCGCTGTTTGCAAATATGCAAGTACAGCTATTAAGTATAGACATTTTCTTTATTCCAAATGGAAAGTCTCAAAGATGGACACATTACACACATCATACCTATGTTTCTGTTGCATGGGTTCACTCCGCTTTGTCCACCAGCAGACTTTGTTGTCCTTTGACTTTGGTCTCAAAACAGGATCTTTTTTTTTTTAGGAAAGAAATCTAAAACGTTTGGCTAATGGTTGTAGAAATCAGAAGCCTGATAAACATCAGGAAAGTTCATTGGAAAAGTCCTCATTTTAAGGCATTAGCCTTCAACAAAACCGTTTAAAAAATATTGTAATTTGAAAAATGTTTTAAAACGAAACGAACCAAGTAACACTTCCTTGCCTTTCCCCTCTCCTAACTTCCCCATGAAAGACTAATCGAATGCTTTGATTTTTATCTGCTACTGGGATACTGTGTAACATCATGACTGCAGCTCTTTCTCTTACAACCAGGAAGGGGTGTTTATGGGGTGTCTTTAATTTTAACACCCAAAAGGTATATTGATATAGTTGTCATCCTGTGTATCTTTTCAAAAATATATCGTAAAAGTTGGATGTAACATCCAGCCTTAGCTCTGATACGTAGCTTCAGGTTGAGCATGTAGAGGAGAACCTGCCGGTATGGCACAGAGATCCTCTGGGGTTTTAGCTTTCCTGTGTTCAGTCAGCTGGGTTCTTTAATCTGAAACGTAGGTGTCAGGCTCCTTAGTAGGATGTGGGGGGCTAATCGATGGTTGAATTGTATTCTGTTCGGGGGGGGGCTGGTTTTATGTATTTAATACTAATGAAGTGCATTGTTTTAGAACCAAGACCCCAGGACCAGGTGCTCAGTCTGCTCTCCGCGCCTTGGCTCGCTCCGGCATGAAGATCGGCCGCATCGGTGAGAGCGCATGCCTCCGTCTCTGCAGCATAGTCGTAAATGAGTCTCGGCATAGCTACACATGCAGCGCAGTCGTAAATGAGTCTCGACATAGCTACACATGCAGCACAGTCGTAAATGAGTCTCGGCATAACTACACATGCAGCGTAGTCGTAAATGAGTCTCGGCATAGCTGCACATGCAGCGTAGTCGTCAATGAGTCTTGGCATAGCTGCACTTGCACATCCTCTCAGATCTTTTAATGTCCAGTATTTCTTATGGGTACATAGTGGTTGAATAGCATGTGACTGTTTTCATTGTTTAAGTTCCCTGCACTGTTTTGTGTTAATTCCGCTGTTTCTCCTGCAGAGGATGTCACTCCCATTCCATCAGACAGCACCCGTAGGAAGGGCGGACGTCGTGGTCGTCGTCTGTAAAATGTTTCTTTCATGGTCACCCAATAAATTGTTAAATAGACGGCCTGTTTTCTTTATTGATGCTGGAAGTGTGAATGTTCCTTTGGTCTGCTTAAATACACTTCTGTCATATGTGGTTTGTTGCATTGAAAACACTATATACACCAGTGGTCTGAGTGATTAAGCGAAAGATTGACATAATGGTATGTCAGTATTCATCCTCAATGAGAAATAAATGGTTAGAATGATGGGCCTTGGGTTTGTGTAGGAAATAATATTCCTGAAATCCTGGCTAAATTCTTGTTCTACGGTGTTTTCCTTTGTTTGCAAAGGTTAAAAGTGAATCTTAGTCATGTGGCCCTTGGCTGTAATGACTATATATTTCCATTAATGACACAGTTATTGTAATAGGACTATTTGAGCCTTTCCTGGCAGCTTTGTAAAATGATTTGCTGTGTAGGTTTTTCTAGAAAGCTGTCCTGCAGTGTTTGGTCGTTGCCACTAGAGGGCACCTGAGCAGTTTGCTTTACTTGGCCACCAAGTGCTCTTACATGAAAGTGAAATCGTCACACTTTTTGCGAATGGCAATATCTGCCTGTCCCACTGATCAAATAAGAAACATTTGGTTGCATTGTGAGTCGCTATGTTAAGTATGATTCTGGTGTACGTAAAGTAAACTCCACACAGCAATATTAACTGGTTGCCTCAAAAGGAATATATGTGAACCAATCAGCTGAAGAATAAATGATGACGTCATTTGTTGTCTTGGAATGCACTTATGTGATTTTGAATGTGCAAGAGGAAGTAATACAGCAGAATGGAGAAATGCCTAATTTATGGTAATTTACTGTACGGAACATAATGAGCTTGTGGGTTCTAATGTTCTGAGGTTAACACCTGGTTTTTAAAATGAGTTTTGTACCTCGTGTCAACAGCACAAGACTCTTTTGAACAAGGTAGACAGCTGGTATTTTTAAATAGATCGTCTACAGGAAGAGCTGCAGAACTGCATGCCGTCAATGCTCTCCTGAAACAGACATGTGCAGCCTTTGGAAAGCAAATCTGTTTTGTACATGGGGTATTTCATGGTATCCAGGCATGATGGAGCCTTTAAACTGAAGCCTGCTGATTAATAAATGCTTTAGCTAATGCAACAATAACTACATGTGAATTCAGAATGTGAGAGTAAGGCACTGTTTGAAAACTACGGGAAAAGTTGTCCTGTTGTTCTGCACTATGCTCCAAGTGTGTGGTGTCCATAGAAAATCACCATACCCTGTTAAAATCCTTACCTTTTAATCATATTACATACTGGAAATTAAAATGAAATTTTCGTTTTAATATTGATTAAATTGATTCACCTTCCAACACAATGAGCCTAAACAAATCTCCAGTAAATAATGCAATGGTTTAAGGACGCTCAAGAAAAAGTGACATTGCTAAGTATTAAATGACGGCATTTATAATTTCCAAGTTTCCAATTTTGTTTTGATTTTTCCATTTTTAAAATTTTTTCAGAGCTGTTCCCCTTTTCCCTGAATGTTGAAAGGCAAAATGTGTAATTAAAGCTGGAAAAAGATGTTTGTAATCGGTTTTCATATCAGGCTGTAATTTAGAAGAAGTGACTACTGTATTTAAAAGGGTATGATGATTTTCTACAGGCATGGTACAATTGTGGATGATACTTCTGCATTGTTTCCTGTAGGGACATGGCGACTTGTGTAGGGTGTCTGAAAGGGTAGGAGTTGTCAAACCGCTACAAAGCCATGATATTAAAGAGGAAGATGGACACTGAGTCAGAGGAAGGTGAAAAATCTCCAAACATCAGTAAAGGGGAACTAATGTCGGATGTCAACTTAGTGTTCTGATATCTCTCAGCGTTCAGTATCTTGGTGTCCCTTGATGGGACTTAGCAGTTTGAAATCACCTCTGACCCTTTTATAAATGTATGATTTTTGCAAGTACCATGTTTCTCCTGTATGGTAATAACATTTCAGTAATTCCATTTGAGAAAAAAACCTAACTTCATGTCATCCTTCTGTTCAGTGATGGCCTCTTCTTCCATCTTGTCCTTTTTTCTCTCTTCTACTATTATGCAGTGTCGAGTACCAGTCTTACTTCAAACTAAATGCACCACCATCTGTCCATTAGGATTTTACGCCTGACACTCATACTAGAGGTGTTTATTTACCTCTTGGGACCAGGTATTGGTATCAGAGGAATATAGAGACATAGTTACATCCCAGGATCAAATGCTCCTATCAGAGAAATGTACAGTCATCTATTTTTTACCTCTGTAGTTGTGAATGGTTGGTGTCAACTCACAAGCTGAAATGTGTATATAGTAGAACACAAAAATAATGTCTATCATCAAGCCTTTAAATTTTACATACTTACCAGGCATTTTTGGTCACAGTGATGTACACGAGAGGATCAGAGATCAGGGTCAGCCAAGGGGCCCTTCAGCAACTGGACTTAAGGGCCCTACAGTGAAATATTGTAATGGGATTTTAGCTGATGACCTTCAAAGTCCTAATCCACAGGACACACACCACCCCATCTAATCAACAGACCACTTCATTTTTATCCACTAGTTGATGTCCTTCAGGAATGCAGTTTTCAGGACTGTGATACCATTAATTACCATTAAGTTATAAAAGGACTTATTCTCTCATTTTTCTCATCGTAGTCATACCACACCGTACGCTACCATCTACAGACCTCCCTCACTTCCTTTCAGTCTTTTCATGGTGTGACGGCTATAGATGACACGACGATATGAGACCAACATGGGGGGGTTGTCTCCGGGGGAGGCAAAGTCAGGTGGTGGGTGCCCAAATTCACTTCAGCTCTTCCTTGATTCCATCTATCTGTCCCCTAATCACTTACCTTGGTCAGGGTGACAGGGTGTTCCTGGTTGCGTTTTTTTTTTTTAATAAGATGTTCAGTTTAATACTTCCTTGTTCCCTGTAATCCCAGTTAAACCTATACCCAGCTTCTACTTGGCTTGTTTTCTCTTAGGTATGCCACAACATTACAACACTTTAATTTTGCTTTCCTTCTGCCTCATATTTTGTTAAACCAGTTTTACTGCCATCCTGAACTTCCCCTCACGTCCATCCATTCCCACTGGGTCTCGTCATTCTTATTGCTGTCCTGACTGGAGGGAATCCTATGTTCAGTGAATTGTTGTGTTTCGCTAAGCCATCACAGGTAAAGTACTGTACTTAGTTATTTTCTAAGAGTTTATATTCCAAAAAGATTCTCATTACCTGAGGTAGGGAAATCATCAATCTTTAGTAACTACTCAGCCTTGACCACAGAGCCACCTGTCACTGGCTTACGCTAGCTTGATTCCAAGGTGATTCAAGGGTGATTCCATCGAATTGGTTCCATTTGCATGTTATAAATATCCAAAACTATTTTTTAAAAATCTCAACACTTTTCAACACTGCATCTCATAACATATATTTATTCAAAATGTGCACGGGTAACTTTATTGAATTTTTTTCAAGGTTTTTAAGTGGAAGATGGTTGCATTTTTCTCAATCCTGTTAGAAAGACCTCAAGCTGCTGTTTAAATATCATCTGAATATCATATCAGCTGGTTATTTGTGTTCCCCTCAATAAAGTGTGTATTTGAAAGACACGATATGATACAAAAACAATACAAAAATTTGTATTTGTGGTTAAACAAATACTATATATGCATGGAAGTTGTACTTTTCTCCTTATTTGAGTAACAGGGCAAAAAGTAATAGGACTGAATTTTTGCATAAAATGAGCAAATTCATGAACCATAGCCGATGTCCTCAAAGCTAATGTTATGTTAACACTGAGCACATTCAAGTAACTTATCAAAAATGTATTTTTTAATAATAAAAAAAAATTAAATCTAAGAAATAATTTGAGTACCAGGACAGATGAGCATTCTTTTCAAGCACCTCAGACTTACAGTATTATGAAAAATACAGGAAAGAAAGTGAGACTTACTTTTGGTTTTCCTGTGGTCTTCGGGCGACTGAGGTGATGCAAGTTTCAGCTGATCGTGCTACTTGTGCAATGTGCCAAATTATTTAAGGGCAGAAATGTAATGGGCTAACAAGACTGAGTGAAAACCTGAGGAAATGACTGATTTTTAACTATTATATTATTGATTTACTATAAGGAAAATATATTTAAAGCATAAATGGGAAATACTGTCACAGAATAATAAAAAATAAGATTTTTGGAGGTTTTTAATCATTATATTTCTTGGTGAACTGTAGCCATGGTGAGCAGGGACAGGTGACATACTCTGTTTTCTGTGTTCTAGGAAATTTGCACTGATGTTTCACGTTATGTTAAATTCGCAATGAGGACATTGTGGAAGACACTCTATTTGATAATAACATGCATTGTAAAGCTATTTTCTTTCACATTTATACACAGAATGTCCTGGGGACAGAAATAGCACCAATTCATTGGAATGGCCCCTAAAGAGGCCCCCTTGACTGCCCCATAGTTTCGCCATACTCAGCCAATTAAAATCCCAGTAAATGTCCCATTGCATCATGGTGCCATGGTTACCACATCATACATGGACTCTTACTTAAAGTCTGTGATGCTTCAAAGCATAAAGACCCAAGCAGTTTTTGCATTTTGTTGTGTGAAACGAAAATGTAAATATATAATGAGGAAAAATACATGCTTTCAAACTCTTTACTTTTTATTTTGCTTTTATCTTATCCTGCAATTCAACTCAAGTAAAAACAGTTTTTCAAACAGCTTTCCCAACATAGTTATCTCAAACAAATTCATCATTTAAGAACATAAATTGTGAATAACATAACTAACTTTCTCTGACAGTAAAACTCTGAAGATCATGGACACAGTGGCTGGTCAGCACTCTTGGTCGGCACTGGGCAATGTGGATCATACAAGCACAGAAGTTTTCCCACAAGCACCTATGAACTGGACGAACATACATGAATCAACCATAACTGTTATGTAACTTAAGATGATATGGTGTTTTTTTAGGATGAAGGCAGTGACAACTTTCATTTTTCCTCTTTGGATGTCCCTGCCCTGAACACAAGCTGGGAGTCATACTCATTGGTGGAGAGGACAGAAAACTCCAGCCATAATTTTATGGGAAGAAAAAAAAATCATTGCCCAAGACTGGATACTGGCCTACCCCCCACTTCACCACCCCCTACCGCATACAGGATAACATTGTATTAGCCTGAAACCTGTGCTCACAAAAGTTAGTATTACACAGAGAGTCAGACTGGACTAGTCAGGGTAAAGGTGCTTAGTGAGCGAGCTTCACACCTCACTACACAGACGCATTGCTAGCCCTGGCTATGTTAACACAAACACACACTTTCCATTTCCTCTTGTGTTTTTTTCCCTATAAAAGGTACAAAGACATAAGGTGACAAAGGTGACATAAAAGTCACTGTAAATGACAGAAAGGAATGATCACATTAAACGCAACTGCAAAATATTAATGTGGAAAACATTAATTTAGCGTGAATGTCGAGATATTTCATATATATATA
>JAODJU010000002.1:18792563-18811408 GCA_026776725.1 Gnathonemus echidnorhynchus | reverse complement strand
ATAATTCTAAGATTTTTCTTAGAATTTCATCACTAGGAGCAACTTTTAGGCTTAAGAAGCTTTGTGAATACAGGCCCTGACCTCTGTGGAAATTCTTAGAAGGAAATCTGTGATCAATCCATCCATCCATCCACTGTCCAACAGCCTGTCCAACTCAGGGTTGTGGGAGGGCCTGGAAACAATCGGAAGCAGCATAGAGCTGAGGACTCTGCACAGGGGGCTATTACCTAGTTGGGGAACACATGTACTTACATAGTTACATATTATAGAATGCAACGAATGCAAAAAAAATACTCTCTTATCGGAAGAGTATATTACTTCGACCCCCAGCTGCCTAAACTTACCTAATGTGCGCAGATGGGGAGCATCGAGGAAGACTCACTGTAAACGAGGAAGCTAACAGCGTGGATTATACAAGAGAGGGTAATGAGGTAAGAACACAGCTGACGAAGGACTGAGCTGCGACATCCAGCCTGACTCACATGTAGCATCTATTTCTTTAACAGAAAATGTCCTTTGTATTCGATGCTGTTACCAACCAGCACAACATACAGGCAAGAAAATGATTTTTTTTAATAACAGAGTCTGAAAGTGAAACTAAGTGAAGGCAACGATAAAGGCAACGTGAACTCATTCGGCAAGTCGATTGCTCAATTCGACAGAGGCTGTACCCCGAGCTGCTCCGGCCTCTCTGTGAGTTGGTATGCTCTGGTTACCATGGAGCTGTTCTGGTGGGTGGGACCTTGAGGTCTGGAAAGGAGAAGCTTCTACAGACCCAGAGCGTCATCAAACAGGTAGAGCAGAAGTACAGTGACAAGATAAAGGTTTAAGGCAGTGAGACCTTGCCAATGTTGGGACAATACAAAAGCAGCATTATAAAAGGAATATATAATATGAAGCATTTAGTCAATAATAAAATAAAACAACTTTGTTTTATTGACTGATTTGTCTTCATGTCACTGTAATGTTTATAAGCATCTTATTTGTTATCCCAGCTGGTGACTGGCTTGTTCAATGAAATAACGAAGATAAACACTGGGGAGATGTTTACAACAGCATCCTTCATCCAGGTACTGGTCGATTTTGCCGTTCGTTCGTTCTGGACATTGTGTTCTTGCCCACGTTTGGCTGCCTGAGGTCTCGTTCGCCTCAATGGTGTTGGCTCCGGTTTCGTATCGTCTGCTGTTGTGTCTGGACTGTGATATCGGATCGCCCCTCCCCACAGTTCTATCCTGACGACAGTGCAGTCGACCTTCTAAACCCGGAGGGGCAGGGCCTGAAGCCCAAGACTCACCCTGCCTTTGGAGTGTGAGTGTCTCTGAGAGCAAAGGACTGACAGCTAAACTGATACAGTCGATCTGAAAGGCTCACTTCTCGCAAATATTTATTGAAGCTGTTAGCAAAACCTTCTTTCCTTTTGAAAACACCACAGTTTTATAATCATCCATCTGCTTCTCTTGGTCAGGGTGACAGGGGGGTGGAGCCTATCACAGGAAGCACAGGGTGCCGGGCTGGGGGAACTCCCCAGTTAGAATGGCGTCCCTTTCTGGGGACACATAGAATCGAATGAGCTGAGGGGCACTGGTTATCCCAAATCCCAAGAGAGTGAGATTACTGTCTATGGTCCCTTGCCGCATGGTTTAACCTACAAGGAAGCTGCATAATGCATAAGAATCCCAACCATTGTGGTAATAATTGTGTTTTGTCCTGCTTCAGGTATGTCGAGGGTGTCTGCGAGGTGGCAGTGGACACCCTGGAGGAAGTACTCTCACTGTACGAAGAGGGCAGGGAGACTCTCAGCGCCAATTCTGGGGCGTTGGTCGGCAGGTATTACGAACTGCTGAGTTAATGAGATTGATTCTACAGAATCCCCGACTGAGCTGCACCAATAATCAGGCTTAGCTTGTCCATATTGTCAGCTGATTGGCTAATGGGGTATTCTTTAGCCAATCACAGGTCAGTGTGTCATATATAGTGGGTGGACTCTTGTTGTCTTGGTGGGATATCCCATAAATCCCTGTTAAAGCTTGTGTACCCATAGGTGCAGCTCCTTGTTTTCGGTGAACGTGGAACGGAGGCTTCAGGGGGACGAGGCTGCGGAGCAGCAGTACTGCCATGGCACACTGCGTGTGTTTGACCTGGCAGGAGGCGCTCGGAAGGGGGACCTCAACGGGTGAGAGCGCCCTCTAGAGTCGGAAGCTTGAAGCATTAAATGGGAATGGTGCCCATTCTACCTGTCATGCCAGAACTACTTGCCCCTAGGTGGCTAAGGCACAAAAAACCGATCATGGCTCTCTTTGGTGCCACAGAGTCAGCACCTTGGTGAAGGTTCTGGAACACATGGAGTCTCACCAGACGGCTGATGACAGGCTCCTCCCCTTTCTCCTGGCAGACACTCTAACAGGGAGCTGTAGCAATGTCCTTCTCTACTGTGTCCAGCCACAAGGTGAAGTTATAACCGTCTCAGGTATTTTATGGTATTTTTTTAACAATAGCAGTTTTCTGATTTATTTGTATATACAGTATATTTATACGGTATGTTTCTCCATAATTTACTCATGCCCCAGACCTGCTGGATGAGGAGACCTGCCACGCCTTGGCTCTTGCTCAGCGTGTCAGGGGTCTGGTGACCCACATGGTCCCCAGCCGGTGGTGTCCTCAACGGGCCACCCAGGAAATCCGGGAAAGGATCCAGGAGCTGCAAACCAGAATGGTGTCCCAAGCAGAGAATGACGAAGAGGACATCAGGAAATTAGAGATGCTGATTCAACACTTACAGGTAAGACAAGAGCAGAAGGTGGGTCAACTGAATTTCAAATAGTTGCGTTTTCAGGGTATGTACAGTTATATCGACAGGTTGTGAGGTCTAGTGTAAAGGTGACACATAGGTAAAAGATGAAAAAATGTTCTCATGAAAAATGGCAAATAAAACGTAGCCCCTTTACGGACACCCAACTGTCCGAGACCTGACTAAAACGAGTGAAAAAGCAGATTAAACCCTGTGTGTTATTGTTCAAACACTCTTGAATTGCAAATTTGCTCAACTGACTCAATTTAAACTGATAACTGAGTGACCATATCTGGAGGGATGTGACCATTTCTGGAGGGATGTGTCAGCCATGGGGACCCTAGTACACATCCCTAATGCAGGCTCGTGCCATAGCTTGTGACCATTTCTCACGCAGCTTCAAACCTGGAAATAAAACTGTCGTCCAACTCATTTGTGGTTTATGACCAGGTAGTGAAAAACCAAGACTGGGCGAAGAAGAAAATCCAATCCAGGGAAATCTGGGAGAGAAAAAAGGTGTCTTTACATTAATGCACGGTGAAAAGGTGTCAGAGCATAGATTTTTGGCCTTGATCAATGCTTACAGTCATTTTAAAAAGGACTCCATATTTGTGTTAATGCAAAAGAGGTTAAAAGAACAACAATCCAAAGTGGAGATGCGGAGCCACAATGCTGACATCCAGGGGGCGACAGAGAGGCTGAAGCAGCTTCAGACTCAACTGAGAGTGCAGATTGAGGCCCACATAAGAGGTAACCTGGAGAATTTGGAATCGAAACAGGCCAGGTTCTTTCACATGTCTCAAACAGCGTAATGCATAGATGACAAGATGAAGAAATCTATGTTTTTCACAGAAGGGAAAGTGAGTGTGGATACAAGCCAGGAGCGACTGAGCCACATCCAGAAGCTGAGGGAGGCCATCAAAGAGGAGGAGGCCAGATTGAAGGCTGCCAGCAGTGACTCTGAGCAGCCAGGGAATCAAACAAACCAGGTACACACTTCCCAAGAGCACCACCGACGTGTTCGAGAAGCAGCAAACGCCCAGAGGGGCCACATCTCAGATATGTCCCCTTGGCAGGCAGAGGACGGATTTACCCAAATGTCTGAGGTGGAGGTGGAATATTCGAAAGCGCAGAGCAGACGCCAGATGCTGATGGAGGATCACAGGGCTTTGATCCAGAAAGAGCTGGACAAGATGGAGAGGGAGTTGGGAGAAGAGAAGGTAACAGATCAGTCGCAAAGAGGCCAGCAGAGCTCATTGATGCACTACTGCAATGGTCTCGGCTCAGGGAGAAGCTCTATCAGCCTCTATATATGTTTAGTTCCACGAGCCAAGCACATGGCGTTTACAGGGTTAGAAGTTAGATGTGCTGAGTGAAGTATCACCTCATTCAATCAACACAACTTAGGTGATGTCTTCATAATTCTAGCAAAACCAATGTACTAAGAGGGACTAGTCAGTCATAAAGGAGGTGAGGCATGGGTGTCAATCATGGGGGGATGTAACCATCCCAATAATCAAAATCAGCCAACACAATTCCCCGGATCTCCTTAAATGCTCAACTCAAAGTTGCACCCTTGATGAGTGGCTCCTCCTGTCCTCCACAGGCCGACGGGCTGGAGGGGCAGCTGCTGCGGATTAACATGGAGCGGCAGGTACTGGTCCTGCAGCTGGAGGCCCTCCGAAGGGAGAAGCTGGAGGCTGAGAAGGACCTGGAGGCCCAGCATCGGAGGCACATCCAGGAGCTGCACACCCTCAGAGAGGAGGGCCTCCAGGTGGACACTGCGGGGGCTGGTTAGAAAGGGGGTCTTCTGGTGACTTTTCCCAATGATAAACATCATCGTGAGGGTGACACCCAGCTGCCGATTCCTCCTCAGGTGTTCCGCGTGTACCGCCAGGTGTTTGAGGAGCAGAAGGAGATGTTGGAGGACAGGTACAGGAGTCTGCTGCAGGACGCCATCCAGGACGCCGTCTTCCTGTCCGCAAAAAACCAGCAGCTGCAGGCAGAGAACAAGCGGCTTCACGCTGGTGAGTGACTGAAGTGTCCTCTACCTCACTGTGGCACGAGGCTGCCTATACCAAATATAGCATTACATGGATATTGAAGGAGGGGTGAAGGACAAAAAAACTGAAAGAATTACTCTTTGACATTTTACTTGGTCTTCAGAATTTCACTTCGACAGGTTCTGCAGAAGTTGAGATGTTTGTACAGCACAAAAGGATAGAGTAACACTTGGGGGGGGGGGAGAGCGCTTGTGTGTTTTGCACACTCAGCGGTGTCCCTTTCCTGAAACGCGTATTATCAAAGGTCGAGTCGGACCAGTCCATCACCCGGGTATAGGGGTTATTGGGTCACCTGCAGTGATGGTCTATGTGTCATTGGTCGATTAAGCTTTGCCACTGCCAGTAATGCGACACCGTCCCGTCAGGTTCTTCGACCGCTGTGAGACGAGATCGATCTTCCTGTCTCATGCAGTGCTGGCCGAACTGAGGGACGCGATCTCAGCCCGGGCCGCCCCTGGCGGGTGGAGGGATGATGGGCACAGCGCCGGAGCACGACCCGCCAAAAAGGAGGAAGACGGCGACAGAAGGTGACTCAGGGAAGGGTATATATGACGCACATGCTACCTTGACAACGGCATCAACCACTGGCTGTGAGACACCCCCCCCCCTTGAAAATGCAGCAATAATCACCCTTCTACTGCTGAGAGGCTCATTATTTGCCAGGGAAACAAGGACACAGTGCCTCGCAGTGAATGCTACGCTAAGCATGTAGGGAAAAGGGAAGCAAAGGTTTAACTCGATAATAAAAGGAATAAACGACTGATGAACGATGTCACTTATCAGGATCCATTTTCTTGACTGGGAATGTGACTGTTTTCATACAATGTTCAGTTCAAATGAAGAGAATTTAGAATCCAATTCAGCTATAAAGAAAACCTCTTGCCAACTACCAATAGATACATGTTACAAACCAACAACTCAATGGTTGAACTTCCACAGTATAAAAACACAACAGATTATGTGTTCAGTGATTCTTTTTTTACTGTGACTTTGTCTTAATACATTATAAATATTAAAGAATTTTAACATTCTCCCTCACTCCCACATGAAATATTTAACACACTCCTTGGCAGTGACTGACACAGTAAATGTGCGTGTAATTCAACCAGAGAAATTAAATCGTATCAAAAAACGATTTATAAAAACACAGAGCAATGTTAGAAAACAGAGGGTCATACTGTTCTCAATATCAAAACCCATTACACAGCGAAGGAAACTGTATACAAAGACAAATGAGCTTTCAGCGTGATGACGAAGGGAAAAGGAGGTAACGACTTTCACACGGATAACAGACACATAGCAGACTGCAGGAGCTGGAGAGTCGTGGAAGTTTCCAGCACCAAGCTGCTCGCCTGCTTTGCATACTGAAATATGCAAGGCTGAAAGTCAAACTCATTTTTCATTAATCTTTCTGGAAAAGGCAGCTATTTTTTCTTTGTTTAATAATCTCTGAATGGTTTGAATGCAGTTTCAATGGTTTGTTGTGACTTTGAGTGAACAGCTATTAAATTTCGCTGACTAAGAACAAGTTAGTCCAGCAAAATCATCTAAACAGCGACTGCGTCCGAGGAAATGAGGCTTGTTATGGCAACATGATTAAATGCTGTAGTACAGGTGAATGGCGAGTCCAATCAGCAGTGCGGCCAATGCGAAGAGAGGTGTGAGCTGCAGTCCCAGCAGTGCCCAGGAGAGGGCGGCGTTCACCAGCATGGAGCAAGAAATGATGAACAGGCGTGTGATGCTGCTCCCATGTTTCATCACCACCGACATCAGCAGGCCGTTGGCCGCCTGGCCGGCCACGATGGCCCACACGGTCAGCGAGTACCCCTCCAAGAAGCCCAGCTCCCCCCCAGCCCCCGAAAGGTGTGCCACGCCGTTCACTGCTACCCCAAAAATATACAGGAAGAGATTCTGCAAGCTAAGGGGCAGCTTCTGGGTCTTCAGAATCAGTTCAGTGTAAACAGCAGCCAGGCCTGAGATCAGGCAGTAGCTGAGCACCAGCAGTAGACCCCAGGCAGAAATATGGAGGTTAATCTTGTTGACGCCTTCTTCACTCGGTGCTTCCAGCTCAAGGTTATTATAGCTGTGGCAGACCCCGGCCCCCATGAGCAGGCTGAGGGCCAGCCACTGGGTGGGCCGTAACCTCTTCCTCAAGCAGACACAGTACAGCAGGGCGGTGAAGGCAATCTTCAGATTGCTGAGCACCTGGAAGGTGCTTGGGTCCATGTGGGCCTGCATAAGTACCACCAGGTTATTGTTGAGGGCATAGAGGAGGGCGGGTAGGGCGTAAGGGGCAGCCGAGGCCCAGGAGGAGGAGGCGTAGGGAACGGCAGGCAGGTCACGGACCACCAGCAGGACCAGAGAGACCAGCAGCTTGGCCAGCTCGATGAGCAGCACGCAGGAGGAGGAGCTAAAGGGGACCCGCCCACCCACCTTGCTGAGTGCGATAAGGGGTGCGTGGGAGCCGTAAATGAGCACTGAGAGTACCAGGAGGGCAGGCCATCGCGCTCTCCACACCCAGCGTCTCCGCCCTGGTGCGGCCTCATCGGCACCCACATTGGGGATCACAATCATCACAATTATTTATTTACAAACTGACAGAGTCCTTAACTACTGCGACTTGCATCATCTGACCCGGAGCACTGGGAATCACGCTGAGACCATGCCTGTAGAGCAGCGCTTCTCGATTAGCCGCCAGCGATACGAAGCAATTACACGGGTTCCCTCGCCTGACTTTCTAAAAGAAAAGGACTATTTAATATAATTGCTTTTGTAGAGGACTATTTCTAGGAGGGTTAGGGGAAAGAATTTGCTTTTTTGGCTGAGTTTAGCTTTAGGCTCAATGCGCAGTATTAAAAAAATATCAGGCAAGTAAACATAGTTTCAGCTAATACTCTGACTGGACTCAATAAGTTTTGTTTTCTCTGCAGATATATGAAAAACATTGCAATAAAAACATTGCACACATTATAATTGTGTAGGGATTACTGTACATTTTGCCCCTAGTAATGACTGTTTATAAATTCAGCTGACTATATTTCTTCTAACACTTTGAATGAAAACCCAATATGACCTCAATAGTACAGCACTATAACAATGAATAAAATGGGGGGTAATTTGGTTTTTGACATGAACCTCTCTGGAGAGGAAGAGGCTGGGCAGCACACTGTTAGCTGGGCCTTCTCTTGGTGGAGTTGAAGTAGTCTTTGAGGGTCCTCTCCACATTGGGTACTTGGTAGTTTTGTGCCGCGTATATCCCAGTGCAGGTTCCCAGAAGCAATCCGAAGATGGCAGAGGAGCGAAGCTTCGCCACGAGGTATCCAGCTAGGAAACCTTTCAGGAAGGGAGAGGACAGCACAGTGCTCCCCTAGAAAAGCAAATAACAAAGACATTTGACATTCAGGGTGGTTTTAAAGGCGATATTCAAACACAGAGCTTTTATCCACCACTGTGTGGTGCAGTGCTGCAGGTGGAGAGAGTCACCTGTGGTATTCCCGCCTGGACTTCGCTCTCAACCCGCCTCTGAATGTCCTCTAGCTGATCCTTCAGCTGTGCAAGATCCTTCAGCTGTCTTAGAGGATCCTGGAACAAAGCATGATCAAATTTAAAAAAAAAAAATCCATAAACTGTATATTGTATACATACGCTATTCAGGATGATCTTATGATGACATGTGTAAGATAAATTTATAAACGGGTTTTAAAGTAACTTGCAGCACAGTGATAACGAGACGGTATCTACTGTCGATTACTTATGTCTATTTTGAAAAACACTTAAAATATCGTTTTCTCATATGCTTCTGCAGCAAATAATCAAGAGCAAAAATAACATGTGACTGCAAATATTTATAAAAATTGTTGAGAATACGCCTCACATATCGGATAAGCTGATCGTAATTCGAACACGTGCCGTCCAAATCTACGTAATCAAACTGGTTTTGAACAAAGCAGAATTTTGCTTATTGATTTCTTACGCGATTAAATGAGCCTTTTGGGACGTCACCTGCTGATGATCTCTAAGTGGTCACTAAGTTGAAGAACTTTGTGAACCCAGATCTGGGCGCCCCATAAACCAGACTCACCTTGCTATCCGCCATGTTTTCGGGTGTCAATGATCCTGCGATCTACGACCGATTACTCATGCCTGGCAGGTCGGAGTTACGGATCCAGCTGAACAGTCAGGGAGCAGGAACGGCGTTAGGTGTCAGTGATGCTTGCCACTTCGCAAGATCTTGTTCTTCCTCTCCTGTCCTGTGTTAACTGTTTTTTTTAAATCGGTTATGTGCCGACATATGACTTTAATATACCTAATCCAGTTTTACGTTAAATTTCTTTATTTGCCCATTCCCCTAGAATCAGAATATAAGAACGTAAGAAATTTACAAACGAGATGAGGCATTTCGGCCCATACACGCGATTATTACAGTAATAACATTGCTACACATACTGTATGGTTAGTTTTGTTTCCTTTAATTTTGGAAATATATATGATAATGAAAATATATCTAACACTGAAAAGATGCATTTCATCTTGAAATTGAACAAGGAAGTGTAAAATTAGAATAATGTTTCTTATAGCGATAATGATTAGATGCACACACACACACAGACACACACAAACTGGTAACAATGTCATTCATGCTCACAACAAACAGGGTACAACCACGTCGATTAAACTTAACTAAATGCTATTACAGCCCCGCCGTCTCATGGTGCAACACTGATCGATGATTCCTCACTGATGAGCATCTTTGGGACGCTAAATTTTGGGTGCCTTGTTTACACCCAGTAAAGCTGGACTGTCCTTTCTTTTAATCCGCACTCATCCCTGTGACCCTGGTTCTGACCGCGTGAGCTGGTCCCCTGTTGCTACGGTAACGCTGGAGGTGATTGAAGGATGCTGCAGACGGAATCTATTACGGAATGTGGGCGCGAGCCAGACACGACGTCTGGTTAAGGTGGACCAGCGAGAGAGAGGCTAGTAGCGCCGGAATGTAGCGTTCATATGCCTCTCTGTGTTCTGTGTCTTTAAATGGACCCCTGCCTGTTATTAAGCTGTAAGTAACGCAGAAAGTTTCCTTGCTTATTCAACATTTCTGTAATTGATGTCATATATACTGACCCCCAATTCTGTAACATATATGAGTAATTTATGATGCAAACGAATGTATTTCAATGAAGTGAAAAATAACAACAACAATAATTATTATTATTATTAGTGATGGAATGGCGGACATAATGTGTCACTTTAAATTATTAATTTTTAAAAACTATTATGTGAGACTTTGGCACATATGATTGGCATATGATTGGCAGGGTGGTCATGTGATGCTGTCAGTTTAACCGAGCGGGTTGTGGGAGCTCATGGGTGTCAGTGCTGGACGGAGGCGCACTTGTGTTTCATCAGGTGTCCCCTCTGCCCCGGTCACCTTCCACTTGGAAGAGCAGGGTCACCTGACAGGTGCTGTCACCTGCAGGCACAGCGCTATGAAAGTCTTTGTCCCCCCCACAATCCATTTCATAATGATCCTGACTGTGATTTGCCAGTGTTGCTTGGGACTGTCACTTTTTTTTTAGCAGGGATGCCTGAGCTCTGTGAGGTGACGGTGTGTATATTTATTTTACAGATGGCGGTACAAATTTATATTTCAGGCTCACATCCTTACTGGGTTGTGAGTTTAGGCACTTCTGGGTGGGAAGAATAACTCTACAGCTGGTATTAATATTTGTTTGAATCAGTCTAATTACAAGGGACCTTCAAGGGTGATTTTAAAAGAAAGGAAATACTAATCCATTAATCTGACTAGGTTAAATGATTAGAAGATGGATGGAAAACTGGATAGAAAAACATAAATTATTTGCCAACTGGGTGCAGAAAGACAGCTTTGTTCTGAAACCCTCCATGATGCAGCCAGAGTTCCTCCCATAGATCTCTCTTGCTTTTGTTGACTTCACACACAGTGACTCATATCATGCAGCTTACAGATCTTCCTGCAGGAATGTTAAGCACAGTCAGGCGTCGCTTAACGACGTGGATATATCCTGAGAAATGTGTCGTTAGATGATTTTGTAGCTGTGCAGACATAACCTAGATGGTATATCCTACTACACTATATGATATAGCCTAAATAACAAAACATTTAGTGTAGTATGCATAAACCTTTAACATAGCTGTTTATTATTATTCAGAAGTATTATGTACTGTATATAATTGTATGTGCTATACCAGGGGTGTTAAACTCCAGTCCTGGGGGGCCGGAGCCCTGCACAGTTTTTGATTTCCCCTCATTTAACACCTGATTTAACTCCTTTTGCTAATTACCACACAGCTCTTGAGCTGAATCATTTGTTGTGGAACAGGGAAAGAATTAAGCTACACAGGGCTCCGGCCCCCCAGGACTGGAGTTTGACACCCCCCCCATACTATACAGTGATAAGACTGGCAGTACAGTAGGTCTGTGTACTCCAGCATCACCACAAACACGTGAATAATACTTTGCAGTACAACAGCTATGACATCACAAGACAATAGGCATTTTTAAACTCCATTATAATCTTAGGAGTTCACCGTTGCGTTTGTGGTCCCTTGCTGACCTAGATGTCGTTCTGCGGCACACGCCTGTACACGGTGTACCGTAAGGTTCTTTTAACCGACACTCACCGCTTTCTGTAACAGTAACACTCCATTCAAGCTGGGAGATTTGACTGCAGATGTCAGTCAGGCTGCCACACGTCGCTATGACAGGAGACAAGGGAGCCTGTTTGGACCCAACTCTCTAATTAGAATTTGCATAATCTGCTCCCCCATCTGTTGATCGGGGGGGGGGGGGTGCTGTTTCCCCTGTGTATAACAGCGTGCTAGAGAGGGCGCCCTTCACAACCCCCCCCCCCAACACACCCCACCCCTTGTGGCTGCTGGTGTGATATAAAGTGCTGCCTGTATTTGTGTTCAGAACTGATTTTTATCCCAAATCTTGCTGCCTGACAGACACACATTATGCCTCAAATTGAATTAAATCCTCTTTGCTTCCCCCTCCTTGTATTCTTACCAGCCTGGTTACTCCTACCAGTTGTTGGAATGTCTTTCTCTGCCCCATAATTTCAAATGAGGGGATGTCATCTTCCATTTTCTGCTTGTCAGTGGCACCTATGTAACAGAATCTAGCCCATTTCGAACCCGGAGCAACGACGGGGCGGGGAGGGGACTTTCCCATGAACCCATGTCGGACGCATTCATGTTCCCGGGCATCCTTAAGGTACGGAGAGCCAAGGAACAGCAGTAGAGGTAGGGGAGGGGAGAGGATGGGGGAGTCAGGGGGAGTGACGACGAGAGCCGCAGGCGTTATTAAACGCAGGCTGGCGAGGGGCGGAGACCAGAGCCGCGGAGAGGCAGTCGCGCAGCACACACACGAGTTAATGCAGCAGCGAGCGGCAGGGAGGGGAGAAGAGGCAGGGAAGAAAATGGGCTTATTTTAGTTTCCATCGCTACAGCTGGGCTGGACTTGCACACTGTGTGAGAGAGACAAAGATTTGGCCACACAGACTGAGTGAGAGGGACAGAAAGGGCTCTAGTATAGTTTAAATCTCCCCCCCAGGCTCCAGCAGGCGAGAGCAGCGCCTAGCGAGACTCCCATGCTGCTGTGAGCCCGGGACAGCAGATCCGGAGCTTGGACTGGGATGCACTGTAGTCGACCAGAGTCGGACGGGAGCAGCCCTCAACATGCTGGGGAAGGACTACATGCTAGCCATCATCATAGTCAACTATGAGGGTGAGTCCATCCGGATGCCGTTTCTCTCCGTTCTACTGGATGCTCGCACCCTCAGCCGTCGTCTCCGCCCCTGACTCCGTGCCCATGTGTCAGTATGTGGGAGGGGCCTTTCCGTCACGTTTGTTTTCGGAGAGCCGCCGTTTCTGGCCAAGTGATAAGGTAGCGTGCGTGGTGGTCATGTGATGCTGTCAGTTTAACCGAGCGGGTTGTGGGAGCTCATGGGTGTCAGTGCTGGACGGAGGCGCACTTGTGTTTCATCAGGTGTCCCCTCTGCCCCGGTCACCTTCCACTTGGAAGAGCAGGGTCACCTGACAGGTGCTGTCACCTGCAGGCACAGCGCTATGAAAGTCTTTGTCCCCCCCACAATCCATTTCATAATGATCCTGACTGTGATTTGCCAGTGTTGCCTTGGTAACCCTTGCCCCCTCCCAGCCCACTGCACCCTTATGCAGTGATAACTCTTTTCGCCAGATATACCTTGGTTTGTCTGTGCTCACTTTCGAAACTACGTCATAGCAGAGGAACTGAGAGCATGTGAAGGGTTGACATCTGGGAACAAAATAAAAAACTCCGTAAAGGAAAGGATGGACCACCCTGCATCATCACTGCATCCCATAATCAGCTTCGGTCCAAACGCTCTCTGTAGTAGCTCTGCTCTCCAAACACTCCCCCCCCTTTGCACCCTGTGTCTCACACCTTCCAATTAAAGCCTTGTCAAGTACAGCCTGCTTCTTAAGAGCCTCGTACTTAAAAACAGGAAGGCGTTCCCTATATTTCTTTTTAGACTGATCATTAACGACCGTCGCATATTTTAAAAAATCTGCCTTCTTGCTGGTACCTTTGTGTTTGGTTCTGCCTTTCTGTTAATTGTAAATTACTGCTAATATGCATATTTGCATCATTTTCTTTGTCTACGTTTAATCGTTATATAATGAAGTATTTTAATAATTTGTTTCACATATTGATGGTCCGTCTTTATCTTAGCCTGTGTGTGTGTGTGTGTGTCTGTGTGTGTGTGTGTGTGGGTGGGGGGGGGAGTGGAGGTTGAGGCCCAGCCCACAGCACCCTGTACTGGATAAGCAGTTGGATGATAGACGACTGATGATTTGTTTTATATATGGTTCCGAGGGGAATGACTGCTGTGCATCAGAACCATGCATTGGTTCCGTTTATATACCTCAATAATGACTTTGCTTCTGGGACAGCAGCCGGCTCCGTTCTGGGACTCCTTCCCGCCTCCTGCTACCCAAAAAATTTAGCCGCCCCCAAGCGATACCTTGTTCATCGTGACTGCTCTCTCAGGCATTACATGACGCGCTTCTGTATGCTCGAAATAACTCCTCCCCCCACCGGGTTGACCACTGTGTCTGTCACGGTGTTGGAGGTGTGGGGAAATGGCGGGTTGGAGGAGACACCTGGGCAGGGAATGGAGGTGCGGTGGAAGAGCGACGCAGTGGAGGTGCACCTGCCAGAATCGGCCGCCATGCATTTCGCTCACACCAATGGCGCTTGCTGACTTATGAGATTAACTGAGATGTGACTGGAATGTGACACTGGGACCAGATCCTTAGAGGATGTGGAGCTTACAGGACCTGTGACAGCAGTGAGTGTCCAGACCAAGAGGGAGGCGTCGCGCTCCCCGTCTGGCGTCATGTCCCCTGCCTACAGGGTGGGGGGGGGGGGGGGGGTCAGGGAGGTTTTTCAGCTTCCAGCTATCTTGCCATCCATGGTCTTGTATGTCTTGTGCAGTGATCTTCGTGGACAGGGGTATAGGGACTGGGGGCAACGGGAGAGAAGAGAGCCCCCAATAAACTGGAGTCACCATCCCCCAATAAACAGACCACTGTATTTAAATTATTAAGCTGCGTCTCCCCCAGCATCAAACTTTCTCCCGTGCCGGTGTCCATGGAGGGGCTTAGCGTCGTACTCCCCGACCGCTGCTGCGGGATCACGCTGCGGCAGATGTAGCTGGATTTACCGGCAGCTGAAAAGCGCGCCAGTGCTCACTCCCCGCCCTCCTCTGCCTTGCTGATCCAGTTGCTGTGCACTGCAAAGTCTTTTATGGTTTTACTGAAATGAGAGGTGCAGGAAGTCCACAAGAGAGGGCTTTACAATCCCCCCGCCCAGGCCATAACACCCCCAGTGTGCAGAATAAGGCTATTTTTATAACCTGTGTTGCAAGCTGTCTCAAGTCATTTGGACTCCTCCCAAAACGCGTTCTGCGTGAGCCCCGTACGTGTGAACCGCATACCGGTTGATCCGTGTACTGCGTGAGCCCCGTACGTGTGAACCGCATACTGTGTGAGCTGCATACCGTGTGAGCCGCGTCTGCGTGAGCTCTGAGCCGCGTCCTGTGTGAGCGTTGGCAGGTTGTCACAGGGGTGACGCCTGCCTCTTTCCGTTGGCCTGCCGTACTGCAGGTTCAGGGCCTGGCGGAGATCCATAATTAAACAGCGGGAAGCGAAAGGGCCTGCCGGAGCTGGGATTAATGAGCCGTCATTCCGTAGCAAAGAACCTCTGTCTTTCCACAGACCATCTATCTGAGCTTTATTGTGGTCCTTTCTCAAGGAAGAAGGTGGATCGCATGATCTTCTGACTGAAACTTGAGTATATATATATATTTGTGCGACGTGAGGGGAGAAGGAGAGGGAGATGAGGGGTAGTGACAAAAAGTTTGTTCCAAAAAGTGGTCTTGCTTGGTTTTGGATTTTGATGATTTGTCAATATTTTTTGGCAAACTAAAGCCTAAAAACCCATGAGGACAGACTTACCATGCATTCACGGTGGAGGAATGATGGCGTTTAATCGGCTGTGGGGAATATGGGGAGTGAAGCAGGCAGTGACAGGGAGAGCGAGACATCCATGAGGCAGAGGGAAAGGCCGGGGGCTGAGTGTATTAATGACATGGAGGGGTGGAGGGAAGAGGAAGATGAGGCAGGAAAGTGAGGACGTGTGGGAAGAGGCGTGGGGGAGAGTCGGCTGGAAGACGTGCGAGGGGATGGGGAGAGAGCACAGAAGGAGATATCACAGCGGGGGAGAAATGAAGGGCTCATCAGAGAAAGCTAATGACTCATGGCTTCATGGGGTTACCCGTAGCAACGATGGCTGGCAGCCAGGGCTCGGAGACCCAGGAGACTGCCCGCTGACGTTCACATTGTGTTTTGGGGTATCTTGATTAATCCTTCATTAACTCTACTTTTTCCAAAACATTTGTTGTGATGATATTATGTCAGGTCTGATCCTGTTCTGTTCTTTTTAGAACCTAGAAACAAACCTTCCTTACCTCCTTATCCAGTTCCGAATTGGGCCGAACCCAGAGTCTATCGCAGGATGCATGCATTGCTGCCCCATTGTAGGTCACGCTCTCTGGCATGTTAAATGTGCCATTTCATCTAGCTGCATGTTTTTGGACTGGGAATAAAACAGAGCAGCTGACTGAGCTATATGCAAGCAAGAGGGCTAGATTTCATCCCCCAACCCAGGAGGTGAGAGCATCCACACCTCCCTGCCCTAAAACCACTATGTTTGTTTTTTTGCTTATTTGAGCTCCTGAAATGAGCTGGGCAATCAGGTCATGCACGTCAAGGAAATGACATATCAATAAAGAAGCATCCAAATACACCTTGACTTGGAATCAGTCTCTGTCAATGCTGTTAAACATCAGAAGCCTCCCTGCGTAGTCTAATCTTCTGCAGCTTGTTTTAGGCCAGCCAGCCATCACTATAACCACTTAATCCCAATTGGGGTTGTGGGGGGGACCAGAGCTTATCCCAAGGACCAACCCTGGGCAGTTGCCAGCACACCACAGGGCACACAGCCAATTTAGACTCACCAATCAACCTACCCTGCACACTTTTGGACCGTGGGAGGAAACCAGAGCCCCTGGTGGGAACCCACACCAACACTGGGAGAGCATGTGACCTCCACACAGAAAGGACCTGGGACCAAACCCAGGACCTTCTTACTGGGAGGCAGCAGCACTAACCGCTGTGCCACCATGCTGCCCTGCTTGTCTTTGGCCTTCACCTTAATTCCCTGCTGATAGTGTCGCAATGTCCGAAGCTGGGCTGGACGGATTTGTTCTGAGACTTTCTTCAGGCTTAGAAGACTGAGGTAGTAGTGGACCGAGCTGCCTTGTTATTCATTATGTCGTTGCTGTGGGAATGGATGCTTTACAGCACAATTACAATAACGATCATTCTAAGGTTTTTTTTTTCGGATTTATAACACCAGAACCAACGTGTCCTCAGTGTCTGCTTTCTGATAGACTGACGCTGTGGTTATATTAACAAATTATTATTTTTAAGGAACAAAAGAGCCAAAATTTATTATGGATTTTATTCTTTGAGATCTTGGGTTGTGGGGTTTAGGAGCTATTCATTAATTTAATGTGAGTTTGAATAAGGCTTTTCAGGCGTGCATATATGGTAGAAAGAGTGGAGTTCTGGGTAATGTGTAATGTCTGGAAATTTCTGTTGGACTGTTCCTGGAAATCAGATTCTCCCTGCAAAGACACTTCTCTCTCTCTCTCTCTCTCTCTCTCTCTCTCTCTCTCTCTCTACCTGGGGAATATTGCATTGAAGTCTGCAAATGGAAATGGTATGGAAGGTTGTATTGAACGTGACAATAAAAGTATTAGTGCACTTTGCACTTAGGTTCTTCTGGGTCCAGAGAGTGGTACAGAAGAAAAGACCTGGAGTGCTGCCTTCCTTTGGAGAAAGAGCCCAGGAAATATGAGATCGGAAAAAAGAGACCCAATCCAGCCTCTGAAAAAGTCTCTAAATCCCTGGTTGGTAATGTGTCCAGGCAGTGGGGGTGGGAAGAGGTGATTATCGCTCTTCGTGCCTTTATCTTTCAGTTAAATAAAGCCAGGTCAACTGTGGCTGCTGGATTTCGATGGTATAGTGAGCCGGACATGTATGTATAGTAAGTACAGTTCATAGCTCAGAGGTCTAAGTCAGGGGGAGGTAAACCTGGCCCTGCAGTGCTGATGTCCAGCAGGTTTTCTATCCTACCTGATGAGTTTCTATCTGCCTGACATCAGGTGTGATGCATCAGAGACCAGGTAGGATGGAAAACCTGGTGGGTACCGGCACTCCAGGATCGGGGCTGCCTAACCCTGCTCTAAATCTACACTGAATTATACAGTGACTTCTACTAAAATCAATAGATCTATAGACCGAACATTTAAGGTGAGCTTTCATTCAAGATCACATGACCAGAAATATAATATCTGAACCGCAGAACAGCTACTGTTGATCCGACAGGGTGTTACTGTCACAGATAAGTATTTATGTATCTGTTCCTTGATGTTTGATGCATATTACTCCCCTTGGGCAGGACTAGCAGTGGGGTTGGGGGTGGGGGGGTAAACAGGATGACCTGGGAGAGGCCTGGCATGGAATGAGAGACATCGTAGAAAAGCAGGATGATGGTCTGGAACAGAAAGAGTCCTCTGAGGTATGAGTGAAGCCCAGGAGGCTCCCTGCTCCTCTGACAGGATATAGACTCAAATCCACTACTTGATTCACCGTCTGTAAACGTAGACATGCGAGATGAAAGAATGCTTTTTTATCTGACTCTTGGGTAGTCATTGCTGGAGGTTGGTGTCACCTATACCAGATAATGTCTACTTTAATGCCAAATAAATACTTCTGGGCTGGAGAAAGACCATATTTATCCATGGTTAAAGCCTCAGATATTAGTACTTATGGCACTAACATGCTATTATATCTATTAATTATATTGATATTGCAGCTGAGAGTGGAGCAATGGCGTCAACATTCTTAACAGTCTATTAGAAACGCAGACATTTTATATTAAAGAGCCGCCGAGTAATTTTATTGCTTGACTTTTAATCTTTCTCGTAATTACAAGTATCTCTGTGCAATAGAGAGATCTTAGAGTCATTCAGTCTGTTTGTGTTTATTGTCAATGACCTACACAGCAGTGTTTTGTATCCCATTAACCTTCCAGGTCTTTCTGTAGCCATAAATATTTGCCCTTTGTGTATTTTTAAATCACCTGCTTCTCCGCCTTCCCCATTGGCTTTTTTTAAAATGAACCTCAATTGGACAGCGTAACAGAGCAGGCATGTCACGTGACTGCGCTTCCTCCCCAGTATTGAGGGGAGAATTCTCTGAGGCATTCTGCAGGGTGTTTAATGTGTGGTGTCTGCTCCCAGATAACAGAGCATTACAGAAGTCTAACCTTCTGTGTACAGAGG
>JAODJU010000002.1:18769312-18791986 GCA_026776725.1 Gnathonemus echidnorhynchus | reverse complement strand
TTTATGCTCAGCTGGTTGGTAGAAACAAAATCTTGGTCTGGATTTGTAGCTTCTGGACCTGAAATGCCCAACACTGTATTTAAAGGGGTTGTGATGTAATGAATTGCACATAGGTGATGTTGACACTTTAGGGTCTGGCCCTTTGTTCAGCACTAAACATTTGTGGAAACTCTTTGGCTTTACCCATAAATGAAAAACCAATATGAATTCACGTTATCTACAATGTGATTGTAATTCACGTAAGCATGATATGTGGTTGTCAATTTTTGTCAATCTAGACAATCTCTGGAATGACCAGGACCTGGATCTGGATTCCGATCTGCCCCCGGGCTGGCGGACTATCCGAGACAGTACCGGCAAGTACTACTGGCATACGCCTACGGGAACCACACAGTGGCAGCACCCAGCCTTCGGTTCCGAGGACGACCAGAACACAGCCACCAGCAGCCAGACGGTGCTTTTTCCTGAAGCTTCCCGCCTTCCTTGTTTTTGTGCAAAAGGCCACAACAGTGACATCACCAGTCTGCCCTTCGCTCTCTTCACAGGGCCTGAGGTCCATCGAGAGTCCTCTGTCCTCCGTAAATGACAGGTAGGGAGACATCGCCGGAGACTGGCCAGATGGTTTTGTTCTTCGTGTCTCACGCACTTGCGATCACGACCTCTTCAGCTCCCTGTCCCAAGCCATGCCTCCTCCCAACTGACATTGCAGCCAAGGGTAAAGGATCAAGCTCCATATGCAACTGGCGTCTAACAGCCCACTGGCGTCTAACAGCCCACTGGCGTTCATGTCAGGCCTGACGATTAAATTCATCTCTACCTAGAGCTCATCTTTCAGCGAAGATCAGTTATCCTACAGATCGCTGTATACATGTGTATCCAAGCACGTGTACACACATACACACACACATGCACGCACACATACTGACACACACACACACACACACACACAGGTCTGTAATAATATTTTTGTGGGGACTCTTCATGCATTTCTATGGGAAAACCTCTAATCCCAACATAATGACCGTAACCCCTACCAAGCCCTAACCTTAACCATAAGTAACCAAACAAGACTTTTACGAGACTTTTGGCATTTTTACTTTTTTGACTGTATTCAAAGATCTTTGTGGGGACCTGAAAAATGGTACCCATAACGTCAAAATAATAGGTTTTTATTACATTGTGGGGAACATTTGGTCCCCACAATGTAATATAAACGTAATACAGACACACGCCCGCGCACACAAGCAGCTGAACCCAGGGAACACACACAAACGGCCCGGACCGGTAAGATGTATGCGCGTGGACTAATGTAACCTTTTTGGTCTCCAGTACTCCCCCCATTAGCCATTTCTCTCACACAAGCCCTACGCTCTGAATGAAGCAGGGAGGTGCTGGGCGCTAAGCCTGCGTCATGTTCCCAGGAGGAGGCCTGATGTTCAGCAGCCCTGGTAGGCTGTGGTACCCCTCTGAGGGTCTGCTGAACACAGCCACAGCTCCTGCTCGCTTTGGCCTCCTTGTGATAGCGTCACGGAGACCACGAAGGACTTGACCTCCGCCAGAGGTATTTAGTGCTGTAGGAGAAAACAAAGAGCATCCCTCAAGCGTAATGCTGTGTGAGGCTGTGCGTCTCAGACTGTGACCTTTCAAGGTCAGAGAGACGGCAATAATGCAGCCTCTGGACAGACTTACACTGCTGTGTTTTTCACATTTTAACTTATATTTGGTTGACTGGCAATGCTGGGAGATTCGGGTGGGAAAAGGGATGAAAGAAGCTGCTTAAAGGACCTTCCAATCTAGGCACAGTGACAGGTGGGTGGTTTATAACATCACTACTGTGCTGCTTCTTTTGTAAATATGGTAATTAATCATAACTGGACCCCTCATCTACCCCAAATGGTGTTTATTTAAACCATTAACCTGTGCTGTTATTACCTGAGCTCAGCTAATTGATTGGACGTGCGGTGTCCTTGTCAGTGATGTCAGCATCCATCATGTTCAGCTCGGCAAGGAATAAAATGTTCTCATGAAAACGGCCAAAATCGTTCTGTAGGTGTGAGCTAGTGATTGACTGTAAGAAACAAAAATAAGGGCAAAAATGAAAATGAAGAGTAATATAGGAAAATAATATACTGGAATGTTCCAAGTCCATTATGTCGGGGGATAACATATGGCTGTTAAAGATGACATCATCTGGAACAAACCAAATCACACTGTTAAGATCCACATTGGAACGATTCAAGCAAGCACTAGAATGGTTTAGCTGCAGTGAAAACAGTGATATAGGTGACAAAAACCCTGTAAAAATCCCACTTCCTTAAACTTGATCAATTTTGCCAATGGGGATAGGGGCGGGGTCAACAACTCCAGAGATTTGCATTTGCCAAAATTGCCTAATAACCATGTGACTTGACACCTATGCTCTTACGTTATTTTAGTTGGGGAAATAATTCGAAACGACTGTTAACGAGATGCGCTAAAGGCAGGCACGTGTGGGACCCTCCTGAGCACCTGGGCCTTTAGCATGAGCTATTTAAAGTGCTTCCTGTTTTGGTTACTCAGTGCCCCTCAGAAGGCTTCTGCGCCACCCTTTCATTTTAGGTCACGTGTGAAGACACCACCTGGCATGAGGCGAGAATTACAGTAGGTTCTCTGCAAAATCCTTATTTTTCCCTCCCAGGTATTGAAATCCTGGTGTGGTTACTGCAGCTGTGTCACCTGCCATCCCCCCGCCCCCAGCCCTGCAAAAAATTAAATCTGTGTAAATTGGAGTGTGCCGCATTAAACAAATTACACAGGAAGAATTACATCTGGGGAAATTGGGATGTTCCAGTAGGTTTCAACTGAGTGCATCTTGAAATTGGTTGTGCAAGAAGCCCATTATCTTAAATACTATGTTTCAAATGTGCCGGTGACTGATTGGACACAGTCCTGCCATGTTTCTGAGCAATCGGCCACACAGATGTCTGTCTTTATGGGATATTGTCCAGGTCTGTTCCTGAGCACAGTGCAAAAGGGGACGGGGTGGGGGGGGGGGCGGCGTTTATATCAGGTGAATGGTGACTCTACAGGACCATCTGTCATTAGCCCAACCGTGGAGATCAGCGGGGTGGGTTTGGCCAGCCGCTTAGAAGTAAACGAGCCAGCTCACGCATGCGTGCCCGTGGCGGGTCGGAGCCAGGGCAACGGAGCGGCACCTCGCTAAGTCACTGGCTGAACTGGAACCAGCCTACCATGCCCCGCCCCCCTGTCCTTATTGGCTGCTCAGGTTCCCTGCTGATTGCTCTTCTTTCATTAACAGAGACTCGCTGGCTTGGTCTGGGAATTATTCCTCTAATGTGGACCCGGATTCCAAGGTATGACAACACTTTCATCTCCCTGTGTACCTGGAAAACAAATGTTAAAATGACAACAAAGTCTAGCAATGCAAATTATCCTCCCATATGGCGATTTTTATAAGAACTATACAAACGAGAGGAGGCCATTCTGTAGTACTGTGCATTATGTAGTACATTATGTAGTACTGTGTTCATACTCTTACTGAAATGTTTGAAACTGAAATTTATTCGTAATTCAAACTAATTTGGACTTAATACACTTCCAGGGACAACATATTGGTAAATCGTATTGGGCTATTTAACAGGTTCAGTGCAGAGTCAGGTTAAGTCAAATCTAGTCAAGCGGGCTTGTCATACCACCAGTGTTGGGCATTTCAGATCCCGAAGCTACAAATCCAGACCATGATTTTGTTTCTACCTAGCAGCTGAGTACTCTGTGACTGTGACTCCTTATGCTGAACTGGTTAGTAAAAACAAAATCCTGGTCTGGATTTGTAGCTTCTGAACCTGAAATGCCTAACACTGCATACCATCCTATACAGGTATACAGTGACACGACATAATGTTCCTCCAGGACCACAGTTCAACAGAGAGCAAGTGACAAAGGCAGGAATTCACAGTAAATGTTAAAAGTGTAAAAACACTTGGCAGTGTATATACCTACTATACCTGTATGTGAACATTGGTAATGAGTGATTTAGCAGTACACAGTGCCAGTAGATTGTAAATAAATAGTAAAGTGAGCAGTGCTGGTGAGGTGGGGAGGGTGTGGGTATTTTTAGGTTCGGGTAGTTGGAGCGGGTAGGCAGTATGGTGCTGAGTGTCCTGACAGCCTCAGGGTAAAAATCTGTTGTCCAACCTGGCAGGTCCCACAGCTTGTTCACGGAATACGAGAGGAAGCATGCTTTCGCTGTTATTTTTCCATCCGTGCCCCTTGTTTGGCTGCTTGACGGCCATGTGTATGCCTGACCTCCTTCCCGTGTCCTGTTCTACCCTCTGCCCACGCCCCCGCTGCTCTGCAGCAGTGTTTCGCCGTTCGCTCCCTCGGCTGGGTGGAGCTTCCTGAGGAAGACCTGGTCCCTGGGAAGAGCAGCATCGCTGTCAACAACTGTATCCAGCAGCTGTCCCACAGCAAGTGCGATGGCCGGGATGCGGTGGGGGCCTGGGGGGAGGTGAGTGAGCGCCGGAGAGTCAAGGGTGGGCAGGACGAGAGGTGTGGGACACTGAAACGATTGACTGAAACCCCCCCCCCCTCACTACTCACAGGGCCAGGACATGGTGATGGTGCTGAAGAAGGACATGTTGAGCCTGTTTGACCCATTAGACCACGGCCTCATCCACTGCCAGCTCATCGTCAACATCCGTGTGTGGGGCGTAGGCTGCAACGATGGCAGGTGGGGCAGGCGGAGAGCAGTGGCCTGGCGTAGCTGCCTTGGTGTGGGTGGAGGGATGTTATGCCATCCTGCGGAAAGCTGAGGGACATGAGTGGATGAAATATGGCTTTAATCCAAGAAGCAAAGACAGTCAGGAAGGACTTTTCTCAAAATTCCCCAGCTTTTCTGCTAGAGAGTGCCTTCTTGGAGTTATTATATAACAAAATTCTGCTGACATTCAGCTCAGTTGATTTCAGGCCGCTGTGCAACACTCTACTCTTAATCCCTGCACTTGCTTTTTCCCAGAGATAGGAGGGAGTGACCTGTAACTTCTGGTACAATGCTGTAGTATAGATCATTAAGATCGTTTTAAAGTATTTTGTTGTGTGGGCATGAGGAGGTTTGCATGCAACAGGGTCGCTAAGAGTTATGCTGCCTGGAGTTATGAAATTCCTAACAGGCTCACCCATGGCAAACAGGTCTTAGTAGAGGTGCTGGACAAAATCTATTTTGGAAGGCAGTGATATAGTAATGTGCTGGTGGTGGTGATCACACTGGTGACAATAGATAACAGAGATGTAAATTCAAACTACATGGAAGAAGGTGGTGGTAGATTTGGTACATGGAAGAAGGTGGTGGTAGATTTGGTACATGGAAGAAGGCATTCAACGTGCCAGTGGTGAAGGGTTGAGTATTCTTTGGATCTTAAAGTCAAATTCTTTGGACTTTAGGATGTCCACCAGATGATGGCACAATCTCACAAAAGGCAATCTAAAGCTTTAAAGAAAGTATCACTCCTGCAATATGGAAGTAATGAAGTATGAATGTTGGATGAGGTAAAGATTGAAATGGATTCCATACAAGTTGACATCTTGAATGTTTGTGAACTCCGATGAACTGGACTAGGACACTTTCAGTCAGGCGATCATACCATTTACTACTCAGAAATGATATGGCCTCCATTGACAGGAAGGACAATGGAAAGACTGTAACTGAGACAACGCTGTGAAACACCAACTGATATTAATTTGATTTGACATAAAATATAACAATTTTATGTCCCAAAAACTGATTAAAGGACCACAACTGATAAAGAAGTAAATGAAGGGTTTTGTGATCATTTTCAAGCAGAAACAGACAGGATATACTACCAACGTGTTAATGTTCCTGTTGATTGGAAATTAAAAGAGGAATTGGGAGTGCTGGAAATACAATTGGCCAGTGGAGAGCAACTATTCAGCTAATGCAAATAATGACCTCTTCATTGCCAGTGTGTCCTTCAAGGAGCCAGAATATTGTTGCTATACTTGGGTATCTTCAGATGGAGTTCACAGGAATCAAAATTTAAGATTATAATTTCAGTACCAAATTATGGTGGAGCTCAACTTGAATAGCATAGACATTGAGCAGGTTGTGGAACAAGTCTTATTACTTATGTTCAAACTCCAAGTGAAGCTGAAAAGGAACAGCCTTTTCTGGCAAGGAAAACATCACAAAAAAGTTTTTGTTTCTAAACTATTTGATAGAGAACCAGAGGAACCATAGATGGAATTTAAACTAAAGGAATCTGCAGGAGGAATCCTGCATGAATTGGTCACCAGGAAGGATCCAAGATCAAAGTGGCTGAGAAGAGACACAATAGAACAACCAAGAAGAGAGCAAAGACTAAACCTGGAAAGATGAATATCTATTGAAAGTACCAATTTACCTGGAAAGTTACCTGGAAATACAAGGAACAATATTAGAACATCTGCAAAATCAACCAAGAAAAAAATAAACAGACTTTTCCAGGAGATATATTTCATGAGGTCAGATACTTGAGAGCACCTTCAGTAGAGGTTGGTAGATCAGCCTGTGATCGCTGCCTAAAAGGAAGATTATGGGGATACACGGCATCCCAGTAAATGCATTACAAGCCACTGATCAAATGGAATCTAAGAGTTAACTAAATGACACCAACTTTCAGTAAACCGCTGAATGTCATACAGATTGGAAGAAATGAGTTTATATCCTAATACCAAAAACCTGACAGAGTTTATATCCTAATACCAAAGAACATCCCTCACGTGGAAGTAGGATTATGCTAAAGATCATTCATTAAAGTCCCAAATTAAAACAGAATTAGCAGATGTACAAGCTATTCAGTTTGTTTGCAGAACATGTAAGCAGAGAGACTGAACCAGAAGAAGACAATTGTAGTGTAAAGAATACCATGCTGTGGCCCAATGGCAGGATTCAGCTGGGTTATCAAAGGCAATCTCTGTGTGTAGGTCGCTTATTACTCTTCTGATTAAACTGAATTAAATCTGACTCCTAACTCATTTATGATACATGATCACTTTGTAGTTTAGAGTTATTCTCATTATTTCAAAAATTTTATCTGTGATGATGCACAGAATTTACTTCTGGCTGATTAAGTGATGGAAAAAGATACAACAGGAAACCAGTTAGATCCTGGTTTGGCGACTGCCAGGCTGTGGCTGTATCCGAATTCAAGGGCTGCACCCTTCTAGGGCTGTATTCGAAGACACAGCAGTGTGACAAGGCTGTCCCATTCTGAAGGCTCCTTTAAATGTGGTCTAGAAATGCGTCCTTCATATGCTGAGTTGTGAAGGATCCACTGGGTGGATCCTCTGACTGCCCAACATATCCCAAGATTCATTGCACGGAGGTAAGGTGGGTATGTCCCTGTTAGGTGACAGGAGCGGCGCTTTGTGACTCATAGGTAAGGGTGGGAACAGTTGGTGACTCAAATAGGAAATTGTTCATAGGCCAGATCCCATTGGATTAGGCTTTCTGTTTGACCTTCGAAGAATGCAGCCTACGAAGGTTACGCCTTCAGAGGCCACGTCCTTTGAAGGATGCAGCCCCTGAATTTGGACACAGCCCATGTCATTTGTTTCATAAATTCTCTCCAGGGCAGACACCCACTCAAACGTGCCTGACTGATATAATTAAGAGCAGCTGCAAGGTACTTGTCAGCGTGTTTGATCACTTCAGCTCTGATGTAGTTTAATGCATCTGATTGAGCCACTCAAAGGCTGCAAGGTAGTTATATAGGCATTTGGTTCCAGTTTAATGAGTCCCTTTCCCTTTGTGTAAATATCACTAACACCTAGCACTCGATTAGAATTACAAGAATTAATCAAAACAATTAATTTGCTGGGCAGAACGTGTCACCTTTCAATTACAATGCAAAGTGCAGAGAACTATGTGGCCCCCTGGCTGTATAACAACTATATCAAACCTGCAAAGGAGTACAGAACGTCAGAATAGTGCATACTAAGCAGATACACACAAGATACACACAGTACTAAATGCACAGAATACTAAGCCAGGGCTTCAGCTACATGTGGTTCTCAGGAAGTCCTGTGGTCCCCCCTAAGATAATAGTCAAAGTAAAACTGTCCAGTTGAATATGTTAATAACCCGATCAAAGACAGAGTGTAAAAATAATTTCCTATGGATACAACAGTGAGAATATTAGCATCCAATCAATCATCTTGCAGCTACTTATTGCTTATGAATGGCTAAATGGCCAGCTGGAAAACTGGCAACAGGAAATCAAGGTTCTTTGGCCAGCGAGAAAGAAGCAGGCAAGATTTGCCTAACTTTCTGTGTCTTTATAATGTGGTATTGTTACTGTTTTAAGGCTGAAACCATTGTACCAGCTTTACCGAGACCATACATTTAGCACAAAACACAAAAAAACCTTGTTTCTTAAATCTCTGCATTCTGCTTGAACTTTTCCTGACCTGAGTATAGGAAAAAGATATGAGAGGGAGGATTCAAGGGTTTAATTTGTTACACGCAAGGTGTATAGTCAGACTAACCTGCGGTGGTCAACTACCCCATAGTAAGAATTAGTGAAAAGCAATGAGGCAAAAAGGAACAGCATAATAAATGTTTTATAAATAAGGAAACCAAGATATGTGTGACATAGCACCAATAAAGAACATGGCACATAGGGAAGTAGCAAATGTTTAATTACAACTGCCAGTTAAGTATTAAGTAGTCTGATGGCCTGAGGGTAGAAGCTCCTTCTGAGCCTCTTTCTTCTCACTAGAGACACCAGAAGCGCTTTCCAGGCCTCAGCATGGTAAAGAAGTAGCTGTTACGGTGGGTTGTGTCTCTGCTGATGTTGGCAGCCCTGTTCCTGTATCATTTGTTAGTGATTAAGTGTCATTGTTGACACACCACAGCACACAGTACACACAATGAAATACGTCCTCTGTATTTGACCCATACTGTATGTGTCCTTCAGGGAAGGCAGATCAGGAGGGAGGAAGGGATGGAATTCAGGGTCAGAAAGTCTGAGGCCAGCCTTGTGAATTCCTGCTCATTTTGAGGAAGTTTGGTGGGTCTAATCAGCGCATTCCTGAAGACTCTTAGGAATACCACAGGCCAGATTGATTTTTAATCAAATCACGTCTTAATTTTCACTTAGTACTCAAATGACCAGACTGAAATTATCTTTAAAAATCTGTCACATGACTTTTGTGTGATGGCGGTTGGAATGAGGACTCAAAAGCAGGTCAGATGCTGTGAGCTGGGTTTATTCCAACAGGTAAAACTGAAGTCAAGACAGTCCAAGTCAAAACCGGAGATTTCAGACGGCATCCAAGACAAGAGGTGAAGGTGTAGTTCGGGAAACAGGTCAGGCGACTGACAAACATGCAATCAAAGGGCCAGGCAAACTCAGGTTGGAAAACAGGCGGTGGTCAGGTGACTGGCAAATGGGCTCACAGAGGGATAGATGAACTTGTGGTCTGGAAACAGAAGTCAGATCAGAAAACCAAGAAGACTAGGAAACTCGCACAGAAAACGCTTAAACTCACTATGACCGAGAAAACCTCACATCAGACATACGTGTCTCACAACTAAAATAGCAATCAGTGACCATGCATAACAGATGAGGGTGTGGGCTGCATTGGGGCCCCTTGAATGTGTTGCACCAACCAATTGGGATTCCTGGGGAGGCATGGTTTCTGCAGAGGGAGCGACATTAGCAGGGTTCCCCCGGGCAAGTTGAGTGTGATGTTGGAAGATCACAGCTTATTGCTCAGGGTGGGGCTGTTTTTGGCAACACTTCTGAACATTTTGCCGAGGGGGTAAATAACAAGACCCCTGCCCCCATAGTGCCTCAGTAGGTTTTACTTATTTATGGCTACAAGCTGCACAGATGCACATATTGAACAGGTCAAGTAATGCCTAGACACTGGATTGGACTTTCATAAAATGAGTATGTGCGTGTGGGTCAACCTCCTTCCCCCTTTGGATCAATACTGTCTCTGTGGTCAATAATGGCTTTTGCATCATGCTAGGCTGCATTTAGGGTGTGCTAAATGTTTATTTGGGGCCAATTGCATTTTGATGTGGGAGAACAGAACAACACTTCCACCAGACAGTAATTTAGCATCTGAACACATCTCTGATGACCATCTTGGTCTGAGCTGGGCTTAGTTTTAACATTTAATTTCTTTTTTTTAATTGCCACCCTTGAAAAACAGAGACAGGTAACCCATTTTTCTTTGTCTTTGATAAATTTCTCTGAAATGCGACGTACGGCCTGAGGTTGCATGGTTGCACTCGATTCTTCTTTCCACTGTCTACCTACTGCCTTGCCATCCATCCAGGGGTTTTTCTTTCTGTTTTCCCACTCATCTGCCTCATGGTCCAATGCCAAACTGACAGTGTGTTTGGTATGGCCTGAGACAAATCTGCAATGGGGTGAATGCATTGCTGTGTATGTCCCTCGCATGCCTAAGGCAAACGCAAAGCCTCCAAGTCATCCAGAGATTTCGTGTCTCTGAAGCTTGGGGAAGCTTCACTCTGTAGCTTCACTCTCTTCCCGGGGTTTGTGTACGAGGTCTGCATGCAGAGCAGGGGGTGGGGGGGCTGAGCAATCTGCAGTGCTTCCTTTTCTTGTTGATGCTGGATTTTTGTCTCAAGTTAAGATGGAGAATATTGATGGATTTTGCCTTTTAGGGAGACGTGGCACTGTTGGCTGTGGATCCCTGCAAAATGGCTTCTTCTGCACTGTACTTTGGCTGCCAAACAGTCATTTGCTATTCCCTTTGAGTGTATTCTTGTTTCTTAATAATTTAGCAGCCCCCCCAAACTCTTTGTTTGTTTTTCTCCTGACAGAGGCATATTAGCGAGCCCATAGACCAACCCCAACCCCTCCCCTGTCTCAGGAAAACAATGAAAATGGCTGAATGCCATATATACCTTGTTGAGGGGCATGCGTTTCTGATTGGCTGATGAATGAGCATCATCACAGAGAACCAGTGACATTTTCTTGAGCGGTAGTGTACCCGAACACGTGCACGGCCTCCACTCTGCCTTGGCATTGACTGTCCTGCAGAAAATGATTCCATATGGATTATGATTATTTATAGGAGGCAGACACCCCAGAGGGGGGGGGGGGGGTGAGGGGCGGGATTAGCTACACGAGGCCTTCACTGAAACGGAAGACGACTTTTTAATATTGTGCCTGTTCCAAAAATAGGTGGCAGGAATATCCGTGACAGGTGGAAACTCAAGACCGAAGAGAGCTGGCACTGTTTGCATCTAATTTATGGTTCCTCCCCACCACAGAATAACACTGCAAGAATGTCATTGCTCTGCTTAAAATGCAGTAGTATAAATAAAGCAATTCACCAAGGTTGGGCTGAAGCGCTGGATCGCTCGCTGTGTTTTTTATAATCATCCCTCTGGCGTTGCATTGCCTTACACTCATGCTCACACAGAAGTCAGGCCATTACTGACCTTTACGGCGAGGACTGAAATCACAGCCATCTCTGTTTTACGGAATTCGATACCGTACAGACTTTTATAGAAGATTACTTTTTGATGTGACATTGTTATTCATTAGGTCACAAAATCCTCCAAATAGCCTCCTGCGTGAAGCCCCTCCCCCTACTCCCCAGTCCACCTTTAGAGTGTCCTCTAGAAACTCGGAGCCCGAATGTCACTCAGGTGTCCCGGCCAATAGAGAAAAAGATCTGCATCTGTGATTGGTCATCTCTCCCGATGCCCTCCTCTTCAGCCATTCGAACCATAGCATTCTGGTTTGGGAAAAGTCGAAGCTCAAACCTGATGCATTCGTCATTTGTGTGGCCGCAGTTACTGGCATTCGCTATGTTAACCCTGTAGGTGTGGCGTCTGTGAGGCATGTCTCCTGTGTGTCTGCTGTGTTTCTCCTTATTCTGATCCCCACCCTCTGCCCCTCAGAGACTTTGCCTTTGTGGCCTGTGACAAAGATACCTGCACACTCAAATGCCACGTATTTCGCTGTGACGTTCCAGCAAAGGCCATCGCTGCTGCCCTGCACAAGCTGTACTCCAAGGTCAGTGGCGTGTCCTTCCTCACACAATGCATTGCTATGTGCACATCTGCAACACCCCTGATGATCTTTATGCGCACCGTAATTGCACATTGCATGTGTTATATGTCATGCACTAAATGTATGAATCTATGTCATCTGTATTATAGCTTCCAGTATTGGACTGTGCACAATCCTCTTTATTTATCACTTACCCTTGCTGCCTTGTATTTCTTCACTGTTCACAATATGCCCTACTTCTTATTTGTCGATTGGCATGGTGTTTCTCACCGTAGCAGGCTGCCCCAACACAAATTTCCACTGGCTTTGGTAAACATTCTGATTCTGATACGCTAGTTCCGCCTCCCTCAGAGATGTAAATAAGTATGGTGGCTCTCAGCAGCATTCATATGCTTGTTTACAGGATGTTTTTGACTGTTTAATTTTTAAACTATAATAATTTTATCTTGGCAGCTCTTTTGCTGCTTAGCTACTGTTTTTCAAAGCAGCTTTTAGTGTATTTATACAATTATGCACATTATTCAGGTTTTACAGCTGGGTGCTTCTGGGGACTTGAATCAGCAGCTATGTCTGCAGCCATTGTGCTACCTCAAGCCAATATATAAGCAGGCTCCCCTTCTGGCGACACAGTGTGATGCAGGGTTCTTGTGTGCTTCTGTGTTTTTTTTTTCCCGTACAGATAGTGGCAGAACAGGCTTCCAGGCACTCCTCTGTGTCTCGCTCGCTCACTGAGGAGGACATCTCCCCAGAAGACCTGCCCCTGCACGGTAACACCATGGGGGGAGGGGGTGAGACTGTGCTGGGTGGGCGGGACCTCAGCTGATCATGTGATCAGGCCACAGTGCCACTCAGACCGTGACCACTCAAGTTGAGAGAGTCTGGAGCCGGAATGAAAATGTTTTGGTGCAACTGCGGCTATGATAAAAATGTTAAAGCAGGATTTTGGTGATTTTTAATTTTTAATTGAAGTAATTTCTAACTTCCAGTTGAACCGGCCACTACAGGTCAGAATAATTTTAAATTTAATGACATCATTATTTGGTTTAAAAACTATTTCTGAAAGACCCTTTTTCTATTTGTCTCTTTTAGATGTTAGACACATCCGTAACAAAGATCTGTAGAGTCGATCTAGTCTGACATCGAAGCCTTTGATTTAGAGCATTTGAGTGGAATCTGATATCTGCTATGGTTTCTCTGGTTTTCTGAGCTTGTGATTTGAGCGGAACTAAAATTTCGAATGAAATGCTGGTGTGCCCCCCCCCCAAACATCACAGGGTCGTCAATCTATGATGTATGTTAAGGCAGAGCAACCACAAGGCCAGTCGAGTTGAAGGGGTGCCCAGGAACCTGCCTGTTTTTCGATATTTGCTGAGGAGGGCAAGGCCTTAGAGATCCCGGGTTAGCCCTGAGCTAACACAGCATTTAGCATCAGTGGTTCACCAGAGTCTTGAAAATACGGGAAGGAGCAAGATGACCGATTTAAAAACCAGGAATCACATGGAAACTCCATACACAGACACTGCTGCTGGAATGACAACGGCAAAGAAAACGAGGATTAAAACTAGTATTTGTATGAGTATTTCATTGAAATCGAAGGCTGACTTACACAACCGCCATTGGCCTGTATATTTGCAGTGGGCTTCATGGATGCGATGAGGCATCGGGTGCAAAAGTTCCAGGTGCAGTACGTGGGGAACCTTCCGGTGTCACGGGCCATGGGTGAGTGCAGATTTGGGGAGTGGGTGGTGGGAGCCCCTTAAATCCATGGTACCTTGGGATCCATTGCTTATCATATAGAAATAAACTGGACTCTTTGATGAATGAATGACTGAATGAATGAATTTGGTTCATACTTAAAGCAATTTGTCTTTGTCACATTTGTAGGGTACCATCTTGCCCTTGGTAACGACAAGCACCTTCCTCCACTTTACAGACGTTGCTCTCTCATTCGCGTCATATTTCAGAGAGACGCCGTGTTCAGTTAGCTAACGTCGAGGTCAACTCTTTAGCAATGCTGGGTTAGCAGACCTTGGGTCAGACGTTTCAGCGCACAAAGAGACCGCCCACTCCCGTTTAGAGGACTCTGTGGTTCTCAGTGTCACTGTGTCATTGTCATCAAGCCAGCCTTAACACAGGCAGCGTTATTTACAGTCGTTAGTTATTGGTCATTCATTGGAAGCTCACCCTAGCTGCACTCATGCCTGATTGGCTCCTTGACAGCTGTATTCTGTTGTGATACACTGTCTGCCTCGGCTGCTCATCGCCTTGGACAAAAGCATCTGCTAAACAAATAAATGTAAATGTAAATGTAAATGTAAATGAAGCAGGTGACACAGTTCACCGCTGAATTTTTATTACTATTTACACAGTTGAAAATGTAGTAAAGCAAAACCAATTTTAATACGAAAACAGCCATTCTTCTGATAAGATATTAAAATGCAAGCTTCTTGAAGGTCAAGCCCTAACCCATTACATCTGATCAGCCAAGCATATGCTGCCCTTAATTATAACTACAATTATATACTTTGTGGTGTATCATAATTATATCTTATAATAGCGTTTGATATTATTATTTAATTACATTTAATTAAATTTTTATTAATTACATTTAATTTTAATTATTCAATTAAGTTAAATATTGTGTACAATGTTAAAATAAGTGAAAAGAGCTATGAATAATTATATCTGATAGTCAAAGAATCGAGTGAATGTTATTTCTTTCACCCGGACAGTGGGTGTATGACAATACAAGAGCCAGAAATCATAGCGTGGCTGGACTGGCAGAAAATGAGGTGGGCCAGTCCCATAACAACTCACTGCGAGAAAACATCACGCTACAGGCTCAACTACGTGTTATTTTAAACAATTTGTAAATAGGTCTTGGCATTACAAAGTCCAAATTAGCTAAGAGAAAGAAAAATCCATTTGCCTCTTTGTAGCGCATTTGTTCCAATTGATCTAACCACACACACACATACCTGTCAGACACAATCATTTTTATCATACTGCTTCTCTCGCTATGAATGCTGAATGGGTGGGCATGAGTTCCTTGCTGGTTGGTGTCCGACAGCTAGGCTTGATGAAGCTGATTCAGTTATCTGATCTGTATTGCGGGAAGGAATGAACAAAGGGAGTTTGCCCCCTAGTGGTATGACAGTTGCATTGACACTTTGATATTGTAACCCACCTTGCTCTTCGGCAGGCATGGACATACTGAATCGGGCTATAGAATCCGTCATGGATACCACGGAAAAAGAGGAGTGGGAGCCCATCGACATCCATGTGACAGAGACGACACTGTCGCTGTGGAACGGAGAGGTCAGACCCTCTACACCAGGGGTCTCAAACTCCAGTCCTGGGGGGCTGGAGCCCTGTGTAGCTTAGTTCTTTCCCAGTTCCACCACAAATGATTCAGCTCAAGAGCTGTGTGGTAATTCACACAAGGAGTTGAATCAGGTGTGTTAAATGAGGGGAAATCAAAAACTGTGCAGGGCTCCGGCCCCCCAGGACTGGAGTTTGAGACCCCTGCTCTACACGCAGGGAACAGAACGCCAGCACACATCAACCACATATGGGTGCTTATTTATTACATGGCTGCTGAATAGCTGCTTATTAACATGTATAATGTCCTGTTATTGACCTTTGCTTTTGTAACATTTTTTACTGGAGGCGGCAGAGTGAAAATGTCCTTACTTTTTGTCACCCCTGTCAGGGTGACGGGGAGCCCTTCTGGGAATGTCAGGTCCGCTACTTGACCTTCCTCGGGGTGGGCCGAGACACGCACACCTTCGGCGTGATTGTGGATACGGGCACACAGCAGTTCCAGTGCCACGTGTTCTGGTGCGAACCCGACGCAGGGACGATCTCGGAGGCGGTGCAGGAAGCATGCATGGTATGCTGCCAGGGGGCCTTGTGGCTCCTCCCCTTAGGGTGTCCCATTAATTGCCTGGTATCTGATGAACTGGTGATTGTTGGATGTACTTGGAACTGCCAGCAAATTATCAAATCTCTCATATTTAATTAATTTTGACTACTTTGTTGGTGCGAAGCTCATTAGACATTCCAAAAGCATGTGTTTAGGCTTTGATGCCTTTATAGAAGGTTCCATCTAAGTTTGGCTTCTTCTCAATGTCCTGGCTCCTCCCACAGGTCCAGTATCAGAAATGTTTAGTCTCCCAGACGCCCCCTTTGAAGTCAAAAATGGTTTGGGGTGGGGCCAAGTTGAAGCAAACTGCCTCGATGGACATTTCTGCGTATGAGTCCCACTTCCATGGACCGTCATCCCCCAAGTTTGTTGGCTCCTCTGCTGTCAGGAGGGGCATGCTTTCGTTCCTGGAGACCTTCAGGAGCAAGCAGACGGCGATGCCTGCGCCCTAGCTGCCCAGCGGAAGGACATGGGAAGTGGCTGAACATGGTGGATGGGGAGGTTGGTGGGGGGTGGGGGGTCGAGAGCTCGTAGAATGGGAAACACAAAACCAGCTTTTGAAGTACAAAGAGTTTTTGTATCCGATCTGTGGTGAACCATTTGGATCGGGGATGAGCGTTTGTCCTCATTCTGTCTTTGAAATATGAGAGGCTTGGTAGCGATTAATTAGCATTTCTGAGGAAATTGTGTTTGTGGTACAGTTTTTAAATGAAATCCTAGGTGCTGTATCTGTCACATTCCATACCTCCTTTGTCCTGACTCAAAGCTAGAAAACAAAGAGTCTTTTAACAGAAAACTAGTAGAAGGTGTTAAAACGTGGGAGAAGTCAAGGAATTACCAACAGATGGAGTGTTAAGCCTGGAAATGAGATCATAACCATGCAATAAATAGGATCATTTTTAAGTTAAATGACAGGTACATGTCAATGGTGACATTGAAATCTAAAATTAGCTGTTAATTTAATATGTTTTGCTTAGCCTTATATTGTGAAGGTGTTCAGCAGTTTGAGGCTTCGTGAAAAAGGAGGATGGATCAGGTGAGATCGTTGAATTAAAGTAAGGATTAATGGTCCTTCCCTGGGAGAGAATCAAGTTTATGGAGCAGATGCATATATATAATGCATCAACATCCTTCCTGATTCTGCAGAGAACACAGACTGCTGACTGCAGCCTGTTGCATTTCTTTTGTGAAGCAGGACTGTCATTACCTTTCTCAAAATGAGCTCTGTTTGTGTCTCATATTAGCAGTGCCTGCTGTTATATGACGTTGCTGTTGACCCCCCCACACCCCAGCCCCACCCCACTATGATCTGAAGCTCCTTGGCTCCAGCCTTCAATCTTTTGCTGTCCGGAGGATCATAAGTGACACCCATGCATACGGTAAATGGACAAACAACACAAATAAACAGCGAATAAGCAGATTAATTGAATTTTGAACATGTAAACCTGGGCCAAAATAAGCTTCCACTGCCGTAGCTCTTTCGCTTGCTCTCGCCATGCTTTCTGGCAGCGTCCTTCGCTTACCGATCGCTGAGGAGCACAATGCTTGTATGGGTGCTTACATTAGCTAATGACGTTATGGCAATGCATCCTCGCGCTATGTTACGTGAAGAACGATCTGATGCTAGCCAATTAATGTAACCATAATCTGAGGAAGAAAAGAACAGGATTGATCATCCATGTAAACAGCACATGCTGCATGTTTTTTTTCTGACTAGCTAGTTTGGCTCATGGGAGTTTTACTTACATGAAAATGTTCTGAGGCCAGAAGGAAAAATGATTGGTTCAGAGAGATAACCAATTAGGTTGTACAGGAGGTGGGCCCAAGCAACTAGAGGAGGCAGGACCGATCAATCAGATGTCTTGGAAAGACTGATTTTGCTAACTTGCCTTCCAAAAACTTGAGGTAAAATGAATCATGCGACTGATCTCATTTGGCGAGGATGCAACCGATGTGTCCTTGATATTTGAGACGGAGCAAGACCAACATCCGTCCTCGTGTACTTCTGTTCCTAGTATTTGAACTGGTCTTCAGCAATAGAAGATGATGTAAAACGGGTACACAAGAACACAGGTACGGTCACATATTGTGATTCACCCTTGGTCCTGCCTCCTCTAGTAGCTTTGACCCACCTCCTCTACCACCTGATTGGTTATTGCTCTAAACCAATCATTTTGTCTTCTGCACACAGAAGATTTTTGTTTAAGTAAAACTCCCACAGGCGCTAATTTGGGATTCTGTGACTGCTGTCTATGCGTCATCGAGTTTGCCCCAGCCGCAGTGGGGACAGTGGCAGCATCGGGCAAGGCGATGGTGCGTTTTGGGAAGGGGCACTCGGCACCAACCCCTCTGATTCGACTCTAATTCTGTACAGCTATTTAAATCAAATTAACTCAGGTCTCATTATCGGTTTAAAAACAACAATAAATGGTGAAGGAGTGCATTCCAGCATGTAATAAGACTATTAAAAAAGAGTTTTGTTAAGGAAAGTTTGAAATGCTATCTTAAAAGACTTGCATAAATATGTGTTGTTTGTTATTTAAATTAATATTATATATATATATATATTTGCAGTGATTTAGCAGAAAAAATAGTAGAATGTGCAGTAAATGCAGTTAATTTTTTATTTAATAAATATGCAGTTGTTGCATCATTCTGGATCCAAAATTGTGGTCTGTAATGGAAAAATAAACTATGAATTGCTTGAAGATCTGTCTCGAACATTTAATTTCACCCATTGTTCCTCAAACATGTATATGCATGTAATGTTGTGTCTAATGTATAAATACCAGATTGTGAATGAAAGATCCTGGGAGAACCTGCAGTATTAGCCTTGGATGAGGAACTCAGATTACTGCAGTGAAATGCCCAGCCATGAAAATGCGAGATGGTTAAAAGGTATTTGGATGAAAGGTAGTGTGGTGGAAAATGCAAATGTAAAGTATGGAAAGGCTGTTCCAATAAGACACATTCACATTTTAGGAAAACACACAAAAAAATTAAGCGCAGATGTATTAACCTCTTTACATTTGCATTTTAGCCTTAATAAAAGATCATCTGTATAATTTCCTTGATCACTTATGTCATGACTGCTGGAAGCATGGCAGGGAGATAAACATGGGAGTCCAGGATTTATGGGTAAAACTCGGGATTTATTTTAGGGTAGACACAATCAGGAGCATAGAGAATACTAGCGAGGTACAGACGTCAATGACAAGACTGGGGAAAGACTAATTAGGAAGCACTTAGATACACAGACACTCAGGCAAATTCACCTAGCTGCACATTTTTGGACTGAGGCAGGAGAATCAAAACAACTTGGGAACAAACCACTGAACCGCCGTATCTCCCACAAAGGACTCATAAATGAAAGCTTCACTGAGGCTTACATTTTAGACAATTTTATTAAAATGTGCATTTTTGTCACACCTTGCAGGCCACCTACAACACACAGTGCAAGGACAAAACAGTGAAAATAATTAAGGATTGTACCCACCCCAAACAACATTGGAATTGGGAGAGAGCAAAAACGTGGACCATCTGGGGGTCCCTGAGGACTGATTTGAGAAAAACTGCGTTAAACTACCCATATGCTGGCTGTACTATTAGTATATACCACTGTTTCCCAATTCAGTCCTTGGGGATCTGCAGACAGTCTATGTTTCTGCTCCCTCTGGGAGCTGAGAGGAAGCAAATATGTGGATTGTCTGACAGGGAGCTGGGAGGGAGCGTGGACCGTCTAGGGTCTCCGAGGACCAAGTTTGGAAACATTGAGATGCTATAGCTGCATCATTTCTCTGTGCGGCTGTGTGCATATGTGTGGATGCACGTCTGTATCAAGCCAGTGGAGATACAATTAGCAATGTAATTTATCACCTTAAAATTAAGGATTTACAGGCCTGAAAACTAAAGCAAGTGAACTGTGAGAGATGGAGGGATTTGACCACTACATCCATATGTTCAAGCCTCAATGAGTGAAAAACAGGGATTTCACACGGGTTTCTGGTTAATTGTTTTTCTTTGGACACTGACCTACAAGAAATAACTAAAGTATTTCCCTTTTGGATGATGTTGTTACTTCAAAGAATGAATTATTTAAATGTAATGTTTATTCTTTTAAAAAACTATTTACAAAAATATTGAGAGCGAACAGGACACCAATAAAAGTATAGCAAAGAATTTAAGTTCCAAATTCAAATTACTATTAGAATAAGTAGTTATTGGAAATGCATACAAGTCAAACACAGGCCAGTGTGCCATGCCTTTAACGTTTCCACCATTAGTCCAGTACGGACAAATAAAGAGTATTTAAAAACCTCTTTAGGACAAGCCATTTACAGCTGCTGGGTACTTATTTACTTATTTAGAGTTTGGCTCAAAACACACGGAATGAAAACATTTCAATATTAAAAATAAAACACATTCAAGTGTTCAACCAGAGAGAGCAAGTATTTATAATTGTGGCTCACTTGCCCTTGTCATGTCACCGCAGGTTATAGTCTCACATAAAACAACAAAAATAATAATCCTTGAATATGGTAGCTTTAAAATTGCCCATAGATGCGCATGTATGTGCCTTAATTGTGATGGACTTACGTCCAGAATGTACCTCGGCCTTGTCGTATATGCTACCTAGGACAAAAAAGTCCAACCACCACATATCAAATCTAAGTAACGGATTTTTGAGACACAAACTAGCTAAGTCAGTTCTGAGACAGTTATATCCCAGGGGTTTCCGTAGTGTAGTGGTTATCACGTTCGCCTAACACGCGAAAGGTCCCCGGTTCGAAACCGGGCGGAAACATTTCTATTTCAAAATGCCGCACATACTGTATTTTTATATTCTAAATATACATATTTGTGTAATGCACTTGAATCGTTTATGAAAAACGGATTTATGATATTTTTAAATCGTCAAAAATTTATATTATGAAATAATATCATGCAACACCTGTAAGCTAGTAATTGCAATCTTAATTATTTTGTAGCATTTCTTAGTGACGTCAGATTAACTATCAGAAACACCGTGTAAATGCCATATAATCCAATGGACCCGAATTGGAAATAACCAGGATTAAGATTGCCCATTTGTTTGCTAAATTATAAGACTACTCAATGCGCATTGTACCTTTAAGAAAATGACATGATACGGACTCCAGCACACAGTATTTCACGTGTCTAATACGTAGCACCTGATTGGCCTTTGGGCATTCATTGTATCACCGGATTGGTTTTTTGCCTTAGCAACGGAACGCCATTTTGAATGAAGGACAGGGGAGTAAAGAAGTCCGAAAGGGGGCTTTCTCACGGGAACGGGGATGCATTAAACACAGGTTTAATAAGATGATTAGCGATGGTGGACGGCCACTGGTGACAATCGAGCGGTTGACGTTGAAGCAGACGTGATCGGGAGGGATTTGGGGAAGCCTTACTTGCAGTAGAGGTAAGGTTGCAATAAGGAAGCTGCTCATTGGATGCTTCACAAAGCTTAGACTCAGTATGGAGACTCACGAATAATCCACATTCCTCACGGGGAGGGGGGTAGGTAGTTAGCCAGCAGGGGAAGCTGCGCCGCTTCACATGTTGTCCGCTACAAAGTCTCGCTGTTATTAATTGTGACGTATTTAATTTTCTGAAAGCTTTCCCTCCTCTGTGCATGGGAATCTGTGCCTTTTTAAGTGCATCGAACGACCTGCCCTTTTATTGGAGGCCACCGTACCTGACTATATGTGGTGGGCAGATGTCACCCAATCCCCCTCCCCGTTTACACTGAGCTATCTGGTTGAAATATCTAACTAGTCAAATCTAAAATGCAAACGTTTTCTGTAAGACAGCCGAGTTTTTAGGTGCGATTCAGTTTTGCTGCTAATGACCTTGACCCGGGCCTCATTCGGTCGTTTTTAACATTGCATTGCAGTAGCCTTTCATATACCACTACATCCAAAATAGCAACTGCATTTATAATTAATTATTTTAAACTTAGCTTATTGCTTTCTTAAGGTGTCCTGTGCTGTACAGTCCACTACCCAAGACTTTTGTTTGGAAGCATATATCCCTGTTATGTACCAGTTACTGAGAGCAATTAACATTACTCATGCATATGTAGTCAATGTGTGCAAACTACTTTTGTCTAGTGAGGGGCCCTACTGGGCCAGAGATTATTATTGAACCGAATCTAGGGAATTTGCAGAGTCTCTGGATATGCGTACAGAGTCAAGGTATACACATTATTTTGCTGTATTATAACCATTATTATTCAGTTATTCGGATGCAAACGTAAATAAACATAATAGCATGATTAACATCCTCCACTACTGAGGAGTCTTTTTCAGGTTTGGTGCAACTTTAAGTTCCTTTCCTAAAGATGCTCATTACCTGCTTCTTTTATAATTTTAGGGGCATACACTTTTAGCCATTCATACAGATGGATATTTTCCTGTAGTTTTTTTTAGGCTATGAGGTCTAATACTGCACCCTTCTGGGATTTGAGCTAGGAGCATCAAAATCAAAAACCACTGTTATTATCTACTGTGATATGTGTGCAACTTAATTGTGTGACATTCAGTATACAAACACCATCTACCTAGATACAATAGAGGGACAAAAGCATTGGGACACCTGGGGCCTGTTTCACAAAGCAGGGTTACTTGCTTAGCCAGGTAACTTGCCAGATTTAAGGTAGTCTGGGCTAAA